>JAPFRF010000007.1:86801806-87401806 GCA_029282475.1 Phrynocephalus forsythii | reverse complement strand
CTCATGGTTAGCTTCACAATTTTATTCTTTTTTTTTAACCCCAGAGAATGTGACAGCAAGGAAAAATGAATAATAATTATGGGAAACTGCCCAAATCTCTCCAGCTAAGGTTATAAGATGATGATCTCCTTCCTTCCAGTTCTGTGAGTGGCACCCATCACCATGGATCCAACTGGATAGCTCAGTGGTTTAGACATCTGGTTCTGGAGCCAGAGGTTGGAAGTAGAGATGGGCACGACAAGGAAAAATGACGTTTCGAGTTGTCGTGTGTTGGAGCCGGCCCGTTTCGGCTCGTTTCCGTTTGTCGCAAAATTTTTCAAAAATTTGTTGTTTTGTTTGTCGTCTGTCATTAGTACTGGTTTAGGGGGGTAGGGTAGCGGGCTCCTGGAGGCACCTCTCTGGGGTGGGCGCCTCCTCTGGCCAGCTATGAAGGGAAGGCATTTAGCAGGCTCCTGGAGGCACCTCTCTGGGGTGGATGCCTCCTCTGGCCCCCTACAAAGGGAAAAGGAAGGGTACATGACCGCGTAGCCATTGCGTACCAAGTGGCACTGGCAGAGGCACCTCTCTTTTGTGTGCCTCTAGCTCACTAAGAAGGACAGCATACTGGCGTACAGAGTTTTTTGGAACGTTGGACTGGTGAGCGAGGTGAGAGAAGAATGCCTCTGCTGGGTGCCCTCTGGCTCACTAAGAAGGGAAATGTACTTGCATGTAGTGCAATGCGAGTAGAGATCTGGCTTAGGGTTGGGGTTAGGGCAAGGGCTAGGCTTAGGGTTATTACGGGTAAGGTTAGGGTGAGTTAGTGGGCTGCACCTCTGGGTGCCTCTGACCCACTAAGAAGAACAGTGTACTGGTGTATGGGTTAGGGTTAGGGTTAGGGTTAGGGCTAGGGTTATAGTGGGTTTTTTATGCCCGACTGGTACATCCCAGAAGTCTCAGTCAAAACCTGGCCAAGTGGCCATGCGATTGGTGGAATAGCTCCAAAAATTTGCATGGTCCCATCCCATGGCCAGCCCATCATTGCGCAGGTGTAAAAAAAATAAAAATAAAAATCAAATCAAATCAAATCAATGGGATTGGAGACAGACGTTTATTGCAAGAAAAACCCACTTGTGCTACTGTAAAAATTCAGGCAGTTGAAATACCTAATTTTTGCATGTTTCTGTGTGGTGCTTTGGTGGGTTTTTAGACCACGATTTAAAAAAAAAATGTTGTCGCCATTTTGGATCCCCCCCTTACCGCTTGGCATGGCGAGAGAACGAGGATGCCCCCCACCAGAGCAGCCCAGGACAGGAGAGGGGGGAGGCCGGGGACCTCCCCCCCAGAAACCACCCCTCTGGTAGGTGTCCTCACTCAGGCAGGCATATTTTCGCCTGCTTTTTTGGCCAAGAATCGGGTTTTTTTATAAACTTTTTTTCTGTGCCGCTTGGCATCGCATGATCGCCGTGATGCCATGAACGACAATGATAAATCAGACCCAATTTTTCTTTTATCGGTTCAAGTTTGAGTTCTGACGGCTTAATTGTCGTTGCCGTTTCCGTTGCGTAATGGAAACGAGGAACGGAAACAGAAACGAGAATTTTGCCAAGTTGTGCCCATGTTTAGTTGGAAGTTCAATTCCCCATGCTTCCCTGGCAGGGGCTGGGCTGGGTCATCCCTTGGGTCCCTTGTGGAATTATGAACTGCATGCCACATGGATTGGCTGCAAAGATCTCTGAGTCCTAGGCATGTCTCTCTCTGAGCGTCTCTGTGTGTGTTTCTGTGTGACTCTCGCATGGGACCCAAGGCCTTTATTGGTTAAAGTAAACAAGCACAACACATACATCACAATAGGGGAGGAATGAGGGTCTTGGAAAGACCTGTGGCTCCTTATCTAGGAGGAAATCCTTGCCAGTGGGGAAGAGGGCAGAGGGGCTTGGGCTGGTCATGTATGCCTCAAGACCAGATGTTGCCTGATCAGCCTGATATCTGGGTAGCCAACTGTTTTCTCCCTGAGTCATGCCTGTCGGAGAATGACCTCTGCCTAGCTCAGGATTATCCAGAGTTCACTCTGGCCTGGTCTTTCCATGCCTGGCTATGCCCTTTTGGTGGGTGACCTCAGTCCCTGGGCTTATGGCTTGCTTCAGTGCTCTGCCAGGACCTATTGGGTTTCAGAGCCTCTACGTGGGCTCCCTACAGTCCCTTATGGCTCTATAGGTCGATGATGATGATGATGATGATGATGATGATGATGATGATGATGATGATGATGATGATGATGATGATAGCAGAAAGTCCCTGTTCCACCATAGCTTCCATAAACTCCAAATTTGCAGACCTACTTGAAGTTGACTATAAGTAAAGAAGAATGAAAGGGGACCATCTGCACAATGTCCCACTAGTCTCTTTCTTCTTTCTTTTCCTTTTCTTTGATCCCTGGCTCCTGCCCATGGGATGGGGCCCCACCTCCTTACCCAAGTCAGCTCCATCATAGCTTTCCTCCTTTCCTTCCCCAGGTGCCTGCTTTCCTATCTCTGGGCCCTCAATTCCATCAGAAGCCTAGAGGGCATGGGGTGACAGTAGATAGCCTGCTAAGAGCACGAGGAGGGATTACCTTATTTGGCATTTTTTCTAACTTTCCCTTTTGTGTGAAACTCACTTTCTTCCCCAAGGGGTCTTAAAATATATTTTAAAATGGTGTAAAATTAATGCCCTGAGCACATCCAATCTCGCCTGATCTCAAAAGCTAAGCAGGGTTGGGCCTGGCTAGTACTTGGATGCGAGACCACCAGGGAATACCAGGTGCTGTAGGTGCCTGGAGTAGGAACAGTATACCTACCAAGAAAACTCCATAGACATGGGATCACAAAGAGTCAGTCATGACTATAATGACACAACAACAACATTAATGTCAGTTTTAAAGAACCACCAAAAAAGGAGGGGTGGATAGAATAGAATAGAATAGAATAGAATAGAATAGAATAGAATAGAATAGAGTTTTATTGTCATTATGCATATGCAAAATATGCACAACGAAATTAGAGTGCTGTTCCACTACACACTCTAAGCATACAAACACATAAAACATATAAAACACCATACAAAATATTAAAAACTCTTAAAATTGCTTACAAAATTTAAAACACTACTTAAAACTGATTAAGATAGTGCTAAAACTGTCGCATTTAGCTTGGATACCGCTCTGTGATAAAAACTGTTCTTTAGTCTATTTGTCCTTGACCTAAGAGTCCTGTATCTCCTGCCAGACGGCAACAGTTCAAAAAATTGGTAGCCAGGATGCGAAGGGTCTCTCAAAATTCTAGATGTCTTCCTTGAGCATCTGGAGTTGTATAATTCTTCCAAAGGAGGAAGAGGACAGCCCACTATCCTCTCAGCAGTGTTTATGACCCTCTGGAGTGCCCTTCTATCTGCCACTGTGCAACTGGAAAACCAGACACAGAGGCAGTAAGTGATAGTGCTTTCTATAAAGCCCCGGTAGAAGGTTACCAACAGTTTCTTAGACAGTTGTTCCCTCCTGAGAAGTCTCAGAAGATATAATCTCTGTTGGGCCTTCTTAACCAGTGCTTCAGTGTTGGCACTCCAGGTCAAATCCTCCTGTAGAATAACTCCTAAGAACATACTGTCCGTCACCTGCTCTACACAAATTCCATCAATAATCAATAATCAATAATCAGTAATCTGTATGTACCAGCTCCTGAAGCACATGGAAAGTCTATAGGAGGAGAACTAACAAGCTGCAGTCATGCTGTGTGGGTTTTCATCACTTGGGAAATGACACGCCTATTGGCAGCTCCATTCCAGATCTATCAAAAGCAATCTGGGAAATGCACCAATGTCGGTTGCAAGTATCTCTCAAAATGTCCCCAGACGCTTCAGAAATGAATAGCATTCATACCAATATTATGAAAAATGAGTACGGCAAATAGGATTCTAATACAAATCAGGACAAGAAGTGTCTGCTTTAAAAAAGCTGATGTAGAAGCAAGAAACGGGATCAGCACAAAGCTCTACACTTAGGGAGGAAAAAAAGGAAATGCACAGTTACGATATTGGTGGGGTGGAAACATGGCTCAGCAATATAGTGGGTGAGAAATATTTTGTTGTAGATCACAAGTCAACAGGGTGATGCGACAGCAAAAAAAGGCAAATGTGATTTTAGGAGGCATGATTGATTGATTGATTGATTGATTGATTGATTGATTGATTGATTGATTGATTGGGTGTAGTTTTACCCTGCCTTTCTCCTTAGAAAGGGACCCAAGGCATCTTACAGTAATGAGGGACAATATACAGTCCAGTACAATTAAGATCTATTCAAGTTTGAGATCAGGGAATTGAGGGACATCTTACAGCATTAAAAGACAACATTAAAGGTACAAGAGAACATAGGCAGTTCAAGAGAGAGTAAAAAATTCCCTGTAATCATGCACAGTAGACCATCCAAAAGTTATGGGGACGGAGACTAACATTGAAAACATAGTGTCAAAGCAATCACACAAAGGAACTATAAACACAAAGTTATAAGTGGTTATAAACACAAAGTCTCTGTCTTCATGTATGACAGATTCATATAAAGACACATAACAGGTAGTCCATCGTCCAGGGAAAGCTGGCCTGAAGAGAAAGGTTTGTTTGCCTGTTTCCAGAAAGATAGCATAGATTAAGAGAAGTATAGTCTCCTAAATTCTGTGAGGTTCCAGTTCCACTATATTCACCACTGTTTTTAGGGCTCATCTTGAGTCCTGTGTCCACTTCTGGATAACACAATTCAAGATTGATGCCAACAAACAGAAACAGGTTCAGAGGAGGGCATAAGGGGGTGATCAAGGGACTAAAAACCAAGGCCTGTAAGGAACCAACTGGGCATGCTTAGCCTTGAGAAAAGAAAACTAAGGAGAAATATGGTAGCACTCTTCAAATCTGCAAAAGACTGCCCTATGACAGAGGGGCAGGATATGTTCCCTTTTGTTCCAGAGTGCAGGACACAGTCTTGAGAGTCCCCTGGACTGCAAGAAGATCAAACCTATCCATCCTGAAAGAAATCAACCCTGAATGTTCACTGGAAGGACATATTTTGAAGCTGAGGCTCCAGTACTTTGGCTACCTCATGAGGAGAGAGGAGCCCTTGGAAAAGTCCCTGATGTTGGGAAAGATTGGAGGCAAAAGGAAAAGGGGACGGCAGAGAATGAGATGGTTGGATGGCGTCATCGATGCAACCAATATGGATTTGACCAAACTCTGGGAGGCAGTGGAAGATCGGAAGGCCTGGTGAGCTCTGGTCCATGGGGTCACGAAGAGTCAGACATGACTGAACGACTGAACAACAACAAGCAGGACACATAAGAATGGGCTCGGCCTACAGGACACTAGATTTAGGCAGATACCAGGAAAAACTGCAGAACCGTTTAGAGAAGTATGAGAATGGAAGCCACTACCTCAGGGGTTGGTAAGCATTGCAACCACTGGAGAAAATTGGACAATCTGTCAGATCTACTTTGATTTGTGTCCTTCCACTGAGCAGGGAGATGGACTCAATGGCCTTCTAAGCCCCTTCCAACACCATGATTATACGATTTTATGGAACAAAATAGGTCCTTTTGTTTTGATTGGAAACGATCTCTCCTTGGCGCCCCCAGCCTGAAATAAAGAGACGAGACAACAGCTTTTGGGTTAAACAAGGACCACAACTTTATTAATTTCTTATTAAACTATGTGGAGATAAGGGAGCCCACATAGTGCAATAGGTTGAGATCCTAGGTGACACTCAGTGAGAGCCCCATTTTTAAGTGTCTAAGTACATCAGGGCTGCCCTCGGCCAATTCCTCAACCTAATTTATCTCCATCCTTTCCCTGCGTCTGACACCAATCCTATTTATGGCCGGAGGGCTACCAAGCACCCATTGGCTGCCAAAAACTGGGATCTCAACAGACTCTATTGACCTATGCACTACCCGCCAAGGCTGCTAATATGCTCCTAGCCCCCACCATCAAACCTTTCCTTACAATCCATTTTGAGACCAAAGCATGACTTTCGAGCAAAAATGGCTGAGCATGCATGACTGATGGGACATGGATCAGAGGCACCCTTACTCCCTCCCATTAATTGACCTGAGAGCTGAAACTTCCTTTTCGCCATGCCCATGAAATGGAAAAATAACCATCCACTTTGGGAAAATTCCCCAAAGCTGTAATTTTGAAGTATTCTTTGGAATAGGAACTCAGGCTGTTCCCTGCTGATGCTGACTGCATTGTCTATAAGAACAGTCCAAGTAAACTTAGATAGGCATATATGTAAGAAACCTGGACTGGCTCATCCATGATGGTTTATGTGCCACTGTTTTCTCCCAGCTCCCTCCAGGAAGCTAAGACACATTCTGTTCAAACCAGTCCTCACAAGAACCCCATGAGTTTCATAACAAACTCAAGAAGAGCTTGAAACTTGCCCAAAATGATCTAGAAAAATGAGCACAATGATATTCTATCCCTAAGGTATGGTGGGATGGTTCTGAAGGTAATTCTCTTTAAGAATTATTTTCTAGTTTCTACCTTCAAATTCCAGGGGCATCTTAATGTCTTACTTACAGGGCATATCCTGCTATTTGTGAGTATCCTGGTTGAGCATGCAATAAGACGCCTGTATCTCTGGGGGACTGGTTCCACTGCAGATGGTGAAAAATGTGGATGATAACAAACACTAACTCGAAGTTGAATCGTGACAACTGGCCACCTTTTCTTGAACGATCGAAATGTGTTGCTGCTCATCCAAGCAGCTTCATCAGTCTGCTTCGATGAGCAGCGAAACATTTCAGTCTCTCAAGAAATTAAGTCTACTTGCCATGACTCATCTCCCAGATACAGTTGTCCCCCGCCCTTTCGCGGTTCATATACTGTGGTCCTGGTATAGTGAGGGTCTACAGTATATGAAAAAAAGGCCCCCTGGCGTAAGGAGGAAAGGCAATCCCAGGCCTGTCGGAGGCCCCAAAAGTGCTTCCCTGCAAAACAGAAGGGACTTGCAATAAACCAGAAGTGACCTCCAGACCACTAGAAATCACTTTTGGGGCTTCTGGGGACTGGAAAGCCCCTTGCAGGCCTGTTTGGGGGCAGCGCCAGGCCTGGGGTAAGTACAAGAGCCCCCAGATAGCCTGCCCAGTCCCAACCTGACCCAGCATCCACATATTGTGGATTTTCAATTATTGTTGGTCGGTTCGGGTCCCTAAACCCTGCAATAGGTAGGGGTTTACTGTACACTCACTTCGATGACTGAGAATCTTCAGACAACAAACACTATAATTACAGCAAATGCTATACATAGCATGGTCTGGCTCTCTCTCATGGCCACTTCTGGAAACATATTTCACTAGTGAGCACTGCACATACTATGGTCTCTACCTCCTTCTAGTGGCCAATTCCAGTAAATTCATCATGTAAAATATATATTTGGGGTTTAATTTTTTTAAATATCTTCATGGATCAGGGGATCAGGGGATAGTAGAGATGGACACAAAATGAAAATACAGCATTTTGTTTCATCCTAACTTTCCTTTTGTTTCATTTCATTTATAATGAATTTTTAAAAGAATTTTTGGAACAACATGAAATGATTCATTACATTATAAAATGGCACCCCTGAGTCCTGGAGGCACCAAATTTGATTGGTGCCTTTCTTGGACTCTTCCCTAAAAGCCTTCCAAATTTGGAGAGGTTTGGGGTTCAGGGGGCTGAGTTATAAAACTCCCATGGAAATAGAGGAAGAGGAAAAATGTGACATTTTTAAACTCAATCCTCATTCCCTCTGTGCTGTGGAATGCGAAGGACGGGGGTGGTTGAGGCAAATGCTGAAATGATTCCATTCTGTTCTATTTTTGTTTGCCTTTCCCCAAAGCAGTGGTGGCAAACCTTTGGCATTCCAGATGTTTTGGACCACAGCTCCCAGAACTCCAAGCCTGAATTGCCAGTTACAAAGGGCTGTGGGAGATGTGGTCCAAAACATCTGGAGTGCCAAAGGTTCTCCACCACTGCCCTAAAGGAAGGAAGCACAGGCTTAGGGCCATAATTTTTCTCTTGCTCTTTCAGAGAGTGAAACTGGGGTTTTTATTGCTTTATTGCTTAGCAACCCTTCCAAGCAAGACCTATCGGTATTCGCCTCAAACCCTCCTTTGCATTGCACAGCACAAAAGGGAATGTGGCTTGAGTTTAAAACACCACATTTTTCCTCTTCCACTTTGTCCATGGGGGACTCACTTTGGAGCTTAATAACTTAGCTTACCAATGGACTCTACCAACGAAATAGGGTGCCTCTAGGATGAATTGTTTCATTTCTAGAGCAAAAAATGGTGGTTTGGTTTCGTCATTCTACTGTTTTGTTTCATAACAAAACCATTCATTATGTAATGAAATGACAAAACAGTATTTTGTTTTTCATTTTATTTATTTATTTATTTATTTATTTGACACATTTATATACCGCTACCATTTTCCATTCCGGAACTCAGGGTGCTTCACAATAAAATACAATAAAATAATAAAATACAATAAAAACCACAACAAACAATTAAAACACCAAGCATGGTAAAAAAAAGACTAGATAAAAATAATATTTAGCAATGAGGGGAACCCTCGGTGGGGGGCAACAGGTAAAGAAAGAAAGAAAATTAAACAGAAATAGAGATGAGGTCACCGTATGCCTCCTTAAAAAGCAACATTTTTAGTGCCTTTTTGAAGGCGGGAAGGGACTCTGCAAGGTGCAGCTCACTTGGGAGTTGATTCCATAGAGAGGGGCCTACAACCGAGAAGGTGCGGTTACGGATTGCCGACTTCCGCGCCTCTCTTGGAGTGGCCACCCTGAGTGAGCGTGCCCGCGACGATCGAATGGGTCTGGCCTCAGTTGGTTTCTGGAGGATCCACTCCGCCAGGTATTCAGGTCCCAAGCCGTGGAGGGTTTTGGAAACCAAAACCAAGACTGATGTCCATCTTGTGTCCATCTCTAGTGGATAGTAATCCCATGGATAAGGGGGTTACACCATATATGGTGATTGTGTGCCTGATACTGCTTCTTCCTTCTGCCGCCACTACCATGAGTCCAATTACTTTCTTTCAGCAGAGGGAAAGAGACAGCGAGCGGTAAATGGTCCTCCAGAGGCCCTGATGGAGCAGGTTTCAGCATCAGAATTGCAACTGGAACAAATCGTTCTGTCACTCCTGTCAGAAAGGTTTTTATTTCTGTTTAAGCACTTAAAGTTTGAACGCTTGCATCTTTCTTACTCTGATCTAAGACCGTCCATTGCATTGCAGGAGTCCTTTAAACTGTTTGCCACCTGTGTCTCCTTCTCCGTTCTCTGCACTGCAGGGCTAGGTCTGTAGCCTTCTATCCTCTCCGCAAGTCCCAAAGCCCAGTTGTTTATAGCTGCTATTCTGCAGAAGCTTAGTTTGAACTTTTTAGGGCTTGGGTTGGAAGTGAATACTAAGTCGAGATGACCTGAGAGATGCTCTTTCATGCTGGTGTGTGTGTGTGTGTGTGTGTGTGTGTGTGTGTGTGTGTGTGTGTGTGTGTTTTGTGTGTGTGTGTGTGTGTGTGTGTGTGTGTGTGTGTGTGTGTGTGTGTTTTGCACAGCTGTTCAAAGAGCTTAAGCGTGGGAGATGGTTGCCATCATCAAGGCATATAATGATCTGCTCAGAGAACTGAGCTCCTCGCATGACAAAGTGCTGGGGATGGCAGTGGATAATATCAAAGGTTCAGAACTTGCTCTATTGTGGCACCTCTGCTCTCCATGGTATGACAGGAGTCCCACTGCAGTGTCTCTTAAAATCATATTTGCTTCACCAGCAGCATTTCGCTGATTTTTAACGCAGCAGATGTTGTGGTTTCCACAATGGAAACATCATCGTCGTCATCATTGTTGTTGTCTTCATCGTTGTCGTTGTTGTTGTTGTCGTCGTCGTCGTCATCATCATCATCATCATCATCAACAACAACAACAACAACAACAACAACAACAACAACAACAGCCCTCTCTTATCTGTAAACAGACCCACCCTGACATTGGAGCCAATATGCAAAAACACCTCAATCAAAAGGAGTCTGAGGCTTTACCTGCTGCAAGCCACAGGTTCTGTGGCATGCTGGGTAAGAGATTATTCTCACAGTTGCCAGCCTAGGGATGTTGCCAGTGATGACGATGATTTATACCCAGGTCTCTAATCGTAAACCATCTTAAAAGGAAAAGATGCAAGGCAGATTGGCAGCCACTGCAGAAGGAATGTGTGGTAAATCCGCAGTAGAAACGGCACTGGTTCCTAAAATTAGACTCTTTCCCAGTCAATTTGAAGGAGAAACAGAAACAGATTTAATTTTCAGGTATTATGCATGCATCTGAACAAATGAGCTGAATTGCAGGATGGGAGCCTGAAGTATATATTTTTTGCAGGGCAGGCTGCCATGTCTTCATGATTACTGTATCTATTCTGTTTCAAGGGCAAAGAGGAAGGGGAATTGAATTCTCTAAGCTTTCCCCTTAATTCTTACCCAACCATCAATCAGGGTATTGTCTGAAACAGATCAAAAGGTGAGTCTGAATTTTTTTCCAACCTGTCCCACCCTAGTCTTCCTTAGTAATCTAAATATGGCTTCCCAGTAAAGTCGGGATGTTTTGGATGCTCTAAAAGGTGAGGCCAAGTTGGAGGTCTCCTTCCCATCCCCTGAAATATGCCATCCTCTTTAATAAGCTAATACCATTTCCCCGAAAGCATTCAGATGATAAAGTCTCTCTTAATCTTCTGTCCCAGATCTAATCAAGTCCATTCAATCAATCCCTTCCTGTAACCTACGTTTGAAAGGCAGCCAACTGCTTCCTTCCTTGTTCTTCCGGCAATTCAAATAACCAAGACAGGTTTTTAAGCCAAGTCACCGTGTTGCCGTGTCATTTTAGTCCCACTTAAGATGTATCAGCTAGGCAAGCATGGAGAAATTGAGGTGACAGGTTGGGGGGCGGCATAGCCAATACTTAACAGATGGGATTCCATCCCCACCCCAAAGAAAAAGGTTGTGTGACCATTTGTAGTCTTAAAAATGACTTCTAAGCTCTGCTTTCTGGCTGCTGTAGGAATACAACATGGAGAGGATGACTAAGGCCATAATTACAAAGCCAATTAGAATTGTGGTTGATGTGGGTTAGGGGAAAATAAGATCAGTTCCAAAGAAGTTGTCTCCATGATGTAAATGTAAATTGAGCTCCTTGCCTTCTGAAAATGCCGACCACAGTGTCTGGCAAAATGTCAGGAAGAAAAACTTCCATAACACGGCCAAACAGCCTGAAAAACTCACAACAGTTGTAAGCATGGATTTATTCGCTTGGATTTTTCCCCCCAGAACAGCAGGCAAAATACTCCTTTGCCAGAGGGTCATTTATTTTCCAGTGCATGCCAAACAAAATCAGTTAGGAATATGTAAATCCCTCTGTCCAAGTAAATTGCCTGGCCCCCTTGCTCACCCCCCCCCAATTACCTGATTCCATTTGCCCATCCAGTTCACTGGATTGAATGGGTGGAGTGGCCTTTGTAAATGCAACCCTGCCTTCTTGCCACCTCTGGGAAGGAAGAAGTCAGTTGAGTCATACACCATTCCCTCCCAGTCTCTATGCAAAAGATAGGCACTAATCGATGTTGTTGGGCTTGTGTGGTTGTTGTTTTAAATTTTATCATCTGCCCTTCCCCTTTCACTCTATTTCTCCCCTCCCTTTCCTCCTCCTCCTCCTCCTCCTCCTCCTCTTCCTCTTCCTCCTCCTCCTCCTCCTTAGCATTTGTCACACACAGTGGTGGGGTCTGTTATTTTGGTTTTGGCCTTCCACTTGGCACAATCATAGGATTGATCCAGGTGAACCCAGGACAACTTCATGTCATTGTCAAGGGTGTTCATCCAGTGCTCTTTTGTTTGTCCCCTCAGTCAGGATCCACTGACCTCCAGGGTGAGACCCCCTTTTTTGGCCAGAATTTCTTCATGTTCATGCAAGAGGTGTACATATCAACACAGTCAAGTGTCACATGTCTTGTCAGTGGTTGTTGAAATGCTGTATTTTGATCAGATGTCATCATTACACACATGATCCTTTTGTGTGAGGCCCGAGGTCCATCTCAGCATCTTTGTCTTCATGACATGTTGACATTCAACTTCTTTAGTCGCCTGCCAGCTTTCCTTTAGCTATTACAAAAAAAGAGGAAATTTATTTATTTATTTATTTATACTGCCCATCTAAGGGATGGTTTACAATATAAAACAAAACAGGAGGCAATATGTCTAGCCACATGTCACATGCTTCAGGAACACTCATCAAATGGAATGGCTATGCCCATCTCCATCCAAGATTCAGCAAAGATGTCATCTGATGCACCACATTCAGGTGCACTTTGCTGCCCATAATATCACCGGTTCTGCTCAGTTAACCACCAGGGCTTCTTCATTCTTATTGCCTTCCTTTTTTCTTTTGACACAGTAGGACCCAATCTCTGTGGTTTCACTTATCAACAGTCTGAAAATATTATACAGTAATCCCCCATTTATCGTGGGGTTTAGGAACCCAACCTGACCTGTGATAAAGGGTAATCTGTGTTATGTGGATGCTGGGGTCAGGTTGGAATTGATGGGCCTGTTTGGGGCCTCCTATATTTACCTCAGGCCTGTTGGAGGCTCCAGGAGTGGTTTAGCAATCTGTAAGCCACTTACTCACCAAAGTAGTTTTTTGGGTTTGAGGAAGCCTCCCACCAACCTTCCTCAGCCTAAAGAAGCTACTTGGATGAGTAGTGAAATAGTGGGTTTCATTCCCACAAGAAAAGAAGTTGCCATGACTCAGCTCCCAGATATATGACTCAACTTGCTGTGGCCTTCTCACGACCCATACTTAATGGATGATGGGAAGAGTTGCCACTTCAGTTGCCATAACTCAACTTCTAGGTCAATCATGATGACATTTCTATATGTACCTGTCTCTGAGATCTCTCTAAGCATGTTGGATGAATTTTGTTCTAGAAGGTTTTATAGGTAAAAAGATTTGGGGCAAGCATGGAGACAGATTCTTCTCCAGAAATGTGAGTCTCTGTTGTACATCCAGGACAGGCTTCTCAATTCTATTCAGTAATGCACATTACAGCTGACTGGTATATTTTTCAAACAGGACATTCACATTTCCTTCATCATCTCTTAGAAGCTCCACCCACTAGTGGTGAGAGTCTCTTTGATTTGTAGTCTACCTAAAGACACATTTGGAAACTACAACCCTGTATGGAAATAAGCATGATAGTACGGTATATGGTGTGAGTTCTTATGCTGAATATTAAGTGCACATTCCTGCCTTGTATTAGACCCTATCTAAGGTATGTAGCAAAATAGCTATTATAAGCTGGCAAAGCAGGGAATAGTCAGCCACCATTGGTCAGTTATGTCACATGATATCTGGAAGCTTTGAGCAAGAAGACAGGAGAAGAGTCAGAACCATGATTATGCTTAGGATTGCTGTAAGCAATGGAGCTTACCTCAGTAGGGCAATTTATATTAGTCAGAATGCTTGAATGTCACCAGGTAGTCAGGATGACTTAGATTTGTTATTTTTAGGGAAATAAATCTATGATTGAGGTCTGATAAGATCTACTTAGATCTGTTAAGATTTTGATACTTTTTTGGATTTTTTGATATGCATGAGTTTTCTTTTTATAAATGAGTTTAGAAATAAAATACAACTTTGGAAAAGAAACCATGGCCTCTTGTTTTGAAAAGAACCCAAAAGTAAACCAGAAGAAGAAGATGTTTTGAAATATTTTTGCCTTAGAGATGGGTTTCTCCATTAGAAGCAAACACACATGCAAAGCTGATAAATTTTGAAAATGTTATAACGTATAATGTTTTATACATTATAACGTATAATGTTTTATTGAATGAGGAGAATTCACTGGCATCTAAAGAACAATTAGAAGCACAGGGTCTGAAATTGTCTTGGTGGCCCCTATTACAAATAAAATCCACATACTCTCAAGACGTAGGAATGAAGGGATTTGCAAAGCAAGAATCCTTGATAGATAAAATCCTCCTCCGGACAGAAGAGAAAATACTTCAAAATTATATGGATGGTTACTAGATAGGGAGATGGAAGAAGAGGAAGTTAAAGAAATGATGAATCGTTGGGCCAAAGATTTTGGATATTCGATTCAGCTAGAACAGTGGCAAAAAAATTATGGATGTTTAACTACAAATCAACTGCAGCAGTAACCTATAAAGGAAACTTACTAAAAATGTTCCATAGATGGCACATGGCTCCTGCAAAACTAACAAAGATAGATCAGAAGCTGTCAGACAAGTGCTGGAAGTGTAAAAAAAGCAAGGGAACATACTACCACTGTTGGTGGGGCTGTAAAAAAGCGAAAAAAATCTGGATAAAAGTACATGGTTGGATAGAACAAATAGCAAAACAGAAAAATCCCCTTGTCTCCAGAGTTGTGTTTTTTAGGGATTCTACCACCAATTAGGAATATTGATGATAGTTATCTTATAATTCACATCTTCACTGCTGCAAGATTAGCTTGGGCTCAATGTTGGAAAGCAACTTGTAGCCCAGGAGATGAAATAGTGATTCATAAGATTCTCGAATGTGCAGAGTTGGACATCTTAACATATACATTAAGAAACAAAGAAGAAAGCAAATTTGCCTTGGTTTGGAATAAATGTTATACTTGGATTTATAGCAAAAAAGAGCTATAAAATGTTTTATATTTGATAATTGAACTTGACAATTGAATTGTATTAGCACCTTAAAGTTAGTAATGTATAACACACTGAAAATCTACATCTCAGTTCCTTTGAAACATCTCCTCTGCAGGGTATTGTTTCCCCTCCTTTTAT
Source organism: Phrynocephalus forsythii (assembly GCA_029282475.1). Taxonomy (NCBI): domain Eukaryota; kingdom Metazoa; phylum Chordata; class Lepidosauria; order Squamata; family Agamidae; genus Phrynocephalus; species Phrynocephalus forsythii. The sequence goes on along the minus strand of JAPFRF010000007.1, from coordinate 87,386,928 downwards.
TGGAATTTGTTGTTTGGTTTTCTTTTGTCTTGTTTTATTGTTAGCCGCCCAGAGTTCCGATCCGGAAGATGGGCGGGATACAAGTGTAATAAATAAATAAATAAATAAATAAATAAATAAATAAATAAATATTAGCCAAGTCAGATTTTATTCTGTTTTTGTTGCAAAATTGTTGAATAAATATTATTAGAGAGAGAGAGAGAGAGAGAGAGAGAGAGAGAGAGAAGGAATTCATTTTACTTTTGAACTCGGCCAATGATTAGTCCTGTTGATCTACTGTGCATGGTTGGCAGCGGCGGTATTTCTTGTGAGTAAGGCTAATTGCTTTGAAGGGAAAGCAGCTAACACCTACTATGAGAAGCACCTTGTGGAATCCCCAAGCTTGACGCTGGGATTCCAAAGCTTTCTCTGTTTGTGCTTTCCAAGTGAAAGAACAGATGACAGAATGTTTAGTTACAGGCTGTAAATTTTCATTATCTTCTTTTTTGGCACCAGGCAGCTGGAGGCTTGTGAAGTGTTTTTCAGCTGTGGTTGGTGGCCAAATGAGTTCTGCATTCCAAGGCTTACCTCACCAAGAGGGAGGGGAAAGTCAAGTGGCTTGATTTTAAAACATCTTTTTTTTCCTTTTTGTCTTTTGGCACAGAGCTGGGGTGGGAAGCTATGCCACACTGAGGCCATAGATGATTGATTACTCTCAAATGATCTCTAATCATAGATTTGTTTACTGTTTTTTTCTAGCCATGGCAAAGATAATGGAAGATTCTAACCTAGATTTATTGCAGGAGTTCAAGGAAGCTAGGGATTAGCCTGAAGTTTACCTGGAATCAGACAGACCTCCTTCTCAGCAGAAAGCACTGTTGGAGGTTCTCCAGGAAGAAGCATCCATCTTTGTCAACATTCCAGGTAGGACATCAGTAGTTACCCACAAGATTAACACCAAAGATGCTACTCCTATTTGTTCTTCACCTTACAGAGTTGTTGGTGAACACACTAAGCAGATTGAACAGGAACTTCAAGAGATGTTAGACCTGGACGTCATCCAGCCAAGCACATTTCCATGGGCTAGTCTGGTGATCATTGTACCAAAGAAATCACCAGATGGTACTATCTAGCCAAAGGTACATTTTTGTGTGGTTTATCATAAGCTTAACCAACTGATTGTTGTAGATCCCTACCTAATGCTGAGAGCAGAAGATTTAATTGAGAAGATCTCAAGGAAATCTTTCCTCAGTACACTGGATCTTTCAAGTGAATATTGGCAACTTGAGCTAGACACAAAATCCCATGAGAAAAGTGCTTTCATCACACACAAAGTTCAAGATAATGGGTTTTGTTTCATGCAATGCGAGTAGTACCTTCCAGAGAGTGGTGGATATTGTTCTAAATGGCTTACCTTTGCTAATGCTTATTTGGTTAACATAGTTATTTTTTTCAGACACCTTTGAGGAGCACCTAGAGCATCTTCGTGTCATTTTGAAATGCCTGAGGGAAGCCTGACTCACTGTCAAAGCTTCAAAGTGTCAATGGTCAGAGAAAAGTAGTTTATTTGGGACATTGAGTTGGTAGTGGTTCCAGTGAACCTCTACAAGCTAAGGTTGAGAGTGTCAAAAATTGGCCTACATCTGAAAACAAGAAGCAAGTTCAATCTTTTTTGGAGCCTTGTAGGATATTATAGAAAGTTCATTCCACGCTTCAGTCACATAACCACACCTTTAACTGAGCTAACATGTAAAAGAATGCCAATCAAAGTGAAATGGACTCAAGAATGCTTTGAAAAGTCACCTGGTGTAATCTCCTATCTTGATTGCTCCTGATTTTCAGAAACCATTCTTCAAACCAATGCTTCAGAATTTGGCATGGGTTATATCGGTCTCATTTTTCAGCGAGAAACTGTTACCACGGAAATGAGCATATTCAGTATCTGAGAAAGATTGCCTAGCAGTTGTGTAGGCATTCAACAAGTTTAGACCTTACCACTGGTTTACTAACTTTGTTTTGCAACCAGATCATCAAACTTTAAAATGGTTAGCACGTCTGAGAGCAAGTAACCAACGGTTACACAGGTGGAGTTTGTAATTGCAAGATTTAACATTCCAAATTCATTATATTCTTGGAAGTCAAAATATTTTAGCTGACAGCTTGTCGAGAACACATTTTGGCATTTATTTCACACCAGCAGAAGAAGATGCATACATTCCTGAATGAATTCTAAGTTCAGTATAGTTTCAGTTTCATACTGTGCAGCTTTGCCTATCTAATGATTGTATCTCTGTATTTTTATGACTAACTGTAGGGAAATAACCTACACGGACGCGGGGTTGGGTTCAAGTGTCAGGCCGCCATGCTCTTCTTCTTCTCCGAGCAGGCTTGCAAGGCACACCTTTATTAGCTGTAAGAGGCGGAGTTACAGATATTGTGTGGTGTCCTAGGTGTCAGCCTGTCATTGGCTTGATGGACTCCTGGGGAGGGCTTTCTGTGACGTGGACATGTCCCCTTGCAAGGGATGGTAATGATTGATACCCCAGCAGCTTGCTTCCCTGACCTGCCCTCTCGTGCCTGAGTGGGGCACAAAGGAATGTCCTGGCCTTTTCCTCTGGGCATGCTCTGGCCCCGATGGAAGGACAAGATAGTCAGTTATCTGCTTCCTGCATCTTAATCTTAGGGACTCTATTTCCCCTCTCCCAGGGCTTTCCCGTGCAGGAGAAAGAGTCAATAACGCCCCCCAGAATGCTGTGCAGGAAGCTTACTGGATCATTAATATCTGTGCATATTAATATCTAATATCTCTCAGGGGAGCATTCCTACAACGAACCTTTCTTAATATAGGTCTTTCAGATACTTGCTACCAATAATTCATTATTACTTTATATATTATGCTGTATTCATAATATATCCTATGTTGAATGCTTACATTACTTTGCTATTGCATTCCTCTATATTGCTCTCATATTAAATCTCTCTTCCTGAGCCAACTCAAGTGTTAAGATAATCAGGAAAGGCTTTCCTCTAATTTCTCCTTCCTTCACATTTGGTGGGGACATAGGAGAGGGCCTTCCCTGTTGCTGCTCCCAGACTTTGGAACTCCCACCCACAGGAGTCTTTGCTATCCTTCCACAGGCAGCCACAGACTTTTCTTTTCAGGCAAACTTTCTTTGGATGCATGGCTGCCAAATATTTGTGAATGGGTTGCTTTACTGCTTTGAATGTTTTTCTGGTGTTGCTTACTTTTTGGTACCGTATTTATTAACCTTTTTAGTAGTCTGCACTTGCTGTTTAGGTTCATTTACTGCCTTTTAATAGTTGTCAGTGGTCTGGGGTCCTTTTTGAAGAGAAAGGCCACTTTAAAATAGTTTAAATGAACTAACGAATGAACAAATGAACAAACAAACAAAGGAACAATTGAACAGAAAATGGCAGGTCTCAGTCATCCCTCCTTCCCCACCCACCCTTACTAGCTGATCTAAGAATTCCCTTCCACTTTTGGGTTCCTTCTGCAGGTTCCTCAAGTGTCAAATTATGAGAAAAGAGAAGATCTTTCTAGGTCCTCTGTTTGCTTCTTAATGCAATGCAAATGCTCCTGCTGCTGTTGTTGTTATTGTTATTGTTATTGCTATTGTTATTGTTGTTGTTGTTCAAAGAAGTCCTTGCGACAAAGGTAATAGGTGATGTTGGGTTCGTTTGGGAGAGAAATTGGTTCTTAACATTTATCCATTGAAAATATTTATATGCTACCATTTTTTTATAAAAAAGATCCAAGGTGGATTACAGTATTAAAAGAAGGCATGTTAAGCAGCCCAAACAATACATTGTTGCAATTAGAGATGGGCATGGAACAAACATTTTTTGTTTCCGTTATTCGTTTGTCATTCTGTTACATAACGAAATGACAAATGAAAATTGTGATGAAAATGCAACAAAACAAACAGAACCACAAAAATTGTGGTCATTACGTTTTGTTTCTGTTAATGGTGACGCGCAATGAAATGAGCTGTTTTAAATGTTAAAAAATGCCATGGACATCCGTAAAAATGCAGCAATAATTATTTATATTGTCTGAAAATACCTACCAGGGGGGTTGGGGTCCTTAAAAAGTTTGTTTTTGTCTTCTCCCATCGTGATGTATTTTTCTTTTCCCTTTAAAATGGATGTCGCCACCAGCCACAAAATGGAGGCAAGCCATGTGATGGGATCATGTTCAACCAATAGCATGCCCAGATTGCAGACTGGGCAGGCAGGTCTGGCAGCCACAGAGGGCATCAAAAGCTCTGGCAGCCCCCGTCCTCCTTGCTGTCTCTGGTGGGAGTTAGGGTGGGATTGCTTTCTCTGCAACTCTAGCTTCAGTCCTGCAGCCTCCCTGTGTGCGTGTGTGCTGCGTACCTCTCGGTGAGTACCCTCCCTTGCCCCGCACTGCAGTCACTCTGCGGCTGCCTTGCACCCTGGGCAATGCCCGCCGCTGCCTTTGCAGCCTCCCCGCATACCTAGTCTATACTGTGTCTCTGCCAGCATCCTTTTTTTTTAGTGTTTTCCCTCTGGTCTGGGGCATTGGGGGATGCCTGCACACGGAAATGCTTTAAAAATCGTGCAAAAAGCAGGTAGAAACAAAAAACGACAAATGAAAAACAGAAATGAAATTTTTCCAAAAATTCCCGACAAACAGAAATGAACCAAAACAGACCTCTCAACAACAAACGAAAAACCGAAACACCATTTTTCTGTTTTGTGCCCATGTCTAGTTGCAATACTAAAAAAAAAATTAAACAAAAATATATACAAATATATCTATATAACTGGGTGGAGAAAAGCTGTCAGAACTTTACAGCAGCTTGGACATAGCTGTCAAGTGTTCTCCATGGCTGACCAGGACTGGGAGCTCCAGAGAGGTGGGGTGTTGGCAGCCGGGCCCTTTGGCTAGGGCGTGGAGTCTCATTTGCATATAGGGTTCCCAGAATCCCTTGTGGTTGCTTCAAAATGCTCACTGTGACCTAAGTGTATCAGCTTTCTAGGGGATATATATACCAATCCAGAGAGCTGGTGGCATGTGGGTTAGGGGTTGTGCAGGGAGAAGTGTTCTCTAGCATGGCCTGCCGCCCAGCTACCCAGCAGCGTCTGGAGCTTAGCTGCCCACTGCCGGAAATGTGGAACATTTCAGGGGAAAATATTTTTTCAGGAAGACACCAGGAAAGAATGATTGATCTGTGCATGTCCCTCCAAAAATGTGACACTTGACATGTCTGAGCTTGGATAGTTCCTTCAAAGACTGGACTAATACTTGGAAATGCATGAACCACCCCAGACAGTCACCAGATGCCCTTTGACTTGAGACTTTGGCTACTTTGGGTTTTAATTGTTGCTGACATTTGCTTTCTGGTTAAAGTTTAGCTTACTGGAAGGCCAGATAAAATGTTAGCAATTAACAAGTAGGGTCTAATCAGAATATTAGAAATATTCTGCTTTTAAGGAAGCCCCATTCAATGCAATGGGATGTATGTAAGGGGGAAGGGTTTATAGCATTTCAGCCTGTGACTGCATCCAACCCATTACTTTCAATAGCAGAACTTGGGTTAAATCACTATACTTTACTAATGCTACTGGATTATTTGGAGGAAATATGGGGCTCTAAGGTTAAATTATTTGGTCAGCATTGATCAGAAGCAGCAAAATGGCCTTATCTAGCCACTGGCAAAAAGGCACACATTTCTTTAGGGACTGAGTGATTGTAGAGTGTCAGAGAAGCAGTAGAACAGGCAAATTAGCTGATAAGGTATGTACTCAGGAGAATAAAACTGGTTACCCAGAGCTTAAGGGAAAATGGTCTCTATATATTAACTCCTGGAGAGCTTAATGTTCGGTTATCAGATTGCCAAGATAGATTTCCTCATAACCCTTTCTCTTTGAAATGTTTAAATAATATTTTTTTAAAAAAAAACTTTTACAAAGAAGGAAAACCACTAGCTCACTCTAATAGCAACAGATGCCATCTAGCCACAACTTATCCAGCCCTTGAGCAGCAGAGGAAAAGCAAAGAGCAACTATACTCAGCAAGGGCGGCCCTCTGAATATTTGAAAAATATTCCTCCCCAGTTTAATTCTCATGACTGTCAAGGAATGTATGAGGAGCTAACCTCAATTAGCAGAGCTGCAGCAATGTCAAGTAGACATGGGCACGACCAGAAAAAATGACATTTCGAGTTTTCGTTTGTTGGAACGGGTCCGTTTCGGTTGTTTCCGTTTGTTGTGAAATTTTTCAAAAAGTTGTCATTTCATTTGTCGTTTGTCATTTGTCGTTTCCACCATGATTTAGTGTGATTTGACTTCCCCCAGAGCATAGGGGCGTTCCGCAATCAGGGACAGCGCTAGGTGTTTTTGCGCCCTAGGTGGCGGGCGGGGCGGGGGCAGGTGGCGGGGGGAAGTGCGGGTGGGTAGCAGTGGCAGGGGGCCATGGGCAGGCAGCGACAGCGACAGGGGGGAGGCGTGGGCAGGCGAGTGGGCGGGCGGCGGCGCGGGCTGCAGGCGGGTGGGGGCGCGGGTGGATGGGCGAGTGGGCAGTTAGGATATCACTTAGGATAGAGGTTCTGTTCTTGGCTTGCACCCCAAATGTGTGTGCATGCAAGCAAATTGAAGTTGGGAAAATAGAAAATAAATGGTAGTATATAATATATATTTAAAATAAATCCACACCTCCCACTCCCAGTCGTACCTCCCCCTTTATCCAATATCAGAAAAAAATCCTCACAAACTGCCAGAGAAGAAATAAAGAATAAACTGCTATTCCCTTCAGCAGACAAAGCTGCAGGGAATCAAAGAAATTATTTTCTAAATTCAGTTCCCTCCCTCCCTGCCTAACTTAAATCCTAAAGCCTCCAGCCTCCCTCCTCAAACTCGATCTGATCACACCTGCACCAGCAGCCAGTCCTCCTCCCTCAACCACATCCATATACCCGACTGCGATTTCTGGAAGGTGCCTCGGCTTTTTATGCCCTCCGAGACATCCAGAAGTGTCAGTCAAAAACCTGGCGATGCCATTTGGTGGAATGGTTCAAAAAAAATTGCATGGTCCCATCTCATGCCCAGCCCAAATGGGCAGGTCTAAAAAAATTAAAAATAAAACAAAATAAAATAAAATCAATACGACATTTTATTGCTATAAAAAACCCACTGCTGCTACTATTAAAATTCAGGCATTTAAAATAAATTTCACATGTTTCTGTGGTGATTTGGTGTGTTTTTTGACCACGATTTCAAAAGAAAAATTGCAGTCACCATTTTGGACCCCCCCCCGCATGGCATGCAGCGAGACAGATGATGAGGATGACCCCCCCCCCTCAGCCTGGTGCAAACAACCCAGGACAGGAGAGGGGGGAAAGGCCGGGGACCCCTCCCCCAGAAACCACCCCTCTGGTAGGTGTCCTCAGGCAGGCATATTTTCGCCTGCTTTTTTGGCCGGGAGTCGGTTTGTTTGTTTTTTAACTTTTTAAAACATTTTTTCTGTGCTGCTTGGCATCGCGCGATCGCCACGATGCCATTAACGACAATGAAAAATCCGACCCAATTTTTCTTTTTTCGGGTCGGGTTCGAGCTGGAGCGGCGTAATTATCGTTACCATTTCCGTTACGTAACGGAAACGATAACCGAAAACGGAAATGACAATTTCGCCGCTCCGTGCCCATGTCTAATGTCAAGGATTAGAGGCAAATATATGACAGAGTCCGTTGCTGGTTTTCTATTGCAGTCTATTTACAAAATATATACAGGTTCCATTTTGTTTCCAGACTTACATCCAGTACCATACATAATCCAGCTACTCTTCCTGATCACAGACAACACAACAGGCTTACTGGCTAAACAGCCCTGGCTAGACAGCAAGAACATATTGCAATACATAAGGTATACATAACATCTCTTTCCAATCACTTTTTTTCCTTTTACATCACATGTCACAGTGCTTCTCTCATCCACGCTTCTGAGCTACGCTCCACTGTCCTTGGACACTCGCCTTCTTGTCAAGTCCACTTTACCAAGCTTGCTTCAGTCCACAGCTGGACTCCATATCTCTAATTGCAAGTTGAAAAACTCACACACAAGAATATTCTTGACAATGACAACCCAGTGAGGTAGGTAGATCAAGTTGCTATTGATTGGCACAGGGTGGTCCAGTGAGATTCATGGATGAGTAGGAATTTGAACTCAGGTTTCCCAAGTCCTAGTACACTTCTCTAACCGTGACACTATGCTGGGTTTTAGACACGCAAACCTTACCAGGAGTGTGCAGTACCCCTGAGAAGCTTCATGGCATGGTGGTTAAACTGCAGCATTGCAGCCAAGACTCTGCTCACGACCTGAGTTTGGTCCCAATGGGCTCAGGCAGTAAACACCTGTGCAAGTTCCATTGATTAAACGAGTTCATTCTAGTTGCAACTTACTCCTGGATTTCAGCTACTGATACTATGAAATGAATAACCTGCTGTCTTCTGGCACCTTAAATCTACTGGGTGAGGCAGTCACCTTACTCTGCCAAAAGACAGGGCCAGGCTTCCCTCTGTATAGAGATATTCACTTTGGGCAGAGACTGCACCCCAGCCAGCTTCCTGGGCAAGGTCTTTTGGGAATCATTGAACCCCATCTGTGCAGGGAAACCCTGAGAGGACAATGGATCCCATCCAGCCTGATGCACAGGAAGCCAGCTTGTTTTTATCTCCCCCACACACACACATTATCCCGCAAGGCCATGAGATGGTAGATAGGAAATAACAAGCTGTCTGGTAAGTCATTCATCAAGACCCCTGCTCTGTGACACTGCTACATCAGAGAAGCCCTTCCCAGGAATGCACCAGCCTACACCATCCTGGCATGTAAGCCCTGTCTTCACTCTCTCTGATGTTCTGCCATTATACCAATAAAGAGCCTGGGACTCATGCTGGCAGAGGAAGCTGTTGCATGAGGCTTGGGCTTGTTGAACCAAATCATGTGCCTATGTGGAATCATCTACACCTCTGTAGTTCTTTCATTGGTGAAGAACAGAGTATTGGCGATATTGCAGGTTGACTCTTTCCTTCATATTACTTGGGTTGCTGAGTCAAGACCCATTCTCATCTTAGGTCTTGACACTTCACTAGCTGGAAGAAATCACATTAATTGAAGAGAAATCTGTCCCAAAAGATCATGCAACATCAGCATGAACTCCTTTAAAATTGGTGGAGTTGGATGTTGGCCCTGGTGTCAGCAATGAATCCACTCTGGCCTAGAGTCTGAATTCTTCAGCAGTCAGCCAAAGTGCTGACGATGTCCCTAGAATATATAGATGCAGCCCTTGTAAATCTCAAGCTAAAAGCTGGACTGGAGTCACGGTCCCACTGACATGGGAGCCATTTGTCAGCACTGCTTCAAAATCCTTTCTTTCTCCACAGAGGCAAGTGTAAAAAGGAGAGGATGACACACCACAGCTGTGCTCAACACAACATGTTTTGGTGAGCAGAAGGGCTTCCAACTTTGCTAAAATTGGTTGCACTCTGCGAGAGTTCTGTCACATCACAAATAATTAATTGGAAGGTGCTGCGCCTTGTGGCGCAGTGGTTAAATACCTCTACTGCAGGTAAAACTGTGCTCATGACCTGGGTTCAATCCCAGGCAGCAGGCTCAAGGTTCACTCAGCAATGTGTAGCCTGCACACTGTAATTAAAAACTGTAAACCGCCCAGAGATGACTTGTAGTGGTATGGGGCGGTATATAAGCAGAACACTTTGCTTTTTGCTTTGCAAGGGGTCCCAATGATCTTATGACAGTATCAATTATGAAAGTAACAATTAAAACAACAAGAAAGAACAAAGCACTCTCCACATGGACCAGAGGAGGCTGACACGTCTGACAGCAGTGCAAACCGTTGGAGGCTTTGCTTGCTGCAGTCAAGACTAAAAGGAAATACAGAGGGCAAAAAGCAGAGGGGAACTTGCCAAAAGTATCCTTAGCCTCGCCTTTTGCACTTGGAAACATTTCTAGGTTCTTGTTCGCTTGTGAAAGTTTAACAATGCTGTTACTTTTAAAAGCCATTTAGCTCTGGTGCGTACCACCCGAGCCCCCTGGCACAGTGGTTAAATGCCTGTATGGCAGATAAAACTGTGCTCACGACCTGGGGTTCAATTCCAGGTAGCAGGCTCATGGTTGACTCAGCCTTCCATCCTTCCGAGGTCAGTAAAATGAGTACCCAAGCTTGCTTGGGGTGGGGGTGGGGAGGTGTAGTCTGCACACTGTAATCAAAAAGCTGTAAACCACCCAGAGACTACTTGAAGTGGTGTTGGTCGGTATATAAGCAGAAGACTTTGCTTTGCTTTGAGCCTCCAGTGGGCATAATCTCCTTTATTTTTATTTTGCTCACATATGGAAGCCATTAGATTCTCTTTTGCATCAGCTATCATAATTATTATGCCTCTTTAAATGACAAAGGGCCTTCTGAGAAAGTGACAATCCTTTTGCCCAGTATGAATGCAGCAAGGGGGGAGGGGTATCTGGAGCCATGCAAATTAATACAATTTCATTTCCATCAGCCTCTCCTCTGCACCGCTGTCACGGCAAATCTAGGAGCGTTGGGGATTATGAGAGCATTTCAGCCACAACGACAAGAAAAGCATAGATCTGCGCACTCGTAGTCAATTGGGGTGTTCTTTTGTCTGCTGTGTAAAAACCATTATTTTGACCTCTGTCCCCAGTCTCAGGCTCCATAATGCAGCTGTCACAAGTTGAGGACAACAAGATAAACATGGATGACTAGCGTACAAAATATGGGGAGACTCATTACAACACATTCAGATGAGAAGGGAATGGAATAATTAAATCCATCCACTCAGGGCCGGTGCTAGGTGTTTTTGCGCCCTAGGCAAGGGGCAGGCTGGCGGGGGGGCAGGCCGGCAGGGGGCGGGGCGGCGGGTGGCAGGGGCGGCGATGGGCGCGGGGGCAACGGGTGGATGGCAATGGGCGGCTGGCGGGCAGTGGGGGGACAGACGGTGGCGGCCAGCCCCGGGGTGGCGCCAGGCTGTCCAGTGCCCTCTCTCTATTTTGGCGCCCTAGGCAACTGCCTAGTTCGCCTTAATGGAAGCGCCGGCCCTGCATCCACTTCATTTAAAGTCAATACATGGTCATCTACAGAGGGCATGTATTATGCTCTTAACAAGGTGAAGTGGTGAGCAGATTTTTATCCGTGTATTTCATATAATTGTAGAGCTTCAGAGAGAGTGACTCAGTCTGAAATCCAACTTAATGTTCCAGAATTAACTTTGGCTAAAATCCTCTAGCTGGGCAGCAGTCCTGCAGGGACTAATAGAACAGAATTAGCTTCATGTGAACACCACCCCTTCTGTTTCTCATCAACTGGCACTTACAGTCTTAGCACCTCACTTAGAAACATTGGTAAGAGAAAGGATAAAAAGGTGTCATTTACTTGTGGTTGAATAGATTAAATAAGCATACTGGACAAAATTCATTTATTTATTTATTCGATGAGGCCACTCTGGAGAGTTTACAACAATTCAACATAAAACACCCAATATAAATATAAAATAAAATATAGCAAACTGAAAATAATACAATTTAATAGTTCATACTAAATCATAATTAAAACAATAATTAAATCAATAACATTGCTCATAAAGTCAAAGATCAAGAGTAACTTAAGAGCAAGTGGGGATGGATAGTAGTCATTAGTAGTTTAGGAAAAGCAATTCTAAACAATTAGGTCTTCAGGTGAAGACCAACAGCAATGGGGCCTGGCAGAACTTCAAGGAGAGCTGGTTCCAAAGTCTTGGAGCTGCTACCGAGAAATCCTGGTACCTGGTACTATCTTATGGAATTCTTTTGGAGTCGGTACCCTCAGATTAAATAAACAAAAATTACTGTTCACAGTAATAGCCCTTAGCAGACTCACCGTCTGTTTCTAGCAGACTCCTGTGGACTGCATTCTAATACAGCGGTACCTGTACTTATGAATTTAATCCATTTCAAATGCATGCTCTTAAGTTGAACAACTCTTAAGTAGAGGAGCCCTGCCTAAAATTGATTAATTTTTTAATTAATTAATTAATTAATTAATTTAAAAAATTAAGGGAAAAACATTTGTAAGTAGAGCCGACCACATCTAAAATTTGTAAGGCAGCCGTTAAAACGGCAACTGTTTTCTGCTCTGAAGTCAAATTGCTCTTAAGTCAAGCTGCTCTTAAGTTGAGGTACCACTCAACACTGTATCTACTAAGTGCGCTCTAACAGCACTAATTATAAACTGCCGGCTGAGTAGAAAAGAGGAGGGGAAACATGCTTAAGTAGGGAGGTGCACCCTCTTTGAAATTACACACTTTATTCTGCTGCTGTAGGTCTGAAGAAGTGGAGGTGTCCACAAAGCATTACGTTAAAATATGAAAGTTGGTTTTTAAGGTGCCACATGCTTGGTGTCTTTTATTTTCTTTCTGTTTGAAATCAGAGACAGGAAAGCAACAATTGGTTATTGCTTGCTTGCTTGAAGGTCCTCAGCCCAAAGATCCCTTCCAATCGAACCACTTAAGAGCAGCATAAAGACTGAAAGAATTCCAGCAACTTGAGACAGGGCATCTAGACCTAATGTCTGCATGGCCTCTGTTTAGAAATCACTAATGAAGGGAAATCCACCATCTACCTAAATGAAGCAGTCTCATTAAAAAAAACTTTATTAAGATATTTTCTCATGGAAATGCAGACCCTGATTCACAGAATCATAGAATAATTCAGTTGGAAAAGGACTATGAAACCCTTGAGTCCAACCTCTTTATCCGTACAGGAATCCAAAATCAAAGCATATCTGACAGTTGGGTGTCCAATCTTTCTTTGAACATCTTCTGCGTTAGAGCACACACCACCTCCTGAGTTCATTGGGCCCATTGTCATACTGCTCTAACAGTTAAGAATTTTTTTCTAGATATTTAGGCAAAATCTATCTTCTTGTAGCTTGAGCCTATTATTACGTGCCCTGTGCTCTGGGATGATTGAGGACAGATCATGCCCCTCAGCCTGACTACTTTTTAAATATTTGAAAAGTGCTATCATATCTCCCCTCAGTCTTCACTCCCCCACTTAATGCTAACACAGTCTTTCCTGATAGGGCTTGGTTTCCAGTTCTTTAACCTTCCTTGTTGCTCTCTTCTGAACTTGCTGTAGTTTGTTGGCATCCTTCTTAAGGTGTGGTGTCCAAAACTGGACATGGTACCTTAGAAGAGGCATAACCAATGCCATGCGGGGATGAGGGGACTAGTAACTCAGAGGATGTGGAGGCTATATTTCTGTTAAAAACCTTGCACCTCCCCCCATCAGGCACATTGGGGGAAAAGCACGGGATTTAAAACTGTTTTTTAGCCACCGAAGCAAGTGGCGGCCGCAGCCATCGGCATTTAGCTCAGTGGTGAAAAAAGTTTTAAAAGTTCATGCTCCCCTGCCCCAGTTGACCACCTGGGGATTCCCCCCCTCCCCCAGTGCCGACTGGGCCATTTTTAAAGAGGTCCAGCCAATGACTGCCCCAAACTGGCATCCCAACCATTTTCAGAGGGATCCTGCCAAGCTATCATTGGATGGGCCCATTTAAAAATGGCCCAGTAGACATTGGGAGGAATCCCCAGATGGCAACCAGCTACTCTCAAGTGCTGATCAGCTGGTGCATGGGTCCCTGCTGGCTGCCCCCCTCCAGCTGATAGGCACTAGGAGGGGGAAGCCAGTGAGTGCTGCTTGTCAAAAATAAAAAAATGAAAAACAAAAACGGAACGGAACATAATGAAAATTTTGAGTTTATTTTGTTTCTTTTTTGAAAAAAAGGAACTTCATTTTTAATTTCATTAGGAAATGAAATGAAAAATAAAAAAATGAAATAAAAAATCATTTTGTGGCCATCTGTAATTCAGTAGAATTACAGAAGACAAAGCTTGATGGATGAGTTGGGTACCTGGCTCCTTAGTCACTAGTTGTTTGAAGTTCAATTCCCCACTGCATTTCCTGGGAGAAGTGTCAGCCTGTTTAGCCTTAGTCAAACTGCACGGTCCCAGGGCAGCCCCAGAAGAAGGGAAGGGTAAACCACTTTTGAGCAGTTCATATCTTGAAAATGTTGAGAAAGTCACCATAAAGTGGAACCAACTTCACAGTACTCAAGTGTGCTTATATATTACACAGAAAATTAAGTAACAAAACTACAACCTTCCTCTCAAGATTCATACCGAGGCTGGGCCTGAGGGAAACAATACCTCCAAATTGTGATTTAAAAACCTGGGTTGGCAGATGTCTGGGCAAGTCACACAATGAATCTTTTGTGATGCATACCCTTGGTGTCAAAACACCTTTTTGAGATGCTTGGCTCCTTCTCAACACATACACACAATTAGTTCCAAATATTTGTTAAAATAAGATTTCTTGTCAAAATTATTTGACACTAACCATGATGCACAGTGACACAGTGCCTTGAGTCTTGACAATGCAGTGGATGGAAATAATTAGGACACAACCCTTTCTTCTTGTAAACCTCTTTGCATTTTGCTTATCTTGGACAATATGCCTTTCCACAAATAATCTATGGAAATACAATGGGAGAGGTGGGTGTTCCTCATGCAAAATTGTACACTTGCAAAAAAAAAAGTTAGAGGGCCTTATTTTTGTTAACAACTTCTGGAGAGGCTCTCTTGAGAATAAAAAGGGCTCTAGATGCCTGAGAGTATACCTCCCTCCTTGCTTGGCTCCCATGTTTAACAGTGGCTCTGGCATGTTGTGGAGGGTGTGGATCTCAGAAGGTGGTTCTGTGGAATTCCACTGGCCTGTGGTGTCATTCAGGCTTCTGCCTTCTCCCCTATGCTGTTTTATACCTACATAAAAGCACCAGGAGAGGTTCTCTCAAGTTTTGTGGTTTGGTGACACTGGTACATGCTTGACTCTACTGCACTTTAGATTTGAAACACCTTTCCCTTAAAGACAAACTGTCTTAAAAATCACTGTCTGCTTTTCAAATAGCTGTTTCTGAAGAGCCCCCTTGGCCACACCCATTTTGACTGCTGTGTCAGTTTTTCTTGCCACAACCACTGGGGGTGGTGGTTTTTTTTCAAATTGGTTCCTGCACCCCCTTTTAAAGCGATTTGGTTGTATTTGTGGACATACTATGCCGCCTTTAGGTTTAAAGCCTCTAGGTTTAAAGCAGTTCAGCCAAGTGCGAATGGGGAAGCCGATTGCTAGGCAACTGCTAAAGTGTGGACTGCCAAACCGCTGTAGCCATCATGTGACTGCGGGAGGAGATTAGGCGATGCAAAATAAAAAGCAGCTTCTGACGGAAGTGCGATAGCAGCCTTCTGCTTTCTGCTCAATTCCAGGAAGGCTGCTCCCATTCTGAACCAGCAGCTGTCAACAGTAATGGACTGGGCAAGGGTAAACAAATTGAAAGTTCACCTGGAAAAGACAGAGGTGCTCCTGGTCAATCCTCTGTTATGTATGATGAAATAGACTCATCCACAAAAGCTCACATTAATATTCAATGGTTAGTCTTCAAGAAGCCACAACATTTGTGTCTTCTTTGGTTTTTAATTTTCCTTTTGTTGTTGCCTGGCATTTTATATATATATAAAGTAAAAACAGATACATTGCATATCTCCTGCCATGTCACATATATCAGACTTTTTCCCAATAGATCAGCCTAGTTATTTCATGAGTCTCTTCTCATCTTAAACAAGATTATTTTCATATTTCCCATATTTACTAAATATTTTTCCATCAATAGTATTCTAATATTTTTTCCATCAATACCATGTTCATCTTTGTTTATCTCTGTCTTCATCTAGTACAGAAAAATACAGAGTAGATTACACTATTGTATTAGCTAGTTTCATTTTAGCAATATTCCCAATCCTAAAATTTAATTCTTTGTTTGATTAAACAGCTTAGATTATATTCGACTAATTTGATATATAATAGGTATAGGCTTACATCTATTTTTGTCTAATACAAGAAGTGAAGATAGTGAACTACAAAGTTAAGCTAGTCTGTCTAATCTTAGATATATAACAGACATCATCAACTCATTATATTTTCTCTGTTCTTATACCAAGTTTTCAAAACCTTATATGTCCAAGATTAACACTTAATGAGTTATTCAAAGAAAAAAAACATTACATCTTGATCTCTCTGTTTCTTGTTGTATTAAAAGGAAAAATCCCTCTCTTTCTTTGCCTGGCATTTTTGCCTGTTCTTTCCTGTTCTGTATTTTGGTGTTTGCAAGCCACAAGTGCCACATAGTAAAGGCAAGGCAAGGCAAGAACATAAGAACATAAGAACATAAGAAGAGCCCTGCTGGATCAGGCCAAAGGCCCATCTAGTCCAGCTTCCTGTATCTCACAGTGGCCCCACCAGATGTGTCTGGGAGCGCATGAGACTAGATATCTGTCTGCTGATACCACTCCCCTGCATCTGGCCCTTGAAGTACCTTGGTTTTAAGCCTGGAGATTACACATCTCCATCATGTTTTGTAACCTGGGATGGACTTTTCCTCCAGGAATCTGTCCAATCCCCTTTTGAAGGCATCCAGGCCAGATGCCATCACCACATCCCGTGGCAGGGAGTTCCACAGACCAGCAACACGCTGGGTGAAAAAATATTTTCTTTTGTCTGTTCTTACTCTCCCTGCCCTCAATTTGAGTGTGTGTCCCCTAGTTCTGGTATTTTGTGAGAGGGAGAAGAGCTTCCCTCTCTCCACTTTACTCATGCCCTGCAAGGCAGAAAAGTAATTAACAACAACAGCAGTAGGAAATAATTTCATAGGGCTGGAATGTGAAACATTAACAAATTTAGGACTAAAATATTTGTTAATAACCAAATGAAACAAGCGGGTGACAATCACAATGAAAACACCACAACTGCATCATAAATCAAGTTGTTCCTTAAGTGTTCCTTCCCACTGTGCATGTATAACAAAGAGCCAGAACCAGCTGTACACCAATTAAACCCAAAAGTTCACAGGTGTTCAGAGGAGCGATTATAGCATAAAAGAACACTTTTGCTTCGTACCTTCCAAGATTCCCTAACAGTCTAATTTAAATTTGCTACCTTAAGAAATAAAAGATGCACCAGCTAAACCGGAGAGAGGGAAGGATAAGATTGGTTTAAATAAGGATAAAGAGCAGCATGAAATGCAATAAACATATGCCTGCACACAGGTTGCGAGCTTTACTGATCGCATATAATGAAAAGCACCATAGCTCACTAGTGGCACATATGCTTTCCATGTTAAATTTATGACCTCTCCTGTTAAATAAAAGCACACCCTATCTTACTTAAAGGGAAAAAAATGTTCTTCTACTTTAACCTGTTCTTAACCTACCTTAATCCTTCTGAGGTCAGTAAAATGAGTACCCAGATTGCTGGGGTTGGGCAATGTGTAGCCTGCATACCGTAATTAAAACTGTAAACTGCCCAGAGACTACTTGAAGTGGTATGGGATGGTATATAAACAGAACTCTTTGCTTTAACTGTAGAAGAACTGGAGAGGACACCATGGGTCATCAAGTCCAGCCCCTATCAAGGAGGCACCATGGGGAATTGAACTTCCAACCTCTGCAGTCAAATACATAAACCTCTGAGTGTGTACGCAGTTGAAAGGGACCAGGGATGGGCTGGAGGCACATCAGAAGAGATAGACAAAGAATGCCGGAAGAGTAGCTGAGTAGAACCTGAGAAGTGATGGCCAATAGACATGGGCACGACTCGGCGAAATTCTCGTTTCCGTTTCCATTCCTCGTTTCCGTTACGCAACAGAAACGGTAACGACAATTACGCCGTCAGAACTCAAACTTGGGTCTGATTTGTTGTTGTCGTTCATGGCATCGCGGCGATCGCGCGATGCCAAGCGGCACAGAAAAAAAGTTTTTTAAAAAACACATCCGATTCCCGGCCAAAAAAGCAGGCAAAAATATACCTGCCTGAGTGAGGGCACCTACCAGAGGGGTGGTTTCTGGGGGGGGATCCCCGGCCTCCCCCCTCTCCTGTCCTGGGCTGCTCTGGTGGGGGGCATCCTCGTCGTCTCGCCATGCCATGCAGTGCGGGGGGATCCAAAATTGCGACCGCAATATTTTTTTTGAAATCGTTGTCCAAAAAACCACCAAAGCACCACACAGAAACATGCGAAAATTAGGTATTTTAACTGCCTGAATTTTTACAGTAGCAGCAGTGGGTTTTTCTTGCAATAAACGTCTGTCTCCAATCCCGTTGATTTTATTTTATTTTATTTTTAATTTTTGGGATGGGACCATGCAGATTTTTGGAGCCATTCCACCAATCGCATGGCCACTTGGCCAGGTTTTGACTGAGACTTCTGGGATGTGCCAGTTGGGCATAAAAAGCCCACTATAACCCTAGCCCTAACCCTAACCCTAACCCTAACCCATATGCCAGTACACTGTCCTTCTTAGTGGGTCAGAAGCACCCAGAGGTACAGCCCACTAACTCACCCTAACCTTACCCGTAATAACCCTAAGCCTAGCCCTTGCCCTAACCTCAACCCTAAGCCAGATCTCTACTCGCATTGAAGTACATGCAAGTACACTGTCCTTCTTAGTGAGTCAGAGGGCGCCCAGCAGAGGCATTCTTCTCTCACCTCGCTCACAGTCCAAAGTTCCAAAAAACTCTGTACGCCAGTATGCTGTCCTTCTTGGTGAGCTAGAGGCACCCAAAAGAGAGGTGCCTCTGCCAGTGCCACTTAGTACGCAATGGCTACACGGTCATGTACCCTTCCTTTTCCCTTTGTAGCGGGCCAGAGGAGGCATCCACCCCAGAGAGGTGCCTCCAGGAGCCTGCTAAATGCCTTCCCTTCGTAGCGGGCCAGAGGAGGCACCCACCCCAGAGAGGTGCCTCCAGGAGCGCGCTACCCTACCCCCCCAAACCACTACTAACGACAGACGACAAACGAAATGACAAATTTGTGACAAACGGAAACGAGCCAAAATGGGCTGGCTCCGACACACAACAACTCGAAACGTCATTTTTCCTGGTCGTGCCCATCTCTAATGGCCAAATCACCACAGAGGCCAAGGTATGAGAAACCATTTGAAAATTCTTTCTCTCCATGTGTAGTCTTAGATTACACACACACACACACACACACACACACACACACACACACACAGAGAGAGAGAGAGAGAGAGAGAGAGAGAGAGAGAGAGAGAGAGAGAGAGATGTTTTGTATCCACCTCACTTCCTTTGCTTCAATGTCATTAATAACCCAGTTCACAAAAAACAAAGAAGAAGAAGAAGAAGAAGAAGAAGAAGAAGAAGAAGAAGAAGAAGAAGAAGAAGAAGAAGAAGAAGAAGAAGAAGAAGAAGAAGAAGCCTTCAAGGATAACATATAGGCAAGTTGGCCCTAAATGAGAACACTGAAGCCAAATTTAATTCGACTCTACCTTTTTGGTTCATTAACATCTATACAGTGCTGCTATGGTTTCCAGCTGTTCTACACAGAAAATTATCTTATTTTCCTCATTCCTTATCAGTGCTTTTGTGTGTTGATGCCTCCTCCTGTTCCTAATATAGAGGGTCTACAACAGGAATAGGAGGAGGCATCATTTTTCAGTAACATCAGCACAATATAATATAGAGTTTGGTTTTGTGCTTTGAGCAGATGCCTACTAGGTAAGGCTAGTAGGTGTCCCTGAACTTTGCTTGATAATAACTAAGAATTTATCATTGCCTTCCGATTTGGGTGTCTGTACATTTAGAGAGTGCTGGCCTCCAGTTTCTAAGACTCTAACCCTTAAGTGGCTCATTTATTACTGTGTATTCCCAGTTACAGCTCTGAAGGCTGTATTTGAAAAACGACGCCTTGCATTACTCATTACTTCTCAGCAGTTGAGTTGGCATTCTCCCTTTCAGTTAGTAATTCATTGCCCTGGGCATTATTAGCACATTGTGCTGATGTTACTGAAAAATGAGACAAATAAAGGAAAATGCACTCTGATGGTCAATTGTTCCTTAGAAATATTTATAAAAGTACAAAGAACTATAAAAAAAAGTCGGCTTCCTTAGGACTGGTAATAACTCTAATATCCTTCCTGTGGGGTTTCAGACTCTTAAATATATATTTTAAATGACTACAAGCAATTGTAAGCCAAAAGAGGGCGTGGTTCTGATCCAAATGCAGCACCCAGACACTATATATTGCCCTCCTTAAAGCTGTGGATGTTACCCTTTTCAGCGGAATTTTTATGGGTACAGGATGCCCGGTTTTTTTTTTTTTTTTTTGAGCAAGATTTTATTCCAATAGAAAACAACCATCCTCAAAATAAGAAATGCAGTTAGCTTGGTCCAGGACCCAAACAATTCCTGTTTGGGACCACTGATTTGTGGTGATCACTGTGTTCATTGTCTGTGAAGATTCTCAGTCATCCAGGTAAGTTCATCTGGAAGTTGAGTCATGGCAACTGGACCTCTTTTCTTGTGGGATTGAAACATTTTGCTACTCACCCAAGTAGCTTTTTCAGTTCGAGGAAGCCTCCCCCCACCCTTTCCTCAGACTGACACAGCCACTTGGATGTGAAATGAAATGCTTCGTTCCCGCAAGGGGGAAAAAAATCCAGTAGCCATGACTCAACGCTTGGATACGTTGTGTTCGTTGTCAACTGGACATCACATCATTGAGAAATAGGAGAAAAGCTGGACAACTCAGTTGTCTAGGCATCTGGCTGAGGTGTCAGAGGATGTAAATTTAATTCCCCTCTGTGTCTCCTTGGTAGGGTGAGACCTAATGAACCCTAGAGTCCCTTGTAGCTCTGTACTTCAATGATGATGATGATGATGATGGTGATGGGTCATTCTTAAATTATTATTATTATTATTATTATTATTATTATTATTATTATTATTATTATTATTATTATTAACCACACAGCTATATATGCTGGATTTTGTATTACCAATCACTAATCAAATGCTTCCCAAGCGTTTAGGACTATGTGATGTATCGGCAAATTATGCGAGCAGATCCCAGCTGACTGATGGTGACTTTATCAACTCCAATTTCTTCTAAATACTTGCTTAGCTCTTTAGGCACCGCACCCAGCGTGCTGATTACCACTGGGACCACCTGTACCGGTTTAGCCCAGAGTCTCTGAAGTTCAATTTTCAGATCCTGATATCGGGTAATTTTTTTTCAAGTTGTTTCTCAGTGACTCTACTATCACCTGGTATAGCAACATCAATGATCTACACTTTTTTCTTCTCCACAATCACAATATCTGGGGTATTATTCTCCCGAACCCTGTCTGTCTGTATTCGGAAGTCCCAAAGTAATTTTGCATGCTCATTTTCAGTCACTTTTTCAGGCTTATGATCCCACCAGTTCTTTGCTATGGGAAGATGATAGTTCTGACACATATTCCAGTGGACCATTTGAGCAACTACATTTATTATTATTATTATTATTATTATTATTATTATTATTATTATTATTATTATTATTATTATTATTATTATTATTATTATTATTATTATCTGGCAAACACAGCTGCCAGGTGTTAAGCTGGAGTTGGCCTTCTCCAATGATTGAGCTCTGTCCAAGAGCCTAGGATGACTGGAAAAATCTTCATAGAATATATGCTGTTCCTAATAATTTTGCCATCTGTAGTTGACCAATGTTGATCTTGTCAATGCCAAGGGTTTTCAGATGCTGATCCAGGTCTTTTGGGATTGCACCCAAAGCACCTATTATTATTGGTATTGTTCTTGCTATCCTATTCCATAGCTTTTCGATTTCTATTTCTAAATCCCAATGATGATGATGATGATGATGATGATGATGATGATGATGATGATGATGATGATGATGATGATGATGATGATGATGATGATGATGTATAAAACCTATCCTTGGAGACCCATGCAGTCAGCTTAATGTTCAGCTGTCACCTTAATCTTGCTCCACCTACTGGTATTTTTTACTTTGCTGATATTAGTTTACAAAAGTCTGTCTGTGATTTTTGTGTGTGTGGGGGGAATTCTCCCCATTTCCAGATCTTATGGCTGTATTAGACTCCCTTAATGTCTTATACCATACCAAGACAAGGAGAAACCAATACTCAACCTCTTCTCGTTACAGTTCAATATAACTCTGTGCAGCAGCAATTTTCATCTTTATCTGAAATGAATGCAATGAAGTCCCCAAAAAATCCAGAGATGATTTTTCTTTCTTGCCACTCTACTTTTTCCCCCTTATCTAAAGATGCTCCAACAGATTCCTGCAAGAAAACGTGAAGGGAGAAGTCGGCTCATTAACAGCTTTCTCTTTCTTTGACAATAGCTCGGTGGTGAGAGAACAGTTGAACACCGAACTGTTTCCTACTTCAGCAAGTAATGACCACTAACTTCTAATCCTTTGATTCCGATCTTGCTAGTTTAAAAAGAGAAACGTTAAATAATTATTTAATTTTGAGGGAGACAAGTCTGAAAGAAAGGAGTATGATCATCTTAAGAGGAAGGGGGAAGACATGGCACAAGATACTTTAATTGTAATAAAAATGCTTTCCAACAAATTTTGGAACCACTTTTTCCTTACCTGTTCTAGAACAGGTAACGCAAATTGGTGCAATGCAACCGCCAATGTGGCCTTATGACACATGTTATGACACATGTTATGACACATGGTCATAACATGTGTCATAAGGAAAAGGTAAAGTTTCCCCCTGCACATGTATGCTAGTCATGTCCGACTCTATGGGCGGTGCTCATCTCTGTTTCCAAGCCAAAGAGCTAATGTTATGCAAGTCCGTGGTCATGTGGCTGGCATGGCTGAACATATTTCTGCACTGTATACCTTTCCATTTTTTTAACCACAGTACCTATTTATCTACTTGCATTTACATGCTTTCACATTGCTAGCTTGGCAGAAGCTGGGGTTAACAGCTGGAGCTTACTCCACTGCGTGGCACCCGGGATTAAAACTGACTTCGCAGCTGACAGTTTCAGTACTCTAGCCCACTGAGCCACCACACCTCCAAACATGTGTCATAGTGCTTGTTAAATAAGTTCTTCTTTGACCTTTTGGGGCCAGATAGTAAAGTTAACGCTGATGTGTATGTATGAGAAAGAGGCCATGGGGGGGCAAAGAAGCCTCTACTTTCTCAGGTGGGTTTAAAATGCCTTTTTTAATGCAAACATGGAGGATGTCTATGAAGATTCTCAGTCATCCAGGGGAATAAGGCTGGGACTGGTTGACTTAGAGTCTGTATAGCTTTTCAATGGCACAGAATGAAAGGAGAAATAAAAGTAACTGAGGTTCTTAGCCCTGGCCAGAACTTGGAACATATTGGTGTTTTGGGTGGAATTAAAAGAAGACACAGAAAAAAAAATCCTAAGGCTTCATCACCATATCATACACAACACCATATGGACAAGCTTGATCATGATACACATCCTATATTCTAGTTCCCTTTGGGGACCTTTGGTCACTTTAAAAATGGCTTTTTCAAGTTTGTGAAAACAGATTAAACAAGAAAATGAGTAAAGGGCAAGGTACATGAGCTGGAACACACAGAAGAGATAAATAACCAAGAATACGCTGATCTTCACAGCTGGCAGGGGGGGGAAGAAAGATAGATTTAATAGGAGAGGAATGAGAGGAATGAGACACATGAGCATTCAACAGAGAGAAGTTCAAATCAAACTTTGAAAGTACAGTAAGCGATGCGTACTTGGGGAATACGGATGCATTGTGCAACATATATAATCACAACAAAACAAGTGTAACCATGTGTAATCATTAGAAGAGATAACAACAAAGCAGCTGTAACTGTGCAAAACCATTAGAAGATAGAATAATTAATGTATGCATATATGTGCATTTGACTATATAAATTGTGTAGAAAAGTCATTCGGGAAGCACTGATTAGGACTCAGAGGCTCCATGTATGTCCCTTCTGCGCCGAATAAATATTTTACTTTTTACTGGTGTGTTGTGCCTTGTTTTTCTCTCCCCTCTTTTAAGGTTGTGTTGCTTTTTGCTCGATTAGAAACACTCACTTTTAAAGAATATGCGGGAAAGTATACCATAGCTCTGAGATTAAGATGGTCATCAGCTGATCTTTAGACATTGAAGTGCTGTTAAAGACATGAGAGATGCTGCCAAAATAACAAAACAAAAACAAACACACACACACACAACAAAACCCCTGTCAGTCATAAAGTTTAGATAGGACCAGGATTGTATTCTTTATAGGCATGAGGCAAAATACAGCCCTTTAAGTGGTGTGTGTGGATTATTGTAGTGGTTAGCCAAAAAAAAAAAAAGAAAGAATAACGGGAAAGGGGTGGGGGAGGGAAAGAGCAAAGGCAGCCACACTCACTGAGTGGAAATAAAATATATGTTACCATGATGGGAACAGATGGAAACACAACCAAGATGCAGGGTCCCCCTTGGAATCAATTTCTGAAATTCCTTCCCACCTTGAATTTCCTCTCTGTTGAAAGACATGTAAATACATATGCACAGCACTGAACTGTTTGGCAAATCAAACCACTCCCTTTGCGGTAGTTGGGGAAAATAATTAGCTATTGATGATAGCATTGGGTGGTGGTGTCAAAAGGATGCTGCCACACTTCAGATGATATGCTATAAATGTACTTTTATTAGTGACACACACAAGGTTATTGCATAGACAAGACATACAGAATTGAATGCATTCAGGATGCAAACTCCAAGTAGCAGCACAGTTGGTACCAAGGTTTCAAATGTCAAATAGGGCTTGGTGGTTCATTATATATCTTATATATATCTTATATATAACATGCATATATATATATATATATATATATATATATATATATATATATATATATATATATATATATATATATATATATATATATATATATATATATATATATATATATATATGCATGTTAGGGTGGATTCGGGTTTCTTCCGTGTAGAAATCTGGTTGTTTTGGCGACGTTTCGATGAGGTCTCACTCGTCATCTTCAGGCTGGTGTTCTGGCTTCTTTCTTCTTGAAGCAAAGTGTGGTCTCAGTTGAAGTCCTTCTATAAATACTGCTGGGGGGGTGTGGTTTGCTTGCTCTGTTGCTGATTGTAGGTTCCTTTGTTCCTTTGTTCTTTTGTGATCTGCTGTGTGGCCGCCGCCGTCGCCCAAGTCTCTTGTTGTGGGAGGGAAGGAAGAAAAGGTGGCACCGCAGAGGGAGGGGAAGGGAGATATATATATGTTTTCGTAGATTTTCACGGGTATAGGTATGCATGTTAGGGTGGATTCGGGTTTCTTCCCGTGTAGAAATCTGGTTGTTTTGGCGATGTTTCGACGAGGTCTCACTCGTCATCTTCAGGCTGGTGTTCTGGCTTCTTTCTTCTTGAAGCAAAGCGTGGTCTCAGTTGAAGTCCTTCTATAAATACTGCTGGGGGTGTGTGGTTTGCTTGCTTTGTTGGTGATTGCAGGTTCCTTTGTTCCTTTGTTCTTTTGTGATCTGCTGTGTGGCTGAGGCGATCGTTAAGGGATTAACTGCTGGTGGCTGTTTAGATGGCTGTTTAGATGCTGGTGGGTTAGATGGCTGGTGGGTTCTGGCAGTATCCTGGGCTTTGGTGGAGTGGGGTCCTGTGTCTTGTGAATTCATTTTGGTCTGGCTACGTGTCTGTGGTCTCCCAATGTTTTTTTGGGGTGTGTGAGTGTGCTCCATGTGGTGACTGGAGTGGGGTGCCGCAGTAGATGGTGCAGTCGTGGTTTTGTTATTGGATGGAGGTTTCGTTTCATCTGTGGGAAGGGTCTGGGTTTGTGTTTGGTGTGGATGGAAGGTGGTGGCATCTTGTGTCCTTTTGGACCTGGTGTCAGTCTTTGTGACAGAGGCTCGTCTGTTGACCAGGGCTAGTTTCCAGATGTCAGGCAAGCGGGAGGTGTCATCACGTTTATTCATGTTGTTTGGGTGTTTCTCTATTTCAATGGCTTCCATGATTATTCGACTGTTGAAGTGTTCAGTTTTGGAGATGAGTTTGGTTCTTTCAAAGTCAATTTCATGACCTGTTGTTTTTATGTGCTGGAAGAGAGAGGAAGATTTTTCTTCTTTTTTGACTGCGTTCTTGTGTTCTGCGATGCGTGCGCTTATTCTCCTGTTTGTTTGTCCGATGTATGTGGCTGGACAGACTTTGCATGGTATTTCGTAGACTCCTTGGTTTTCTAGCTCAATCTTGTCTTTGGGGTTTCTTAAAATGTTGGCTATTTTTTGGTCGGTGCAAAAGGCTGTCTTGATATTGTGTTTGTGGAGAATTTTGCTGATTTTGTCTGTGGTGCCTTTGATGTAAGGGAGGAGGCGGTGCCGTTGTTCTCTTCTGTTTCTTGGTTCTTGGGGGTGTTTCCTTTTGGATTAGTTTGGTGATGGTGTTTTTTGGAATCCGTTCGCAATTAAAACATTCGAGAGAGTGTGTAATTCAGTTTTTAGGTGGTCTTTGTCAGCGGGCGTTTGGTTCTGGAGATGAGGGTTTTTGCTACGGAGTTGATCTGTGCAGGGTGGTGGTGTGATTGTGCATTTAAGTAGCGGTTTGTATGTGTTTTTTCTGGTAGATGGTATGTCCTAAGGAGCCGTCGGGTTTTGTAGATTAGGGCGTCCAGGAAGGGAAGTTGGTTGTTGGCTTCTATTTCCATAGTGAATTGTATTTTGGGGTGTAGGCTGTTGAGATGTGTGAGGAAGTTGTTCAGTTTATCTTTCCCGTGTGGCCAGATAACAAAGGTGTCGTCAACATATCTGAGCCAGAGTTTGGGTTTATGTTCGGACTTCTGTAGCGTTGGTTTCAAAGTGTTCCATATATAGGTTTGCGATGACCGGTGAGAGGGTGATCCATGGGTGCTCCTTCTATCTGTTTGTATCTTTGTCCATTGTGGATGAAGTATGTGTTAGTTAGGCAGTGGTTGGTCAGATCTAGGATGTGTTTGGGGGGGTTGTATTTGTTGTGGATAGCTGTCAAGGCTTCTTGAATGGGCACTTGTGTGAAGAGCGAAACAACATCGAAGCTCACGAGTAGGTCATTGGGTTGTAGGTCTTGTTTCTTTATAATTTCTATGAAGTGGAACGAGTTTTGTACGTATGAAGTGATGGATTCTGCATAGGGCTGGAGTTGTTTGGCAAGAAATTTGGCGAGGTTTTGTAGAGGTGAGCCTATGGAGCTGACTATGGGTCTGAGAGGTGTTCCTTCTTTGTGAATCTTGGGGAGGCCGTAGAGCTTGGGGCATCTGGATGATTTCTCTCTGGGGATGATGCTTGGCTTGATTTCTTCACTTAAGGGAGAGGCTTTTATTTTGGCTTTGGTGGTTTTTTCCAGGTAGGTGGTGGGGTCTGTGTTCAAAGGTATGTAAGCAGGGTCTTGTAGTAGGTTGGATAATTTGGCTTGGTAGTCGGATGTGTTCATCACCACTGTGGCATTGCCTTTGTCTGCTGGGAGAATGATTATGTTGTTGTCTTTCCTCAGGTTGGAGAGGGCTTTTTGTTCTTCTTTGTGTAAATTGCTTCTGGGTGGTTTGCTGGAGCAGAGGACATTGGTGACTTCGAGTCTGATTTTGTTGGCTTCATCTGGGTTGATTTTGGTTAGGCTGGCTTCCACTCCGCATATGATGTTTTCGGTGGGGATGTGTCTGGGGCGATTGCAAAGTTGAATCCTTTGGAAAGGACTTTGGTCTCTGCGATGGTGAGTGTCCTGTCTGATATGTTGTGAACTGTTTGTTTCATGGGCTGTTGTGTGGGGGTTGGGCTTCTGGCGTTTTCCAGTTTGTGGAGTTTGTTGGTGTGTGTGTCTGTCTTGTGGGAGGTCTCTGTTTCAGCTCTCCAGGCGGCAAGTTGCTTGGATTTGTTCCAGAGTGTTGGGTGGATTTTGTTGCTGAGTTTGAGGTGGAGAGTGAGTAGGTCTCTGTTGGTTTGATCTAGTAGGTATCTTTTCCTGTGTAGTTCGCTTCTGATTAGGGCTAGTTCTGTTCTTTTCAGGATCCTTTCGCTGGATGGGGTTTTTTGAGTGGAATTTCAGTTTGAAGCTTGTGGGGATCACATTTTTGTCTCGGCAGTTGCGTAGGAATGCAATGTCACATAAGATGGTGGCTCTTCGGACTTCTAGTTTCTCGTAGGTTCTGGTCAGCTGGAAGGTTTCCTCCCGTAGAGGTCGGATATTTGTTTTCGTAGATTTTCACGGGTATAGGTATGCATGTTAGGGTGGATTCGGGTTTCTTCCCGTGTAGAAATCTGGTTGTTTTGGCGACGTTTAATGAGAGTCTCACTCGTCATCTTCAGGCTGGTGTTCTGGCTTCTTTCTTCTTGAAGCAAAGTGTGGTCTCAGTTGAAGTCCTTCTATAAATACTGCTGGGGGTGTGGTTTGCTTGCTCTGTTGCTGATTGTAGGTTCCTTTGTTCCTTTGTTCTTTTGTGATCTGCTGTGTGGCTGAGGCGATCGTTAAGGGATTAACTGCTGATGGCTGTTTAGATGGCTGTTTACATGCTGGTGGGTTAGATGGCTGGTAGGTTCTGGCAGTATCCTGGGCTTTGGTGGAGTGGGGTCCTGTGTCTTGTGAATTCATTTTGGTCTGGCTACGTGTCTGTGGTCTCCCAATGTTTTTTTGGTGTGTGAGTGTGCTCCATGTGGTGACTGGAGTGGGGTGCCGCAGTAGATGGTGCAGTCGTGGTTTTGTTATTGGATGGTGGTTTCGTTTCATCTGTGGGAAGGGTCTGGGTTTGTGTTTGGTGTGGATGGAAGGTGGTGGCATCTTGTGTCCTTTTGGACCTGGTGTCAGTCTTTGTGACAGAGGCTCGTCTGTTGACCAGGGCTAGTTTCAGATGTCAGGCAAGCGGGAGGTGTCATCACGTTTATTCATGTTGTTTGGGTGTTTCTCTATTTCAATGGCTTCCATGATTATTCGACTGTTGAAGTGTTCAGTTTTGGAGATGAGTTTGGTTCTTTCAAAGTCAATTTCATGACCTGTTGTTTTTATGTGCTGGAAGAGAGAGGAAGATTTTCTTCTTTTTTGACTGCGTTCTTGTGTTCTGCGATGCGTGCGCTTATTCTCCTGTTTGTTTGTCCGATGTATGTGGCTGGACAGACTTTGCATGGTATTTCGTAGACTCCTTGGTTTTCTAGCTCAATCTTGTCTTTGGGGTTTCTTAAGATGTTGGCTATTTTTTGGTCGGTGCAAAAGGCTGTCTTGATATTGTGTTTGTGGAGAATTTTGCTGATTTTGTCTGTGGTGCCTTTGATGTAAGGGAGGAGGCGGTGCCGTTGTTCTCTTCTGTTTCTTGGTTCTTGGGGGTGTTTCCTTTTGGATTAGTTTGGTGATGGTGTTTTTTGGAATCCGTTCGCAATTAAAACATTCGAGAGAGTGTGTAATTCAGTTTTTAGGTGGTCTTTGTCAGCGGGGCGTTTGGTTCTGGAGATGAGGGTTTTTGCTACGGAGTTGATCTGTGCAGGGTGGTGGTGTGATTGTGCATTTAAGTAGCGGTTTGTATGTGTTTTTTTTTCTGGTAGATGGTATGTCCTAAGGAGCCGTCGGGTTTTTGTAGATTAGGACGTCCAGGAAGGGAAGTTGGTTGTTGGCTTCTATTTCCATAGTGAATTGTATTTTTGGGGTGTAGGCTGTTGAGATGTGTGAGGAAGTTGTTCAGTTTATCTTTCCCGTGTGGCCAGATAACAAAGGTGTCGTCAACATATCTGAGCCAGAGTTTGGGTTTATGTTCGGACTTCTGTAACGCGTTGGTTTCAAAGTGTTCCATATATAGGTTTGCGATGACCGGTGAGAGGGGTGATCCATGGGTGCTCCTTCTATCTGTTTGTATCTTTGTCCATTGTGGATGAAGTATGTGTTGGTTAGGCAGTGGTTGGTCAGATCTAGGATGTGTTTGGGGGGGTTGTATTTGTTGTGGATAGCTGTCAAGGCTTCTTGAATGGGCACTTGTGTGAAGAGCGAAACAACATCGAAGCTCACGAGTAGGTCATTGGGTTGTAGGTCTTGTTTCTTTATAATTTCTATGAAGTGGAGCGAGTTTTGTACGTATGAAGTGATGGATTCTGCATAGGGCTGGAGTTGTTTGGCAAGAAATTTGGCGAGGTTTTGTAGAGGTGAGCCTATGGAGCTGACTATGGGTCTGAGAGGTGTTCCTTCTTTGTGAATCTTGGGGAGGCCGTAGAGCTTGGGGCATCTGGATGATTTCTCTCTGGGGATGATGCTTGGCTTGATTTCTTCACTTAAGGGAGAGGCTTTTATTTTGGCTTTGGTGGTTTTTTCCAGGTAGGTGGTGGGGTCTGTGTTCAAGGTATGTAAGCAGGGTCTTGTAGTAGGTTGGATAATTTGGCTTGGTAGTCGGATGTGTTCATCACCACTGTGGCATTGCCTTTGTCTGCTGGGAGAATGATTATGTTGTTGTCTTTCCTCAGGTTGGAGAGGGCTTTTGTTCTTCTTTGTGTAAATTGCTTCTGGGTGGTTTGCTGGAGCAGAGGACATTGGTGACTTCGAGTCTGATTTTGTTGGCTTCATCTGGGTTGATTTTGGTTAGGCTGGCTTCCACTCCGCATATGATGTTTTCGGTGGGGATGTGTCTGGGGGCGATTGCAAAGTTGAATCCTTTGGAAAGGACTTTGGTCTCTGCGATGGTGAGTGTCCTGTCTGATATGTTGTGAACTGTTTGTTTCATGGGCTGTTGTGTGGGGGGTTGGGCTTCTGGCGTTTTCCAGTTTGTGGAGTTTGTTGGTGTGTGTGTCTGTCTTGTGGGAGGTCTCTGTTTCAGCTCTCCAGGCGGCCAGTTGCTTGGATTTGTTCCAGAGTGTTGGGTGGATTTTGTTGCTGAGTTTGAGGTGGAGAGTGAGTAGGTCTCTGTTGGTTTGATCTAGTAGGTATCTTTTCCTGTGTAGTTCGCTTCTGATTAGGGCTAGTTCTGTTCTTTTCAGGATCCTTTCGCTGGATGGGGTTTTGAGTGGAATTTCAGTTGGAAGCTTGTGGGGATCACATTTTTGTCTCGGCAGTTGCATAGGAATGCAATGTCACATAAGATGGTGGCTCTTCGGACTTCTAGTTTCTCGTAGGTTCTGGTCAGCTGGAAGGTTTCCTCCCGTAGAGGTCGGATATTTGTTTTCGTAGATTTTCACGGGTATAGGTATGCATGTTAGGGTGGATTCGGGTTTCTTCCCGTGTAGAAATCTGGTTGTTTTGGCGACGTTTCGACGAGGTCTCACTCGTCATCTTCAGGCTGGTGTTCTGGCTTCTTTCTTCTTGAAGCAAAGTGTGGTCTCAGTTGAAGTCCTTCTATAAATACTGCTGGGGGTGTGTGTTTGCTTGCTCTGTTGCTGATTGTAGGTTCCTTTGTTCCTTTGTTCTTTTGTGATCTGCTGTGTGGCTGAGGCGATCGTTAAGGGATTAACTGCTGATGGCTGTTTAGATGGCTGTTTACATGCTGGTGGGTTAGATGGCTGGTAGGTTCTGGCAGTATCCTGGGCTTTGGTGGAGTGGGGTCCTGTGTCTTGTGAATTCATTTTGGTCTGGCTACGTGTCTGTGGTCTCCCAATGTTTTTTTGGGGTGTGTGAGTGTGCTCCATGTGGTGACTGGAGTGGGGTGCCGCAGTAGATGGTGCAGTCGTGGTTTTGTTATTGGATGGTGGTTTCGTTTCATCTGTGGGAAGGGTCTGGGTTTGTGTTTGGTGTGGATGGAAGGTGGTGGCATCTTGTGTCCTTTTGGACCTGGTGTCAGTCTTTGTGACAGAGGCTCGTCTGTTGACCAGGGCTAGTTTCCAGATGTCAGGCAAGCGGGAGGTGTCATCACGTTTATTCATGTTGTTTGGGTGTTTCTCTATTTCAATGGCTTCCATGATTATTCGACTGTTGAAGTGTTCAGTTTTGGAGATGAGTTTGGTTCTTTCAAAGTCAATTTCATGACCTGTTGTTTTTATGTGCTGGAAGAGAGAGAAGATTTTTCTTCTTTTTTGACTGCGTTCTTGTGTTCTGCGATGCGTGCGCTTATTCTCCTGTTTGTTTGTCCGATGTATGTGGCTGGACAGACTTTGCATGGTATTTCGTAGACTCCTTGGTTTTCTAGCTCAATCTTGTCTTTGGGGTTTCTTAAGATGTTGGCTATTTTTTGGTCGGTGCAAAAGGCTGTCTTGATATTGTGTTTGTGGAGAATTTTGCTGATTTTGTCTGTGGTGCCTTTGATGTAAGGGAGGAGGCGGTGCCGTTGTTCTCTTCTGTTTCTTGGTTCTTGGGGGTGTTTCCTTTTGGATTAGTTTGGTGATGGTGTTTTTTTGGAATCCGTTCGCAATTAAAACATTCGAGAGAGTGTGTAATTCAGTTTTTAGGTGGTCTTTGTCAGCGGGCGTTTGGTTCTGGAGATGAGGGTTTTTGCTACGGAGTTGATCTGTGCAGGGTGGTGGTGTGATTGTGCATTTAAGTAGCGGTTTGTATGTGTTTTTTTCTGGTAGATGGTATGTCCTAAGGAGCCGTCGGGTTTTTGTAGATTAGGACATCCAGGAAGGGAAGTTGGTTGTTGGCTTCTATTTCCATAGTGAATTGTATTTTTTGGGGTGTAGGCTGTTGAGATGTGTGAGGAAGTTGTTCAGTTTATCTTTCCCGTGTGGCCAGATAACAAAGGTGTCGTCAACATATCTGAGCCAGAGTTTGGGTTTATGTTCGGACTTCTGTAACGCGTTGGTTTCAAAGTGTTCCATATATAGGTTTGCGATGACCGGTGAGAGGGTGATCCCATGGGTGCTCCTTCTATCTGTTTGTATCTTTGTCCATTGTGGATGAAGTATGTGTTAGTTAGGCAGTGGTTGGTCAGATCTAGGATGTGTTTGGGGGGGTTGTATTTGTTGTGGATAGCTGTCAAGGCTTCTTGAATGGGCACTTGTGTGAAGAGCGAAACAACATCGAAGCTCACGAGTAGGTCATTGGGTTGTAGGTCTTGTTTCTTTATAATTTCTATGAAGTGGAACGAGTTTTGTACGTATGAAGTGATGGATTCTGCATAGGGCTGGAGTTGTTTGGCAAGAAATTTGGCGAGGTTTTGTAGAGGTGAGCCTATGGAGCTGACTATGGGTCTGAGAGGTGTTCCTTCTTTGTGAATCTTGGGGAGGCCGTAGAGCTTGGGGCATCTGGATGATTTCTCTCTGGGGATGATGCTTGGCTTGATTTCTTCACTTAAGGGAGAGGCTTTTATTTTGGCTTTGGTGGTTTTTTTCCAGGTAGGTGGTGGGGTCTGTGTTCAAAGGTATGTAAGCAGGGTCTTGTAGTAGGTTGGATAATTTGGCTTGGTAGTCGGATGTGTTCATCACCACTGTGGCATTGCCTTTGTCTGCTGGGAGAATGATTATGTTGTTGTCTTTCCTCAGGTTGGAGAGGGCTTTTTGTTCTTCTTTGTGTAAATTGCTTCTGGGTGGTTTGCTGGAGCAGAGGACATTGGTGACTTCGAGTCTGATTTTGTTGGCTTCATCTGGGTTGATTTTGGTTAGGCTGGCTTCCACTCCGCATATGATGTTTTCGGTGGGGATGTGTCTGGGGGCGATTGCAAAGTTGAATCCTTTGGAAAGGACTTTGGTCTCTGCGATGGTGAGTGTCCTGTCTGATATGTTGTGAACTGTTTGTTTCATGGGCTGTTGTGTGGGGGTTGGGCTTCTGGCATTTTCCAGTTTGTGGAGTTTGTTGGTGTGTGTGTCTGTCTTGTGGGAGGTCTCTGTTTCAGCTCTCCAGGCGGCCAGTTGCTTGGTTTGTTCCAGAGTGTTGGGTGGATTTTGTTGCTGAGTTTGAGGTGGAGAGTGAGTAGGTCTCTGTTGGTTTGATCTAGTAGGTATCTTTTCCTGTGTAGTTCGCTTCTGATTAGGGCTAGTTCTGTTCTTTTCAGGATCCTTTCGCTGGATGGGGTTTTTGAGTGGAATTTCAGTTGGAAGCTTGTGGGGATCACATTTTTGTCTCGGCAGTTGCATAG
Organism: Phrynocephalus forsythii; assembly: GCA_029282475.1. Lineage (NCBI taxonomy): Eukaryota > Metazoa > Chordata > Lepidosauria > Squamata > Agamidae > Phrynocephalus > Phrynocephalus forsythii. The sequence goes on along the minus strand of JAPFRF010000007.1, from coordinate 87,352,978 downwards.
GAATGCAATGTCACATAAGATGGTGGCTCTTTGGACTTCTAGTTTCTCGTAGGTTCTGGTCAGCTGGAAGGTTTCCTCCCGTAGAGGTCGGATATTTGTTTTACGTAGATTTTCACGGGTATAGGTATGCATGTTAGGGTGGATTCGGGTTTCTTCCGTGTAGAAATCTGGTTGTTTTGGCGACGTTTCGACGAGGTCTCACTCGTCATCTTCAGGCTGGTGTTCTGGCTTCTTTCTTCTTGAAGCAAAGTGTGGTCTCAGTTGAAGTCCTTCTATAAATACTGCTGGGGGTGTGGGTTTGCTTGCTCTGTTGCTGATTGTAGGTTCCTTTGTTCCTTTGTTCTTTTGTGATCTGCTGTGTGGCTGAGGCGATCGTTAAAGGGATTAACTGCTGATGGCTGTTTAGATGGCTGTTTACATGCTGGTGGGTTAGATGGCTGGTAGGTTCTGGCAGTATCCTGGGCTTTGGTGGAGTGGGGTCCTGTGTCTTGTGAATTCATTTTGGTCTGGCTACGTGTCTGTGGTCTCCCAATGTTTTTTTGGGGTGTGTGAGTGTGCTCCATGTGGTGACTGGAGTGGGGTGCCGCAGTAGATGGTGCAGTCGTGGTTTTGTTATTGGATGGTGGTTTCGTTTCATCTGTGGGAAGGGTCTGGGTTTGTGTTTGGTGTGGATGGAAGGTGGTGGCATCTTGTGTCCTTTGGACCTGGTGTCAGTCTTTGTGACAGAGGCTCGTCTGTTGACCAGGGCTAGTTTCCAGATGTCAGGCAAGCGGGAGGTGTCATCACGTTTATTCATGTTGTTTGGGTGTTTCTCTATTTCAATGGCTTCCATGATTATTCGACTGTTGAAGTGTTCAGTTTTGGAGATGAGTTTGGTTCTTTCAAAGTCAATTTCATGACCTGTTGTTTTTATGTGCTGGAAGAGAGAGGAAGATTTTTCTTCTTTTTTGACTGCGTTCTTGTGTTCTGCGATGCGTGCGCTTATTCTCCTGTTTGTTTGTCCGATGTATGTGGCTGGACAGACTTTGCATGGTATTTCGTAGACTCCTTGGTTTTCTAGCTCAATCTTGTCTTTGGGGTTTCTTAAGATGTTGGCTATTTTTTGGTCGGTGCAAAAGGCTGTCTTGATATTGTGTTTGTGGAGAATTTTGCTGATTTACACAAGCAATTTACACAAAGAAGAACAAAAAGCCCTCTCCAACCTGAGGAAAGACAACAACATAATCATTCTCCCAGCAGACAAAGGCAATGCCACAGTGGTGATGAACACATCCGACTACCAAGCCAAATTATCCAACCTACTACAAGACCCTGCTTACATACCTTTGAACACAGACCCCACCACCTACCTGGAAAAAACCACCAAAGCCAAAATAAAAGCCTCTCCCTTAAGTGAAGAAATCAAGCCAAGCATCATCCCCAGAGAGAAATCATCCAGATGCCCCAAGCTCTAAGGCCTCCCCAAGATTCACAAAGAAGGAACACCTCTCAGACCCATAGTCAGCTCCATAGGCTCACCTCTACAAAACCTCGCCAAATTTCTTGCCAAACAACTCCAGCCCTATGCAGAATCCATCACTTCATACGTACAAAACTCGTTCCACTTCATAGAAATTATAAAGAAACAAGACCTACAACCCAATGACCTACTCGTGAGCTTCGATGTTGTTTCGCTCTTCACACAAGTGCCCATTCAAGAAGCCTTGACAGCTATCCACAACAAATACAACCCCCCCAAACACATCCTAGATCTGACCAACCACTGCCTAACCAACACATACTTCATCCACAATGGACAAAGATACAAACAGATAGAAGGAGCACCCATGGGATCACCCCTCTCACCGGTCATCGCAAACCTATATATGGAACACTTTGAAACCAACGCGTTACAGAAGTCCGAACATAAACCCAAACTCTGGCTCAGATATGTTGACGACACCTTTGTTATCTGGCCACACGGGAAAGATAAACTGAACAACTTCCTCACACATCTCAACAGCCTACACCCCAAAATACAATTCACTATGGAAATAGAAGCCAACAACCAACTTCCCTTCCTGGACGTCCTAATCTACAAAAAACCCGACGGCTCCTTAGGACATACCATCTACCAGAAAAAAACACATACAAACTGCTACTTAAATGCACAATCACACCACCACCCTGCACAGATCAACTCCGTAGCAAAACCCTCATCTCCAGAACCAAACGCCTCGCTGACAAAGACCACCTAAAAACTGAATTACACACTCTCTCGAATGTTTTAATTGCGACGGATTCCAAAAAAACACCATCACCAAACTAATCCAAAAGGAAACACCCCCAAGAACCAAGAAACAGAAGAGAACAACGGCACCGCCCTCCTCCCTTACATCAAAGGCACCACAGACAAAATCAGCAAAATTCTCCACAAACACAATATCAAGACAGCCTTTTGCACCGACCAAAAAATAGCCAACATCTTAAGAAACCCCAAAGACAAGATTGAGCTAGAAAACCAAGGAGTCTACGAAATACCATGCAAAGTCTGTCCAGCCACATACATCGGACAAACAAACAGGAGAATAAGCGCACGCATCGCAGAACACAAGAACGCAGTCAAAAAAGAAGAAAAATCTTCCTCTCTCTTCCAGCACATAAAAACAACAGGTCATGAAATTGACTTTGAAAGAACCAAACTCATCTCCAAAACTGAACACTTCAACAGTCGAATAATCATGGAAGCCATTGAAATAGAGAAACACCCAAACAACATGAATAAACGTGATGACACCTCCCGCTTGCCTGACATCTGGAAACTAGCCCTGGTCAACAGACGAGCCTCTGTCACAAAGACTGACACCAGGTCCAAAGGACACAAGATGCCACCACCTTCCATCCACACCAAACACAAACCCAGACCCTTCCCACAGATGAAACGAAACCACCATCCAATAACAAAACCACGACTGCACCATCTACTGCGGCACCCCACTCCAGTCACCACATGGAGCACACTCACACACCCCAAAAAAACATTGGGAGACCACAGACACGTAGCCAGACCAAAATGAATTCACAAGACACAGGACCCCACTCCACCAAAGCCCAGGATACTGCCAGAACCTACCAGCCATCTAACCCACCAGCATGTAAACAGCCATCTAAACAGCCATCAGCAGTTAATCCCTTAACGATCGCCTCAGCCACACAGCAGATCACAAAAGAACAAAGGAACAAAGGAACCTACAATCAGCAACAGAGCAAGCAAACCACACACCCCCAGCAGTATTTATAGAAGGACTTCAACTGAGACCACACTTTGCTTCAAGAAGAAAGAAGCCAGAACACCAGCCTGAAGATGGCGAGTGAGACCTCGTCGAAACGTCGCCAAAACAACCAGATTTCTACGGGGAAGAAACCCGATTCCACCCTAACATGCATATATATATATATATATATATATATATATATATATATATATATATATATATATATATATATATATATATATATATATATATATATATATATATATATATATATATTTGTTTGCATGTTAGGGTGGAATCGGGTTTCTTCCCGTGTAGAGATCTGGTTGTTCTGGCGACGTTTCGACGAGGTCTCACTCGTCATCTTCAGGCTGGTGTTCTGGCTTCTTTCTTCTTGAAGCAAAGCGTGATCTCAGTTGAAGTCCTTCTATAAATACTGCTGGGGGTGTGTGGTTTGCTTGCTCTGTTGCTGATTGTAGGTTCCTTTGTTCTTTTGTGATCTGCTGTGTGGCTGAGGCGATCGTTAAGGGATTAACTGCTGGTGGGTTAGATGGCTGTTTAGAGACATCCTGTGTGGGTGAGGTGCTGGATGTGTGTCTATCAGCCTTTTGTTTCTTAACGACCTTGGTGGTGGGCGTTCTGGCAGCATCCTGGGCTTTGGTGGAGTGGGGTCCTGTGTCTTGTGAATTCATTTTGGTCTGGCTACGTGTCTGTGGCCTCTTATATATATAATAAGATATATATATATATCTTATATATATAAGCAGAACACTTTGCTTTCTCAGAGCTGCACCCAGTTTCCAGAGAGTTCTGTCCCAGTTCCTCTTTTAATACATTGTCAAAAGTTAAATACAAGCTTGATGTTCTGTTTGCTGATGTCCAGTGTGCAACAAAGGACAGGTCCTCTTTTCTATACCTCTTTTGAACCCATAACCTCTGGACATCTCTGTACTGTACATCTTGTGGTGAAGCTAACAGTTTGTGCAGTTAGCTAGCTATAGAATATTGCTTCACATGTTCCTGTACAGGAAACCCCCTAGAACTTTGTGTGTCTTAAGCAGAGTATGCAGAAATGACAGGCAAGCATGTATGTCTTCACTCAAAGCAGAGGTTGTTTGTGTGTGTGTGCGTAATATTAAGCCAACACCTTGTTGTGATTATATAGAAAACATTATGAGTAAAATGACAACTAAACTGTATAGTACTAGAGATGTGAACGAATGAACTTTTGGTTTGGTTTGTTATTCATTATTTGTTTTGTTATGTAACGAAAGGAATAATGAACTGCCCCGTCTAAGAGAAATGAAACAAGTATTGGTTCATTTCATTTGCCAGTGTCTCCTGCCTGGGTCCTGGAGTGGTCCTTCCTGGTCCGGTCCTTCTGGCTGCAGATAGGGGGCCAACCCCAACCAGCCACACTACAGATGGTAAGTGGTCACGTGGTCGGCTGTTAAAAAAAAAACAATAAAAATACAATAATTTTTTTTTAAAAAAAGATCCAGCACATGGGCCCCAGTACCAGCCCATGAGCATCAGACCCAGCCCGTGGGCCAGACAACACAAATTCCCGACCCCCAGATCGAAATCCACAGAAGTGGAGGCAAAAACCAGGTCCAGGTTATGTCCCCCTCTGTGAGTGGGACTGATGACAAACTGGGACAGGTTCATGGAGATCATGGACTCCATGAACTCCAGGGCTGATCCTGACAGTCCAGGCCCAGCGTGCACATTGAAGTCCCCAGCCACCAGCAGGCGAGGGGAACCTCAAAAGTGCTGCTGAAGATGAACTCGGAGAGCTCTGGGAGGGAGTGCACCGGGTCGCGGGGAGCACGGTACACGAGCACAATCCGAAACCTGTCCCTCTGGCCCACCACGAGGTGTAGAAACTCCAACCCTGGACACACCAACATCGTGGATCTGCTGACATGAATTGATTCTGTATACACAATGGCCACACCTAAAATTCAAACCATGTTCCAGCCAAATTAATGTCCAAGATTAAGTAAAGCTATTAAGAAAATATGTTACAGACAAGCTCTGATGGAGACTTGCTGTGCTTCTGGGTTACCTCCTATCCCTAGCTGAAAATGAATTCTATGAGTTTCAAAAGACAGAAGGAGGAAATGAGGAGGGTTCAGATTAAAGAGTTGGCTGATGAATTCCAAAATATTGCCTGAGGTCCTCCTCTATTGCTGCTCCCAGACTTTGGGACTCCCTTCCACTGAAGATCAGGACTACTCCATCTCTGCTGTCTTTCCGGAAGGAGGCAAAGATCTTCCTCTTCAGGAAAGCTTTCCCTGAACAATGGACTATCTACTATATGACTTTTATATGGACTACCATGTATGATTGCATTGACTGATTTCATAAGAACACCAGTGTTTTCCATACTAGTTTCCATAGCTCATATTGAATTTTTCTAAGATGCCTCTTCTAATTCCATGTTCTTAACTTCAATATGTCTTAAATGTTCTGGGCTGTATATTGTCCCTCATTATTGTAAGCCACCTTGGGTCCTTTTCCAAGGAGAAAGGTGGGGTACAAATAAATAAATAAATAAATAAATAAATCCCCCTTGCTACTATTTCCCAATAAGAAGCCAAATGTGGCCTAGAATCATAGAATCATAGAGTTGGAAGAGACCTCAAGGGCCATCTAGTCCAACCCCCTGCCATGCAGGAACCCCCATCACAATATTTCCGACAGATGGCCATCCAGCCTCTGCTTAAAAACCTCCAAAGAAGGAGACTCAACCACCCTCCACAGCAGCATATTCCACTGCCGAATAGCTCTAACTGTCATGAAGTTCTTCCTAATGTTCAAATGGAATCTCTTTTCCTGTGGTTTGAAACCATTGCCCCGAGTCCTAGTTTCTGAAGCCATGGAAAACAAACCTGTTCCCTCTTCAATATGACATCCTTTCAAATATTTAAACATAGCTATCATATCCCCGCTCAGTCTTCTTTTAGAGAGGCTAAACATTCCCAGTTCCCTAAGCCGTTCCTCAGAAGACATTTCCTCCAGACCCTCAACCATCCTGGTAGCCCTCCTCTGCACCCGCTCGAGGTTGTCAACATCCTTTTTAAATTGAAGCGCACAGAACTGGACACAGTACTCCAGGTGGGGTCTGACAAGAGCAGAATAGAGTGGTACTATCACTTCCCTTGATCTAGACACTATGGTTCTGTTGATACAACCAAGAATCGAATTGGCTTTCCTGGCCGCCGCATCACACTGCTGACTCATGTTCAATTTGTGGTCCACCAAGACTCCCAGACCCCTTTCACAGCTACTATCCTCCAGTCAAGTATCCCCCATCTTATATTTGTGCAATTCATTTTTTTTACCTAAATGTAGTACCCTACATTTCCCTCTGTTCAAATCCATTTTGTTAGCTTTGGCCCAGCACTCTAGTCTGTCAAGGTCTTTTTGGATTTTCATCCTATCGTCTAGGGCAGTGTTCCCCAACCCCCGGGCCGCGGACCGGTGCCGGTCCGTGGATGAATCGGCACACCCCCGCCACCCCCCCACCGCCGCGACCCCCCATAAACCCCGCCCCCCCCGCCGCCACTGCAACCCCCCACAATCGTCCCTGCCCCGCAATCGTCGCTGCCGCCACTGCAATCACCCGTCCCCGCTGCCGCCACTGCAATCGCCCCGTCCGCTGCCGCTGCCACGACCCCCCGCACCGCCCCGTCCCGCCGCCGCCGCTCCTCCCTGCAATCGCCCCGCCCGCCCGCGCCGTCTAAACCCCGCCGCCGCTGCTGCCGCCGCAATTGCCCCGCACCGCCTCCGTCCGCCGCCGCCATTGTGCCACCGCGCGACCCCCGCATTCAATTGCCCCGTCCGCCCGCCGCCACCCTCCCAAGTCGCCCCAAAAGAAAGAAGGGAGAAAGGAAGGAAGGAAAGGAGGGAGGGAGGAAGGAGAGGAAGAGGAAGGAACAAAGAAAGAAAGAAAAAAGGAGGGAGAAGGAGGAAGGGAGGAAGAAAGTAAGTAAGTAAAGGAAGGAGGGAGGGAAAGAAAAAGAAAGGGAGAGAAGGAGTGAGGGAGAGAGAGGAAGAACGAAAGAAGGGGGAGGAAGGAAGGAAGGAAGAAAATGAGGAAGAAAGGAAGAAAAAGAAAGGGAGGGAGGGAGGGAAGGAAGGAAATAAAGAAAGAAAGAAGGGTGAGGAGAGGAGAGAGGAAAAAAGAAAAAAGAAAAGGGGGAAAAAGAAGAAGAAAGGAGAGTGGGAGGGAAGGAAGGAGAGGAGGAGGGAGGGAGAAAGAAAGAAAGAAAGAAAGAAAGAAAGAAAGAAAGAAAGAAAGAAAGAAAGAAAGAAAGAAAGAAAGAAAAAATGAGGAAGGAAGGAAAGAAAGAAGTGAAGGAAGGAGGTAGAGTGGGAGGGAAGGAAGGAAGGAAAGAGAGGGAGGGAGAGGGAGAGAAATAAAGAAAAAAGAAAGAAGGGAGAGGGAGGGAGAGAAAGAAAGAAAGAAGGGAGGGAAAGAGGAAGGAAGGAAGGAAGGAAGGAAGGAAGGAAGGAAGGAAGGAAGGAAGGAGAGTGGGAGGAAAGAAAGAAAGAGGGAGGAAGGGAGAGAGAGAAAGAAAAGAAAGAAGGGAGAGGGGGAGGGAGGGAGAAAGAAAAGGGAAAGAAAGAAAGAAAGAAAGAGAAAGAAGGGAGGGAGGGAGGAAGAAAAGGGAAAGAAAGAAAGAAAGGAGGGAGGGAGGGAGGCCTCATGTCAAGGAAGGGCGAAGGGTCCCAAGGCCTCACGGCGGCTGGATAGCCCCCGGGGGGGGAAAAATGCGAGGAAGTAAAAACAGAGTTTCCTTGCAGCGATGCCAAGGACTCATCGCACAACACTGGCTCTTCGGCTTGAGTACGGAGATGAGCACCGCCCCCTAGAGTGGGAACCGACTAGCACACATGTGCGTCAGCGGCCGGGGGGGCATTTACATTTTTTATCTTATTAAATCAAAACAAGCGGGCCAGGGAAAAATTATCAAGCATTTACCGGTCCACGGTAATAAAAAGGTTGGGGAGCACTGCTCTAGGGAATTTGCAGCCCCTCCCAATTTGGTATCAGCTGCAAATTTAATTAGCATACTCTCTTCCTTCCTCCAAGTCATTAATAAAGATATTGAACAGCACTGGACCCAGAGCAGAACCCTGGGGCACCCCACTGGTCACGTCTCTCCAAGCTGAAGAGAGGCCATTTATGGTCACCCTTTGGGTGCGATTAGTCAACCAATTACAAATCCACCTAACAGTAGCACTATCTATCCCACTTTCTACTAACTTCTTAGCAAGAATACCATGGGGAACCTTATCAAAGGCCTTACTAAAGTCCAGATAAACAATATCCACAGCATTCCCCTCATCCCCTAGGCCTGTAATTCTATCAAAGAAAGAGATCAAATTAGTCTGGCATGACTTGTTTTTAAGAAACCCGTGTTGATTTCTTGTAATGACAGCATTGTTTGTTAAATATTTGCAGACTGCCTGTTTAATAATCTTCTCTAGGATCTTTCCAGGAATTGAAGTCAAGCTGACTGAGGCGGTAATTATTTGGGTCCTCTTTTTTTCCCTTTTTGAAGATGGGGACAACATTAACCCTCCTCCAGTCAATGGGGACTTCCCCTGTTCTCCAGGACTTCTCAAATATTATTGCCAATGGTTCTGAAATTACTTCTTCCAGTTCTTTTAATATCCTTGGGTGTAATTCATCTGGCCCCGGAGACTTAAATTCATTTAATGTTTCCAGGTGCTCCTGTACCAGCTCTCTACCTATTCTATGTTGTAATTCCCATCCTACCTCATCTAGTCTTTGTCCCAGTGGATCTCTTTCTTCCTTTTTGGAGAAAACAGAGGCAAAGAAGGTGTTGAATAGTTCTGCCTTTTCCTTGTCTCCTTTTAGTAACTGGTTATTATCGCCACGCAGAGAGCCTATCATTTCCTTATTTTTCCTTTTGCTGCGGACATAACTAAAGAAACCCTTTTTATTATCTTTAATATCTCTGGCCAGTCTAAGTTCGTTTTGCACTTTAGCTTTTTTTACCACCCCCCTGCATATATTAGCTGTTTGCTTATATTCCTCTTTGGTGCATTTCCCACTTTTCCATTCCTTGTACTTGTTTTTCTTTATAGTTAGCTGAGTTGAAAGTTCTTTAGTAAACCATTGCGGTTTCTTTAGACCTCTCCTATATTTTCTTCTTGTTGGAACAGTTTTAAATTGTGCCTTTAATATCTCGCTTTTAAGGAACTCCCATCCAACTTGGGCTCCCTTCTCTTTCAGTGTGTCGGTCCATGGAATCACAGCCAATTAATCCCCCAAGTTTACAAAAATGGCTTTCTTAAAGTCCAGGATTCTGTCTGACTATGTTTAGCTTCACCTTCCAACTGTATAACAAATTCCAAGAGGGCATGGCCACTTTTACCTAATGATCCCACCACTTCGACCCCACTTACGAGGTCCTCCTTATTGGTTATGACCAGATCTAAAATGGTTTTGCCTCTTGTTGCCTCCTTTACCTTCTGGGCTATGAAATTGTCTGCAAGGGCAGTAAGGAATTTATTAGACCTTGCATTCTTAGCTGAGTTGGATTGCCAGCATATATCAGGATAGTTAAAATCTCCCATTAGTACTACATATCTCCCTTTTGACTGTGTGGCCATCTGCTCAAAGAAGGCATCATCCCACTCCTCCGGCTGGCTTGGGGGTCTATAATATACCCCCACAGTGACATCCCTCCTGGTTTTTTCACCCCTGATTTTCACCCAAATACTCTCAACATGGTTCCTCTGCTGTTTATCTTGTATTTCTTCAGCAGTATAAATGTCCTTAATATATAAAGCTACACCTCCTCCTTTCTTATTTGTCCTACATGGGTAAAGAGACTTTGGGACTTTAATTCATCTGATTTCAGAAATACCCATGATAACTTGGTGCACAGCCTGAGGAAGATGAATTATCATATAAAGCTTGCTTTATTGTTATTTTGTTTTCCTAATGATTCCATAAAGGTATCACAAATGTTCCTGCATTTGTATTGTTTTGAGGAACATGCAACCTTTTCCTGATTCCTCCCCCAAAGAAACTGTTAGTAAACAAAGTCCAAAAGCTGCCTCTTTCTCACACACCCTGCCTTCTTCTTTTGTGAAAATCAGCTACCTGCAAATGTCACTCAGGGAGGAAGTATCTCTCAAGGGATGGCATTTGTCTTCAGTGATTCACAGCTGATGGAAGTCTGAATCGCAGTCACATCGAGGATCAACAGCAACTGACTAAAACACCGTATGACAAAATGATCAGTGACCGATTACATTCACAGAACTTCTGCACCATTGTAGGACATATCGTGCTATATAGCACAGAATGCTGGCCGGTGACTAAAGAAGTCGGACGTTGCCATTGTACAAAATGTTAGTAAAGCCGCACCTGGAGTATTGCGTATAGTTCTGGTCACCACATCACAAAAAAGACATAGTGGAACTGGAAAAGGTGTAAAAGAGAGTGACTAAGATGATTACTGAGCTGGGGGGACCTCCCTTATGAGGAAAGGCTACAGCATTTGGGGCTGTTTATCTGGGAAAAAGGCACCTGAGGGGGGATATGATTGAAAAATACAAAATAATGCAGGAGATGAGAGAGAGAGAGAGAGAGAGAGAGAGAGAGAGAGAGAGAGAGAGAGAGAGAGAGAGAGAGGAGAGGAGAGAGAGGAGAGAGAGAGGAGAGAGGAGAGAGACTCTTCTCCCTCCCACAAAATACCAGAACTAGGGGACATCCACTCAACTTGAGGGTTGGGAGAGTGAGAACAGGCAAAATAAAACACTTCTTTACCCAGCATGTTGTTCGTCTGTGGAACTCCCTGCCACAGGATGTGGTGATGGCATCTGGCCTGGATGCCTTCAAAAGGGGGTTGGACAGATCCCCAGAGGAAAAGTCCATCACAGGTTACAAACCATGATGGAGATGTAATCTCCAGTCTTAAAACTAGGTTACTTCAAGGGCCAGATGCAGGGGAGTGGTATCAGGAGACAGATATCTAGTCCAATGCCCTCCCAGATGCATCTGGTGGGGCCACTGTGAGATACAGGAAGTTGGACTAGATGGACCCTTGTCCTGATCCAGCATGGCTCTTCTTATGTTCTTATGTTGCCTCAAAGTCATGGAGACAAAGATGCTGCAAATGGATCTCCAGCCTCACAAGAAAAGATAATGTGCGTAATGATGACACCCAATCTAAATACGGCATCACATCTATTGCCTACAAGGTATGTGAAACCTGACTGCATTGGTATGGAAACATCTTGCATGCCGATGAGGAAACTCTGACCAAAAAGGGTCTCACCCTAGAGGTCAGTGGATCCCAATCAAGGGGACAAACAAAACTTCTGGATGAACACACTTGACAGTGTCATTAAATTGTCCTGGGTTCACCCAGACCTAGCCTGTGGCTGTGCAAAACAGAAGGCAAAAACCAGAATAGCACCATCATCAAGTGGGATGGATGCTATGAAAAAGAAGATGGCATTTGTGTTCATATCCAGCTCATCAGAACCTGTTTTAAGAATGATACTGTAGAGTGTGAGAAGATCCAGAAATCATCCAATCGAGAGGTACCTTAATAATACCTATAGTTTACACTGTGTGTCAGATCTTGATCCTGTGTTTATTCATGTCTCTGTTATATGCCATTAACATAATCCTGATTTACTGCAAATTTAGTAGGCTCTGGAGTGTTTCAGATACAAAGCAGTACAGAGCAGTTTTACCAGGGTCTCCTTAATCCTAGTCTGACTAGTGACTACATATGACAGTGGGACACATTTGCAAAAAACTATAGTGACTTACCTTAAAGCAGAAAAATGCATATGCTACAATCCTGTTGGTGCAACTATGCTTCATCAATAGGGGCTCTTCTTTGGCTGGCTGTTCTCCTAGGACAGTGGTGGCAAACCTTCAGACCACCAGATGTTTTGGACCACAATGCCCACTGACCTTTGTCATTGGCAACACAGGCTTGGAATGCTGGGAGTTGTGGTCCAAAAACATCTGGAGTGCTGAAGGTTCACCACCACTGTCCTAGGAGATACAGTGGGGAATCACACTCTTGAATTCTGGCTCTGCAGCAACATATCCAACTCACTTAGCTATCCATACAGCTGCTAGCATTCCTACCAATACATAATGAAAACATCACCCTTGACCTATATCTTCGATTTGTCATTTCCATCTGGGCCAACTGGTCCCCTCCTGTTGGCTTTGGATACACAAGGTCACGGGCATATGCATGTTGCTGATGGAAGGCTGTCATTTTTCCTGGTTGTTTTGCTGAAAAAATCTTAAGTTCCTTCTGCCCTGTTAGTGATGGAATGTTCAAATATTGGCTAATTCCTGTCAAAAGCATCTAAAATTAAAACATCACCAACCTGCATGGGTCAAATTCAGTAGATACAGCTATTTCTAGCACCGAAAGCAACCTTATTCTACATGGGTATCATGCAGCTGTCAAAAATGAAAAGCTTGTCAGGGGAAAAAAAGCAGTGGCAGTAATAATTCAGCTTCACAACATAGTTATAGAGAAAAAAATTCCAGTTTAGACATAAATGGTCGAAAAGCAAGTTGTTCTTCTGTTTTTCTCACGTTCAAATGTCTAAAATGTCAATTTCTTAAATGGCAGTAAATTCACATTAATAATCTGAAATAAAGGAATCACCTACCAGGTTCCGTTTTTTCATTGCAGATAATAAAGGTTGCTTCGATATAACAGAAACAAAGGTACTGTACTTGGAAAAAATGAATACCATTGTGCTTAGATATGACAGTCTCAATGTAGACAACTTTAGGGATTCTGCCATGGATCTTGGCAGAATTTTGTAGGATTAAGTGTGAGCAATTGTTGTTGATAAATATCAATTGTTTGGTCTGCTGATGTAGGTTGAGTGCTGGAGGTGGAACAATGAGCTTTTGCACTCACCAAGATTGATTTATGAATGACATTATCTACTATGAGGTCTCTGTACAATATGAGGACATACTGGAATGGAAACATGTTGGCAATACTAGATCAAGATCATCATCTGTGAGGCTCATCACTAGGGAAAGATTATCTTATGTTATTTGCCCTGCATCTTCATGACATTCCTGTCTCTAGGATGGAGAGGACTAAATTCTATCCTGTCCCATCTCAGGATAGAGATTATTTACGTGCTTCAAGACTGTGTTGCTCATCAACACTGTGGGAGTACAACTCGTGAGATCAACTTATTGAAACTTGTTGACTAAATCAGAGGTGGCCAACATGTAGCCTGTGGAGCTCCAAAGGGGTGCAGATGAACCCCACTTGCAGCCATCCTATATTAAGAAAGTTTAAAGCATTTTTAAAAAAATGTAGAAGCAGAGAAGCATGGAGTTGGAAAGGGACTATAAGGCCATCAGACTCAAACTTCTGATCAGTGCAGGAATCCATATCAAAGCAGATCTGACAGAGAGTTGGCCAGTTTTTCTCCCAGAGATCAACTGGGGTCAGGCCCACGAGAATGGCGCAGGTGCAATCACTTAGGGTGGCCACACCCAGGGAGGTGGGCCTTCTCTGTGGTGGGCCCCACGCTGTGGAACCATCTCCCTAGTGAGCTGCGCCTAGCACTGTCCCTGCCCACCTTTAAAAGGGCTTTGAAGACACACTTGTTCAAAGAGGCATATGGCAACCTTTTTAACTTAATTTTTCTTTCTTTCTTTCTTTCTTTCTTTCTTTCTTTCTTTCTTTCTTTCTTTCTTTCTTTCTTTCTTTCTTTCTTTCTTTCTTTCAAATCCTCTTTTTGCCACCCGCGTCATCTTTCGTGGAGGGTATTGTCCCTCCTTATTTTATTGGTATTCTTGCCTTATTTGTTTTCTTTTCTGTTGTTTTATTTTAACTGTAAACCACCCAGAGTTCTGTCTGGAAGATGGGCAGTATATAAATATAACAAATAAATAATAAATAAATAAATTGAATGCCTCCAGTGTCGGAGCACTCACCAGCTCCTGAGGATATTGGTTTTGTTGTCGTACTGCTCTAACAGTCAGGGATTTTTTTCTGATATTCAACCGAAATTTGGCTTTCTGTAATTTGAGCCCCTTGTTGCATCTGGGATGATGGAGAAGAAGATCCTGCCCCCCCCCACCTACCAAGTATTTGAAGAGGGCTGCCTTATCTCCTCTCAGTCTTATTTTCTCAAGGCTAAACATTCCATTTTTTTTTAGTCTTTCCTCAGTGAAAGACATTTTACCAAGCTTTGGTTCCCTCACCACCCTTAAACCACATTTATTTTATTTTATTTTATTTTATCAAATACTTGCCACTAAGTGAGAATATGCATTCCTTAAGTAAACTATAGTTCTCTGGAAGCTGCTGAGTCTTGGATGAGCTCAAGAGATATGTGATATCATCTACCCTCAAGACTTCTCAGTATCTTCTCAGTTTAGTGGTAATCTTCTCAATAACTGCATTTGAAGAATTGCCCCCTTCCACCAGAACTATATTGTTGTGAGCTTTGCCCACCCAGGCCGAAATAACAAGGCAACACAGCGTTCTTTGGGTTTTAACAAGTGCCACAATTTATTTATAACAGAATATAACTCAGAACTTTATTCTAGTAACTGGAACTAAGAGAGGGCCTGTGCCGTAGCGCAAGTGTTATTTGGGGATGTTATTCATTGTACGTCCCTCCTCATTGCCAGGGATACCTGCGGCATGTGTTACGATGCCGAGGATGGGATGCCTTGCATATAATTTGGGCATCCTTTTCTCTGACTCCCGTTAATCCTTGGCAGCCCTCATTATGTGACCAGGTTTGCTATTTCTGTTGGCCTATATCTACTCAATCTATGATTGAGTGAGGGCTGCCGAGCACCTTAAAGATGCCATACTCAGGACGGACCTACTTAATTAATATACAGCTTGTGCTGCCTGGCTTTGTGACTGATTAAGAGATTTAGAGTGACATGGAGGGTGGGATGGGCAAAAACACACTGACACTCTATGCCAATTGGAGTGGCAGTCAAAAGTTCCCATCCGGCCCCATAGCGACCAGCAAAGCTTCACCATCCATGCATAGGATGTGTGGGCAGGAGATCCAATGACCGCACAGGCTGTGGCGGGGGAGCGCACCAAACTCTTATAAAGGCGTGCTCCAACGCTGCAGCCCACGCAAGTCATGCCAGAAAAGCGCCTCTTTCGGCCAGGCGGCAACAACGCCCCACCTCCATAGCCATGGTGTGAAGCACCCAATCTCTGTTGTACTGAGATATGGTTTGCATTTGAAAGGACTACTAGGATCAATTTGAAAAAAACAAAACAAAACCCAAAATATTGCCTTTGGTGCTGTTGAAAATTCTTTGTACTGCTCTGCTGATGAAGACAGGAGATGGGCATGAGTCGTTGGTTTGGGCAGATGGCCAAATGAGTGTGCTGCAGTTTGGCATCCTACCGTCTCTGGTGGCTGTCCCCTCAAAGGAAATGCCCAAAGGAGCCGGGGGCAGCGAAATGGAGCCCATCTCAATTCAATGGCAAAATGGTATCTGTTCCCCCAGAGCAGTGGTTTTCAACCTGTGGGTCCCCAGATGCTCCTGAACTGCAACTCCCAGAAATCCTGGCCAGCTCAGCTGTTGGTGAAGACTTCTGGGAGTTGCAGTCCAGGAACATCTGGGGACCCACAGGTTGAGAAACACTGCCCCAGAACATTCCATTCCACACACGATGTGAGCTTCTTGTGGACCAGGGAAGACCTAGAAAAGAACATCAGTACAGAATGTAGTCCTTCTGCCTCTTTAAGACTTCAAGTAAACATCTAAGGTGTGACAGCTAGGGGTAATGAAGAATTTCTGTGAGCAGTGAGCAACTCTTCTTATCATGTTGGTAGTGGTGGGGTGGGGTGGGGGCTAGAAACTCATCATAGGGCACTTTTACATGACCCCTAAGATCCACTGCCAATTTAAATTCGGACCAGAGATCTTGGGGGTTTGCTCCTCTTCCTGTGTTCCCACCCATCCGCACTCCCTTGCTCCTGTCTGTGTGAGGGGAGGGAGAAAAAAAGGGAGAAAAGAATGCAGGCTCACCTCCGCTCTGCCATTGGGAACTTCCCTGGGAAGTATTCCTGTCCCTTAAAGGGGTGGGGGCAAAAAAACCCAAACAGAAGGCAGGAGAACATGGCACTCACTGCCTTGCAATTTGCATCAAAAAAAATTTCACCTTCAGAGAACAGGTACTTGGAAAATGCGCTGGGACGTGCTTAGGTGGGCGTGGTCATACTTAATTTTTTTAATAGTCCGGAGCTGGTGGGAAAACAATTTTAAGCTCTGCATCTGGGAGTCCTTTCCCTCAGATTTTAAGGGTCGTGTAAAAGTGCCCAGAGTTGATGTCCTGCATGCCAAAACCTATCAGTGTGATTGTATTAAGTATGAAAATACCCACTGGCTCCTTAAAAAGTAATCATTTTAATTGATCAGTTCTGAATGAGTAGGACCCTTGTGAAGAACTGAGGTACTTCAATTAGAACTGTACTCATGGCCTGGGTTCAATCCCAGCTCAAGGTTTACTCAGCTTTCCATCCTTCCGAGGTCAGCAAAATAAGTACCCAGCTCATGGGGTTGGGGAATAATGTGTAGTCAGCATAATTAAAAACTTGTAAACCACCCAGAGAGTGCTTTGAGCGCTATGGGACAGTATATAAGCAGAACACTTTGCTTTTTTTGCTTTTGAGTGAAAAAAATCCCTTTTGGTTTCATTGTAAAATGTATTCACATCCTCTTTGGATATTGCACTCAGGAAGGTTCCATCTGCCCATAAAGGTGTAAGTTTGGAAAAAGAACTTCAGTAGCTCAGTTAGACCAAGCATGTCTTGTAATTCCTCTTGAGTAGTTGTTATTACGTCTTGTACCGAGAGTCCATTAAAGACATTTTCCTTTGTCATAGAGGAGAGTCCAATCTCAAAAACATCTGGTTCCTAAATGCAACAGCAGAGCCAAATTGAAAACATCAGAAAAGGACATTAGTTAAAGACAGAGTACTTGGTGCCTCTCTTGGTTGCACTCAACAGACTTCAGCTCAATAAAGGAGAGGAATTATTTGGAGAAGCAAGCACAATCTTGGAAATCAAGGTTAAATAAATTATTGTCTGAGCAATGACTGCCACTGTGGGGGAACAGCTGCTACTGGGTATAGGTAAGCAGCTTAATTCAACACCCCTGCTTATATCACATTGAAAAATAAATTCTGTTTCACAGAAGATGGTCTCTTATTCGAGGCTGAAGGCACCATTCAAATGTGGAGGTATTGTTGCAACAAGCACCCAATGGCATCTCTATCTCAAAGGCTTGTACCATGAATTTCTTTATTTATTCATTATCTTCACTTATAAACTGCACCGACTTTCCCAAAGAGAACTCTGGGTGCTTAACAACAAAAGCAGAATAAACAAAGCAGATAAAAATAATAGACAACAAGAGTTTTAAAAACCCACACAAATGTACCCGACGAAGGGAAGAGGGCAGCAAACAATCAGACAAGAGTAAAAAAAAAAACAAATGCAAATGCATTAGAGAGCACCAAAATGTCTTAAATGCTGGCAGAGACTCAGGTAACTAAAGCTCGCCCGGCAGTTTATTCCCGAAGGTTCAGTATCTGGACCCCTGCTTTTCAACGTCTTCATAAATGATCTAGACATAGGAACAATTGTTTTCTTTGTGAGCAAGTTGTTTTTTCGCCACAATTGAGGGAGTCGGGTGTTTAATAAGTACAACTATAAATACAGTGGTACCTTGTATAAAGGAAATAATGCGTTCCAAATGAATTTATGTTCAGCAAATTTTCCTTTATACAAATTTATTTATTTATTTATTTATTTATATAGCTTGTATGCCGCCCACTACCCAAAGGTCTCCGGGCGGCTCACAATCAAAACAATTAAAACATCAAAATACAATAAAATTAGAACAATAAAAACCAGTAAATACAATAAATACAGTACATTAAAAGCACACCACTAAAAATTGCCATCAGGTCCCACAATCATTAGTTAAAAAACTTTTGGAATAGGAAGGTTTTTACCTGGCACCGAAATGATATCAGCGTCGGTGCCAGGCGAGTCTCATTTGGGAGGGCATTCCAATTTCCCATTGGAATGCATTGAAAACAGAGTAATCCCTAATCATGACCATTTAATATTCTACGGATTCGCCCCATAGGTGATTCTGTTAAGCAAATTTCCCCGATCTCCAGAATTTTTTATGTTGTACAGATTTTATGTTATACAAACTGTTTGTTATACAAGGGTCCACTGTATAGCACAAATAAATAAATAAATAAATAAATAAATAAATAAATAAATAAATAAATTTGCCAACAACAAATACAGGGTAGTAAAAACTGAGAGAGATTGTGAAGAGCTCCAAAGAGATTTCTTGACACTGGGGAAGTGGGCAAACCAGTGGCAATGAGCTTCAACATTAGCAAGTGCAGAGTGGTGGATGTTTGGGGGGGTGGGAAACAATTACATTTAGACAAGTGAGAGACAACTATTTTCCACTGTAATCTGTTTCTCTGCCAACCAGCTCTTCCCTGTATTTTTATCGTGGTTCTTCCCTTAACCTTCTTTGTGTTAGACACTCGAGATCATCAATCAGATGTGTATTCCATTACAGTGAACCTCAAAAGGCAGAAGAAACCTGTTGCTTCCAGTGGAATGCTGTCTGGGCACACACCTCTATTTTTAAATTCCTGGCTTGTTTGTGTGTTAGTCTCTGATTTTTGCAGGAAATTGCACAGAAGGAAGAGATCTTTATCTAGGACAAATATTTGGATTGATCAAATGACGCTAGTAAACACTGCAGCATCACTAGGAGGAAGGGGCAAAGCCTAGTGGCTGGGTGGGTTCATGTTTGGGATATAGGCTGATACTTCACGTCCCTCTCACTGCAGTTCATGGCCCCGCTGGAGACCGGCTCGAAGGAACGTAACCTCACGTCCTTGTGGGGTCAATCCGAGTTCAAAGGAACAGAACCTCACGTCCTTGTGGGGTCAATCCGAGTTCACCCACGAATCCAAAGGAACAGAACCTCATGAACTGCACTCCAAGCCCCTGAACTGGCTCCAAGCGGGGTGAGATATTCCCGTCCTGGAGCTCGGGAATCTTTTCAATCCACTTCTAGATCCGTGTTGAAAACCGATTTTGACACGGAGGCAAGTTCACCTCGGCTCGAGGAAGGTCGTGAAGTAACCACCATAGAAAACCTTTGGTTTTGTCACCTGCATAACAAGGCAGGACTTGGAAAGATACCTGTTTAAAAGGCCAGAGAGACTCTGCTGCAGATCATGGACAGTGCAGCTGTGTGACTGATTTTGCAACGGACACTCTTCAACTTAGAGACTTCTTTTTTGCAGGGAGGCTGCCAAGTCAAATCCTGTTTGTGGGCAAAGAAGCATATGAAAGAAAACCAGGGGCCTCCGCACTGCCCATCAACTATGAGCTAGAGGAGACCATCCTCAGTCTTCAGCATCTTGCTTTCAACAGTGCTCTCATGATGGAGAGGTTCTTCTGGTTATATATACCGTATATACTTGAGTATAAGTCGACCCGAGTATAAGTCGAGGCCCCTAATTTAACCCCCCAAAACTGGGGAAACGTACTGACTTGAGTATAAGTCTAGGGTGGGAAATGCAGCAGGGCCTGGCAGCTCCTCCTTTGTGAGCTGAGGGAGTGGTGTGTGATGTTTAAAATAACTTTTAGCCACCAAGGCAAGTGCTTCGGTCAGTGGCTAAAAGTCATTTTAAACTTTGTGCGCTGCTCCCTCGTTATGCAGAGGGGAGGTCAGGAGAAGCGGCGTGCGATGTTTAAAATGACTTTTAGCTACTGACCCACCGACCCAACCACTTGCTTCAGTGGATAAAAGTATTGACCTGAATATAAGTCGAGGGTCCTTTTTTCAGCCCAAAATTAGGGCTGAAAAACTAGACTTATATTCGGGTATTATACAGTATCTAGAACTCAGAGTTCAGAAAAGTGATTCAGTGCTGCTGCTTTTCCAACCACTGCTTCATCTGTATCTGTTATTAGATTTGTATTTAAATGTTTTTATCATTCTTAATTGCTCATTGGTATTTTAGTGTTTTAAATGTTTTAGTTGTTCATTTTAATGGTAAGCCGCCCAGAGATCTTTGGGTAGTGGGTGGCATATAAGTTGTATGTATGTATGTATGTATGTATGTATGTATGTATGTATGTATGTATGTATGTATGTATGAATAAATAAATAAATAAATAAATAAATAAATAAATAAATAAATAAATAAATAAATAAATAAATGCACAGTCTGGGGAATGTTGTGCTGCAGTAAACATCTCCCAGTGAAATGAAGCCAAGACGGAACAGTTCCCTGTGTGCCTAAGCATGATTATTCTATCAAAGATACCTGCAGAGCGACAGCCTCATAAATCAGAAAAGCCTCAGACATGCATTGGCTGCAGTGCACATAACTCAGCTAGATACTCATTAGACACTTCGAGTGTCATTATGAAAAATCCGTCAACCTATGCATATTCTCGCCCACCTCAAATGCATTCCAAGACTATTTCCGAAATACGAAATGTGTCCACAAACTCATCCATCCAAGCCAGCATTTTCTTGTTCATCCAAGTAACAGAATATATGATAAAACATGAGTTTACTGATGGAAATGTTGCAAATGATCTCCCGTGGCTGCAAATGTGGCTTGTGAGCCATTTTGCCCATCCATCCAGGAGTGGGGGAGGCAGGCACAATGAGACCTCTACAGTGGCTTAGAGGAGCCATGTGGGAGCTACCCTTTATAAGGGAGCTCCAGCAGCATCGAACCCTCTTCGCTTGGGACTGTCGTCCCACCCACCCTCCCTTTATTAAGAATGAATATATCTGGTCACTTCGGGGCCAGATGGAAATTTTTGGCCTGTCCGTGATTGGCTATAGGGGGACAGGTGTGTTTTCACCCATCCCATTCTTAATGCTATTTGAAAGGTTTTTGGGGTGCTCATTAAGAAGGTTTATTGGTCATACTGGTGGGTAGTGACGGAATGCAGGATTTTTAAATGGTGAGCTATGGAGACCTTTTATGGGTGGAAGCTGGCCCACCTCACAGTGTTGAAGGCCTAGAAGACTCTGCACTGGGAGGTGGGAAAAGGTGAGGTCTCACAGGCTACAAACACCAGCCCTGGGTGCTTGGGGCCTGGCGGGAATTCCTGGGTGTCATTCCATCTCATCTGGTGTAAGTTTGGGGCTTGCTCGACCCCAAGCAAATTAGCCTCCCTACCTCTGGCCTCCCTCCAATGTTAATTCTGTTTAGTGTTAATAAAGTGTAGCTCATTTTTATACCCGAACATTGTGTCTTGCCTCCTAATTCTGGGCTGGTTGGGCAAAATATTCATGTTTGAGTCCTCTAATACCTGTTATAGAAGGGAAAAGGCAAGCCAACACTTGATGGTCTTTTGAAGGCATGGAAAGAGGGTGGTTTAAAGAAATGGAGGCTCACCTCGACACATCCAGGGTTGGGGTGCTTTGCAGCCCTGATCCGAGGCAGATTCAGCAAGAAAATTGCATGCACGTCATCCTGGGTGAGCATGTGTTGGCGAGCCTTTAAAAGGGCTCCATGCAGCTTAATCACCCTCCTTTGAAGCTTAAATGAGCCCCTGCCCATCCACCCTATTGGCCATGAGAATGAGATTAGCTGGTCACCTGGTGGGATGGATGGGAATTTTTGACCAGTACTCTGACTGGCCTTGAGTATTGGTATGTTTTCTCCCATCCCATTCTCATCACTGGAATCAGCAGGGCATGTTATTTGGTCACAAGGGCAGGTAGTGCAAAGTCTGGTTTGGAGGTGAGTACACTGTACAAGTTCCCTATAATAGGACTGGGCAGCTTTTAATAAAATATCTCCAGTCCGGGTTAGGATTAGTTGAGCATTAACAAGGTATTTGTGGTTAATATTGTTTATGGCTGCTGGGGGGGGGGAGGAGTTAGACTCCCTGATTTTGGCAACGTGTCAGATATTGACAGCACGTTGCCAGGTAGATACTCAACTATGTTATTTGAGCCTGGAGGTACATAGGCTCCAGGTGACAGGTTCTCTTGCACTACTGCAGGCCCCCTCAAATTCCAGGAATAATAATGACTAATAAATGAATAAAGTTGTGGCACGATTTAAAACCCAATATATTGTGCTGTCTGCTCATTTCGGGTC
This sequence comes from Phrynocephalus forsythii, assembly GCA_029282475.1. Taxonomy (NCBI): domain Eukaryota; kingdom Metazoa; phylum Chordata; class Lepidosauria; order Squamata; family Agamidae; genus Phrynocephalus; species Phrynocephalus forsythii. Next base: position 87,330,495 of record JAPFRF010000007.1, on the reverse strand, counting down.
TGGGACTGCAAAGAAGTTTCTCTAAACAAGTTTAGAGGAAAGCAGTGTGCCGAGCTTCCTGGATCACATCAGGGCCTGCCAAATAAGAATGAAGTCAAGACAGACCTGTATGAGAAGGAGTCATGTGTTCCAGGGATGACACGTTCCAAGTCTCATGGCCAGCCTGACATGAAAGCCATTCGTAAGTTGTGCTCAGAGGCAACCTTGATTTGACTGTGTCTCAGCAACAGACAACGACTGGCCAGGAGGACAAGAACATGTCATTTAAAGACATAAAAATACTTGGTTACATTTGTGAAGATTCTCCGTCATCCAGGTGAGTTCATCTGGAAGTTGACTCATGGCAACTGGACTTCTTTTCTTGAGGGATTCAAAGTTTCGCTACTCATCCAAACAGCTTCATCAGTCCGAGGAAAGCTAGTTGAGAGTCCTCCAAGTCAACTAGAAAATGGAGGACTTGCAACTAGCTTTCCTCGGACTGATGCAGCTGTTTGGATGAGCAGCGAAATGTTTCAGTCGCTCAAGAAAAGAAGTCCATTTGCCATGACTCAACTTCCAGATGAACTCACCTGGATGATTGAGAATCTTCAGACATATTGGTTACATTTTAGTTACATTGCATTGGCCACACATTATTGTGATGCAGCGTACTGTGTTCTTAATGCAGGACGCTATTCAGAACAGAGTGAATAACGTACTGTTGGATTTTCCCCACATTATCTTAACATCGAAATAAACTGATGTAGATAGCGACATCTTCCTGTTTCTTCCCTCTTTATTATGCTTTGTTCCACATAGCATGACTCTTCCAGCTGCAGCAACCTTGCAAGTTTTCTTCATATAGTTCTTATCAAGGTTGGTGGTGTAAGAATGTTCAAGGCAAGAGCTTTTTCTGAATGGGTCTTTTGTTTTAGTGTCTCCTACGACAGAAAGCGTAGGAAATACCTTCTATATAGGAATGTATTTTAAAGAGAAAAAGGGGGAAATGAGTTTTATTACACAAAGGCAAAAGGAGCTCACAGATCACTAGTCATTTGTGCCCTTCCAGACTTGGAAGGTGTTACCGGTTGTGCAGTGCTTGTTGAAGTACAGGCTTCCTTATTGGGTAGACCTAACTTCAGTGGTGGAAATGGGGTAGTCCTTGCCCGAAGACACCGGATCTACAAAGTGCAGTGCAAGTTGCTGAGCGCTGGTTCTGTGTGTCCTTCGAGACCTCACCTTTCTTCCACAGAATCTGCTGGTTGAGACAGCTATCTCAGTTGTCTGATGGTATGGCCAGCCGTATGCCCAGTGTGCAGCTAGAGGATGAGCATTGACAAGCATCTATGCTAGTTCTATATCTCTGGGAGCTGTTCGGCAATGGAATATGCTGCCACAGAGGGTGGTGGAGTCTCCTTCTTTGGAGATTTTCAAGCAGAGGCTGGATGGCCATCTGTCGGAAATACTGTGATGGGGGTTCCTGCATGGCAGGGGGTTGGACTGGATGGCCCTTGAGGTCTCTCCCAACTCTATGATTCTATTATTCCTCCCCTCCACACCATTTCTCATCTGTGGCCATGCACACTGTGGTTCCGATGAGTTATATAAAAGTGTTAATCACAATAACAAATGTTCTTGATATGCACCATATGTGAGAGTGTGTATTCCGTAACTTCAGGAAGGGTAGCAGTGCAGCAACCGTGACAACAGTGGCATGTAATGAGATGCAAGAATCTTTGCTGTGTGCATAATTTAATCCCTTATATCCATTGACGAGCAAAATTTTAAATCTGATTCGGAGTCGGGGGGGCCAGGGCGACACCTGTAATTTAAAAAGTTTTTGACAAAATCTTCCGCTTCCTGCGTGCGTAATCTTTTCCATCGCTTACATATATCCATTCACACACACCCTCTTTGGTAATCTTTAAACTCTAATCTAACACCTCTCAGGTGCTTCCCAGGATTTTAACAAATATGCTTTGCGATTCCTTAATTGCTTCAATATGCTTTACTGTGAAAGGTGTGAGCGCTGCATCATAAACAAGCTCTTCCACTGGTAATCTTCATTTTTTTCCATTTGCCAAGGTGAGAGGAGGTAAAAAGGCTAGGAATTAATCTCTCTCAGATCAGAGGAGTTGAAAGTTTGAATCAAAGACGTGATGTGTGTTATCTTTTCTGCTGCCATTCAAAGTGAATGATTTCACACTTCTCTTATTAAACACAAGGCAGGGTGAAACTCTGTGCTGAGCTCATTTAAACCAAATGAGGTAATTACTCTGAAAGACAATTTGTTGTTGTAGGTCTGTTTTTAATCTGAACAAGTTTCTATAGAATGCTCGCCTGGCAATCTATGCTTTAAAAAAAGGCTATTAGGTTGACTCAAATTGATCGTGAGTGGGCTGAAACAAAGGATTTTATTTCAGGTCATTTTTTAAAAACAAGAAGGGGCCAAAAGTGTACATGTTTCTATTTATTTAGGAAAACAGGATGCTTGGGCTTTAAAAAACAACAACCCCAAAACATGATGTGAGATCTACCGAATGCATTATCCATCCTGATGTAAAACCTTGAGCGTTTTGAGTATTTTGAAATATGGTTTCCAATCCTAGCGTATTCCACGTGTTAGTGCTCAATTAGGGCTGTCATTTAGGGTTATACACTAGATTTCAGTAGATATAGTGATGCCCCGCCTATTGCGGGGGTTAGGGACCCAACCCAACCCACGATAATTGAAGTTGCAGGTCAGGTTGGGCCTGGGGCACCTAGCTAGGGGCTCTTATACTTACCCCCAGCCTGGTGCTGCCCCGAACAGGTCTGTGAGGGCCTTTCTGGGTCTTTTGGAGGCCCCAAAAGCAGCTCCCTGCAAACCAGAATCATTTCTGAGGCCTCTGACAGGCCCTCCCCCCTTACCCCAGGGGATCTTTTTCATATTCTGTGGTCTGCAGTATATGAACCGCAAATGGGCGGGGGACCACTGTATTACATTTCAGGAAGATTGGACCTGCTTCAGACCAAATTGTTACAAGATCCAGATTGAAGGGATCTTGTTAGAGTTAGATCCTAGTGCAAAGCAAAGTGAACTGGCAAATCAGTTTGGACCCAGAGTGCAAATCTAAATAAGGATCATGGAATCACAGATTTGAAAGAGACCTCAGGGGTAATCCAGTCCAATCCCCTGCCATGCAGGAACCCCCATCACAGGACTCCTGACAGGTGGTCATCCAGCCTCTGCTTAAAAACCTCCAAAGAAGGAATCATAGAATCATAGAGTTGGAAGAGACCTCCAGGGCCATCCAGTCCAATCCCCTGCCATGCAGGAACCCCCATCACAGGACTCCTGACAGATGGCCATCCAGCCTCTGCTTGAAAACCTCCAAAGAAGGAGACTCCACCACCCTCCGCGGCAGCATATTCCACTGCCAAAACAGCTAAGGAGGGCATAGTCCACTTCAGTCTGCTAGGTTGTTTTTACAGAGATTTAAAAAAAAAAAATTAAAGGTATCAAGTATGCAAATATGGCTTCTGAACCTAGGCACCTGACTGGAGAGTTTTATGCCTCTCCTTAAGGTCTATGATATGTCTAAATCTCATATGAAAACTCAAACAAATAAAAAGAATATTATAAATAATTTAAAAAAAAATACTAAGATTTTTTTTAAAAGAAAACATCAGGAAATAAATGAAGTTGTATTTGTTTTGGTTTTCCAATACATTGATTTGCACATTTACAGATCATTACGGCTCAGGGCCTGAAATAGAATCGAAGGAGCAACAAGTCATTTTGGATATGTCTCAAAGGTGGAGTTTTACCTCCAAATTGACTCAGGGCCTTTCTGTAGCCTTCATGCTATCCCCCTCCTCTCTTCATCCCTCAACTTTAAGAGCTACACATAAGGAAGTTACAAACAGGCCTGTTCTCCACATGGCAATTTCTGTATCTATTGGTTTTGGCCAACACTAAGGATTGAGCACTTCATTTTAGTATGCTTTGGAAGTATTTATTTATTTATTTATTTATACAGCTTATATACCGCCCGTCTTCCTAAGGGAACTCCGGGCGGTTTACAACAACTATACAACACAGCAAAATACAAAACAGAAAAGTAAATAGTAACTAACTAATAAAAGCAAATATAAACAACAACAGCAGCAGATGGCGGGACCGGACCGGCAAGGGAAAAAAAAACTGTTTGGGTCACCCAAATCCCTCCCGGAAGAGAAGGGTTTTCAGCGCCTTCTGGAAGGCAGGCAGGGACTCTGCTAGGCGCACTTCTGCTGGAAGATGATTCCAGAGGGTCGGGCCCACCACAGAGAAGGCTTGGGCACGGGTGGAAGTTTTCCGAGCCTCCCTGGGCGTGGCCACATGCAGCATGTGCGCCCGCGACAACCTAGTCGGACGGGCCGAGGTTGACCGCTGGTCGATCCGCTCCGTCAGGTAGCCAGGTCCTAGGCCATGGAGGGTTTTGTAAACCAAAACCAGGACCTTGAACCTAATTCGGGCTGCAACGGGTAACCAATGCAAGCGAGCCAGAACTGGGGTGATGTGCTCAAATCGGCGCACACCCGCCACCAGCCTGGCCGCTGCATTCTGGACCCGCTGCAGTCGCTGAATGAGAGTCAAGGGCAACCCCATGTAGAGCATGTTGCAATAGTCTAATCTCGAGATCACCAGCGCCTGGACCACTGTTCTGAGGGAGTCCTCATCCAGGTACGGACGAATCTGGGCGATTCACCAACATTAGCCCATTTCCCCAGAACTGGGAGGGGAGAGTTTCAAGTTTTGAAAAAAATGCTCTGAACTTTTTAAAGTTCAGGTACTCACCAAACAGCTACAGCAGGACACACAAATCCACGTGGTGGTTGGGTTCTAAGCGTCCCTTGTAGGGGAGCCTTGTGCTGCAATGGTTAAAGGCCTGTACTGCAGCTAAAACTGTGCTCATGACCCAGGTAGCCAGATCATGATTGACTCAGCCTTCTATCCTTCTAAGGACAGTAAAATGAGTACCCAGCTTGTGTTTGTCTATATTTGCATTTTCTCCCATTGCATTTTTGGCAGGAACAGGCTGGGGTAGTTTTGCTGCTTTCTTTTCTCCATGTTTGCAATCTTTTCTCATTTGCAGTAGGAAAGAATAGGCTGGGGTTCTTTTGCAGCTTGTGTTTGTGTATGTTTGATTTTTTCCCCATTGCATTTTTGGCAGGAACAGGCTGGGGTAGCCTTGCTGCTTTCTTTTCTCCGTGTTTGCATTGCACTGCAGGGTGGGGTGTTCAGTGTGTGTGTGTTTCAGCACTGCATGCCTTTAAAGTGCACTTTATAAAGAGGTCTGGGGGAAAAACAGCTTTTCCCCCTTTTTTTCGTACCTCCGGAATGGATTAATCAGTTTCCCATTCATTTCAATGGGAAACCACATTTCGGATAATTAATGTTTAGGATAACAAATTGCTTCAGGGAATGAATTAAGTTCATTATCAGAGGTACCACTGTACAGGCAAAATCCCTTTCATTGTGGGGGAGCCTTTGGGGAGGAGGCACAGGATGTGGAGAAGTCTTTATTTTATTTATTTTATTTATTTATTGTTATATTTATATCCCGCTTATCTCCAACAGAGGACTCTAAGCGGCTAACAACAAGTATCACAAAACAACAGAGCACAAATCACTAGTATAATAAATTAAAACATATATCCTCCTAGGATCCTAAAATCCTAAAATCCTAAGACCTCCAAATGCATCCCAACATGTCTAAGACATAAGTCTTGATATATAAAATTGGAGGCACCAATGGTCATACTACTACTACCAATAGTAATAGCGATGGCGGAAAGGGCAAAAAAAAAAAATTAAAATTCGCCAAAGGCCTCTCGAAATAGAAAGGTCTTTAAGGATTTTTGAAAGGCCTGCAGGGACTCTGCAGAGCGCACTTCGCTAGGGATGGCATTCCATATGGATGGGGCTGCCACAGAGAAGGCCCGGTTCCGGGTGACCGACTTCCGGGCCTCTCGAGGAGTGGCAACCCGGAGCAAGTGCGCTCGCACCTGACGAACTGGGCGGGCCGAGATGGATCGCTGGACGATACGCTCTGACAGGTATTCCGGTCCCAAGCCATGGAGGGTTTTATAAACTAAAACCAGGACCTTGAAACTAATCCGGGCTGCAACGGGCAACCAATGCAGGCGAGCCAGGACTGGGGTGATATGGTCATAACGACGCACACCAACCACCAGCCTGGCTGCCGCGTTCTGTACCCGCTGCAGACGCCGGAGAAGAGTCAAGGGCAACCCCATGTAGAGCGCGTTACAGTAGTCCAGTCTCGAGATCACCAGTGCTTGGACCACTGTTCTCAGAGAGTCAACATCCAGGTACGGGCGGATCTGGGCGATCTGGCGAAGATGGAAATAAGCGGCCCTGGTCACCGACGCCACCTGGGCCTCCATGGTTAGCGCCGGGTCCAGGACCATGCCCAGATTCCGCACCCTCTCCACAGGCTGGAGGGAGACCCCCCCAGCTGCGGAAGAGGGCCACCGTACCCAGATGGTGAGCTCCCAAAGAACATAACCTCCGTCTTCTCGGGGTTGAGCCTAAGCCTGTTCACCCCGGTCCAAGCCAGGACCACGTCCAGGCACTCATCAAGGATCCTCACAGCTTCCACTGCAGAGGTGGAAAAGGAGAGATAGAGCTGCGTGTCATCAGCGTACTGATGACAGCAGACTCCAAATCTCCTAACGACCCCAGCCAGCGGCCTTACGTAGATGTTGAACAGCATCGGGGACAGCGACGACCCCTGTGGAACCCCACAAGGGAGTATCCAAGGAGCCGACAACTCCCCCCCATGCAGAACGTACTGTGGACGGTCCTCCAGGAAGGATCGGAGCCAGCTGCAATCAGTGCCCCCGATACCAACCTCGGAGAGCCGATCCAACAGGATACCGTGGTCGACGGTTTCAAAGGCCGCTGACAAATCCAGGAGAACCAACAGGGTAGAGCAACCCCTGTCGGCCGCCCGGATTAGGTCGTCTTGCAGCGCGACCAAAGCTGTTTCGGTCCCCCGACGAGGCCTGAACCCGGACTGGCAAGGATCGAGGCACTGCCGATCCTCCAGGTATGACTGCAACCGAACCGCCGCCACCCTCTCGATCACCTTGCCCATGAACGGGACGTTGGCAATTGGATGATAGTTGGTTAAATCGTCCGAAGGGAGGCCAGATTTTTTAAGAATGGGCTTTACCACCGTCTCCTTCAGACGGGAGGGAAAAACCCCCTCGCTGAAGGAGGCGGTAGCAATAGCCGAGGCCCATTCAGCCATGGTCCCGCTGGCAGATTTAATAAGCCAGGCTGGGCAGGGATCGAAAGGGGTGGACGCCGGTCGGCAGTGAGCCATAGCCTTGGAGGCCTCGACAGCGGAAACAGGCCCAAGCACATCCAACCGAGGCGACGAAGGCGGCCCAGCAACCGGAGATGCCGGGGCAGTGCTACTGCAACCGGAGTCGAAGCCGGCCCGGATGGCCTCTATTTTAGAACAAAAAAAGGCTGCAAAATTCTCACTACTGAACTCAGTAGGAGGAGGCCTAGCCAGACTAGGATTTGTGAGGTCCCGAACCACACGGAAGAGCTCCGCTTGGCGGTTCGAGGCCTCACCAATTCTCAGGGAGACAAAAGATCTTTGGGCCTCCCTGATCGCGTTGGAATAGCGCCTAGTCTGGGAAACAACAGCAGCCTTACTAATAACCGTCCGGGTTCTTCTCCAGCTGCGCTCTATTCTTCTCCGCACCTGCTTCATCGCTCGGAGCTCGGTCGTAAACCATGGCGAGGGCCGAGCTCGACACCGGAGAAGACGCTTAGGGGCGATCCGGTCGATGGTCTGGGCAGCTGTATCAAACCAATGGTTGGCCACAACCTCGGCCGGCGCACCAGTCAGTTCTCCAGGAAGCGCCCCAAAGACTTCCTGGAACCGATAAGGGTCCATGAGTCTTCGGGGCGGGCCAAAACAGGAGGCCGATGGTCCCCGCGAGGAGGGGCCGGAATCGCCAAAGGGAAAGTAAGCAGGTGGTGGTCTGACCATGACACAGGAAGGGGGACAATGCCCCCAACCTCCAGACTCGAAGTCCCCGACATGGAGGAAAAGACCAGATCCAGGGTGTGGCCAGACCTGTGGGTGGGGCATACAACATGCTGGGACAGACCCATGGAAGCCATGGATTCCATGAACTCGAGAGCTGCCCCAGAGAGCCCACCGCCGGCATGCACATTGAAGTCACCCGCAACCAGAAGGCGCGGGGACTTCAATAGTGCAGCCCCGATGAACTCGGAGAGCTCCAGGAGGGATTGTGCTGGGTTGCGGGGAGCACACAATGCCAAATCTGTCCCACTGTCCCACCAGCAGGTGAAGGCACTCTAACCCCTGGCTAACCAAAGTCGAGGCCCTGCAGACATAAAAGGAGTCCTGATGGACGATGGCGACCCCACCTCCCTTCTGGCCCTCCAGCCTTCCCACACCCTGAACCAGATACCCGGGCGGGCACAACAGGGAGAGGGAACCCCCCTGCACCCACCCAGGTCTCGGTGATGAGAGCCAGGTCAGCCCGCCCATCTTGGATGGTATCGTATATGATGGGGATTTTATTATGGACTGACCTGGCGTTCAACAGAATGCAGGAAAGGCTGGAGGCGCTGGAGAAGTGACTCCCGGACACCAGAAGGATGATTTTTGCCAGTGGTATCAATTTTAGAAAATTAAAGACTTCCACCTGATCCACTGCCCCTTGATGGGTACCCCGTGGTGAAAAGGACCCCACCCGGGGGAGGGGGGGAGATATCAGATTCTCCTCTTTTAAAATCACAGTGACTGATGACATAAATTAGCTAAACTAACAGGATTTCAGCTGGAAGATATTATAATATTAAGTAAGATGTGGTACAATAAAATAGGCAAAGTGTGGAGAAGCTCTTACGGACCTACACAAAACTGCTTGTACTGATGATGAATCTGGAAAGTTCAGTCTTGTCTCCTTAACATTCACTCAACATTTGCAGCTCTGTTTCCCTTCCACCACCCTGCATGCACCCCATGCTCTCCCCTGCACCTGAAAGAGTGAAAAATGCAGTCTAGGAGCATCCATCTTCTTACTGCACCAGGCACTCCGCGTTGTAAATATTGTACTAGTGGAGGTTTTATTTCACACAGATACACCTGGATTCGTCATTCCAGTCTGTTTTATGTTTGCTTTTCCTGCCACTAAATCTATGAAAGTCAACTGCCTGATGTGGGTTGTAAAAGACATTTGTCTTCCGTGCAGCTCAGGAAAATATCCTTAGAAACATAATGTGAAAACACAAGGAGTGCAATACTGTACGTTATTGACAAAGAATGCATTGCAGGTTGTAGTCACTGGAACAGAGAGTATTACGTACAAAAATGGGCCTTTGAGAATATTTAGGAGGCCTAAGAGAGATACCTGTCCTTAAAAACAGTGTGTTTTGTGTTTTCCAAAGCCCTTTAGACAGCTTTTCCTTCTGTTAGAGGTGTATTGGTCTCTGGCCAAGTAATGCTCCAAAGTGACAATAGAAACAACCAAAACAATTGAAACAGTTGGTATCTTGACTACTTTCCAAGAACTGGATGGCTGGCAGGGGGTTTCTCAGCTTGGCTCATCGTAGTGCCAACAGATCCTGGAACCACTTGAGATGGGGTGGATTTTTGCACAGAAATTCAGGGAACAAGGAACAGCCACAAATCTCACCACCAGCTACCAATATAATAGGAACATGAAGGATACTAGCTAAATTCCCTATGCTGATTGATTTAGCCTTGCCAAAATGTACTGAAACACCCTGAAGAAGAGTTTTCGAGTCCTCTGAGATTTCTCACCTGCAGTGCAAGAATGAGACAAGGAGGCTTTAACCCCCCCCCCCGGCTGAGGTTTATAGAATACAATTTGTGAAAAATGTTTCAGTGTCAAACTTATGTCTTCCCTTTTATGAGCAAAGGGCACACAAGAGACAGCAGAGAAGTGCTGTATGGTTGTTCAAAAAGAGGCAAACAACCCACCCTGTGCTTCTGGTTCACAATAGTTTGTGAATCAAAAGCAATATCTAGGTACATCTGGAACCCCAACCCCCTTCCCACTCCATATTGAGAGAAAGGGCACATTGATTAGGACTGCCCTGATCTGTGCCTTCTGATTACCTTCCAATATGATCCTTGTCCAAGTCTTTAATGGTATTTTAGCATTTCCAATTGTCTGCAAAAAGCTCATTCCCAATCAGTGGGGAAACACAAACATTAAGTCAGGCAATGGACCAAACAGTTCAGGCAAGACAGAAGGTATTCTGGTTATGGAGATGGCATTTGCAAAGTTGGGCACTGTTTTATTCTTCTTTTCTATGCCTGCTGGCAGATGGTCTGCAGTATGAGAGAGAGAGAAACCATGACATGAGGAACAAACACCAAAGATCTGATGAAGAGAGCACAGCAGAGATTGTACTTCTTGAGAATTCTCAGAAGGAATAATCTTTCAAAAGATCTGCTGCTGGCTTTCTACCACTGCACCATAGAAAGTGTGTTAACCTATGGTCTATGTGTGTGATTTGGGGGTTGTACAGCTAGGGAAAGGGTAATGCTGTCCAAAGTTGTGAAGACTGTGGAGAGGATAATTGGGTGTACTCTGCCTACTTTAGATCAATTGTATGCCTCCAGGTGTTATAAGAAAGCCATAGAGATTGTGCAGCATCCCACACACTCTGGAAATGATATTTTTTAGTTTCTGCCTTCTAAAAGGAGGTATAGGGTCATTAAGACTAGAACCAGCCGCTTGAGAAATAGTTTTTATCCAAAAGCGGTTATGGCTTTGAATTCAGGGAAATGTACGTTTTGAGGGAGTTTCTGTATAAGTGCAGGGTGGGGTATGTTTGTGGCATATTCTTCTGTTTGGATGTTTCTGATGTAGATCTTTTAAATTCATTTTTCTCTTAATTCTGTTCTGTATAGGACAATGACAATAAAGTCTTATCTTATCCTATCCTATCTTATCAGTACCTACTTCAGTCACTGAGAAGGGAGTAAGTGAGAAACCTTAAAAGGGCAATGGGAAATTCTCTTTGATTCCTTCTTAACCTGGGCTTTGCAGAGGGCTGCTTTTTCTGTACTGTTTCTGTATGTTCGTTCTGCCCATTTTTCCAGTTACTTGGATCATTCTAAAATTAATGCAGCTGCACAACAACCTTGTGAGGAATTAATCTATGATTCTGCAGCAGTAAAAATGAAATGTGTGAACTTCTAAGGTAAGGAACATACTCTTCTCCATCTGCTTTTTGCCTTCTATTTCCCCCTTTCTAATTGTGATATGCGAATAATAAATTTAAGATAAGGAATCGTGTGCTGCTGCACCCCTTTTGTGACTCTGGGGTTTTTGTTCTGCCTCACAGAGAACTCAGAAATGCATATGTACCCCTGATTTCATTCCAAATTTGCCTGGAGACAGTGCAAATACTGTGCTATTGTGTGTTCGTAATATCCATGTAATGTACAGTATATGTCATGTTATGTTATGTTGGGTTATTTATGCTGTTTGAAGAAAAATGCCCACACAAACATGATCTATCTGATAGGGGAATCCCTCAGTATCTCAACAATAAGAATGTTTTTGAATTTTCTTATTCTCATGCATGAGAACTGGGAGTGAGACAATTGAGGGTCTCCGTCTCTACTGCATTGTGGAGCTTTCCCAGGGAGATGAGGCTTTTGTTTGTGAGGTGAGGAGATGGTATCCCAAGTGCTGGTGGTTGCATTAGTAGTAGGAGTGAAGAGAGGTCTATTTTTGTTAGCTGTAGGCTAGCAGCATCTTCTTGACAGAAAGATGGATGAATTTTATAGAGTGTGATATAGCGGATGGAGTAATGGACCAGGACTCAGGAGGCCTGGGTTTGATGTCTGGGCCGTCCTGTGGAAACTCACTGGGGAGTGAACTGGTAAAAAAACATATTTCTTAAATAGAGAATGGCACAAAATGAATTAAAAATTTATTTCATTATTTGTTATTCATTTTCTTAGGTAACAAAATGAATAACAAACAGCCCCCTCTAAGAAAAATGAATGTTATTCGTTCGGCATCTTCTCCTACCATGATGCTGCCACTGCCACCAGCCAGCCCTTGCTGGAGGGCTTCTGGCTCCTGCAAAATAAACAAACAAAACCAAAACAAAACAAAACAAAAAACCGCCATCAGCCCACTACATCTGATCAGCGCATGAGTAAAATAAATACAGTAAATTTTAAAAACCCACCGGCCTGTGGACTAGCTAGCCAACACTAGGAGATTTTTTTAAAAAAAAAGTTGGTTGGTGCATGCATAAATAATAATAATAAAACAACGGCAGACACCACCGAGCACCACACGATCAAAATATATAAAAAATTAAACATAAAAATAAAAATGGTCAGCAAGAGTAAAACAAAAGAAAAAAGAAGAGGAAAAAAACTGCACTGAACCAGCCAGGGGTGTGAGGGAAAATAAAAAATAAAAATAAAAATAAAAAAATAAAAAACCTGCCATTGCTGGGGCTGATTTGCTGGGCTGGCCCCAAGCCAGCACCTCTCAGCTGTTTAAAAAAAAGCCCCACATGGGGACTTTTAAAAATAATAATAATAAAATAATAATACTAATAATATACCACTGACCACACTAAAAAGAAAAGAAAAAAAAAAAAAAAAAAATGAAACAAATTACAAAACAATTTTTTTAAAAAAAATTGTTATGTATTCAATGAAACAAAATGGGGCGGGGTAACGAATAACAAAATGAAACACCACTTTGGCGTTTCATGCCCCTCTCTATTCTTAAATAAACCCTATTAGGACCACTATAAGCCAGTCCTGACTGGATGGCACCTCTCATGATATTCTCAGCAGTTACATCTTGATAGAAAGATGAATGAACCTCATACAGCTGCAAAGTTACCTAGGATGGAAACAAATATTGTAATATCACTCCACTTTGTTAATTTTCAGATTTCCCAGTGTCATGAAGTTCACAGGCTAACATTCAATTGTAAAAGCTGGGGATTAGTGAATGTAAGGGTGGCTTATGGACCGGGATGGGAACTCAAGTCTCAATCCACATAGTCTTATATGTTTCTGTCCTCTCTCTTGCATATCCAGGATGCTTCCTCATTGGCAAAACTTTGGCCATCATACTTTGAGCTCATCACAAGGACTTGGGGGAAAGCCAGTGATGCTGAGAAAATCTGGAGGCAACAAGGAAATGGGAAGAGCAAATTTGAGATGGATTGATTTCATATGGAAAGGCATGACCTTGAATTTGCAAGAGCTGAGCTTAGGCAATGGATTTTGGAGGTTACTCATTCATGGGTTTGCCATGAGCTGGAGGTGAGTTGACAGCACAGAACAACAGATGGTTTGTAGCTTCCAGCATGATTCTATCTGTTTTGGCTACTTTTTTGGCTGAATTAGAGAGGCTAACATGGCTTCTAGTCTAGTCTGGAAATTTCTCTGAGTAACAAACTGCCTTGTGATTTTTGACTTCTCATTCTCAGCACCTGCCTCTTTCTTCATCCTCTACTGTTGTCCCAAGGCGGGCAAAATGGTTTTCCACATTATAGACCTGCAAGGACTCTACGATCATTTGTACCACAGTTGGTTGACGATTGTCTGGCAGTGATCCAGAAGTAAACCTTCTCTATCCCATTGCCTGCACTTTGGAATGCCATATGGTAGGAAGCATCTGTCGTGCGTTTTTGGGTCAAACTGGACATTAAGGAAAATGCCAATTTTCTATGATTAACTTGTTTACTCTTTCTCAGGGAAATCACCTCAGATATATGTTCCTTGAACATCAGACTTTCAGATTAAATCCCGGTTTGCCGTCAAGTGATAAAGTCACAAAACGGAGTGTACTAATGGCAGTATCTGCAGTTGAGAGCAATTACTGTATATACTCGAGTATAAGTCGACCCGAGTATAAGCCGGGTCCCCTAATTTAAACCCCCCAAACTGGGAAAATTTATTGACTCAAGTATAAGCCTAGGGTGGGAAATGCAGCAGGGCCTGGCAACTCCTCCTTTGTGAGCTGGGTGTGTGTGTGATGTTTAAAATGACTTTTAGCCACCGAGGCAAGTGCTTGAGTTGGTGGCTAAAAGTCATTTTAAACATTGTTTTAAAATGACCTTTTAAAAAGTCATTTTAAACATGGGGGGTCAGGAGAAGTGGCACACAATGTTTAAAATGACTTTTAGCCACTGACCCAAACTTGCCACAGTGGCTAAAAGTATTGACCCACATATAAGCCGAGGACCCCTTTGTTCAGCCCAAAATTAGGGCTGAAAAACTAGGCTTAAACTCAAGTATATACAGTATGTGTTGCGAACAATCACTTGAGGAAATACACTTTCTAGACATTGTATACTGTCACTTTTTCATGTTTGTTATTGATCTATTGTTGTGCACTCCTTGGACACTGCTTTTTTAAAAAAATTTATTGTAGGCAAGGGGTAAATAGGGAAGGATAAACTGGAATACAGAAAAACAAGGAAGGGGGATACACGTTGAGCAGAACACGTAACAATATCAGAATCATATTACAACTATAAGCAATTCAATTCAGGCTTATATAAACCTATAAATAACCAAGCAGTTTTGGCTTTTGTCAAATTTTCAACTTAACTTTGCCATTTTTGTAACCACATATAAAACTTCTCCCAACATTCCTGGTGTTTCACCTTCCGGTGTACCTCTAACCATTCTGACAATTTGTCCATTTCTGCCATCTCAAGGATTTTGGTTATCAACTCCTGTTCATTTGGTATTCCTGACTATTTCCAGTATTTTGCGAAGACAATTCTCGCTCCTTGGACACTGTTTAATGCTACCTTGCCTAGAAACTGTGCTAGATAAATAAAACATACCAGCCTTCTAATCGTTTGAAACTTCTCAGAAACATATTCTATATACTTCACAGTTACTGAGCATTGTCATAACAAGTCCTGCTTTCAAGGTTCATTTCATTGGGCTCCAGATAAATACACTGATTTTATCATACACATCAAGGGCTATTGCATGTGTCCTCCCATTTAGTTCAGGTGGCAGTTCAGAGGTTTTGGATTGGTCCCCGTTTGGAGGACTGTTACTATTCTGGCATAAATAGGGTCAAGTTAGAGGATGCTGAAATCTAGGGTGACTCTGTTAAAATAAATAGCAACAATCTCTGGCTTTCCTATCCTTTCCCCCTTTTCTTTTCATTTTCATTTCAAAGCATAAGATTTGGCTTTCTTTTGAGGACCCGGCAGGTTCTCTTTTCTCTAATCCATAGAGGTAATGGTGGCTTGCACCCATTCCTCAGGCTAGGATGGTTGAGAGATGGTTGCCAAAAATTTGTGTCAGTGAAGATTCTCAGTCATCCAGGTGAGTTTATCTGGAAGTTGAGGCATAGCAACTGGACTTCTTTTCTTGAGAGATTGAAACGTTTTGCTGCTCATCCAAACAGCTTCGTCAGTCTGAAGAAAGCTAGTTCTGAGTCTTCCAGTTCCTGCATAATGGGCTCCAAGAGGAAAGTTTTCCAGTAGGAGAAAGAATTCCTGACTTTACATAGCAAAGGTCAGCTGAATGTTGACAACACCAATGGCACCAGTCAAGATGGTCTACAGGATACCCTCTTGTGCTCACTACCACTCATACAGTGAGACTAAGCAAGGGCAAAATCCCAGAATTCCTTTTTTCAGCACTTAATCACTCTTTGCACACACCCCCAATTGTCAGGACTGTTTTGTCAGCAAGTGTTAATAGTAGTAACTAGGAATGGGCAAGTTACAAAATACAACACACGGTTTTGTCATTTTGAAAGCTTACAAAACCTTACAAAACAAAATGAAACAGCAAACAGTGTGTCATAAAGAAATTAAATGAAAAAAAATGTTTCGGAAATGAAATGATTTGACTTAGCCTCTTGATCCAGCCATCTTGAGAACAGGAGGTTTTTTTTTAAACTGATTGATTTAATCCCTTTGCTGGCTGTGTCTGCAAATTGGTTTAAACTGATTGTTTTCCTTTCCTTTTTAAGTAGGACTGTGGTGGTAATTTTTAAAAATATTTTCTTTTCTTTGCTCACCACACCGATCAGCTGTTGAGTTTATATCCCTGATCACTCCCTGCAGCAGCTAGCTATTAGGATTCTCTCTTGTTTACAGAGGGTTCTTTGCTTGAAAGCAAATTGATTTGAAACTTTGAGGGTCTTTGATTTAGGGCAGTGGGCTCCCTATTAAATTTAAAAAAAGGAAAGCTCCCCGTTATTTATAACCTTATGAAGCTTTCCATTTTATGATGAAAATTCTTTTAAAAATCCATTATTAGAGACAAAATGAAATGAAGACTGAAACAAAATGAAATGAAATACTATATTTCCGTTTTGTGCCCAACTCTAGTATAACCACAACAGGATATCCTGTACACCATTTTGATAATGTGTTGTTTTTTGTTTTTCCCTTTGAAATACTTTTTTTTGAGGACCAATATTTCAGCTGCTGTAGCCTAGATTTTTTTCGGATGAAAAAAGTGAATCAACCACAGTTTTTCTTTCCCATTTTATGAGCTATTTTAGCTATCTTCATTTTGGTGACATATAGGGTTGATTGTTTCTTTGTGGTGGTGGTGATGGTAGCGGGTAACTGTTTTGCTTATAAAAATCATAACTCAAAAACCTCTTTCCCTAACTTCTACAAATTTGGTGCTGCGCAAGAGCAAACCACCTGTGCCAAATATGGTGCCAATCTAAATTCTATTTTCAAAATTTATTTCTTCTGCTGCAGAATAAAATAAACCAACTCAATTTCAGATAGCTATTTTCTGGAGTTTTTATACTAGGCAATTTCAGAGTTTGTTTTAAAAATAATGAAATACACTGATCTGCTTATGCTCCAGATCCAAAATGATTTGTCAATTTGTTTCCATTCTCCCGATAATCACAGGTGGACATTCCTTTTGGATCCAAACATTATGCAAATAGTCTAGATCAAGCTGATTCAGTTGGTAATTTCGAGGTTAATAAATGCTACTGCACAGTCCTAGCATTTATTTGTGTGGGCACTTGGGTGCAATTGCCTGGATTCATGATGTTGCTAGATGGTGTGGTATATAAATCTAATAAATAAATAAATAAATAAATAAATAAATAAATAAATAAATAAATAAATAAATAAATAAATAATGAAGTCATAGAGTTTGTGTTTGCAGTTCTGGGAGCAAGGAACACATATTGTGTGTAGAATGCGAAAAGGTTAGTGCCAGGATGATTAGGAATGAAATTAAATGTTCCAGCAAACAAGTACAGTAGATCCTTGTATCCTTGGATCATTATCCATGGTTTCACTTATCCATGGTTTGCCACAACCCTATAAACAAGACACATGGCTTTTGTGGCCCTTGTCTCTCCCCTTGGTATATTGGGTCTGCTCGTATCTGCAGTTTCAGTCATCCATGACAGGTCATAAAACAGATTTCCTACAGATTACACCATGTATTTTGAAACAGAAAAAAAGCACTGGAGAAGAGTGGAATGTCTACTTTCCAAACAAGACAAATCTAGGCCCCTAACATAATGAGATTCAAGTTATCTGTACTGGGAGGAGAATTTTTTTATCGCGAGCGTTACACATTACACTTGTTTTCAATGGGTTCAAAGTTTCACCTGTTCTAGCCATGGTAGATTTCACAAGATTAGGTTCAAGAGAGAAGAACAATCTGAATCACAGTCTTAGGAAATGTAGCGGCTTTGTGAGACATTTTCCCCAGTCCATTCCTGCCACAGCGCCTTTATAAGGCAGAGAATTTAAGAAATGCGCACCTATGGAATGTCCAGTTTGAGATGTGTTTGAGCGCTTGTTGATGATTTCTGATTGAAAACATGCAAGTGTTTGGGATATTTTTAATTGTGTTTGCAATACAGTCACCCCCCCTGCCATTTCGCGGTTCAGGTACTGTGGTCCCGCTATATTGTGGGATCGCAGTACCTGCACCTCAGAGCTGTGTGGGGGGAGGCGGGGAGTGATCGGGTTGCTCCCCGCTGCCCCCGGACCCCTCCGAAAGGCCTTGGAGCCGCACGGAGGGGTGGAGGGGAGTGATTGTGCTGCTCCCCACCACCCCGGGCCCCTTCGAGAAGTCTTAGGTGGCGGGGCAGGCGGCGGTGGGAGGTCAGATCCCGCAACACTGGCTGTGCACACCATGCCAAGACTTCTCGGACAGGCGCTCGATCACCCCCCACCCCAGGCCCCCCAGGCCCAGCCCCCCCGCTTCCGCATATCGCAGATTTTCATGCATCACGGGTGGGGTGGGTCCCTAACCCCCGCAATCAGTGGGGGTTACTGGTTAAAGGTTTGCCCTGCAGTACCCTGGAATAGGGTAGGGAAAGTTTCCAGGGGAAAGTTTAAAGTTGAATGATGCACATTTCTTTTTTTCCTTTCAGAACATGGGGAAGATTTCATGAGGCCAGTCTGGTAATTGAAGAAAGGGAAAAGCCGAGGGAGTTCAGGATTATAGAGATGGAATTGCCAATTGAACTGAAGAGCCTTCACGTTGACCTTGCATGCTATTAGCAGGTTAAGTCAGTCCTTATAAGACACAGAGATGATAAGATTCAGAACAGAGGTCTGTCTCCCTTTCTGTATTTTTTGAGGTTGATTCACACTTCCTCTGCATCGTTGGTGCTTCCATGAAGGAAGCAAACTCTCCCGAAGAGCATGAATTTTGGATGATGCTCTGTCTGTCAAAGCTTTGCAGAAACCACCATCCCATAAAATTTTAAATTGACCGGGGGCTTTGGAAATGTGTTTAACAAACCTTGCTGAATGTTTTGGCATGCCTGGCCTGATTCTTGAAATTGTAGCAGCCCATGGAATCCGACAGGTCTCATTATTGCCATGCAACTCATTTAATGCCAAGGCAGAACCAAAAGTGTAGCTGTGCCACTTAAGCCACAGAACACAACTTCTCCACATGTAAAAGCACAGAAGCACAAGTGAATATGATATATTCCTTTTTAAAAAGAGGAGAGAGAGGGGGGGAGGGAGGGAGAGAGAGAGAGAGCGAACCCTGTGCCACAGAAGCACGCCAGGAACATAATGCTGAAGAAAGCTATAATGAAACACAGGTCAGCATAATTATCCAGGGTGGATTCTGTGACATCTCTACAGTTGGAGTGTTAATGTCAATGTTGATGTAGGAGATGTAGTTGTGTTGCTATATTTAAAAAAGCTACCATTTATACTAAAATAATATGTTTGCAAGGCTAATCAAAGGCTGAAAAGCATGGACAAGTTTTCAAGATGCTAACTAGAGATGGGCACGACTCAAAAAAATGGTGTTTCGTTTGTCATTTGTCGTTTGTCGTTTAGGGGGTCCGTTTCAGTTTGTTTTCGTTTTTCATGAATTTTTTGCAAAAAATTTCGTTTTTGTTTCATTACGTAATGAAACGAAAAACAAAAATGAAAACAAAAAATTGCTGTTTCGTTAGCATTCAATACAGTTCAATGTATTTGCCCCAACGAAAATGAAACGCACAACAAAATTTCTGTTGTTTCGTTTCATTTCGTTTCGTTTCATTTTGGAGACAAAATTCATTTTTCGTTTCGTTATGCAATGAAACGAAAAAATGAAAATGAAAACAAAAAATTGCTCATTTCGTGCCCATCTGTAATGCTAATGTCTCTTAACCTTTTCAAGTGTTATAAAATGAAAGTTAGGGAGGGAGGGAGGGAAAACTGATGCAATTTTGGTACTGGGGTTCCTGCATAGTTTTTACAAATGGCATGGAAAGGGAAGGAGTGGGGGAAGCCTTATCAGGGGATGTGATTATCTGAGGTTTTTCTACAGGACTCTCTGACCCTACTGGTGAAAAGGAAAGCAGAAAAGCCTGGTCCTCTTTTCTGTTTGTTTGAAAATAAAAACTCCAACTATGGTTGTTACTCCACATCCACTTTGTACTGTGGACAAAGGGTGGTGGTGGTATATGACCCATGTTCCTTTGTTTGAAGAACAGAGTTGTCACTTAAGAAGCAGGTTTTTACAACTGTCCTTCTTACCTCTAACAAGACCCTACCCTGGCTGCAACATCATCCAGCCATGGATTTTAAGAACATCATCTAACTAAGGACTTAAAAAGTAACTTCCTGCTGAAGCACATCTTTCACCATGTCTGAACCTCTGGGACCTGCTTTGAAGAAGGGCGGTTTACACTCAAAAGCTTGCAATGTTCCTTTTTTTATTTTTA
Organism: Phrynocephalus forsythii; assembly: GCA_029282475.1. Lineage (NCBI taxonomy): Eukaryota > Metazoa > Chordata > Lepidosauria > Squamata > Agamidae > Phrynocephalus > Phrynocephalus forsythii. The sequence continues at coordinate 87,310,251 of JAPFRF010000007.1, read as the reverse complement.
ATAATGGCCTATAAAGGTGTCGCCTGTAACCTATTTTTGCATTTGTACTGCAACAAACTAAAATGTGTAATAAATCTTGTTGCAGTCATGTGGTTTTGTTTCCGTGCCTGAGTCCCCAAGGACAAACTTTATTGTTACATAACTTCTGTGACCCCATATACAGGGTCCACATCAAAGTGCATTTTGTTTTGTTTTCCCGTGACACTATTCTTTTTTAAATTAAAACCTGATAGGTAGGTATATCAGTATATCAATTTTCATCTGTCATTTGTTGAACTTCAAATACTTCTTTTTTGGCTTCTTTCCGTGCATAGTGGCTTCTTGTACTGTGAATTAGTGGCTGCTCCAAGTAGTGCCACGAGGTGGCCCTATGGCAACAGAAGAGCTATGCTGCGAATTAAATGGTACCCCATGGCATATGTACTGGTTTAAATACCGCAGTGCAACAGTGACACCCTGAGGCTAGCTACAAGGCAGATGCGCTGAGTAGTGCTTCGGGGGCGAGGTCGCACTTTATTTTGCTTAAAGCACAACGGAGGTGGGGGGAACAATTTTAAGATCCATATCTGAGAGCACTTTCTAGAGCGACAAAGTGGACATGGGGTAACGGCCTAAATCTCCCTTGGAAGGCAAAAAACGGTACATACCTTGGGCTGCTAGAAAGATGAGGACATGGCTCCTAGAGCAAATCAGTCCTGAAAAGAGATGGACATGAGCCACCAAACCGGTAGTGCTTGGTGCTTCCCAGCCCTCGCTCCTTCTGGGATTTCTTCTGCCTGCTGGGAAAGGAAGGGCTGGGAAGTGCCAAACTCTGGTTCAACCCAAAGGTTGCTGTGGGGATTCCATGTACCCCAATAGGCCCTGGCCAAAGCGCTGAACCAAGCCGTTAGCACAGGGGCTGAGATCACCCACAGAAAACGGCATGGCCAAGCGTGGAGAAGACCAGGCCAGAGGAAGCTCTGGATGACCCTGAAGCTGGGCAGAGGTCAGTCCCAACAGGAGGTCAGGGAAACAGGTGGCCATCCAGATATCAGGCTGATCAGGCAACCTCCGGTCTGGAGGCATACATGGCCAGACCAAGCCCCTATCGATGATTCCCCACTAGCAAGCATTTCCTCCTAGATAAGGATTGCATACGTGAAGACCCTTATCCCCCCACCAATGGAATTCATACGTGACCAAAGACCATCCTTCCTCTGTCTTCCCCTGTCCTGTTGTCAATGCTCCTCTCCACCCCTTGTGTACTTGTTTACTATAACCAATAAAAAGCCTTGGGTCCCAGGCGAGGTGGGGAGCCATGCAGAGGCACACAGAGAGACGCACGCCTGGGACCAAGAGATGATTGTACACCAAATCCTGTGTCCTATGTGTAGTCAATAATGCTACAGGTTGCATCATCAGAAATGGCTGGTTCAGCAGTTCGTGTCCATCTGTAATCCTGAATTATCTCTGGAGGCAAAATTATCGAAGCTGAAGCTGTCATAATTTGGGGACATCTTGAAAAAGAAGGCCAGATTATCTGGAAAAGACAATAATGCTGGGTAAGGTGGAAGGCGGCAGGAAAAGAGGAAGATTGAAGACAAGATGGATCTCTTCTTGCTCTTTTTTAAACAAGTCAGGTGTGTTCATATGTTAGTCACCCTTTTTGGAGGCTGAAGTTCTGTTGCAGTGCACTTGGCTGCTTGACTTTTTTCATTGTCCTTTAAAAATAACTTTTTCATTATTCTTATTAATTTTACAATGCCTTAAATATTTCCTGCATTTTGCCCTCCTGTCCTGGGAAGGGGGGAAAGGGAATCATTTTAGCCCCTGGCAGTAAAGATTTGAAAATATAATAGAGAGCTTTCTAACCAGCCCACACATTAATATAACTTTTCAGGTCATCTAGTGTGCTTGAACTATGAAAGCCTCAAACAGAGGCATAGCTAGGGCTTCCAGAGCCTAGGGCAACAGTCAGTTTTTGCACCCCCATTGCAAAATATAATCTGGATGGTGGGGGCCAGCAGTGGGGGCGTCAGTAGGCAATTTGGTGCCCCCTAATTGCTGCACCCGGGGCACCCCACCCCCTTGCCATCCCCAAGCTACGCCCTTGGCCTCGATCCATTTGCTATTATATGGAAGAATAAACCTGTTGAATCAGTGGGGTTTACATACATGTTGACACAGCTTCCTGTAGTTGATAAACGGATCTGCAGTTTTGGAGTGGTGTCTGAATTTGGGAAAGATTTGCCAATCCAAAATTCTTCTTCATGAAATATTTAGGGATGGAATTAAATTCTGCACAATCAGGCAGTGGCACTAAGGATGTGATCCGACGGTACCAAAGGCATACACCTGATCCTACCGGAAAGAGTGGGTTCCTAGCAAGAAATTTGGCTTAAATCAAGTCTGCAGATGAATTACTCCAGCCTGGCTCCCCAAACAGAATCCCTATAGCTGGGCCAAAACAGACTAACTTGGACATAGATGAGGATTGGACTGGACACATTTCTTTGTGTGTCATGTGATCACAGGGAAATACATTTCACCACACTGCTCAACAAGTAATGCAAATAACAATCTACTTCCCATTAGGATCACACCTTACTTAGCAAGGCTGAAATCCTATTGCTTAGTGTTCCAACTATGAATAGGCACCTTACAAAAAATGACACACTGTTTTATCATTTTGTAAGTTTTACAAAAACTTATCAAGAAACGAAATGAAACAGCAAACAGTGTGTCATCAAAAACGAAATGAAACAGCAAATAGTGTGCTGTCAAGAAATGAAACAAAACACCATTTTTTGTTTCAGAAATGAAACGATTCATTCTAGTCTCTTGATCCAGCCATCTTGAGAACAAGAGGTATATTTTAAATTGATTTATTTGTTTTCCTTTCTTCCCCTGCTTCAGCTGTTGTGATAGCTTATCTCCCATCTTGATCTGCCTGAAGCTAGCCAGCCAAGGAGCTGAGCTGTTCCCTCACTGCCTATGCCTATATGTTGATTTAAACTGATTGTTTTCCTTTCCTTTTTAGGTAGGACTATGGAGGTTATTTGAAAATATATTTTCTTTCCTTCCCTTTCACATCAGCTGCAGCAGCTAGCTATTAGGTTTCTAGCTTGTTTACAGATGATTCTTTGCTTGAAAGCAAATTGATTGGGAGGTTTAAGGGTCTTTGATTTAGGGCAGTGGGCTCCCTGTTAAATAAAAAAAGGAAAGATCTCCATTATTTATAGCCTTACAAAGTGTTTCTCTTTTAAAAACTTCCATTATTAACAAAATGAAATGAAATGAAGACTGAAACAAAAGGAAACGAAACACTATATTTCAATTTTGTGCCAGTCTCTATTTGCAACCACAGTAGGCTCATTGAATCAGAGGGTATTTGGTGAATCAATACCCTTAGAAATTACACAGACTCAGTAGGTCTACTCTAGTTGTGTCTTCCTAAGACATTGAAAGATCTATTGATGGATATTAGCCATGGTGGAAGAATGAACAATGGCTTAGATAGCGCCATAAGAACATAAGAAGAGCCATGCTGGATCAGGCCAAAGGCTCATCGAGTCCAGCTTCCTGTATCTCACAGTGGCCCCACCAAATGTGTCCAGGAGGGCACAAGACTAGATATCTGTCTCCTTTGCTTTGATACCACTCCCCTGCATTTGGTCCTTGAAGTACCCCGGTTTTAAGCCTGGAGATTACACATCTCCAGCATGATCCTGAGCACTAATTTGGAGGATAAGTAATGAGGGAGAGCTTCTGCTTACACAGATTATTCATGCTTCTCCTGGATTAATTTTACAAGAGGTATCACTACTAGTAGTAAATATGGAAGTGCTGGTGTTCATCGCAGCAGTTCTATAGCCAGCTCTTCCCAAGAAGAATGCAAAAAAATTGACTGATGGAGATAAACAAATGAGTTCATGCAAGTTTTGTTTCCATAAGGAGCAGGGTTTTTTTTTTCTTTAAGGCTAATAGCTCTCAAAGTCCCATTGAAGGCCAAACATTCTGAAATGGCTCTTGATTGACCATACAAGAGACTCAAATGCTTTCCAGTACAGCAAGGATGAGTTACAGTAATATAGTGTTCCTTGGAATATCCATTTCAACCCCACCTGCACTGAGGATTATAGCTAAACTCAGATGGTACAGGGAAGGAAGGCTGAAGAGATGACTCTGTAGCCCCTGATAATCAATAAGCCTTGAAATCTGCAAGCCTTGAATCTGCTACACTACAGATTTCCAGTTGCTTTCCTGTAGGGATCTTCTTAAGCAATGTTCAAAACATCACATTATGTTAGATCAGAATCGGGGCACCTGTGACCTCTGAGATGCTGTTGGACTACAACCTACATTGGTCCCAGCAGATATGGCCAATAGTCAGAGGTGATGTCCGTTATTATTCCACACAGCTGCCCATGTTTCCCTCTCCAGGCCAAAGAGATTCTTGGACTGATCCAGGAACCCAACTTCATAATCACGTTCCTTTAAACTAATTCATGCCTATGCAGATTGGAGGTTAGTATTCTTTAGGCCCAAAGAGGCCAAGAATACAGCAGCTGAGAAGAGCAGATGCAGCTAGGAAGGGTCACCTAGACCTGTAAACCCAGTTCTTGGAGCCTACATTTGAGCGGCAAGGAAATGAAAGGTTGTGGTTGTAAAGACACACAGAAAAGCTTGTTTTCTGCCAGTGCCTCTGGATAATGCTTGGGTATCCTTGGCTACCCAAAGGGGACTTGTCAGGACTGCCAGTCACACAAGCACAGTGAATATCTCGGTGACCTTCAGAAGCGTAAGTCACTGAGCCCATAGCTTATTTTTATGCCTTGGTCCTGCTATGCTTAAAACAGTTTCAGACTAGTGTAACACCTAAACATTGAGGTTCTTTAGTCTAGAAAAAAGGCACCCGAGGGAGGATATGATTGAGACATACAAAATAATGCAGGGCATGGGCAAAGTGGATAGAAGGATGCTCTTCTCCATCTCACAAAATACCAGAACTAGGGGACCGCCACTCAAATTGAGGGTTGGGAGAGTGAGAACAGACAAAAGAAAATATTTTTAACCAGCGTGTTGTCAGTCTGTGGAACTCCCTGCCACAGGATGTGCATGTGGCCTGGATGCCTTCAAATGGGGATTGCACAGATTCCTGGAAGAAAAGTCCATCACAGTTTACAAACCATGATGGAGATGTGTAATCTCCAGGCTTAAAACTGGGGTACTTCAAGGGCCAGATGCAGGGGAGTGGGATCAGGAGACAGAGATCTAGTCTTGTGCCCACCAGGACACATTTGGTGGGGCCACTGTGAGATACAGGAAGCTGGACTAGAGGGGCCTTTGGCCTGATCCAGTTATTTGTTTTCGGCAATAAACTAACCAGTAAGCACTCTTTTAAAGAGCTACAGAATGAACTGTACAAGTTAATGGGTTGCCGGTAAGAGAAATACTGCTCATAGCCCCGAGCCAGCAGAGAACCTGCTGTTAATGTTTCCCAAAGAACTCAGTGCCCTCTCGGTGGAAATATTGGCACCAGAGAAATGAGCATACTTCAGGGAACACTGAAAAGGCTGAGGGTGTTTCATGTGACCTCTGTAAAGTCCTTTTTCCTTCCCAGCTTCTCTGATTTGAGGTGGAACTTTTCAGTGTCAAGGGAATCATGTAACTGGTGATAACCCAGAGACGGCCTTTGGTTGATTAGTGTGTTGTGTGTGTTTAGATCTGCCAAGCGCCTATATTTTTGTTTATATCTTTGTTCATATTTCTGTTTATGTCTGAGGATTTGGTGGTCATATTGGTTCCTAGCTGACCACATCTATCTTTTTGGTTCCTGCTGATCAGATTATAGGTGGTATACATGCTTTTGGCAGTCACTTTTCTAACAATAAATTCGAGCGCCTGGGGTAAAGCCCCATTTGCCTGTCCCTTAGTTGTAGCTCTGAATACTCCAAAAATCAATACAACCTCCCACCTCTTGTGGTGTTTCTCCCAACCAGTTCTTGGTGCAATCTTCTGCCTAAATACTAAGTCACCACAAATCTAAGACAGGTATCAGCCAGCTCCAGACCTATCTGTTATCATAGATATTAGAGGTGGGCACCAAACAGAAAACCCATGGTTCAGGTTCGTCTGTTTCGGGCCCACCCTTGGTTCAGTTCAGTTTGGGTTCGTACAATTTTTTTAAAAAAATTGTACGAACCTGAAACTAGTTTGGGTCTGACTTATCGGGCTGTGGCAGCGGCAGCAGTGGGTGATCCTGCCCTGGTGGCAAGGGCTTTTTGAGGCGCTGCCCCCAAGTCAGCACCTCGGTTTTTTTTTTTTCCTTCAAGCACCGACCGTGCAGCCCCTGGGGCCTGGTCAGTGCTGATTCTTTATTTAATATTTTTCTTTATTTTAGGGCGCCGACCCAGCAACCCCTGGGGCTGGGTTGGCACTCCTTTTTATTTTATTTTATTTTATTTTATTTTATTTTATTTTATTTTATTTTATTTTGGGGTTTTAAAAGTCCCAGGTCGGGAGTTTTTTGAGGCACTGGCTTGGGGCCAGTGCCTCTACAGGCCTACATTCCTGCCAGGACCAGGAGGACTGCGGCGGCGACAAGGTAGGAGGGGGTAATGGAAAAGAAATCGAATGCAACAGAAATTTCCCTTTCATTTTGGTTAGTTTGTCTTTGATGGGTTGGTTCATTATTCATTTTGTTAGCTAACAAAACGAATAACGAATAACAAAATGAATCAAAAGTTCATTTTCTTCCCATCTCTAATAACTATCACTATTATGGTTAAAGGGAATAAAAGCCAGAAGCTCACTGTTCTGGATGGAGCCTTCCCATTCTCGGTCTCAGCTTTATCTCTCTTGATCTAACCATTGTTGAGCATTTCCCTCTGTGGCCAGCTTGAGGTTCACTTGTTTTTAAACAACAGCTCCTCACAGCCAGAAACCCTAGCTTCTCAAGTAACCCGAGGGTGTGCAGAGGCGTGTTCCTGTTTACTGTCACATAAATGTCATACTTAGATGCCTACAGATTTCATACACAGAAATTCCATTCAGTTATCATAGCTAATTGCAGTTGATAGACCTCCCTCCCACCCTGCGTTTTTTTTTTTTTTTTTTAAGGATGCATCTACCTTAATCCACCCTATTTCCCATGCATTGCATATGGAAACAGGTTATGATACATCATCTTCCTGAACTTTAATAGCATCTGCACATCGGTGGTTTCTCATTCAACAAGACGATGGCATGCCTGCCTTTTGGTCTGCAGTAGATTTGGCTTTCGGAAGAACTACACAAGGAAGAACTGTCATGGTAACCAAATGATGTGACCAGTGGACTGTGACAAAGAAAACAAGCAGGAGAAGAAAGGTGGTGGTGCATCTGGGAGGGGAGGGTGAAGGGTAAGCTGCGCTCTCTTGAAAAAGCTGAGACCTGAGCGATTTCCCCCCACCCACCCACCCATGGCTGAAGAAAGCATCTTTGCGGTAATGGAAAATGTCAAAGACTCCCCTGGCGAAGCTGAAAAATGTCTTCTGCCTAGTCTGTTTAAGAAACTCCAAACAAAGAGGGAAAGGTAGAATCCTCGAATCCAGAATGACTCACACTGTTTGGATGATAACTCCATGTGTAGATCAACGTGGAGGAAAGGATGGGTTTGCTTTCTGACTTAATGCATGAGTCCAGAGTGCTTTCTACAGAAGATGCAGGGAGAATGGAGATGGTACCATCACGCCTGAGCTACTTTGCTCAGCCCACATGCTTGTGCCTGCAATGTGGAGCCCAGGGGACAGAGTTGAGGAGTCCTAGGTCCCATCCATGGGGACTCCAGGTAGCACCAGGAAGTCTCTCTGTCTGGAGTCACATGGCTCAGTGCAGATCAGGCAACAAGCCTCACCAACCCCGCTCTGCTGCTGGATTGCACCATGCACCATTACTTGGTATTAGCTGTTGTGGCAAGAGCCATGGGCACTGCAAGCCCAGAACATGTGGCAAGATGTTGCCTCTCCCTGGTAGACACAGCACTAAGCTAGAAAGGCCAATGGACTCCTGGATTTCTAATCCCAGCCAAGATCCTGCAGATGTGGTGAGCTCCTAAAGCTGAACTGAAACGGAGCACATGGGATCAAGGTGGAGCTAGGAAAGGCCTTTAGCTCAACCATCTGGAAATGCTCCTCTGTTTTTAGAGCAGGAGCTCATCTGTCGAGCCGGATGTAGAGCTTGGAGGTTGGCAGGACTTTCTCCTCCTTGGGAGATCAGTGCTGAAACCATTGTGATGATGAAGCACAGGAGGATCTGGACGTCTCCTTTAGCCATGTTTAGAGATGTGCAAGAACCAAATGATGGCCTTGGACATGCACACAAACACACACACACACAGAGAGACACAAAAGAACTGAGCCCGTTTGTATTTCAGTTCTTAGTTTGGTTCATGCAACCTGTTTGCCAAACTTTTTTTCTGCTTGGTGTTTTGGTCTGCTTTGGCAACACAGAGATCTGCCCAACTGTTGCCCACCTACCTGGTCCTGCCTCCTCTTCCTCCTCCTCTGCTACCATCTCTGCTGTCCTCAGAGACAGCACCCTGGCTGCCCTTCCAGGAGCTGGCCCTTTTGTCTCTGTGCATGTGCCATCCTATCAGCTGATTAGAGCAATCAGCTGTGTGGAGGGGGTCAGGCATATGCACAGTCGCAGCACCTGGGCTTCTGGAAAGGAAGCCAGTTGGTGCCTTCTGCAAAGTCCACGCCAATGTGACACCATGGCTTTCCATGAGCCTGGCACAGTGGCCCAGCAGGAGAAAGTAGCCCTCCCAGCCTTGAACTGAAATCTTGATTTTCCAGTTGGTTCATGGTGATTCACAGTTTGTGGTCAGCCACATGTCATCACAAACTACCATTTTTCAGGTTCATGACATGACCACCTCTAGCTGTCTTGATGGAATCAGCACTTGTACTGTCTGAATAGATGTTGTGCCCGTGTAGAGTCTCTGTATAAACCAAGATCAAAGGAATCAAGGTTTGCCAAAGTTCTTGCTTCCCCTTCAGAGTTGGCAGTGAAACTAGGATGCATGCAACACCCTCTGAGTATGTTTCAGGATGAACAGTGGCTAAATAGGGACAGACTCTATGCTCTAACTGCAATACTGTACTGAGATTTCATCTTCTCCTCTCTTTGTTGCTTGTGGAAATTAAGTGCCCTAACTTCCACTCAGCATCCTGTAAGCATTTATTTTTTTTAGTGGACAATAAATGTTATCCATAAGTACAACAAAAAATAATTAAAGTGCACCTACGTGGGAGGGAGAGAGGAAGATGGATTCCACACCCAATGTTGGGCAGTGAAAAGAAACAGATTGTTATTCAGGAGGTTGGGATGTAATCACATTTTGGGGGTAGGCATTTTTAGCCAGCATGAAAGGAAGCACGTTGTGAGATCACTGGCATAAATAGGGAGGGATGGAAAAATGCATCTGCCCTGGGGTGCGAAGAAATCTGGGAGTCCTTGGAGGGGGAGCAGGAAGATGAAGCCATGCACCATCCCACCAATAGTCCTCCTTTTGCCCTGCTAAGACTTGGAAATCCTTAGTCAGGGGAAAGGAGGAGAGGGAAGCAGGTGATGTTATGTTTCAAAGCAGCACCTCTGTCGATTGTTCCCCCTCCTCCCTCCCCCCAGCCTGCTAAAGCCTGGCTATCATTAGGGGGAGAGGGAAGCATGCGACGGAGGTGCTGCTTGGAAAAAAAGTCCCATTGCCTGCTTCCCTCTCCTCCTTTCCCTGGGCTAAGGATCGCTAAGACCTAGGCGGGTGAAAGGAGGAGGGGGAAGCATGCTACAAATGTGATACTTGGGTGGAAAATTGCCTGCTTGGTGCTGTCTGCACACTGTGCAGTTTGCACAGGAGAGCCTTAACTGGAAAGGAGACCCACAAAGAGGGCATGAGATGGAGAGGCCCTTCTTCCCCTCCCCCACTGTTTCCCCAGGATCTAGGGGCCCTTTGCTGGGTGGGTGAGACACAGTTGGGGGGGAGGAGACGGCACAAAACCTGATTTTGTCCCCAGGCAATCCAAACTCTAGCTACACCCCTGCTGGAGATATATGGGAGCAAAGTGTGGAAAAGTGAAACTCATGGAACTCCAGTAACATGATCGGAGCGGAGCCAGGAAATTATTAATGTTCCACTCGCTCAGCTTAACCTGCATGGGCTTTCTTTGATTGCCAGTGAAAGAGCCACTGGGGAGAAAGGCCACAATGCTGATGAAATAGATTTATGGATGAGCGATACATTATTTTCTTTGATTTGCCGTTGCTAAATGTGTGGGTTTTCCAGACCCTCCACTTTTGCCGTTTAATATCATATGCATCAGATTTCACAAGGCTCCTGATGGGCTCTGCAATTACGAATCCATCATAACAGCACCCTGAGGATAGGCTTTCTGCCATTATTTCTCAAGGAAGTGTGTGTGTGTGTGTGTGTGTGTGTGTGTGTGTGTGTGTGTGTGTGTGTGTGTGTGTGTGTGTGTGTGTGTGTGTGTGTGTGTGTGCGTGTGTGCGTGCACATGCGCACACACGCTGCTGGATCAGAGAAGCCTGTGCATTAACACAAGTGCTGTTTTCTCGATCCAACACTCTTAGAACTGATTTGCGCAAATGCAGTATTCGTTTCTTTTTTAAATTCTTTTGAATATTTTTACCCTGCCTTTCTCCTTGGAAAAGGACCCAAGGTGGCTTACAATAATCAGGGACAAGATACAGACCATAACGTTTAAGACATATTTGAGTTAAGAAGAGGGAATTAGAAGAGGCATAATAGAACATTAAAAGGTAACATTAAAACTACAAGGAGCAGGCAAAAAGAAGAAAAAAATCCCATTATGAGGGGTGGAAAGTAACATGGAAAACACTGGTGTTTTTATAAAATCAATCGATGCAATCATGCACGGTAAACCATCTAAAAGTCACATAATAGGTAGTCCCTCATTCAGGGAAAGCTTTCCTGAAAAGGAAGGTCTTTGCCTGCTTCTGGAAAGACAGCAGAGACGGGGAAGTCCTGGCTTCCAGTTCCGAAGTCTAGATGAAGCAACAGGGAAGGTTCTTTCATGTGTAGGGATGGGCACGAAATGAAAATATTATGTTTTGTTTCATTTCATTTCCTCCGCCCCAACTTTTTTTGTTTCATTTCATACAATTTTTTTAAAAAATGTATGAAACAAACCACTAATGAAGTGGTTCATGTGTGTCTGTTGGGGGGCTGGAAAGTGGCAGAGGGAAAAAACCATTTTCCCTCCCCCTAAGCCCTGCCTGCCAGGTGATGGCCGCTGGGATGGGGGAAAACGTTCCCCACCCCACCCCAGCACCAATCACCTGGCAGGCGGGGCTTGGGAGGAGGGAAAAGCCCCAGGGCTTTTCTTTAAAAAAACCCTTTTCCTCCCCCAAGCAGCTTACAGACGGAACAAAATGGTTCGTTTCAACAAAAAACACAATTTCATTTTGTCTTTAAAGAAATGCTGCTTCCTTGTGTTGTTTGTTTTGTTTCATTTTGTTACCTAATGACACGACAAAACAGCATTTCGTTTTTTGTTTTGTGCCCATCCCTATTCATGTGTTCTTATGAAATACACCTGTGAAGGTGGTGGGATGAGAGAAAGGCTTCTCCTGATGACCTTAGCACCTGAGCTGGTTCATACTGCGAGATTCAAGTTTTGACGTAGGACAACGTGCACAGTAATGTATACGTTCTGTACGGTCATATCATAGGGCAAGACAGATTTAGAGATTGGGCATGAAATGCCAAAATGGAATTTCATTTTGTTTTTTTGTTTTGTTTTGTTTTAGCTGTTCTGCTGCCCATAACACCCAATCATCTCAGGCAGGGCATTTGAGGGTGCCGTCGCTGAAGGAGGCCCATAAATCTTTGACAAGAAATCAGGCTTTCTCAGTGGCAGCTGTTATTTTCTGCCAGAGACACTGAAATGCCAAAATGGAATTACTTTCATTGTTTTGTTTGCATGAATTGTATATTTAAGGAGGAATGCTTGAGCCTTGCTCTCGGCCTCCTGTGCTCTCTGCATCCTGCCTTCCTGCTTCATAAGAACATAAGAACATAAGAACATAAGAAGAGCCATGCTGGATCAGGCCAAAGGCCCATCTAGTCCAGCTTCCTGTATCTCACAGCGCTCCACCAGATGCATTTGGGAGCATGAGACTCATACCACTCCCTGCATCTGGCCCTTGCAGTACCCTGGTTTAAAGCCTGGAGGGTTTGTAACCTGTGATGGACTTTTCCTCCAGGAATCTGTCCAATCCCCTTTTGAAGGCATCCAGGCCAGATGCCATCACCACATCCTGTGGCAGGGAGTTCCATAGACTTACAACGAGCTGGGTGAAAAAATATTTTCTTTTGTCAGTTCTTACTCTCCCAGCCCTCAATTTGAGTGTATGTCCCCTAGTTCTGGTATTTTGGAAGAGAGAGAAGAGCTTCCCTCTATCCACTTTACTCATACCCTGCATTATTTTGTATGTCTCAATCATATCCCACCTCAAGCGCCTTTTTTCCAGACTAAAGAGGCCCAAATGTTTTAGCCTTTCTTCATAAGGGAGGTGCCCCAGGCCAGTAATCATTTTAGTCGCTCTCTTCTGCACCTTTTCCAGTTCCACTATGTCTTTCTTGAGATGCGGTGACCAGAATTGTACACAATACTCCAGGTGGGGCCTTACTATTGTTTTGTATAACGGCATTATAATGTTGGCTGTTTTATTTTCAATCCCCTTTTTGATAATCCCTAGCATGGAATTGGCCTTCTTCACTGCTGCACCTGGAGCTGTCCACCAACACACCAAGATCTCTTTCCTGATCCGTCATGGATAACTTTGAGTTGATAGATGAAGTTTGGATTTTTGCCCCAATATGCATTACTTTACATTTGGTTACATTAAAACACATTTGCCATTTCTCAGCCCACTCCCCCAGTTTGGAGAGATCCTTCTGGAGCTCTTCACAATCATCTCTGGTTTTTACCACACGGAAAAGTTTTGTGTCGTCTGCAAACTTGGCCACCTCACTGTTTATCCCTGTCTCCAGGTCATTTATGAACAGATTGAAAAGCACCGGTCCCAGGACCGAGCCCGGGGGCACACCGCTTTTCACCTCTCTTCCCGCTCCTGTGCTCCTGAGTCTGCCTCCTGTGTGTTGTTCCTGCCTCATGTCTATGCGTGTTCCTGCCTCCTGCTACTGTGAGCTTTGAATCCTGCATTCCTACATTTTGCTACATTTTGCTGTGTTGCTGTCGAACTCTACGTTGCTACTGTTTACGTTTGTATTTCCTGAAGATACTGCTGGGTGCTGTCTACATATGTAAGAATTCTATGTTTGTCTTTCTGGACTGTTTATAATAAACCCCAGGTTGTTTTCGAAGAACTCAAGCATTTGTAGCCTTCTCGCTGTGCATATTATACTCTGCTAACAAGAATATTCTTGCCAGCGCAGCTTAAGCATGCTGGACAAAGACAGTAGGCCTTTGAACCTCAAAACCCTCAGCTCTGGAACCAACTTCCTTCTGATATTTGTCTGGCATCTTCCCTCCTGGTCTTTAAGAAACATCTAAAGGCTTTCCCTGGATATTAATCTATTCTACTAATGATTCGCTATTACATGTTTTATTTTGTTTCTTTGTCTGTAGCCCATCTTGCTCCTGTTCAGTGTTTTTGATATATATTGTTTATTAAGTTATTATGTTTTTACTTATTTGTTGCTTATCTATTGTATTGTATTGCATTGTTTGTGGGTCTGATTTCTGTTCAGTTTTGTAAGCTGCCCAGAGTTGCCATGTAACTAGATGGAACGGTATATAAATTTAATAAATTTAATAAATAAATAAACTGTTTCACTTAGAATGAAACATTTTTAAACAAATTCATTTTGTTCTTTGTTTTGTTCATTTACTTGCTGTCTGAAAATACTAATAAAATAAAAAAAAAATCTCTGAAATGTATTCCAGGGTGTAGTTCCCAGAGCTGGCCAGTAGAAGGAGATAGAGACCACACAAAGTACAGTGTTGGCTATTTCTGTATGATCCTTCTGTCCAATTATTCCAAATCTATGCTGATCCTAACAGGATATTCAAGAAACATGAGATGATCAAATAGTGGGTTTTTTTAAAAAAAACAGCATGGGTTTTCATGGGATTTGAAACCAGGTCTCCTGCATCCCACTCTAACACTCTATGCATTACATCACATTGGTTCTCTAGAGATATTTTAAAACTTATAGCATCTCAAATACTAGCTGTGGATATGGGAGAATTTCATTTCACTTTGTGTTAGATCACAATTTACCATATTGACAAACATTGTGTTTGTGTGTTCCATCATTACACTCGTGACCAATCTGTCAAGATATGTAAAAATTGGTAAAAATATATGTTATGTATATTTAACAGCTAGTGGAAAAAGAGTTGTAAAATGGAGGCAGTTAGATTCTGCAGACTCATGATGTTAATTCACAAGTGTAAGAGATAAGTAATCACAGGCATGTTATGTGATGAAGCACAGGTGAAAAAATTTATAGCATCATGATTGTATCAGATTGCATCAGATTGTAATTAGTGATGACTCACATCTGATGGGTACTGAACTGTATAAAAAGCACTAGCTTTCCATTTGTTAGGTGGGTCTGTTATGGTGAGAACAGAACCCCACACTATGTTTGTGTGTTGTAAATATTGCTTGGTTGTTATGCTGTATATATTTTTTGATGTATATATGAATATATGAGTTTTCACTCTACCCATTGTCATTGTCTCTTCATAACCTAACTCTGCAATACTTTATATCAATACTCACATTTTATCTGCACGCTACTGCTGCACTGCTCTGTGTCAAGCACAAGTAAATATTATATTTGTTGCTTAATTGCTGATACAATCCTTTGTGAAACATTGCAAGGTACCAAACAATCTGCAAAAGGGAATCCATTCACTTCTGAGTTGTGTTCTCTTCATAAATCTGAGAAAAATGTATCCAGCAAATATTTACCTTTGAAAAACACACATAAAAAAGTGTACTTGGTAAAAATGCAATGCAAAGTGGGTGCATTTAGAAAAGAAGCAAGCAGTGAAATGTACTGAAATGTCCATTTTATTTTCCAAGAAAAACAACAAAAACACCGTTTTAATTCTGATATGGAGCCAAATTGGATATTGGAAGACTTCTGCCACCTCCACTTTTGCTCATTCTGCCACATCTGTTGTGCTCAGTCTTTTTGCTCTTTCTAAAACTAAATAGGTTGTTGACTTGGGCCATGGATTATAAACTTCCTACATGTTAAATGTGTACAATTAACCATGACCTGCATTTAGGAAGGCTAGACTCTGGGGCAGAGAGCGGAACACCAGTTTGCCCTTTCGGTATTCTGAATAGCTCACCCAGACATCATGAACTCAACTCATAATTATATTTAAAAAACCTGATACCAGCCCTCTATGTCAGCACATCAAAGGCATCACCAGCTTGTTTGCTCGGTTTCTAATTAAAACATAAAGCTAAGAACACATGTCTGACTTCTCTTCCTGGAGTGCTTATACTGACAGAAAGAAATCTATTTCCATGCAGTCCATTACAGTGCCTCTGCCTTTCAAATGACATCAGTTTGGCACTAGACTGAATCCAGTCACCTATCTAGTCTGTCTGATGAATAGAAGGAAGAAAAGCAGCCCGACTCTTAGACATTGAAGTGGTTGCTTCCTCTAGTGGATTATGGGTTTCGTGAAAAGTATGGTCTATATCTATCTATCTATATCTATCTATCTATCTATCTATAAATATAGACATAGATATAGATATAGATATAGATATAGATATATAGTATAGTCAGTACACACACACACACACACACACACACACACACACACACACACACACACACACACACACACACACACACACACACACACACACACACACAGTGGTACCCCGACTTAAGAGCAGCTCAACTTAAGAGCAATTTGACTTAAGAGCGGAAAACTATTGGCATTTTAACTGCTGCCTTACAAATTTTAGATTGTGGTCTGCTCGACCTCAATTTTTGTTTTCATTTTTTGAAATTTTTAAACTTTTTTTTCCAATTTTTTAGATAGGCACCCTGACTTAAGAGTAGTTCGACTGAAGAGCATGCATTCAGAACGCAGTTTTATTTTTCATGTTACTATTTTCATAGCCACCCAGAGTAGTGGCTTGTCACTAGTTAGGTAGGATACAAGTCCAAACAAACAAACAAACAAACAAACAAACAAACAAACAAACAAACAAACAAACAAAAGAAAGGCAGATTTCCATTGAGTATCAGGAAAAATGTCTTAACTGTTAGAGCAGTAGGATAATGGCACCAATGACCTTGGAAGGTGTTAAGGGCACCTATACTGGAGATGTTCAAGAGAAAACTAGACAACCATATATCAGACACAACTTTTTTATTATGCCTGCATATGGCAGGATGTTAGACACAATGGCCTTATAGATTCCCTTCAGCTTCATTTGTAAAATATTTATTTATTTATCTAGCTTTCACACTTTCTTCTTGAATAAATTGTGTCCATGTGCATTTTCTTCCAGTGACAGACATTTGCACTGGTTTGGGAAGCTTTATTTTTCAGAAACAGCACCAGGAAATTGAGAATACTCAAGAAGGGATGTGTTTTTTTTCTTGAGTACTTTCCTTGAGAATGCTGGATGCAGTGAATTTTCCCCATGTCTCATTGCTAGGAATTGTTTCTCTAAGACTATGGTGAGACTGAGCATGTCTGGAGGGAGTTCTGCAAAAGATCCATGAGTTTCACAGAAAGCTTCCCCAAATCCATTCGTAGAGCTGAGGCAGGACAAGTGCTGGTGAAGTCTGGGTTCAAACTTTATCTGCTCATGAAACTTCCTAGAGCAGTGGTGGTAAACCTTTGGCATTCCAGATGTTTTGGACCACAACTCCCACAGTCCTTTGTCACTGGCAATACAGGCTTGGAATTCTGGGAGTTGTGGTTCAAAACATCCGGCGTGCCAAAGGTTTGCCATCACTGTGCTAGAGGAACCTGGCCCAGGTGTTATCTCGAGGCTTGGCCCACTTTACAAGACTGTTGTGAAGGATGGCCATGTATGTCACCTTGAGCTCTGTAATGGAAAGGCGGGCTAGAAAGGCAACTGATAAACAACAACAAAATCAACCACCGCCTTATCTCTTCTGAATTACTATTTGGAACCGTTTACTGTATTTCTCATTTGGATCTGACAAGCAACAGACTCCAATACCTGTTGTTGTGTCGATCGATTCCATTCACCTGCTCTCATTTCATCCAAATAAAATGTCCTTTCCAGTCTTTTATTGGAGTGAGATCCAAGATAGAAAGGGGAGATTAAAATGCCAGCGTCTTCCAACTTGGAGAGCTTCAAGCATCTGGAACTAATCAATTACATATGAATTTATGGGCTCAATATTTCTTTGTCCTCCTGATGCACAGATCATTATCTGTATTTACGTTTCTGTTGAAAAGCATTAAGTGGGACAATTCTCATTCCATTAGAGGTAATTATTGGCTGAATAGACGTTTAGGGGCTGCTCCAGATGCCAGAATTAACAAGGGGATAACACCCCATGTTGCAACATCTGCAAGAAAGATAGATAAAGCTTCTGTAAGTGAAATCAAGGACAAAAGGCATTCAGCTGCTTTGTAGGCCCAAGTCCTCTGTTCCTCCTGCTCAGCTTAGATGGGTACTTCACGTCCATTCTCATCCTGGGAGGAAGTTCATTGTGTGTTGATGTCAGTCGCAGTCATCTGGTCTTCTTCCAGCTTTGTCCCTGTTCCCGTGTATGCACGGCTGTGATGGATGATACCGGCATGATGTTACCGCATGTCCTCATTCCGTGATGAGATGTGGAATTCCATGCCTTTGTTCTCTGGGGTTTTTTTAAGCCCGACCTTCCATTTCTCGATGTTTCGATTCTCCAAAGCCTTGCCTTCAATGTGTTACGGAGCTAAATTTGAGGCATTTGTCTTTTAATCTCTCTGCACTGTGTTGCTGACTCCATAGGGAATGTACTGGCAAATGGCACTTCACACTCCTGCCACTAGATGGAGAATGGCATGTTGCATGATGAGCCTTACCTCATGGGCATTCATCTTGGAATGAGAAGTGTGACGAGCAGATTCCTGAGGCTAGGGAGGGGAATCTCTCATCCCGCTTAAATTGCAGTTCAGGGTGTGTGGTCGGGATGAACTCCCCTCGTCCCTCAATGGACGTGCATTTAGATTACTTCATACCAGTCCCAAGCAGGACCGCAAACAATGATGAGATGGACATGAAGTATCAGCCTAAGAGTTGCACCTCAGTCATGGTGCACCCACTCTGTGTGACCCGAATGTAAGAACCTTGCTGAATCAAACTGACCACCGACCAAATCCAACACATGGGCCTAAATCTAAAGTAAATCCTCTGACTCAGTTGCTGAATGATTGCTCAATAGGTAGGTAAATGCCACTGGCCAAAATCGTCTTCCCTAAACTGCAATGGCGTAAGGGATGTGACACGACTCTTAGTGGAAGATTGGTACGAACCAAAGACTTTATGCTTTCATCCTCAGGTTCATATGAGTCAAGTGAAATCAGTCTCGTTGTGCATTAGATGTATCAGCCCTGGGATCAAAATGGGAAGTCATTAATCAATAGCTGTCTCCACCTGCCATTAAAGTAATCTGGCATTCTGCAGTAAGTGGTGTTTGGAAGTGTGTTGTCTCTGATACGGAGAGTCAATGAGAACCATTGTGGCATAGTGGATAGACAGTCACAATAGGACTGGCAAGTGTGTGTGTGCTATGCACCATCACGTTGGAACCTATAGTGACCTTAAGAGGGCTTTCAGGATGAGTATTTAAGGAGTGGTTTTACTCATTCTGCAGAGGTACTGATCAGTGAGTTGCAATCTCACAAGAAAAGAAGTCCAGTTGCCAATGACTGAACTTCCAGATTTTTATGGAACACTGAAGCAGTGTAGAATTGAAACTTGCAAAATTAGACAAGCTGATGTGGCCTGAAATTATTGCAACAACAAAATACTTACACCTTGATGTCTAGATGAATTTTGAGATAATTGAAAATGGTTATCAGATTTCATTCTGGAACTAGTTCTTAACTGGGATAAATGCCGATTGTGATGAATACAGGCTTCTGATCCCCCCCCCTTAAAGATCTATCAGGTTTTGTGGGGCTATAGTGGAGATGCTCAGGCTCATTGGGACGAACCAGTTCATGCCCATCTTTAATTACTAGCCACGGTCCGACCCAGCCCCAGACCATAATGCATATACCCGGCATTGGCATCCCCAACGTGTTCCATCCATTCTGCCAAACCACATCATCCTCCACTGACTTTTTGTATTCCTCTCTCTCTGAACTGTCCATTGGATCCTTAACCAAAATCCTTCACACTGCATTTAGGACCAAATAAAGCATTAATATGTTCATCTTTATGGAATGTTCTTCTAACTATTACCTCAGGCACTCGTTCCGCTGATTCTTTTAGTGAGGAGGACACATTGACATTGTTAAGGTTAATGGCGCCATGATTAACAATATGCGCTTGCAGAGGAATGGTTTTGTGGAGCGTAATTGTTTCCTCACCACCCTGTGAGAAATGTGAGACTTATTGTTCTCTGCAGGCTGCACAACATTCACAGCCGGTGCTTTCCATTCCGGATGGTGTGTGTGTGTGTGTGTGTGTGTGTGTGTGTGTGTGTGTGTGTGTGTGTGTGTGTGTGTGTGTGTGTGTGTGTGTGTGTGTGTGTGTGTGTGTGTAGAGAGAGAGAGAGAGAGAGAGAGAGAGAGCCCTGCTTAATAACACCAACACTTCCCTCCACTGTTTCTTTTCTGTCATCCACCATGTCGTCCTCCACATGATTCTCTTAATTCAGAAGTCCGCCAGTCGGTCTAGCTGCTAACAGTGGAGAATTAAAGAACCAGATTTTATGTTATGCAAATTGTTTGTTATACAAAGGTCCGCTGTAGGTTGATTCCTGTGAGTAGAGCCAGCCTGTGTGGCCTTGTGCAAGCTGCACAGCCCCAGGGCACCCCCTCCCAAAGAAGAAGTGAAGGGGAAACCACTTCTGAGTAGAGATGGGCAAGAAACAGAAAAATGGTGTTTCGGTTTTTCATTTGTCGTTGAGAGGTCTGTTTTGGTTCGTTTCCGTTTGTCGGGAATTTTTTGAAAAATTTCGTTACTGATTTTTGTTTTTTCGTTTGTCGTTTCTACCCCCTTTTTGCGTGATTTTTAAAGCATTCCCATGTGCAGGCATCCCCCAATGCCCCAGACCAGAGGGAAAACACTAAAAAAAATGGATGCTGGCAGAGACACAGTATAGACTAGGTATGCAGGGAGGCTGCAAAGGCAGTGGCGGGCGTTGCCCGGGGTGCAAGGCAGCCGCAGAGTGGCTGCACTGCGGGGCAGGGGAGGGTACTCACCGAGAGGTACACAGCACGTGCACACACAGGGAGGCTGCAGGACTGAAGCTAGAGTCACAGAGACAGCAATCCCACCCTAACTCCCACCAGAGATTGCAAGGAGGATGGGGGTGGCCAGAGCTTTTTATGCCCTCTGTGGCTGCCAGACCTGCCCGCCCAGTCTGCAACCTGGGCATGCTATTGGTTGAACATGATCCCATCACATGGCTTGCCTCCATTTTGTGGCTGGTGGTGACATCCATTTTAAAGGGAAAAGAAAAATACATCGCGATGGGAGAAGACAAAAACAAACGTTTTAAGGACCCCAAACCCCTGGTAGGTATTATCAGACAATATAAATAGTTATTGCTGTGTTTTTACGGATGTCCAGGGCGTTTTTTAACATTTAAGACAGCTCATTTCATTGCGCGTTGCCATTAACGGGAACGAAAATAACGACCACAATTTTCGTGGTTCTGTTCATTTCGTTTCATTTTCATCACAATTTTTGTTTGTCGTTTCGTTACGTAATGGAGATGACAAACGGTAACAGAAATGAAAAAATGTTCGTTCCGTGCCCATCTCTACTTGTGAGTCTTCTCTACCAGGAAAACTCTTTTATTTTATTTATTTATTTATTTTTTTTTGACATTCACTGTACCCAAAGGTTATTTATTTATTTTTACTGGGCGCCAGAACTGACTTGAATAAATAATTAAAACAACAGTTATACACAAAATTGCTGTTGCTGCTCTTATTGTTGCTTGTATTTCACTATTAGGAAAAAAGTGTGTGTGGGGGAGGTAATAACAAGCTGCCACAGAACATGGCTACTTCTTCTAAAAATTAGGAGTGGATTTCTTCCTAGTCCAGTGTTCTTTAGCCCAAATTGAGATTTGTAAATGCTTACCATGGGCAAGTATACCAAGACAAATTGAAACCTTAAATCCTACAGATGTTCACTTACTAGTTTTAAGTTGTAGATAGTGTGACGTACAACTTCCACAGTGTTTCTTTGCCTTCCTAAGTTTCACCATTAAGAAAATAAGCTAGATCAATTTCATTGGGGCAACTCAGCCACCAAGGGTGATTCACGCCTTGCTATTGGGCAAACAGTACAGTTAGAGCCCATTCTCTGAATGGTGAAAGGTATTCCCTCTGTGGTGAATTACAATTGAAAAGCAGGATGTGATGTGAGGCAAGACACACTGGCAAGCAGTATTGAGAAAAATGTCCTGCTAGCTTTGGGCAAATTGCTTCATCTCATCCATGGGCGACCTCTAAGGAGCAGCAGTTGGTTTTCTGGATTTTAAAATGGTTTGTAGCTACACAGATAAAAAATGTCAAGAGAGGCAGATTGACGGTTTCTCTCTCTCTCTCTCTCTCTCTCTCTCTCTCTCTCTCTCTCTCTCTCTCTCTCTCTCTCTCTCTCTCTCTCATTCTTAAAGCAGGAACAATATTTTCAGAAAAAGGAAAAGCTGGTGCAGAGGAAAGGGAGACACTAGTTTTCTACTAGTTTTTCCCCACTTGTTCTTATTTTGAATTGTCAAACCATTTTGATTTACTGTATTTGTGCTTATTTGCTTATTTGTTCTTTTATCTATCAATCTATCAATCTATCAATCTATCTATCTATCTATCTATCTATCTATCTATCTATCTATCTATCTATCTATCTATCTATCTATTTATTTATTTATTTATTTATTTATTTATTTATTTTTACAACTTGTATTCCGCCCACTACCCAAAAGTCTCTGGGTGGCTTACACTCAAAAAAATTAAAACAGTTAAAACATAGAATATCAATAAATAATTAAAACAATAATAAAAACCTTACACTATTATTATGATTTGATTATTTGGTTGGATTGATTAGTTTTTAATTACTATTTTAAGTTGTTTAATCTGTTCTTGTATTTTGTATATGTTTGTAAGCTGCCCAAAGTAGCTTTTTTGCTAGATGATTGCAGTATATTAATCAAATAAATAAATAAAATAAATAAACAGGCAGAATTGAGATGGATGGATTTATCTTGACTTTGCTTGAGTTTGAAACAGGGCCAGCTCAAGACGTTTGAGCTGGAATTGTGAAGCCACAGAGTCACAAATTATAGACCTCGATATTGCCCCAAAGGTCATCTCTAATTACCCTGTGCAGACCACCCTCCCAATTTTGCTTAACAATCTTCAGAGCAGGAAAGGACACCATCATCAGAAAAGCTTTGTTCCATTGCCAAATGGAGCTTGCCATCAGGGCATTTTCCCAAACGTTTGGTCCAGGGTTGTCTAAACTTTGACCTTCCAGATGTTTTGGACCAGAACTCCCAGAATTCCAAGCCTGTATTGCCAATGACAAAGGACTGTGGGAGTTGTCCCACATCTGGAGGGCCAAAGTTTGGGCACCACAGGTTTAGTCAGAACCTTCTTGTGTAATTTGAACACACTGGTTACTGGCTTGTTCATGTAATTTGAATCCACTGGGAGAATAAAAAAAAACTGTACCTTTGAGAGCAGCAGAAGACATGTTTGCTCCATCAGCCATGAGACCATCCATCATGCATTTCCAAATGGTTACTGTATCACCTCTCAGTCATCTCTCTTTCAGGCAAAACTTGCCTGACCCACTTCACCATTCCTTGCAGTACTTCATTTTCAGATTTGTTATAAGCTCAGTCACTCTCCTCTGCCCATGTCCCTGCCTGTCAATCTCTTTTTTATCTGTGATATCTAGATTTGGGCATAGCATTCCAAAGGAGCACAGTTTTACCTGCCATACAGGCATTTAACCACTGCGCCATGGGGCTCGGGATAGATAGATAGATAGATAGATAGATAGATAGATAGATAGATAGATAGATAGATAGATAGATAGATAGATAGATAGATAGATAGATAGATAGATAGATAGATAGATAGATAGAAGGCAAGAAGGCAGACAGTTTTGGTTGTGTACTGTGAAGTGTCCTCTATCTTAACCCTAATGGAGGTTTAAAGGTACCATATTTTTCCACCTATAAAATGCTCCCATAAGATGTCCCCCACTTTTCCAACCCAAAATTACAGCTTTGCAACTGCACAGTTCTCTCCTTGGCTAACTTCCATGTATAAGATGACCCTCAATTTCTAGTCTACCAATTTTAGACAACAATATAGTGTGTTATGCATGGGAAATCACTGTATGTCAAATGTTGAGGGTGTGATTTAACTTTGCTTCCTCCCAAGAGTGTTTCCACAGCTGAATGAGGATTTGAACCCAGGTCTCCAGGCTCTGTCCTCTCTCCAGTACACCACACTGCCTTTCAGTTCCCCAGTGCTTGACATTTAACAAGTGCCACTTTTTGCCCCATGGAGGAAAAGTCATTCAGCCCACTGATTTCCTGAGATGCCAGCCCACTGCATGAGAAATGGGAATAAAAGCCATTCTGAGAAAGGGCAATAAGCCGTGGGCTTTCTACATATTTCACCATGAGCCATGCTGGCTGGGATTCCTGGGAGGTGAAGCCCCAAACATTGGAGGATGCAGAGCTTCCCATCCAGGGCTTAAAATGTTGGCAGCCACAATACAGAATCATCACATGAAAAGCTGGTCTTCCTCATGTCCTCCATCTGCTAGTGGCTTTCCTGTTCATTGACCCCATTGTTAGTCAGAGAAGAGCACTGATTTTCGCCTTAAAGCCGAGGTCGCGGCTTCCATTATCTTGGCTCTGGATGTTTTCCAGCCCGCCCCTCTAGACCACCAGCCTGGCAGCCATGTTGGATGTGACCCATTCGCTCTTTGCAAACGTGATTTCCTTTGAGCCATTATTGGAACAGGCACTCTCGCAAGGGTACAAGGTAATGAAACCAAAGAGTCATTTCCATTTCAAGGAACAGTTGAAATCCTATTTACCACAGAGACTAGAACAGCCCTGAAGCAGCTGTTATGTTCTTTTGGGTAAATAATCTGTGTTAAAAAATGTATAAACGTTTACACGTGTTCTCCTCAGAGACCCCTGAGCTGCTGTGAAGCTGGCAGTCTACCCCCATCCCTCTGTCACGTATGTAATACATATTTTACTTGAAAAGTGCCCTCCTTCTATAAAATGAGAAAAATACGCGGAAGAAGGCTGAGTAGAGAGGAGCATCTTGGTGTTTGAGGAGGATGAAACCCAGAGGTAGTTATGCTGTTGAGGAGCAAAGAGACAGGTGATAAGAATAAAATTTGATCTATAAATTGGTATTGATTGTTTTCTTTGTAAGTAGCCAATGCACCTTGATAAATTGTCAATGCACCATTGGTGGTTCATCAAAATTGCCACACTTAGTTAGTTATAGCAAAAGGTTTATTAAAGACAGATAGAAATATACAGCACAGGACATTTAGGCATTACAGAGAGTGGGTTAGTTTAGGATCCGAGCGCAGCATGGCCTGATAGGTTAGTCTAAGGATCCTAGGCACAGCACACAGGCCAGAGGCCTTGCTGTCCTGGACTCCGAGTGATGGTTTCAGTGGTCTTTTATACTGTTCTGTAGTCGCAGCTTAGTGATACGTAATCATACCTGGTAAGTTATCATAATTCTTAGAAATGGCTTTAGTTCCCATTGCCTGCTGCCAACAAAATGGTGCTTTTTGGTGCCATAAGATGGTGCCCACATGTCTGTGTTGTCTTTGCTTCCCCGTTGGCTCTTATCTCGGTTAACCACAAGTATTTGTTACACTCTACAGGCTGGCATCTTCTTTTGTGTTTATGCCAACATGACCTAATACCCACAGTTGGGTTTAACACTTTATAATAGTTTTCAGCTTTATTCTCATATTTATTAATTCTATTAATTCTTATCACAGGTCCTGAGGCCTGGATACCAATCTGTCACACAATCACAGGAGCAATGATGCCTTTCTCGTTCATGATGCCACCACGTTACATTGGATTTCCACAAATTTGGTGACAGAAATTATGCAACATGTACATCTCCCCCCCGCACTTTATTATTTCCGATACAGACAAATTGGGGAAAGGGTATAGGGAAACATATAAAGGGGATGGGTACAAAATACAGAGAGGTGTAAGTTGGCAGTCACCTATATCTAATTGCCAGTAGTTTAAATCTTTCTACACATGCTGCCTAGATGCCCTAAGCACATCCGATCTCGCCTGATTTCGGAAGCTAACCAGGGTCGGCCCTGGTTAGTACTTGGATGGGAGACCACCAGGGAATACCAGGTGCTGTAGGCGCCTGGAGTAGGAACTGGCAAACCACTCCAGTAGTCCTGCCAAGAAAACTCCATGGATATAGAGTCACAAAGAATCGGTCACGACTGTAACGACACAACACACACACATCTAAACTGACTCACAATTATCATGAAGTGTATACAATAATGCTTTTTCTTAGTTCTCTAGCTTTTGTCATTATTTTCTCTCATCTTCATCCATATATAATATTTTCCCCAGGTTTTATGGTGATTATCCTTCCTGGAAACATCTAAGGATTCTGATAATTTATCCATCTCTATTGTTTCTAAAATCTTAAACATTAATTCCTGTTCTGATGGTATTCCAGGTTCCTTCCAGTATTTGGTAAAGACTCATCTTGCTGCGGTTATCATATGAATAGCCACATATGTTTTCCCTTGTTCTAGTGATTCAGGCATCATATTCAATAGGAAGATCTCTGGTTTAAATTCAAGACGTATCTCTAGAACACCTTCTACCATTTGTTTGATTGACACCCAAAATAATCTCATTTTTTAACATAACCACCACATATGATAAAATGAGCCCTCCTTCTGTTTACATTTCCAACATGTAAATCTTGAATTAAATCAGGGGGTTGGGTTGAAGGGAGAAGATTCTAAGGAATATTCCACATCCTATTATAATTTCTCCCCACCTTATGATAATTTTCTATTAGTTCTTCCCCCCCCATCTGTTCTTACTTTGAATTTTTAAATGGTTTTGATTTATCGTGTGTGCTTATTTGCTTATTTGTTCTTTTCATTATGATGATTTGATTATTTACCTCATGTTGGTTTGATTGATTAGTTTTTTATTTACTATTTTAAGTTGTTTAATTTGTTTTTGTATTTTGCCTGTGTACGTAAACTTCCCAGAGTAGCTTTTTTTCTAGATGGTTGTGGTCTATAAATCAAATCAAGTCAAATCAAATCCTTTCCCAAATAAACAGATCTCTGGAATGGAAGCATAATTACTTTTTTTTTCTCCTGGCACTTTTATTTTGCATGTGCAGTATGTAGCCTTGTGTCTATATTTAAATTTGTATTGTGTGTGTGTGTGTGTGTGTGTGTGTGTGTGTGTGTGTGTGTGTGTGTGTGTGTGTGTGTGTGTGTGTGTGTGTTAGCAGAACCCTTTACAACATCAATGAGAGTGAACCATAATGCAGATTCCTCCTCAGACAAGCCTTACAATGATTTTAGTTTTTCGAGGCACAAGGAAAAAAGGAGTAGCTATCGTAGTTTTGCACTTTTTCAGGCATTTGTGTTATATTTTTTTTTAAATACTGAGATGGAATAATATATCTCCCATTCTCCGACAAGGAGACAAATGTTGTGGTTGTGTGCGTCCAAGGTGGGGGGAGCAAAGACTCACATCCTAATCCCAGTTACATGACATACAGATATATACTGTATTTGTATATTTGAAATTTGCAAGTCCGTGGCCATGTGGCTGGCATGGCTGAATGCATTCTTCTGTGCATGGAACACTGTTTACCTTCCTGCTTTTTATGGGAGTACCTATTTATCTACTTGCATTTACATGTTTCAAACTGCTAGGTTGGCAGGCGCTGGGGCTAACATTGGTAGCTCACTCCGCTGTGTGGAATCCTGGGTGGCACCCAGGATTCGAACCACCGAGCAGCCAACTTTGTAGCCGACAGTTTCAGCACGCCCCACCGAGCCATCATACCCCTTTATTCTCTCTCTCTCTCTCTCTCTCTCTCTCTCTCTCTCACACACACACACACACACACACACACACACACACACACACACACACACAATATACAAGGTGATGTGTAAATATTAAATTTTGAGAGTAAATAGCCAGAGAATACTCCACAAGTTTTTATTCCGGTCTAAGTTTCTCTTGCATGACCCCTGTTGTTTGCATTGCCTTAAACTCTCACTCCACTGAACCAAAAGACTATCTTTAAAAATGGGCTTAAAGTTTCCCTCTTCTTTACCATTAAATCAACATCAATAAAGGAAAACACAATGGGAGAAAATAACCGTATTTCAGCAAGTTTTAGGGCAATGTGTTATTTGTTTAAGAAATTGTATGTTAAGGAAATTATATAGAGCACACTATAAGGATGTGTTAGAGAACAATATTTGTATACAAAGGAGTTGTGGGATGTTAGAAGAGAAAAGTATAGCCTGGATGAACATGCTGGATAAAAGGAGTTTTTGAGACAGAGCAGAACATTTTCATGCAGGTTCAAAGCCAGCTGCAAATTAATCCGTTATTCCAAATGTCAGATTTTCAAAACAACAGCTGGGCTGGTGTTCACACAAGATCAACATCACTTCCCTTGGCTTACTATGCCTAACTGACAAGACTGTGTGGCACATCTTTAGTTGTGGAATCAAGCATTTGTCTACTAAGCATGCAACTCATATCTGACATCTCATAAATTGGCTGTAATTAGCCAGAGCAAATTATGCAAAATGTACACGAATAACAATTGGACTCTGGCATTTAAACTGGTCATTTTATTCATGGCAATATCAATACATTGATTACCAATTAATAGAGATGGGCACGACCAGGAAAAATGACATTTCAAGTTGTCGTGTGTCGGAGCCGGCCCGTTTCGGCTCGATTCCGTTTGTTGCAAAATTTTTCAAAAACTTGTCATTTTGTTTGTCGTCTGTCGTTAGTACTGGTTTAGGGGGGGTAGGTTAGCGGGCTCCTGGAGGCACCACTCTGGGGTGGGTGCCTCCTCTGGCCCGCTACGAAGGGAAGGCATTTAGCAGGCTCCTGGAGGCACCTCTCTGGGGTGGATGCCTCCTCTGGCCCGCTACAAAGGGAAAAGGAAGGGTAGATGACCGTGTAGCCATTGCGTACCAAGTGGCACTGGCAGAGGCACCTCTCTTTTGGGTGCCTCTAGCTCACTAAGAAGGACAGCATACTGGCGTACAGGTTTGGAGGTTTTTGGAACTTTGGACTGTGAGCGAGGTGAGAGAAGAATGCCTCTGCTGGGCGCCCTCTGACTCACTAAGAAGGACAGTGTACTTGCGTGTACTGCAATGCGAGTAGAAATCTGGCTTAGGGTTGGGGTTAGGGCAAGGGCTAGGCTTAGGTTTATTACGGGTAAGGTTAGGGTGAGTTAGTGGGCTGTACCTCTGGGTGCCTCTGACCCACTAAGAAGGACAGTGTACTGGCATATCCAATAGGGTTAGGGTTAGAGTTAGGGTTAGGGTTAGGGTTAGGGTTAGGGTTAGGGTTAGGGCTAGGGTTATTGTAGGCTTTTTATGCCCGACTGGAACATCCCAGAAGTCTCAGTCAAAACCTGGCCAAGTGGCCATGCGATTGGTGGAATGGCTCCAAAAATTTGCATAGTCCCATCCCATGGCCAGCCCATCATTGCGCAAATGTAAAAAAATAAAAATAAAAATAAAATAAAATAAAATCAATGGGATTGGAGACACGTTTATTGCAAGAAAAACCCACTGCTGCTAATGTAAAATTTCAGGCAGTTAAAATACCTAATTTTCACATGTTTCTGTGTGGTGCTTTGGTGGGTTTTTGGACCACGATTTCAAAAAAAATATTGCGGTTGCCATTTTGGATCCCCCCGCACCGCATGGCATGGTGAGGTGACGAGGATGCCCCCCACCAGAGCAGCCCAGGACAGGAGGGGGGGAGGCCAGGGACCCCCCCCCCCAGAAACCAACCCTCTGGTAGGTGCCCTCACTCAGGCAGGCATATTTTCACCTGCTTTTTTGGCTGGGAATCGGTTTTTTTTTAAACTTTTTTTTTCTGTGCCGCTTGGCATCGTGTGATCGCTGCGATGCCAGGAACGACAACGACAAATCAGACCCAATTTTTCTTTTTTCGGTTCGAGTTCGAGTTCTGGCGGAGTAATTGTCGTTTCCGTTTCCGTTGCGTAACAGAAACGAGGAACGGAAACGGAAATGAGAATTTTGCCAAGTCGTGCCCATGTCTACCAATTAATACAAAATGTTATTTTAGTAATCTTTGCAATTTAATTTATTCTTGATTTTACCTAGATTTCATATATATATATCAATTTCAGTTTGAAATTGTGCAATGTTCCAATATTAAAAAAAAAGAAGGAAAGAAGAATTGGTTGCATTTTTGGATAACTGGAGGAAGGTTCACGATTTTTAAAATTGCATTTTTTAAAAAATATATGAATTTGTTACTAACACAATATTCATGATTAATGCTATGAGTTGAACTCTTGACAACAGTTACACAAATGTGATAGCATTAATACCAAGGTTTGCAAACTTTGGAAAGGGAGAGATATATACCTGGATCACAGAGTGTGTCCTCTACAGATTAAATGCTACTCTTTTCCAATGCAAACTAATGATTGTGAAGAAAGATTGAAGGAACTGGGCATGTTTAGTCTTGGGAACAGGAGACTGAGGGGAGATGTGAAGCCACATTTCAAATAGTTGAAAGGTAGTCCTACAGAGGAGGGACATGATCTGTTAGAATCATAGAATCATAAAATCATAGAGATGGAAGAGACCTCAAGGGCTCTTCCAACTCTATGGTTCTATCAGTTTGTAGTTTGATTTGTGGCCATCTCCACTCCAAAGTATTACACCAGATCACATATTCTATTATCTCCATCTATCATGGCTATTGTCCAGGCTGACCAGGGACTGAGAGAGATGCCATTTGAGATATTTGGAGGACAGAAGACTGTGGGCCATAAAATAATAGTTTTGGAAGGGGTCTATACGACCATTGAGTCTGTATTAAGCTTGAGAAAGGCTCATCAAAGACATGGGAAATTGAACAATGTTTCGGCTTTCTCTGAACTTGAGGATAGGCATGCTTGCATTCACCATCTTTTCGTTATTCATAGAATCATAGAATCATTGGATTAATAGAATCATACAATTGGAAGAGACTTCAAGGGCCATCCAGTCCAACCACCTGCCATGCAGGAACCCCCACCACAGTATTTCTGACAGATGGTCATCGTGCCTCTGCTTAACAATCTCCAAAGAAGGAGACTCCACCACCCTCCTTTGTGGCAGCATCTTCCACTGCCAAACAGCTCTAACTATAATGAAGTTCTTCCTAATGTTTACATTGAACATTAGGAAGATCATCCCAGAGCGGTAATGGGCTCAAATTACAGGAAGCCAGATTTCAGTTGAATAATCTGAAAAACTCCTAAACTGTTACAGCAGTGTGACAATGAGACCAATGAACTAAGGACATGGTGAATGCTCCAACCCTGGAGCCTTCAGGAGAAAATTGGACAACCCTCTCTCCAATCAGCTTTGATTTAGATTCCTGCCTTGTGTAGGTGTGGGTGGGTGGGACTGAAGGGCTTATAGTCCCCTTCCAATTTAATTATTCTATGATCCTAAGACTACACAATCTGTGTGAAAGCTGGTTTATGCTTCGTAACTGATGAGATTCCACCCTGAGGGTCTACCCATTTTCTCTCTCCCAATCTCATCCTCTCACTTTCTCCCAGAATGGCTTTAAGGGCAAAAAGAGTTTTGTGGAAAGTTACTACTCTGTTCACATCACCTCTTCCGGATATCCTTTCCCACTGTTGCCTGACAGATCTTTCACATGACCCCTAAAATCCGTTGCAAAGTGCTCACAGATGTGGAGCATAAAATTGTTTTCCCACCAGCAGCTGACTTAAAATAAAAAAGTATGACCACGCCCACTTAAGCGTGACCCAGCACATTTTACAAGTACCTGGTCTCGAGGAGGTAAAATTCATTGTTCCAATGTGGCTTTTCAAGCAGTACTTGGATGGGCGACCACCAGGGAATAATACCAGGTGCTGCAGGCGCCTGGAGTAGGAACTGGCAAACCACTCCAGTATTCCTGTCAAGAAAATTCCATGGACGTGGAGTCACAAAGAGTCGGTCCGACTGTAACAATGTAACACACACACACACACACACACACACACACAAAAGAGAAGATAAACATCTGTAAGATGATAAGGGGTCTTACAAGGAAAGACTGAAAGAACTGGGCATGTTTAACCTTGAAAAAAGGAGACTTCCATATGAGCCTGCCCGTACTCTAAGATCAGGCTAGGAGGCCCTGCTGAAGGTGCCATCCCTCAAAGAGATAAGGGGGTGGTGGCATGTTGAATCAGGGCCTTCTCGGCAGTTGCCCCCAACTCTGAAATGCTCTCCCTATGGAGATCCGCCTGGCGCCAACACTTTTGGCTTTTCGACGCCAGGCAAAGACTTTCCTGTTTGGCCAACATTTTAATTAGATTACTCAGATGGACACATGAGCAGCAGGGATTTATAATTTATAATTTGTACTGTATGTTGTTTTAACTGTATTTTCTCCCACCTCCATCTTTCTCAGGCTCTCTGCTTACGTGTCAGAACTGCTAGCCATTGCTCATCTCCAAAGTGGCTCCGAGTGCCGTTTCTGTGTCATTGTGCCAGGTGAGTCATGTCCCTGTAGAGAAATGGTTTTTCTCTTTCCCTTTCTTATAAACTGTGTGAAAACAGACTTTATGCCGCCCTGGGAGATTTTATGGTGGGGCCTAAATTGAGGGTGGGAAAAGACTGATGCCCAGCAAAAGGGTTACTGAGGAGAGCAACTAATTGGAAAACAGGAGGTCACTGAGAGAAGCCTAGGGGGTGATTAGCAGAGAAGTTATTGGAGGAAGGAAATACTTGTTTTTTATCATTTGAAAAGAAGTGGAGAGAGCTGTTGACAACAGATCAAACTAGTTCCTGTAAATCAACATCAGCAGAGTTCCATGGTGAGTAACATTATGTCTGTGAAGATTCTCAGTCATCCAGGTGAGTTTATCTGGTAGTTGAGTCATGGCTACTGGACTTCTTTTTTCTTGAGATATAGAAATGTTTTGCTGCTCATCCAAACAGCTTCCTCAGTCTGAATACAGCTAGTGTGAGTCCTCCATCTTTTAGTCAGCTTTGACCTCTTGTCACCCTGATCTGAATTAGGCTCATAAGTTGAACAATGGCCTGAATGGGCTCGTTAGGGAAACAATAGTATCCACAGCCTTAAGGTGAACAATGGCCTATGGTGCTGAAACCTATAAAGTATGGGTTGTTAGCTATGGCCTTGGTGGTAAAGGCTTTTTGATTTGTCTGGGTATTGTTTAAAGCACACCCTGATAAGTAGCAGATAGACTATACCTGAGCCCCCCCACACACACACCTCTGCTGAGGGAAGGGGTTTCAATGCTCACATGAATGGCTTCCCTGACTCCTCTCTCAAACCACCTATCTTCTCTGTGTAATAGGTGAGTAACATTTTGGCTCATATTTTTCCTATTAACATGTGAAGAAACATTACCCCCCCCCTTCATTTCCACATCCCTAGGGTGGTGGCAAGAGACTGAAATAAGATGCAAACAGCAGCAGTGGCTCCAGGTTCAGCTACATTTATCAGGAAGAAGAGACATTATCACCCTTGCAGCTGTTCCGCTTCACTGCAATATCGTCGACAGTCATGCCAAATGGGCCCAGCGTGCGGAGGCTGGAAAGTTCTCGCCTGCCTCTCACTGATACGGCTGCTTTGATTAAACATTGGAGACCATTTAAAGAAAAGAAAAGAAATCCTGTTGCCTGGGCGTTTGCTGGCTAGCTACCTACATACTCAGGAGATAAAAGGAACA
This sequence comes from Phrynocephalus forsythii, assembly GCA_029282475.1. Lineage (NCBI taxonomy): Eukaryota > Metazoa > Chordata > Lepidosauria > Squamata > Agamidae > Phrynocephalus > Phrynocephalus forsythii. Next base: position 87,276,958 of record JAPFRF010000007.1, on the reverse strand, counting down.
AGGATGAGAGGAGAGATGGAGATGGGGAAAGGAACCAGAGGCCACAGCCACACCAGTGAAATGTTCCCTATTTATGCCCCAGTGTGATTGTGTCTTAAATTTGTGGTCACACAACTCATGGCCATTAGTGAATCACTTACCCAGCCAGCAGGCTCACTGTGGCTCATTTCCTGCCTGCCTGGAGGCAGGGGCATAGTGCAGGGAGGTCAAGGGGGCGGGGTTCCCAGGTGCAGCAATAAGGGGGCACAAAATCACCTATCGCCCCCCACCCCTCCACCTGCCATCTCCAAGTCCAGCTGCTGCCTCCAGGCAGGCAGGGGAGGCTGTGTTTGTGTGTGTGCATGTGAGTGTATGCATGTATGCAATCTGATGATTAATCTGCTCCCAGCCCTCCTGTTCCTTGCTATCTGCTAAAAAGATGCCTTTTCTTCTCCCTTCTGCTGGGTCCCTTGTTTTGCTCTGGCACCGAGATGCCCGTCAAGAGGGACACATCTGCCTGGCACAGCCGCCGCCGCCGCCGTCGCTCTTACCCTGGGAGGCAGAGAGGGGTGTGTATGTGTGAGGCATGCTTGCACTGCTGAAGCCCTGAGATCCGCCTGCCCTGAGTGATCCCAATGGCCGGGTGGCTTTTTTTGAGGGGGGGATCTCCCGCCTTGTTTCCTGCCGCCCGAAGTTGGGAAAGCCTTCCATGGCACTGGAGGGACTCCTTGACCTCGCAATTCACACCTTGTGGGGGGACACAAAAACTGACTCTTGCCGGAGCTATGTCTCTGCCTGGAGGAGTCCACTATTGCTGTTCTGCTGCAGTTTGATATAGTCAGTTCCCATCTGGCCTGTGTATACAATTCTATCAAAACTCTTTTGAACTAAAGTCACAGTGGAAGGGGGCTGCCACAACTTCTGGATGGCTGCCCATTAATTTTTTTATTATTATTTTTCCATGGCTGGAGCATTGACGTGTTGGTAAACTCCCGTCATCAGTTTCAACAAAAACTGTAGCCACAGTTGGAATTATTTCTGCCAAACATATTGGAATTATATCAGGGAAGGGCACAGCCACAGGTGGGATGGGGGGAGGTTGGTTCTTTGTGGGCAAAGCTTTGCTTCCAGACTGTCTGTGAAGATTCTCAGTCATCCAGGTAAGATATATGGAAGATGAGTCTTGGCAACCGTACTTCTTTTTTTGTGAGAGCAAAATGTTTTGCTACTCATTCAAGCAATCAACATGGACAAAGCTGCTTGGATGAGTAGTGAAATGTTTCAATTTCACAAGCAAAGAAATTCAGTTGTCATGATTCAACTTCCAGACTGCTCCCAAAGGCACCGTACCTGACTGGAGATGGGCACGGAACGAACATTTTTTCGTTTCCGTTACCGTTTGTCGTTTCCGTTATGTAACGAAACGACACACAAAAATTGTGATGAAAATGCAACGAAACGAACAGAACCACGAAAATTGTGGTCGTTATGTTTTGCTTCCGTTAATGGTGACGCGCAATGAAATGAGCTGGTTTAAATGTTAAAAAACGCCCTGGACATCCATAAAAACACAGCGATAACTATTTATATTGTCTGATAATACCTACCAGAGGGGTTGGGGTCCTTAAAATGTTTGTTTTTGTCTTCTCCCATTGCAATGTATTTTTCTTTTCCCTTTAAAATGGATGTCACCACCAGCCACAAAATGGAGGCAAGCCATGTGATGGGATCATGTTCAACCAATAGCATGCCCAGGTTGCAGACTGGGCGGGCAGGTCTGGCAGCCACAGAGGGCATAAAAAGCTCTGGCAGCCCCCCTCCTCCTTGCAGTCTCTGGTGGGAGTTAGGGTGGGATTGCTTTCTCTGCGACTCTAGCTTCAGTCCTGCAGCCTCCCTGTGTGCGTGCGTGCTGCGTACCTCTCAGTGAGTACCCTCCCCTGCCCCGCATTGCAGTCACTCTGCAGCTGCCTTGCACCCTGGGCAACACCCGCTGTTGCCTTTGCAGCCTCCCTGCATACCTAGCCTATACTGTGCCTCTGCCAGCATCCATTTTTTTAGTGTTTTCCCTCTGGTCTGGAACGTTGGGGGATGCCTGCGCACGGAAATGCTTTAAAAATCGCGCAAAAAGTGGGTAGAAACGACAAACGAAAAAATGAAAAACGGTAACGAAATTTTTCCAAAAATTCATGACAAACTGAAACGAACCAAAACAGACCTCTCAACGACAAATGAAAAACCGAAACACCATTTTTTTGTTTCGTGCCCATCTCTATACCTTACGTAGCGATGTATCACTTAAAAAAAAAACTTGAAAAAAAGTCAGTTACAGGGCTGCAGTGCCCCATAGTGTCAGTAGCCATAATGAGTCAAATTGGCAAGCCCAAAACACATTGGGACACGCATACAAATAGATATACAGTAGGACCCCAGTATCTGCTGGGGATTGGCTCCAAGCCTTCCCATGGATAATGAAAACCGTGGATAAGAGAGAACACCAAAATATCCCCAAAACTGCTGTTTTTTGATAGTAACGTGCTTTACAGCTGCTGTTTGTGATGGCAGCTTGCTTTAGAGCTGCTGTTTTATGACAGTAGCTTGCTTTACAGCTGCTCTTTGTGACAGTAGCTTGCTTTGCGGCTGCTGAATTATTTATTTATTTAATCCTCTGCCAACCATGGATAACTGAATCAGTGGATAATGAATCAGTGGATACGAGGGGTCCTACTGTACCACATGACAATGAAGCACCACAAGAAAGGGCTGGAACATATCATTAACTGTGGCCTAATTAATTCTACATGTTATGTATAAGATTTGATATTATCCACATTTTCCGCTTCTGGAGGGAGACTTGGACTTTTGATTTGGGCTGTTTTAATTCAATAGGGAGTTTTCACCTTCCATGTGACTCCTCATTTCCAAGACAAGTGGCCTTCCATTTTTCTGTCCACATTCTCCATGCAAGATTCCTGCTGTGGTTTAAAGAAGCTTACAAACAATCAGCGATAAATTATGTTCCAGCAAATGTTTGGAAGAACTTTCCAAAAGTAGGATATTTTGAGCAGTGCAGCAGGCTGCAGTAAGTGTGGTGAATTTCACTTTGCTCTTGTAAACAGAAGGTGGATGGCAATCTGTCAAGGATAATTTATTTGAAGATTTTCTGTACTGGCATTTCCGGAACTAGATTGACTAGATGATGTTCAGGGGTCCCTTCAACTATACAGGTCTGTGTTTCCATGACTCTATAATCCTAATCCTAATGTATGTCAATTTCCAGAGTTAATTTAAAAAAATAAAACATAGACTGACAGATTTTTGACATATAGCAAGAAAAATGAAGGAACTGTTTGTGTAAATTAGCCTTACACGGAGATTTATAAATTTTCACTAGAGGATTTTGTCCTGAGATATTTATACCGAGTTATTTTTACTTAACCCCTGTTGAAGCCAAAAGTAGTGTTTTCTTTCTCAAAACATGCCTAAACACAGCTGCTGAAATGTACTTAAGAAACAGATCTTCTTCTTCTTCTTCTTCTTCTTCTTCTTCTTCTTCTTCTTCTTCTTCTTCTTCTTCTTCTTCTTCTTCTTCTTCTTCTTCTTCTTTGCATGGGGCAAAATCAGACAAGCAACACTATATGATTGTGGGTACTGATAAAAAGTAACCATGAAGCACAATGCCAGAACTGAAAAAATAAGATGCCATTTCAGAGGGATGAATACATTCCAGCTGTGAATGATTCAATTTTAGATGTCTTATGAATGGAATGGTTAATATGCTTCCTTTTGTTCATCAAATTGGCTTTGGGGGCGGGGGGGGGAGAAGAAAAGAAAAAAAGGACAGTGTATCAATTCATGGATCTTTGAATGAACAATGCCTGCAAGCGTTTAGCCTCTAACTGGTAAATACTCCAATTAAGTAGTGATTGAGTTACCATATATTAGCAAACTTCCAGGAATGCAAAATGTAATTAAGTGGAAAAGGTGACATGGCTTATCTTCCCCCCACCCCTCCATGTCCCACCCCATCATGTGCCTGGAATTAGTTATTTAATAACCTGTTGAACTAGTTTGTTTCTTCCATGATAGTCAGTGTTTGAGGGTCTCCTTTTTCCTATCCCAAGACAAGACCTCCATGTTCTGTATGCAAAAGCAAAAGCAAAAGCAAAAGCAAAGTGTTCTGCTTATATACCGCCTCATACCACTTTAAGTAGTCTCTGAGCGGTTTACAATTTTAATTACAGTGTGCAGGCACCTTCACTTGCCTCCTGAGGTCCAGACCAAGGCCTTCCTCCAGATAAGACAAAAGACAAGATGGTTCCTTTTCCCATCCATCTACAGGTGGTGGTTGGGTTGTGTCATTCTTCACTCCAATGCAATTAGGTCTTCCATAAATACCTGATGGCACCAGGATAAGTGAGTGGGTACCAAATAAACCTCATGGTGCGTTGTTCACCTAGAGAGAAGAGTGGCCACAGGGTTCAGGAGGAACTACCATGCAGTCTCCCACCACCTGCCACCTGAGACCATTGCCTCACTCTGCCTAATGGTACTGCTCGCCCTGGCTAGGGGTAGTGGAGGGTCAGGTTGGCTGAGTTCCAGCAGAGGTCTCAGGGAATGGATCAGCTTCTTCAGTACTTCTGCTGACACCTGGTGGCATATAAGGCAATTGAGACCAACCCTCTGCTGAGTGCAGGAATCCAAGTCAAAGCAGATCTGAACTGACTGTCCAATTGTCCAATTGTCTTTTAAATGCCTCCAGTGTTGGAGTGTTCACCACCTCCTGAGGTCAATGGTTCCATTGTTGCACTGCTCTAACAGTTAAGAGTTTTTTCCTGATATCTGGCCACAATATGGTTTCAGACCTTTCATTGCAAAGTCAAGGGTTTACTTTTTGTGGGGGGTCCCTTTTCAGCAGACATTTCATAGAGTCACAGAAGAGTCAAGTTGGAAGGGGCCTAGAAGGCTGTCAAATACAACCCGTGCTCCATGCAAGAAATACAAATCAAAAGATCTAGGGTCCTTCCTTGCTTCCTAGAAATGAAGACATGGTTCTTTGGAATTTACTCAACCCTCATGTATGTTTCAACAGGACACCTGCATCATCAGGATCAGTGTAGGAAATGATTCCACACATAGGCACATTATTGGGTTCAATGAAGCCAGGCCTCATGGAGCAGTTTTATTTATTTTATTTTATTTATTTATTTTTACAACTTATATGCCGCCCACTACCCAAAGGTCTCTGGGCGGCTTCCAATCAAAGAATTAAAACAGTAAAAACATCAAACAACAATAAATAAGTAAAACAATAATAAAAACTTTATACTAAAATCATCACACTAAAATTGCCATCAGAAGACCCACATTCTGAATTGTATCAATTAAAAAACTTCTGGAACAGGACGGTTTTTACCTGGCACCGAAATGTCATCAGTGTTGGCACCAGGTGGATCTCACTTGGGAGGGCATTCCATAGCTTGGGGGCAGCTGCCGAGAAGGCCCTGTGTCTGCAAGCCTCCTTGAGGGATGGCTCTTTCAAGAGTTCCCCCTGGCTCAAACTTAATTTCCTGTGAGCATGAATCTCAGGCTCTTTTATTAGTCATTTATATTTATTTATTTATTTATTGTTGCATTTATATCCCGCCCATCTTCAAATTTGAACTCTAGGCGGCTAACAACGAGGCGACATGCGCCAGCAAACAAATCAACAATCAACAATTAGGTAAAAACAATATACTAAGTAATACAATAAATAGTATAAAAACATATAAAAGCACTTATCACACCCCAGAGTCACCAAAAAAGGCGAAGTACCTATAATTGAGCTTCAACTGTAAGCTATTAAGCTGTTATGCTGTTGATGGCGGAAGAAAAAAAAAATTAGGGTGCGCCAAAGGCCTCCCGAAATAAGAATGTTTTTAATGCTTTACGAAAGGCCAGCAGGGACTCTGCAGAGCGCACTTTGCTGGGGATGGAGTTCCACAAGGACGGGGCTGCCACAGAGAAAGCTCAGTTCCGCGTAACCGTCTTACGGGCTTCTCGCGGAGTGGCAACCCGAAGTGAGTGCGCTTGCAACTGCTGAACAGGTCAGGCCGAGGTGGATCACTGGACGATACGCTCTGACAGGTAGTCCGGGCCCAAGCCATGGAGGGTTTTATAAACTAAAATGAAGACCTTGAATCTAATCCGGGCTGCAATGGGCAACCAATGCAGGCGGGTCAGGACTGGGGAGATGTGGTCATAACGACGCACACCAGCCACCAGCCTGGCCGTCGCATTCTGTACCCGCTGCAAGCGCCGGAGAGAAGAGCCAAGGCAGTAGCCAGCCATCACCAGCGCTTGAACCACTGTTCTCAGAGAGTCAGCATCCATGTAGTTGCAGTAGTCCAGCCTCGAGATCACCAGCGCTTGAACCACTGTTCTCAGAGAGTCAGCATCCAGGTATGGGTGGATCTGGGCTATCTGATGAAGATGATAATAGGCAGCCCTGGTCACCGACGCCACCTGAGCCTCCATGGAAAGCGCCGGGTCCAGGACCACGCCCAGATTCCACACCCTCTCCGTGAGTTGGAGGGAAACTCCCCCCAAGCAGGGGAGAGGGCCTCCGTACCCAGATGGCAAGCTCCCAAAGAACATAACCTCCATCTTCTCAGGGTTGAGCTTAAGCCTGTTCGCCCCGGTCCAAGTCAGTATGGCGTCAAGGCACCCATCAAGGATCCTCACAGTTTCCACTGCAGAGGTGGAAAAGGAGAGATAGAGCTGCGTGTCGTCAGCGTACTGGTGACAGCAGACTCCAAATCTCCTAATGACCCCAGCCAGCGGCCTTACGTAGATGTTAAACAGCATGGGGGACAGAGACGACCCCTGTGGAACTCCACAAGGGAGAATCTACGGGGCCGATAACTCCCCCCCCATGCTGAACATACTGGGGACGGCCCTCCAGGAAGGATCGGAGCCAACTGCGAGCAGTGCCTCCAATTCCCACCTCAGAGAGCCGATCCAGTAAGAAACCGTGGTCAACGGTATCAAAGGCCGCTGACAAATCCAGGAGAACCAACAGGGTAGAGCAACCCCTGTCGGCCGCCCAGATTAGGTCATCTTGCAGTGCAACCAAAGCTGTTTCGGTCCCCCGACGGGGCCTGAACCCGGACTGGCATGGATCAAGGCACTGCCGATCCTCCAGGTATGACTGCAGCCGGACCGCTGCCACCCTCTCGATGACCTTGCCCATAAACGGGACATTTGCAATCGGGCGATAGTTTGCCAAATCATCCGATGCAAGGCCAGGTTTTTTAAGAATGGGCTTTACCGCCGTCTCCTTCAGGCGGGAGGGAAAAAACCCCTCGCTGAAGGAGGCAGTGGGGATGACAGAAGCCCATTCGGCCATACTCCCGCTGGCAGCTTTTATTAACCAGGCAGGGCAAGGGTCGAAAGGGGTGGACGCAGGCCGGCAATGCGCCATAGCCTTAGAGGCCTCGACAGGGGAAACAGGCCCAAGCGCATCCAACCGAGGCAACGAAGGCGGTTCAGCAGCTGGGGATGGCGGAGCAGTGCTACTGCAACAGGAGTCGAAGCCGGCCCGGATGGCCTCAATTTTAGATTGAAAGAATGTTGCAAAATTCTCGCTACTGAAATCAGTAGGAGGAGGCCTGACCAGACTAGGATTGGTGAGGTCCCACACCACACGGAAGAGCTCCACCTGGCGGTTGGAGGCCTCACCAATTCTCAGGGAGTAAAAAGATGACTGAGTCTCCCTGATCGCTTTAGAATAGTGCCTATTCTGGAAAACAACTGCAGCCGTGTTTGTAACTGTCCGGGTTCTTCTCCAGCTGCGCTCTAGCCTTCTCCTCTCCTGCTTCATTGCGCGTAACTCCTCCGTAAACCACGGCGAAGGCCAAGCTCGGCAACGGAGAAGGCGCTTGGGGGCGATCCTGTCTATGGTACGGGCAGCTGTTTCAAACCAAAGGTTGGCCACGACCTCGGCCAGAGTTGCAAGAAGCAGAGCAGCAGAGATGGGGTGAGTGTCTACGTATCAGGATGCTATAGGCTGGTGAAATTTCTGGGGAGGGCTTATCTGACGTAAGCAGTGTCACATAGCGAGGGTCTTGATGAATGATTACTAGCAGCTTGTTTTTTCCTATGTGCCATCTCATGACCTTGTTTGGCTAATTTTAGTGTAATGATTTTAGTGTAAGGTTTTTATTATTGTTTTAATTATTTATTGATATTTGATGTTTTAACTGTTTTAATTCTTTATTGTAAGCTGCCCAGAGACCTTTAGGTAGTGGGCGGCATATAAGTTGTAAAAATAAATAAATAAATAAATAAATAAATAATGTGGGGAAAGAGATAAGGCAAGCCTGCTTCCTGCGCATCAGGCCGGATGGGTTCCATTGTCCTCTCCTGGGCTTCCTGCACAGATAGGGTTCAATGATTCCCAAAAGACCCTATGCAGGAAGCTGACTGGGTGCTTATTAATATCTCCCAAGTGGATATATCTATAGATAAGTATTCATATTTATCATCAGTCTAAACATATTAAAAATATTACAAGAAAATACCCAAAAATATGTATTTCCATGCAGAGTTACCAGAACTGACCACTAGGAGGAGACAGAGACCATGCCATGTGCACGGTTCATTATTATCCAGTTTTCAGCCTCTGTGTGGTAGCATCTTGGACCTGATCCCCCACAGATATGGGGGCACATTATCTTCCTTATCTCCTTCCTCATCACCATGACTTAATCCTTTAAGAACAACTGGGCGATGTTGGTAGAACTTTTTCTTGCTCTGATGTGATTTGGTCTATCTGGATCAGTGGCAGTCCCTCCATCTACTTTGTTTCAAACTGTTTGTGAGAACAATTGTGTGGCTCTGTTCAATACACAGATTCATATTGACATCATAGAGCAGGGAGCCCTTCAGCCTAAACACTTTTACAATGTCCAGAACCTCACATCACATGTAGAAGTTAAATGATATGACATATTGCACAGAGAAACAGGTAATACTCAGCTGGCCCATGGCTTTTGAGTTGCTTGGGTGACCTGATGAGCCTGTTCTCGTTACTACATCTTGGGGCAGTGAGTTCCATAAGAAAACAATGCATCTGATAATGTGGCTTCTTTTATTTCTTCCAAATCAATTCCAGCAAGTGTGAGAGAGAAATGTTTGTGCATACAGAACCTACTTTGTCCACCCTACTCATTGCTTCATAAGTGGTCAACTTCCATCTAAGCTATCTTTTCTTTTAACCCTAAAATGTCCAAAATGTTTAGTCTCACTTATCAGAAGTAATAGATTTATGGAGAGTAGCCAGAATGGGTTCCCAGTGGGCATTAAAATGTCTGGAACTGAATCCCAGCCTTTCCTTTGGTAAGCAGGATGCAGGGGTTGTGAGTAAGATCTCATTTCAAGTGTCTAATTGGAAAGGAGGTAGAAGAAATTAACAGACTCCAGGGCTAATCAAGAGACAGCACGTTCTGCTGATGCAGCCTCGGTAATTCACATGCTCCTCTGACACATATAAAATGCCAACTTTCCATGCTTGTTAATTTTTTATTTCGTTTTGGAATTGCTGTATAAAAATTATGCCCCCAAATGTTTTATGTGTTTTATTTATATTTTATGGTAACAAATAGGTGCTTGTGAAGCACTGTAGAAAGCCAGTTTTTATACATCGAGCAAAAGAATCCCTTGCTGCTTGAAATACCCATAACAGAACTGAAATATAAAGATTCAGTAGTGGCAAGACCAAAAATTCAGAAGGTCAATGAAGTCTATATATCTGTCTTGCACAACTAAGCGGCCCTGTAGCATAGTGGTTAAATGTCAGTACTGCAGTCAGTACTCTTCTCAAGGCTTGGGTTTGACCCCAGTAGGTGCAGGTAGCTGGCTCAAAATTAACTCAGTCTTCTGTTCTTCTGAAGTCAGTAAATTAAGTACTCAGCTGGCTGGTGTGTGTGTGTCAGAGACGTAGCCAGGATTTGAAGCCCCTGGGGACAAAGTTCATTTTTGTGCCCATCCTGCTGGTGCCCCCACATCGCATCCACCTAGCAACTGGGGGAGGGCGGCAAACTCTGTGGGGTGGGAGTGTGTGTGTGCACATGTGTGCAGATGGGCAGATGGGGATGTGCATGTGCATGCGTGCACGCATCTGCTTGCCTGCCTGCTTCACTGCTTGCCTCCTGCTTGGAGGTGCCGTCACCAAGCCTTAAGGGAAAAGGAAGACTGCTGGGTGGTGGGAGGGTGCATGACTTCCTCCCCCTGCTCCCCCTCCAGATTGCTACACCCAGGGGCAAATGTACCCTTCTCCCCGCCCCCAGATACACTCCTGGTCTCTCTCTCTCTCTCTCTCTCTCTCTCTCTCTCTCTCTCTGTGTGTGTGTGTGTGTGTGTGTGTGTGTGTGTGTGTATTCTGCCCAGGTTAAGCTGAGGAGTGTGAAATGGCTGGCAATTAAAAACAGCAACAAGCTAACTTAACCCAATCGAACCTAGACTAAAATAAAATAAAATAAAGACTTCAGGGGAAACAACCTTTCCTCCCTCTGATTTTCTCCAAGAAACATTAGTCACATTCTGCTAAACATTCGTTTGACTGACGGGCTCAAAAAGGGCAGTTCATTTAAGAGTAAATGCGGACAAGAGAGCACTTCAGGATGAATACATTATGGATAGAGGGGGGTTCAGCTTTTCCTTTTCACCTGCTTTTTCTGCTGCAAACACACACCCCTCCTACATATTTAATGCCTGCCTTCCTTCACATGCTCCAGAGAAGAGGGCTATTTTTAGTGCCAAAACACACAGCCCGCCACCTTCTCCAAAGCCTGACAACAAGGCATTTCTGGTGCCTTTATTTTTCCAAAGGGGAAAAAAAATAGGCTAGCTTTAATGGAAGTCAGGACAAAACCTGGCCCTAGAAACCCTCATTGACATTCTGTGTGGATTTCATCTTTGCATACCTGTTGCTCGAAGAGACCTTTTTATTTTAGGGAATTATAGACTAATGCCTAATCCAGGTGGTGCTTGCACCTAGGACTCAGCCATTGAACCCATTGGATTTACTCAGGTGTAGCCCCTTCATACAACAGCATGTTCAATGGGGTTACTTTGGTTAGGAGGAGCAATGGATATTAGTGAATATTTTCCTGCCAGAAAATAGAACTAGACTGACCCCGGTAAATATTTATTTATTTATTTATTTACTTACTTACTTACTTACTTACTTATTTACTTACTTACTTACTTACTTACTTACTTATTTATATAGCTTGTTCCTTGTGGCTCAGGTGAAGTTGATGATGCGTCCCATTACTTGCTCAGGTGCCCCCTTCATGACCAACCCAGAGGCAAATTCCTCCGTGGGATTATTACTTCACTGGTAGATAGGTCCCCTGGAGCCCAACTTAGTATGCTACTTGTCGGTACAGACAGGTTTATTACACAGCAAGTTGCAAAGTTTGTGCTGGCAGCTATGAAAGTTCGGGTCAACCTCTAACTTTGGGAGGACTATACTGCTCTGCAAGTGTCACACACTTTTTTTAAGTTTTAATTATATTTGTCACGGATATAACTTTATAAGTTTTTTTTCTTTTTTTAATCAAGATTGCGATGACCAATGGTTTTTAGCAATAAACTATTACCTTACCTTACCTATATAGCTTGTATGCCGCCCACTACCCAAAGGTCTCTGGGTGGCTCACAATCAAAATAAACAATTAAAACATCAAAATTGTATAATACATTGCCAGACCAGGCGGAAATAAACAAGTCGCACACGTTCGCTTTGGGTTAACAAGGGCCACAATTTATTAACGTTATTAACTTCAACGTAACTTTATGAGGGCCTGGAGTGTAGCGCAAATTTATGGTGGTTCTTAATTTGTCTAGGTCCCTTTTACAGGTAAATTCCTGCGGCCTGTTTTACTGCCGCAGGGGTGATGCCTACTGTGTTGGCATCCTCCCACGTAAATCCCAGCCTTGGCAACCCTTGAATGTGGTTGGTTTTAAGCTTTCATTTATGCCAGTCTAATGCTGGTCCTATCAACTTGTTTATGGGCTGTCAAGCTCTCTGCCGCTGTCAATTCAGGTAGGGACCTAGGTAACCAATGTTTAGTTTTGCGCTACCCGCCAATTGTGACCGAGGGTTGGAAAAAAGGCCCATTGTCCGCGTGTGGATGGTGGGATGGGCGAAAACTCACCATCACTCCTGGCCAATCTGAGTGACAGTCAAAAATTCCCATCCGGCCCCAAAGCGACCAGCAAAGCATCACCATCCATACCTAAAGGGCGGGTGGGCGGGGAAAGGTAAGACTGCGCAGGGATGCCGTAGGGGAGCTCGCCCAGCCTTAAATAGGCTCGCTCCCCCAGCGCACCCTGCGCAGATTGCGCAGCCAACCGGCGACTGCCCCCGCCGGCTGGCAAAGACGCCCCGCCCCCCGCATGCTGCGGGGCGAAGCAGCCATTGCCAGACCAGGCGGAAATAAACAGTCGCACACGTTCGCTTTGGGTTAACAAGGGCCACAATTTATTAACGTTATTAACTTCAACGTAACTTTATGAGGGCCTGGAGCGTAGCGCAAATTTTATGGTGGTTCTTAATTTGTCTAGGTCCCTTTTACAGGTAAATTCCTGCGGCCTGTTTTACTGCCGCAGGGGTGATGCCTACTGTGTTGGCATCCTCCCACGTAAATCCAGCCTTGGCAACCCTTGAATGTGGTTGGTTTTAAGCTTTCATTTATGCCAGTCTAATGCTGGTCCTATCAACTTGTTTATGGGCTGCCAAGCACTCTGCCGCTGTCAATTCAGGTAGGGACCTAGGTAACCAATGTTTAATTTTGCGCTACCCGCCACCAAAGAGGCGCACAGACGCCTCTTTACCCCAACCGGCCAAACAACGCGGCCCGCAGGCCCTCACATAAATCTGAAACAAACAGATCCAGGCCCTTGTCTGACAGGTGGACCCCATCAGGGCGAAAAAGGTCGGGAGTCCGTGCAGTGATGCCTGGGTGCCAAATGACCGAGCCAAGCTCCGCCCGGACTACTCGGGCCACCTCTCGATTGACTCCCTTCCGGGCCTTGTGCATCTTTTGGGGGTGGTGAAGGGGACCCCACACTAGCCTCGGAATCATGGCCGACCACATGATGATCGTAGCTGGGCGATGCTGCTTAAATGTCCTCAGGTCATCGATGACCTGGAGGATTAGGGACTTGCCCGACATACGGGTCAAGTCGTTTCCACCGAGGTGAACCATGACAATGGCCGGGGGAGGGTCAGGAGGATCATTAAGGGCTGCTGGTAAGAATTCCTTCCATAGCATCCCCCGTCTTCCCCTCCACACCAGGTCGGCCAGCTGTCCCAGGCCGAGATCGCGGCCACGTCCGGACCGCACTGCAAACTTGGCGGCCCAAAACACAAAACTGTGGCCATAGATAACGACTCGGACCCGTCCTTCTGGAGCACAACCTGTAACGACAAACAGAAAGAGCTGGACCGGTCTCACCGGTCCGTTAAGGGGCGCACGTAGGTCTTAAATCGCCTCGACCGCCATCGGCCGATCCGCTGGATTCCAGCCGGATCGACCCCGATGGCAGCGGCCGTAGAAGCGGCCCCAATCCTGAAGGAGTGGGTACCAAAACGCCATCCTGAGATGCCCGCGACCTGGAGAGCCCTGGATGATACCTGCCAGAATTGATACTGGGTCAATGGTGATCCCGTCTGATGCTGGAATAGGTACCCCTGACCCAAGCCAATCTGTCGGGTATACCGTTGCAGTGCTAGTATCGGGCAAATTTGAGGCAGAGAGCACCTACCCAGGCGTACATCCGCACCCCTACCCTTCTGATCCATCTTGGATTTGCGGATGTGAAGTACGACGTGGTCGTCATAAAGGGCCATGTCCGCCCATTGTAGAGTGGTTTTGGAAGAATCGTTTTTTGAGTGGGCTACCAGTTCGCTGACTCGGAATGCCCCAAAAAAGGCCACCAATGTGGCAGCCTGGAATAATCCCGCTTCAAACGGGTCCGAACACACCCTAGGCCAAACTGAGGCCAACTTACATAGCATCCCTGGGGAGATAGGAGTCCGATCATCTTGTGGCCTGCCCCGCTCCCTAGCCCAACCTTCTATCATCTTGCCTATTCTAAACTGGCAATCTGGGAGGTCAAATCCCTGTGCCCTGGCGTAATAGTACAGGGCTGAGAGCTTACCCTGTATAGTCTGGGGGGCTAAGCCTTTGAAGTGTAAATGCACCGCAAATTGGACCAGCTGGTCCGCCAAAGCCGGCCACATGTGATGGAATCCTTCGCTAGCGCAAAAACGCGCATACTCGGAACAGGCCGTCGAATACGCCCTGCGGGTACTAGGTGCCAAGGCCAGCCCCATGGCCCGATTTGCTTCTACCCTCCAAGCCTCCATACCTCGGTTGGTAGAATGTCTGGGTCCATAAGCGCCTGAGGTGCTAACGATCTGAACCGCTCCATCTGTTGGCGGGACAGCGCGTCAGCAAGCTCATTCCTGACCCCCGGCACATGGTGTGCCCGGAATAATATGTTGAACTGAAGGCATCGGAGGGTCAGAGCACGGACCAAACCCATCACCCGCTTTGATTTAGATGTCAATTTATTAAGGATATGTACCACTGCCTGGTTATCACAGTTGAATTGTACTACCGAATTAGCCAGCCACTCGGCCCACAGAAAGACAGCCCCCACTATCGGAAACAGTTCTAAAAACGTAAGATCCCGGGTGATACCCCTACCCTGCCACTCTGGCGGCCACGTGCCAGCACACCAGCGGCCCTGGAAATAGAGACCAAAGCCGAGGGCCCCGGATGCATCGGTCTGGACCTGCAGGTCTGAGGCAGCGATCGTTTCCGATCACCAAAAGCAAATGCCATTAACATTGGATAGAAATTGGAGCCAGATTCTGAGGTCGTCCTTTATATCCGCAGAGATACGGCGCTGGTGATGAGGACTACGAAGCCCTGCAATGGCATCGCAGAGTCTGCGCACAAAAGCCCTACCGGGGGCAACCACCCTGCAGGCAAAATTTAGGTGCCCTATAATCTGTTGTAGTTCCCGAAGCGTGGCCTTCCTCCGCGCCAAGAGCGCCGACAAGCGGGCGCGGAGGTCAGCCAGCTTCTCGCTAGGGAGTCTGCAAGTTTGTGACACAGTGTCCAGCTCGACACCCAAAATGTAAGGACAGTGGTGGGGCCCTCAGTCTTATCCTCCGCCAAGGGGAGACCCAGTTCAGCTGACATGGTACGGAAGGTAGCCATGAGAAATGCACATTGCTGGGTGCCTGCCTTCCCTGCAAACAAGTAATCGTCCAGGTAATGGATAATGTGGGAACTGCCCGTCCACTGGCACACTGCCCATTCCACGAAGGAACTAAAGCGTTCGAAGGCAGAACAGGAGATGGAGCAGCCGAAGGGCATGGCCCTATCCAAGTAATAACGTCCCTCAAACGCAAAACCTAGCAACTCACAATCGTCCGGATGGACTGGTAGGAGCCGAAATGCTGATTTAATATCGCACTTCCCAATTTCAGCCCCCATTCCGCAACCCCGTACCATTCTTATGGCCGCATCAAAGGAGGTATAACGGACGCTGCATAATTCCTGCGGTATCATGTCGTTCACCGACCCCCCCCGCCGGGTACGACAGATGGTGAATAAGGCGATACTCGCCGGGTGTTTTCTTGGGGACAATACCCAAGGGGGATACCCATGAGCGAGGCATCGGTGGACGATCAAATGGTCCGAGGATCCTGCCCGCAGCCAGTTCAGAAGCTATCTTCTCCCGCACAATTGCCTCCTTACCTACTACAGATTTTAGGTTGTGAGCCAGAAAGGGCAGTCGTTCCCCAACAGCCGGTATGCGGAAACCATGGACAAAACCGCCTAAAATGTAGGTGGCTTCGTCCCTCAAGGGGTAGCTACGAAGCCACGCCCTCAGAACCGGCACCCGTATGGGACTAGGTCCCTTTAGGAGGCGGGGAGGACCCTGGTTGGGTACGCCTGCCTCCTGTGTCCCTACCTCCGCTATTTCCCAGTTTGCCCCTAGGGCAAGTAGAGGCTGGGTGGTTGGCTCCACAGGTGGAGCACAGGTGCCTAAATTTACACTGGCGGCGCCCGCAAGACCCTTTACTGTTGTATTCAAAGCAGACCAGCCGGGGTTGAACCGGCTGGCCCGCGTTTGCGTGGGAATTGCCAAGCTGACCAGGGCGCAATATCGCATGGCCACTATCAAATCTCTCATTCAGGGCCTGACGGGGGGCGCTCATCACCCTCAGCCATAGGTAGCTATGAGGTCTGTCCCAGCGGAGTGTGGGGTCCTTGGCTATCCGGCGACAAAAGGCTTCGTCGTACGCCAGCCAAGCGGAGGCCGGGAAGTCCGACCGGGCCCTGATTATGTTATCCAAGTAGTGCCACAACACCACACCCTTTTGGGGGTGGGCCTGAGCATAAATGCCTGCATACATGACAAAAGCTGTCAGCCAGTTATTCCAGGTTTTTTCCGGCTTCCTCCTCCTAATTCTCTCTTTCTCTTTGTCATCCAGCTTTTCTAGGTCTTTGGTATCAATTTCCCTATTGAGTAGCTCGAAGATATCGACGTACCTCCCCGACACGATCTTGTCGATCATAGTGTCGGAAAGGTGGTCCCCTAATGGCAATAACTCGTCCCCCTCCGGCAAGTCCAATGGGTTGGTTGCCGCCACGTCTGATTCCTCTGTCTGCTTGGTAGCAGGCTGCCCTGCAGGAACAGGAAGTTTATCGCCTGCTCCTCCCTGGACCTCGTGCGGGATTCCACTGGGGTCTGTCTGGGCCGCCGTCTCCGCCAACACACGGCCAGGTGTAGCTGGGGGCCGAATAGGGAGAATAGAGGGCCTGTGTCCCG
This sequence comes from Phrynocephalus forsythii, assembly GCA_029282475.1. Taxonomy (NCBI): domain Eukaryota; kingdom Metazoa; phylum Chordata; class Lepidosauria; order Squamata; family Agamidae; genus Phrynocephalus; species Phrynocephalus forsythii. Next base: position 87,260,077 of record JAPFRF010000007.1, on the reverse strand, counting down.
TCAAATCAGCCTCAATCTGTTCATGTGCTATTGTGTCGAACATCGGCCACGGCCAGAGTACTCGCCTAGGTGTATGTATGCTCATGGTCGACTCACCCGGGGGAGGGTTGTAGATAGTTGCCCGCCGGTGCGGCTCTTGGGCGGCAGGGGTAGTAGACAGATCGATAGCTTGATCCTGCGGCTCATCCACAGCGGCCTGCATGGCGGGCGCCACTGTGGTTCCCCTGGATGCAGCTGTTGAGGGAGTGGGTCCAGCATCCGGTGCATGAATGTCCTGGGAGACTGGATGCAAACCTGCAGAAGCATGGCCGGAAGATCCAGCCATGTCATTCTCCAAAAGAGTAATGCAAGACATCATCAGCTCACCTAATGCTTTAAGGCCCGCTCTGAGATATGCTTTGGTGTCCCTGGGAGGCCTCCCCCCGTAAGAAGCCTCCATCCCTTTTTGTTTGGCGCGTTCCTGTTCCAAGCGGGACAGTTTGGTCCAGGCGGCCGCAAATGGCTGCCAGTCCTCATCAGATGAGGATGAAACATCTGGGGCTGGTTGAGCCGCTCGCCGCTTGGGAGGCTGGGCCTTGCCCTGCCCTTGCTGGTGCTTGGTTTAGATGGCATGGCGTGCAAGAGGGGGGGTGGTACAATGCGTCCCAATAATGGAACCCGCTGGGAGGCTGAGATGTGTGGAGAAGGATGCCCCAAAAATTGCCCTCAGACAGGAGCCCCGTGGGCCGGATGGGTGCGGATCACCTTGGTAGGCCTAGGGATGTTAACAAGGGTGCCCCAGAAAATGGCCGCCTGCTACCAAAATGGCCGCCCACCACCCACCTGCTGTTTTCCCTTTTCCTCTGGTGTAAAAGGCTGGGGGAATTCGAGTAAAATTTTTCCCCCTGTTGGCCGGTGTCGCCCAACAATTGCCCAATCGCCCCCACACAGGCCCCCCTGGCCTGTCCCCCAGTAGGGGGGGACCAAAGGATGAGTTGCCCACGTGGAGGGCAAAATGGTGCCAGGCTCGGCCAGCCCTCCCAGGCCCAATGGCCTGCGTGCAGCCAGGAAATGAGGGTCCCTATAATCCGACCATGAGGAACGGGACCTGCAAGGCTATCCTATCCCAAGTCTCTCCGTTGATCCCGCCAACCTCTGATTAGCCTCCCCCTATCAGGGCCCCCCTGCCCGGCCGCGCGGCTGCTCCGCCGCCACCAAGGGTCCCAGGCGTCCCTGCGACTGCTGCCCCGCCGCCCTTGTAGCTGCCCTCCTTCCCTCTGCCCACCCGGCCGAGCAGGCTCTCAAGAGCCTGGCTCCACCATCCACCCCCTCCCGGTTCCCTCCCTTCCCTTCACCCCACAAAAGAAGAAAATAAAAGACTCAGCCTTATCTCCGGTCTCCAGCTGACGAGCGGAGACCGGGGATTGCTTCGCCGCTTCTCCGCGGCACAGGGAGCTCTCGCTATCGCTCCGATCACCGCCTGCCATCTGGCAAGCGGCGCAGAGCTGTCAAGGGCTTCCCGCAGCTACAGAAAGGTAAGACTGCGCAGGGATGCCATAGGGGAGCTCGCCCAGCCTTAAATAGGCTTGCTCCCCCAGTGCACCCTGCGCAGATTGCGCAGCCAACCGGCGACTGCCCCCGCCGGCTGGCAAAGACGCCCCGCCCCCCGCATGCTGCAGGGCGAAGCAGCCAGTAACTTCAGAACAATAAAAACATATAAATACAATAAATATACAATACATTAAACCACAGTACTAAAATTGCCATCAGGACCCACAATCATCAGTTAAAAAACTTCTGGAACAGGAAGGTTTCTAACTGGCACCAAAATGTTATCAACATCGGCGCCAGGCGGGTCTTACTTGGGAGGGCATTCCATAGTCTGGGGGCAGTTGGTGAAAAGGCCCTATACCTGCAAGCCATCCCTTTTACCTCCTTGAGGGATGGCTCTTTCAGGAGGGCCCCCTGGCTAGATCTTAATTGCCAGGGAGTATATTGCTTAATATACTAAATACATGAAATCTGCCATGCTGAAATGAGAATATAGTTGACAAACCACCACCTTGGGTAAAGAAGACACAAACGTACATCTAGTTCACAGGTGGCCCCTTTGAATCCCAGTTGAAAGTAATCTTTAACAACCCAATTGTGATGATGATGTGGTGGAGGGGCAGTGGTTAAACTGCAGTACTGCAGCCAAGATCTGCTCACCACCTGGGTTCAGTCCTGGGCTAAGGGCTCATTCAGTCTTCCATCCTTCCAAGGTTAGCAAATTGAGCACAAAACTCACTGGGGGAGGGAGGCAGGATGCAGCCTACATAATTACTGTATATACTTGAATATAAGTTGAGTTTTTCAGCCCTTATTTTAGGATGAAAAAAAGGCCTTCGACTTATATTCAGGTGAAGGAGAAGTGGCGGGTTTTTAAAACTTTTTTTTCCTCTCCACCATCGGCGCTTGCTTCGGGAGAGTAAAAAGTTTTTAAAACCTGCCACTTCTCCCCACCCCATCGGGTCACTTACATACTAGAAACGTAAAGCCTCACTACAAAAATGATTGAGCACTTTCTGTAGCCTCCATAATTCAATTGTAAACCGTCCGGAGAGTGCATGAAGCACTATGGGGCGGAAGAACACTTTCTTTTTCCCTAGGTTGTCAAACGACTGAGAATATTTTTCATATTTCAGTTGTTTTTAATGGACAGAATCATTTTTGCAATTTTGTTGGTTTTTGCCTTTGGGGCATTAAACTGGTACTTTGGACGAGTCTTCTATAAAATTCATTCATTCATTCATTCATTCATTCATTCATTCATTCATTCATTCATTGTACTAATACTCCTAGTGACATGCGTAATCTCTGGTCTTTTCACTCTTGGGGAAAAGCATGCAGCGATTGACTCCCCCTCCCTCGGCCAGTGTGATGTCTCGCAGTGTTGTGACCCTCCTTTTCATTGAGGATGAGAGAACAAAAATGTGCTTCACAGCCCTTCAAATGGAGATATTTCGTCTCTAAAACAAAAGGTGTGGCCAACATCTCCTAAGAAGTTGCTTTGCTCATCTCAGTTTCTCTCTTTTTTTACATCTCACAAAGTGCGTCAGAGGACCACCTGACCACCTCTCTTGACTTGAAAGCCACCCAGAATCCATTTTTTTTGTGGTGATTGGCAGCTATTTATTTCATTATCTTTCTTCTGATTCCTTCCTTTCTGTCTAGGTCGACATGCTCCTCCTAGCACCTTAGACAGAAATGCACCGACACTTGACTCTTGCCAAAAAGCAGTAGAATGATAAAAAAAGACTGTCACATTCTCTTCAAAGAGAGCCTCGTGGAACACACTATTTCTTCTGGAGAAATGCCTTCTTTCTTTCAACTCCCATTCTTTATAGGTAGCTGATTTTAAAAAGTGATGTACTTATTGTATCTTCCAGGAGGAATAGAAAAGGAAGAGGAAGGTAAATATTATCTCTGCCTTGAATAGGATGACAGTGCTTCCACATACAGTCTGGCTAGCAGTGGAGAAAGAGAAAGAGGAAGAACTCATTAACTCTGGTGATTTTTAGAGTTTGTACTTGAGAAAACAACTTGGGGTCCCCAAACAAAACAGAAAATGACCTTGCACCCCCAGACTGCAGCCAAAATTGTTCCCACAACCTCGGGTACAATTCTAGGGAGCCAGCTCAAGGTTCACTCAGCCTCCAACATTTTTGAGGTCAGTACATTGAGTACCAAGCTTGGGGGGGGCAATGCATAACACTTAGACTAGATTTTGCTGTTGTTCAGTCGTATCTGACTCTTCGTGACCCCATGGACCAGAGCTCGCCAGGTCTTCCTGTCCTCTACTGCCTCCCAGAGTTTGGCTTGTTGCCTTATAAGCCTTGTAAATGGGGGCACACTGTTACTGTTGTGTCCTGGTTGATCAGCGAGGCTACAGAATACAACAGGCTGTGCTGTGCTTCCATCATTGTAAGGCCAATTACACTGATGACAACGAGGCCTGTAATAAGACTTCCTGGGGTGGGAACTGGCAAGCCAGTCCAGTATCCCTGCCAAGAAAATTCCATGGACAGAAACAAAAGGCTAAAAGACTAGATGGGCAGCATAAAATTCTAAACAAACAAACAAACAAACAAATGAATAAATACATAATATTTTAAGGGTTTTCCTGGTAGAGAATAATCAGTAGTGGTGTGGTTTACCACTTCCTTCTTGTGGGGGTGCTCTGCGATCATGCAGCTTGCCCAAGGCCAACCAGGCTGGATCTTCTCCCAGGTGGCCCAGTGGACAACCAAATTCCAGACCTTAGGCTCCACAGCCAGAGACCTAAACTATGGAGCTATTCAGGCCTCTTTCCATACATTCAATTAAAAATAAATTAAATTGGTTCAAAAGCACAGTATTGTGTCCTTGTATAAACCTCCAGCATGTCGGAATTGCTTGGAGAAGGTGAGGGGCACTAGTGAGGGACTGAAATTTGACAGCTTACATTGGTGCTTTGTGTTTCGATGAAGCACAGAGAATAATTGCACAGCGCCAACTTTACATCCCAGCAACAGTTTTTGACTCATCCTTATTCAACCTTCCCAGCATCAAGAGACCTTGGTTGGGGAAATGTTGTGTAAAGCTCTAAACCTTGCCTGCTGTCACTACTCCGTGACATCACTCCTGAGGATTAATACAGTTCCATCTCAGTTCATAAAAATTCCACCCTATTGACGTCTGGGTGTCAGTGTATAATATCTTGGCAAGACAGGGGAAGATTTTTTTTTCAAGGGTTGTGTATGATTTACTTGACATAAAACTTGACTAAGTAATACGATGGCTTCAGATGCTGGGAAGATGTGCCAATCATTCCTTTGGGGAGCATTGCAACCTTTATTAGTCTCAGTTCAAAACAGGGGGAAGGAAGATCAATGCAATCACCCTTCATTTCAAATAATGCAGGATGCTCTAGTCATGAGCCGGCTGTCTTAAGAATTCTCTGTGCATGAGTGTTTTTAAACAGGGTCTGGTGTAACAGCATTTAGGCAATATACAATTGCATCAGAATCTTGGGCCCAGAAGCTTTCTACTGGAAAAACACAGAGAAGAGTAAAAGGAATGATCAAATTTGATTGTAGAAGAAGATTCTGGTCAAATGAGGAGATCAAGGGTATTTCTAGGTCAATCTATTAGCATTCTAACTGGTCCAATGATACATGCCTTCCCTAACTTGAGTTCTGATGAAGCCTTTTTCAATGGGTATATTTTTCTCATTGATTAAACATTGCACATTTTTCCATGCACACTTTTTAATGTGCATTTTTCTTGGCTGTGGGTTTTAAAAACGTATTGTTGCACAGATCATCATAAGAACATAAGAACATAAGAAGAGCCCTGTTGGATCAGGCCAAAGGCCCATCTAGTCCACCTTCCTGTATCTCACAGTTGACTCACCAAATACCTCTGGGAGCACAGGAGACGAGATAGCTGTCTCTTGATACCACTCACCTGCATCTGACCTTTTCCTTCTAAGAAGCAAAGCACACAAAGAGCTAATGCAGAGAACGATAGATGGGTTGCTTAGAAAGACACAAATAACCCATTCAGTGTTTCTGATCCTTAGAAATGGATGCTACAATGCAACAGCCATGGGGAACTTCTGAGGTTAGCATTAAAGTAATATTTGTACAGTTTTTGCTTAATTTTACTTAATTTGTACAAATGTAGAAATGTGTACAAACTGTACAGATATACACAATATAGACATACACACAATGTATATACTATGCATACTTGCACAAATTAAGCAAAACTGCACAAACACCACTTTAATGCTAACAGAAGAAATGTACCATGGGTATGTATCTTTTATTATGAAAACATCACAAAATACTTATCATTTCCAACCCAAACTCCACTGCTTTATGATGGAAGGCCAGGAGATGCATCTTTGATAGAACAGAAATATTGGAAATGTGCCTAATAAATGCAACAATGGCTGATACTTCATGTCCATCTCATCGCTGTTCACAGTCCCGCTGGGGACCGGTACGAAGAAATCTAACCGCACGTCCATTGCGGGATGAGGGAGTTCGTCCCAACCAAACCTCCCGAACTGCAATCTAAGCAGGATGAGAGATTCTCCTCCCTGGCCTCGGGAATCTCCTCATCTCGCTTCTCATTCCAATACAAGTGCCCGTGAGGTAAGGCTCGTTACGCAACATGCCATTCTCCATCTAGTGGCAGGAGTGCGAAGAAATGTACCATGGGTACATCGTACCGGTCCCGCTGGGGACCGGTACGAAGAAATCTAACCGCACGTCCATTGCGGGATGAGGGGAGTTCGTCCCAACCAAACCTCCCAAACTGCAATCTAAGCAGGATGAGAGATTCTCCTCCCTGGCCTCGGGAATCTCCTCATCTCGCTTCTCATTCCAATACAAGTGCCCGTGAGGTAAGGCTCATTACGCAACTGCCATTCACCAGTACATTCCCTATGGAGTCAGCAACGCAGTGCAGAGTGATTAAAAGACAAATGCCTCAAACTTAGCTCCGTAACGCATTGAAGGCAAGGCTTCAGAGAATTGAAACATCGGAAAACAGAAGGTCGGGCCAAAAGAAAACAAAAAAAGGAGAACAAAGGCATGGAATTTCACATCTTATCATGGAACGGGGACGTGCAGAAACAGTCATGCCAGTATCATCAATCACACCCGTGCGTACATGGGAACAGGGACAAAATCACAAGAAGACCACGTGACTGTGACTGACATCAACACACAACGAACTTCCTCCCGGGACAAGAGTGGACATGAAGTAATCATCAATGATATAGTTCTTGAGAAGAAATTAACTCTTTTTCCACCAGCGTTCATCTAGAATTCATTATTATTGAACTTATCAACTATGAGATACAACCTGGAGAAACTTAAATCAGTCAAGGGCTTAATCAATTATTGACATTTGACCAAAGCAAGGAGATGTCTAAACCAATTATTCGTTAAGGCATCTTACAGCAAAATTACAGTGGAAACAACATTTCTGTTATAGAGGGAGAGACATCAGAGGCTTCTTGATGGACACAGAGGGTGAAAAAGTGGACAGGTTATAAATTACAGCTTTGCTGGGGAGATTTAATGGGAAGAAAGAGAAAGAAAGAAAGAGACCCAGATAATGACCATAGAAAGAGCTTCAAAGAAGGGAAGAAGTAAGGGCATGAAGTGGTGATGTGGATCTGAGAAATGTGTCCATGTTCTGGTAAACAGTGCCCTGTTTTTTGGGTGGGTGGTACTTTGATTTTTATTTTGTTTTCCCTTATCTGCTGGCAATTTTTCTTGGTTTTGGGGAAAGAGAGTTCTGTCTTATTTTTTGTCTTTTTTCCCTCTCCCATACTTGTGTGGTTTGTTTTCTGTGTATTTATTCTGTTAAATTTGCATATTTTTGGTTGGGTTTTATGATTTTTCTCTTGTGCTGCTGCATGTTATTGGTGTAGATTAATTCTCCATCGTTGTGCTTCGTTGAGTCATTCTGATGGGCCCTTCAGAAATTTTGGAGTGCCCGAAACATGAATGAGAAACCCAAAACGAAGAAACTTGAAAGTGGCTTTCTCCCTTCCTATGGAAAAGACTTGTCCACCAAAAAAGAAAAGATAAGTGTTCCTAAAACCTCTTAGAAAGAAATGTGAACATTTTATAGAATCATAGAATCATAGAGTTAGAAGAGACCTCAAGGACTTTCCAGTCCAACACCCTACCATGCAGGAACCCCCATCACAGTATTTCCAACAGATGGCCATCCAGCCTCTGCTTAGAAACCTCCAAAGAAGGAGACTCCACCACCCTCCTTCATGGCAACATATTCCAATGCTGAACAGCTCAGTCATGAAGTTCTTCCGAATGTTCAAATTTTTACATTGTGCAGATTTTTATCCACCCCTTTCAGAGGCGGCCTATTCTGCTTTCCAGCAGCAATTCTCCAACCTTTAGCCAAGTAGCTCCTGTGTGAAATTTCCTCCTAGTTCTCCCCTCAAAAAGAATGCAACAGAGGACTGAAACATCTCCCTAACAACCCTCAAATACTGCTGCTTAATTTCCTTTTCATCTCTTGTCCACCTAGGCAAATCCACATCTTTTCCCCCTTTTAGGCCAGATGGGCAGGATGCAAATATAACAAACAAACAAACAAACAAACAAACCAGCAAACAAACAAACAAACAAACAAACAAATCCTCCAACAGTTCCCCTCTCCAGCAGTGAAAATTCTCTGGCAGAATTTCCCCAGCTACATGTTTTGCATTTATCAGCTTTGTTTTTGTAGAGAATTTATTTATTTATTTACACAATCTTTAGCTGCCCCATTACCAGCAGTCTCTGGGTGGCATACAATAATATATTAAAACAATAATACTACCAGTTAAAAAACATCATAATAACAAACAGTTAAAACAATAAATCAATGAATAGTAAAGTCCTGCTATTCGTGCATCCACTTAAAAGAACATTTAACTAATTAAAATACTGGGTAAACAGGAAGGTCTTTGCCTGGCGCCGAAAAGCCAAAAGTGTCAGCACCAGGAGGTTCTATCTTGGGAGGGCATTCCAAAGTTGGGGGGCAACCGACGAGAAGGCGCTGCTTTGACATGCCACCCCCCTTATCTCTTTAAGGGATGGCACCTTCAGCAGGGCCTCCTGGCCTGATCTTACAGTACGTGCAGGCTCATATGGAAGAAGGTGATCCTTTAGAATGAGAAAGAGATGTAGGGATTTTCAACACAATGGATCACTAAACTGATGAGAGTGGCCATCATAAGGTTTAATAAGAGGGTTCATGTCTGTGATGTGTGGATTAGAGATGGGCACGAATAAAAAAAATGGCATTTCATTTGCTGTTTGTCATTTGGAGGGTCCGTTTCATTTCATTTCCCTTTTTCACTAATTTTTGAAAAAAATGTTTTTGTTTTCATTCGTTTAGTTACCATTTCATTACCATTTATTTCATTTTTTGTGATTTTTTTAGGATTTTAAGGAATTCACTCATATTGCAGTAACGGAAATGAAACGCACGACAAAATTTCTGGTGTTTCTGTTTGTTTCGGTTCATTTTAGAGACAAAATTCATTTGTCATTTCATTATGTAAGGAAATGAAAAAACAAAAACGGAAAGGAAAAATTGTTTGTTTCGTGCCCATCTCTAGTGTGGATCTATGGGAGTCCAGTTTTGGATGGAGAAAACTTGAGGGCTTACACATGGTGATTAGGAACCATCAATGGTACTGCTGATCCAAACAACTGTTTCAAATATTTCGGGTATGATGTGAAGCCAACAGAACATTTAAAATGATGTAATATATAAATAATATTAACAGTACCATTGCAGCAACATCTGAGATGTGAAATCATACATTTGTTGCCACCCCTTGAGATGTGAGAGTTTGCGATGTGCATACTCCATTTGCCTGATTAATTATTTCATTGATTTTGCTTAATCCTGCTTCTCAGTTTTATCCTCCCTCCCTGCCAGGAGGCTTATTTTCAAGAAAGAGAGAGAGAAATCTTTAAAATACTCCAAAATAAATTGCTAATAACAAATGCAACAAAAACATTTTCACACGGAGCAATTTAATTATATTTATTTGTTGATGCTGCTGATCCTATGCTCTTTGAAACTTTCCCAACATAGTCAGAAAAGAGTGTGGTGGGGAAAAAAATCTCATTGCCTGTGATCATCCAAACCTTGGGTCTGATGGAATGACTTTGACATGATACCTATAGCTATGGAACTGAATGAACAATTTAAGAAAGATTTTAAGCCATATTCAGGCATTCTCAAATAGAAGAGCCTTCAACATAAGAACATAAGAAGAGCCATGCTGGATCAGGCCAAAGGCCCATCTAGTCCAGCTTCCTGTATCTCACAGTGCCCCCACCAAATGCATCTGGGGTGCATGAGACTAGATATCCATCTCCTGATACCACTCCCCTGCATCTGGTCCTTGAAATACCCAGGGTTTAAGCCTGGAGATTACACATCTCCATCATGATTTGTAACCTGTGATGGACTTTTCCTCCAGGAATCTGTCCAATCCCCTCTTGAAGGCATCCAGGCCAGGTGCCATCACCACATCCTGTGGCAGGGAGTTCCACAGACTAACAACACGCTGGGTAAAAATATTTTCTTTTGTCTGTTTTCACTCTCCCAACCCACAGTTTGAGTGGATGTCCCCTAGTTTTGGTATTTTGTGAGAGGGAGAAAAGTGTCCCTCTATCCACTTGACTCATGCCCTGCATTATGTTGTATGTCTCAATCATATCCCCCCTTCAGGCACCTTTTTTCCAGACCAAAGAGCCCCAAATGTTTTAGCCTTTCCTCATAAGGGAGGTCCCCCAGCCCAGTAATCATTTTAGTTGCTGTATTCTGAACCCTTTCCAGTTCCACTATGTGTTTTTTGAGATACGGTGACCAGAATTGTGCACAATACTCCAGGTGCGGCCTTCCTATTGTTTTGTACAATGTATTATAATGTTGGCTGTTTTATTTTCAATCCCCTTTTTGATAACCCTAGCATAGAATTGGCCTTCTTCAACACTGCCACACACTGGGTAGACAGCTTCATTGAGCTGTTCATCAGCACACCAAGATCTCTTTCCAGATCCATCACGGATAGTTCAGAGCCCATGAGTTGATAGATAAAGTTTGATTTTTTTTTGTTTACTCACTCTGACTCTGTTCATCTTTCATTTATTTACTCTTGGTTACTGGGCTAATTCTGTTTCTAATTCTGTTTGCTTTTCATTTCCCTTTACCTATTCTTGTCTACTTCTCATCTATTCTTGTCTACTTCTCAATAGCTCACCTCCCATCTGTAAACAGCAAGGACATGTGTTACTGTAATCAATAACTGTGCAAAGCATGCTCTGTTCATGAGGCGATTCCCTATGGAGCATCCAACCAGCATATGCCACCTTTATTCTTGTAACCAATCACTGATTTTGTGTAATAAAACATGCCAATGGCAAGGGGCATGATGGCTCCACTGGTCAGACAACTGGACTACTCAAGTCTTTTTTCTTCAGGATCCTCCCACAGTAAACCACCTTTGTTCTTTCTTAAGGAGAAAGGCAGGGTTAAAATATGTTTAATAAGTAAAGATGAAACCCATTTACTTTTGCTGACTTGCGTATGACCTTATTCAGCCTCCTGCAAGAAGGTGAGGAGATGCTTTTACATCACATCCTGTGCCTCACACACAACTTCTGCTGCCTTAGTGAATGTTGCTTGAGGGCAGTACTATTTACAGTTGGGCCCTGGTATACACTGGGAATCAGTTCCAGGCCTTCCCATGGATAAGAGAGAATTCCACCACCATCACCAAAACTGCTGTTTTGTGACAGTAGCTTTATGGCGGCTGCTTTGCAACAGTAGCTTGCTTTACAGCTGCTGTTTGTGACATTAACTTGCTTTGTAGCTCCTAAATTATTCATTTATTTATTTTCCTCTGCCAACCATGGATAACTGAATCAGTGGTTAATGAATCAGTGGATAAGGGGGTCCTACTGTATTTAAGCAGGAGAAATAAGTCAAGAATAGGGAAAGCTCAAGATAGCACCAATATAGTCTGTTATCCCATGACCCTAAAAACCTCTTCAAACTGCTTGAAGGTGCAGTTAATAAAATTGTGCCCCCACGGACAGTGGACTTTAAAAGGGGGAAAATGCGACCATGCCTACTTAAGCGCGACCCAGCAAGTTTTACAAGCACCTGATCTTGAGGTGCTACAAAGCTTGTCTCAGTTCCAGTGCGGATTTTTAACTGGTACTTGAGTCTGTGGGGACGCGGAAAATCTGCATCAAAACCTTTTTGTTTCACTGTCTTGTATTTCCTGCTTGTGGGAACACAAAAGATGTGGTTCTTTAACTGCACCCATGGGAACACAGGAACTGCATTTTCAACCATGTGACCTTTCTGGAGGGAAATCCGCATTTTACTTTGATCCGGATTTTCTGGCGGTGGAATAGCAGCCATAGAGAGTCATAAAATCATTGTAGAGTTGGAAGGGACCTTGGAGGTCTTCAAGTCCAATCTCCTACCCAAGGCAAGAGACTTCATGCCATCCCAGACTGATGGTTGTCCAAGCTCTTCTTGAAAACCTCCAGCACCCACAGTATCAGGCGGCAAAACCTTAAGGAGAACAAATAAGCCAACATGACCCTAAAGGACAAGGCTATTTCCACCACTTTTCTGATAAAAGAAGATATATTAGGAAAATTTGAAGAAGAGGCACCCTCTGAAGAGTGAGGTTGTTCTGAGAGCACAATGCTCAGGAAAATATATATTGCTCTTTGCTTTAAACTGCAGCTCAGATGAAATTCATCCTTAAACTGACCTGCAATAGAGAACGGCTCTCAAAAGACCATTCCACTATAACTTTGCTTCTGAAAAATGGTGGCAGTCAGTGACCAAAACCTATTGTTCGTATTATTGTACTTTGTTTGCTCTCTGAGCACCTCTGGTCTAGCTTGCACATTGCTTGAGTTTTCAGTTCTCTTATCATCGATCAATAAAGGGAGATATTTTCACCCTAGGAACTTTTAAAATTTTTCAGAAACAGTATACTGTATTGTGTTGCAAACATGCATCAAAAGCAGTCACAAAAAGGAGTAAACTTTCTTTTGAGATTTAAATGGAGTTCACCATTTCATCACAACTTGCATCAAGGAGATTTTTGCTTGATTGATTTGTTAATTTTTTTTTAAATATCGCATGAGAATGAATTAGGTCAGGACTTGCATTACAGATGGGGATCCACAAGTCAGGACTTGCTGCCATGTTTAACTTCAGTCGCATGGGAGACTTCACTTACACTCAACCCAGGGTGTTCTGGGGGGACTTTTAATTCAATGCAGGACTCGGACCCATTTGTCTGAGTCACACTGTTGAATCCCGATGTCACCCACCAGTGTCATTTTCAGACCATGCACCCATCTGCTAGGATGGCACATGCGCAGAAGTAGGGGACAGCTCTGAGAAGGAAAGTCAGCCCACTCTTTCTGTGCATACACCACCCTATCAGCTGGGTAGTGTATGCACAAAGTCTTTCATAACAAGTCCTGTGTTTCACACCTTGAGGGGAGCAGGAAAAATGACTGAAGACTTGAACTCAAGGCTTGGTACCAAAGACTTGGACTTGATATGGGCCCAAAGATTTGGGCTTGGACTTGTGTCTCAGGCCCAAAGACTTGCCAAATCCCTGCACCCATTACTGTTACTACTAAGGCCCAAGGGTATGGGGCATTATAACTGTTTATTAAAAGATTAATTTGACTCCCCAGTGTTTTGAAGATATACCTGAATTGAACTTTCTTTAACAAACCCACTGAATCAGCTGCTCAATAGTTAGTCAACATGCATGTAACTCACATTGTTTCCATAGAACTACCATAGCTGGGACCACTAGCAAGATTTAGGTTAATTTATTTGATCACCATGTAAAATATTTGGGATTTGAGTACCTGCAGAAGACTGGCTTGATAAATACTGGGGAAAATATATTGCAAATTTTGTGGAATTACCCAGCAATTTAAAAATTAGGGTTGCAAAGACAGGAAGATTCTAGACAGAGATTCCTCACTGAATTCTCTAAGGACTTAACTGTATTCATGTGATTTGGAATTGGATAAGATTTGGATAATCAAGATGTGCACAAGTTATTTCTGGCAGTGAGAACATCAATAGCTCACCAATGGAAGCAAGGGTGTATTTAAAATGTTTGACTTAAAAATTAAATGATGGCCTTGAGTTAAATCTATTTGAGCAAACCAGATAAGAAATGTGAAGAGGTAAGAAAAATCAATTGAAGGAAGTCAGACGGTGGTCTGTCTGTGGTGACAATTCTTATCTTCTGAACAATTTTTGGAAGGAGAGCAAATATTACAGTTGCATGCAATTAAAGATCTTATGTAATATAATATGCAAATCCAGACAACCCTTAGCTTCACAAGGGTCGGGAACCCCTGCTGTTGATTAAGAACATTCATTGATGGAGCTATGAATATGGAACATTGCCCTGATTAGTTTGCCAATCTACGATTGCAGCACTGTGTTCAAGAGTAAATCGGTGCCCTTGCTTGACATTGCGTGAGAAAGAACAAACGCCATGGTGCTCGTTCTAAAGTGGCAGCTGTAACGATCACAAAATGGTCCTTTCGGATAGCATGATGGCCTCTTTGATCTGTGGTGCTCAGGCTTTTTGACAGGTGTGCTTCAGTGCAAGCAGTTAGTATTTGTTCATTAGAAGGAATGTGCATCCCACCCTTCAACTGAGAAAGGCTTTTAGGAGTTGCCTCCTCTCTCTCTCTCTCTCTCTCTCTCTCTCTCTCTCTCTCTCTCTCTTAGACAAGCTAAAAAAAAAGGGATGTAAAGGATGTATGAGGTCATGGGTCAGGCTACATTCCATCCCTAGGATCTTGAGTTGGCCATGAACAGAAAGTGTGTTGATTCATGCCAGTTCTTCCTTCAGAAAAAACAGATGTCTGGTGGTTCCCAGGCACCCACTTAGAGGAAGAGACCTGGCTTCCCTGCCCTGCATCCCCCACACAAGTCTTTGAAATGGGTGTTCGCTACAGGAGGTGGGCTGGGAATCGTCAAACACCACGGGCACAAACTGGCACACCAGTAGTTCATGCCAATCTCTTCTTGGATCCAATGGGTTACTGGTGGTAAAGTAACTGCAAAGCTGCAAACTGTGAGAGTGGACTCCATTTAGTTAATGAGTTGTCACTTTTCTTGTGTGTGATGAGGAATATAAGTGGCATCTTTTATTACCTAGGTCGCGGTTTCACTAAAGTTTTCTTTCCATCTTAATTTGATGCGTAGTTTTCTTTTGGGCGGTCACGTGGTGTTTGATGCGCAGTTAGTGTCCTGTCGAGAGGTTGTATTTTACTGCTCTGTGCCCATCTCTACTTGCTTACTGCACATCTTTTCCCTTTTTTCTGGGTCGATTTTCTAAGTCTCCATCGCAGGAAGTGGCAGGAAAAGGGGTATGAAGCTAATTACTGCATATTTTCTGGGGTTGCACCTCGCTAGAGTAGCAAAGAACTACATATCTTTAAGGGAAGTTTTTTAACCCAACCCCTAGTGGTGGTTTAAAAAACTTTGGTGAAAGTGCACTTCTGGGAGTGTGGTCGGTCGGGGCACCAAATTACTTCCCTTCACGGTTAAGACACAATGTTTTACTGCACAGTTCGCTGCAGTAAAAATGCACAGAAAATGCTGGCGAGACCGTGGCCCTAGTTGAAAACTAGATTTTACTCCACTGCAGTTTACTCCGTTGGACTTTGCTCCTGGGGAACAGCCCCCAAGAGGATTCAGGCTAATGTTCATGTTGTTTTTCTACATTTTATGCAAATTCTAATTGCTGTTGTATTTTAGAAATGATATGCTTTTAATGAAAATATCTATGTGAACATGTCAAAAAAGTGATTTATCTTCCTTGCAGGTGACAAACCTTTATTAATGACTGCATTCATCTCTTAGGCGGTTACTTCACGTACTTCCTCGTGCTGCGGTGAGCTTGGCTCCGATCTGAATTCAGATGTGGTCACATGATCTGAAACCGGGGCCACCCCTCTTTCCTGTGTATTCACGTGCATGCTGGGTGAAGGCGAAGGCATTCCAGCCTCACATCTTTGATGTGCTTCGAAATGAAGGGTTCCTTTGCTTTCCACTGGTTCAGTAAGCGGTTCCTGGTTTTTGTTTTTCGGTCTTTCGATTAATCAACGGTGTCCCGTCATTTGTGTGTTCCGCATTATTTTCCTATCTTTCTAATTTTTTGTACAATCATTCCACGGCAAACTCCATAGGTGCTGCTCCCTGTAACGCCATTACCTCCTCCTGTCACTAGGTGGCTTCAGGCAGGGAGGAACTTTTAAACAGCAGGAACTGTTTCAGAATGCAAATGCTAGGAAACCACACATACCGCCAATTTGGATAGAAAAGCGGATTGACCAGATTCCCGAGGTCGAAGAAGGGAATCTCTCAGCCCGCTTGGGGCACACTTTGGGGGGCGTGGTCGGAGCGACCATGCAGCCACCCCAGAGGTACGTGAGGCTCTGTTCCATCGAACGGAGCTGCAGCAGAGCCACGAACAGCGGTGACAGGTACATGAAGTAACTGCCATAGTTGTGAGTGTTAAAGGGGCTCCAAAAATAAAAACAAGGCAAGGAACATTCACAATCAGTTTCATTGGAACTAGTCAAGACCTCTTGCCTTCTGAACCGCCTAACTCAGCCAGATGTCCTGAGGTATGGATTATTCTTTCTGCAAGAACAACGTGGTTAGAATGCTAGAAACTATCCAGCAAACAGTCTCACAAAGGACATTTATCCCAATGTGACTGAGAAATGGGAACTTGCTAACAGTGTCTTTGTATTCCCTGCTATAAATTTAAAAACTACATCTTACAGAAGATTCGAGACAGGTGGAAGCAGGCTAAGAATATATTGCTTGGTAGGGGAAAGAGAGAACCCTTAAACGTTAGGAAGAACTTCATGATGGTTTGAGCTGATCAGCAGTGGAATATGCTGCTATGGAGGGTGGTGAAGTCTCCTTCTTTGGAGGTTTTTAAGCAAAGGCTGGATGGCCAACTGTCAGGAGTCCTGTGATGAAGGGGTTCCTGCATGGCAGGGGGTTGGACTGGATGGCCTTTGAGGTCTCTTCCAAGTCTATGATTCTAGGATTCTAGGATTCTAGGATTTCACTTTAAAGCTTGACAAACATTTTGATGTCCTTAATGGCAAGTGTAAAATTGTGCATTGTTGTGAAGCTGGTTGTGTTACAGACTGCAGAAAGGAAGCTCATGTTCATTGTCTATGTCATAAGTTGCTGAAGGTCCCTGAAAAGGAACTTACTTTCCATTAAGAGTCAGAGAAACAAGGTAGGTTCTATCAGACCACATCAAATTAGTCTGCTATATTCACCAGAACATAACAGACAAGCAAGAAAGAACAAACAGCAAGAAAATGAGAGAAGACTTTCTGAATGTAAGCAAAGGAATAAGGCAGATGTTTTCTTATTATCAAATGGAATTATTTTCTCAACTGATGAGGAAGGGAAAAAAACTGATCCTGAAAATGGAAGGGATGAAAGTTATGGAATGTCATTAGACTGTCCAAGTACATCTTATGCTTCAAATAAAAATAAACAGCACAAAACATTGGAAATATGCAATGTTGCTTTCCAGGACATCAAGTATGGTGTTGGCTTGCATGTCATAGTTTTCATTATCACAACAGATTATATAGATGCTGGCTTAGTTGCTGAACAAAACAAGACATTTGATGGCCATCAAGACATAACTCAAGTTCTACTGAAACCTGATAATTCTGACCCATTTGCCATGACTCAACTTTCGGATATATACAGCTGAAAAACGTGAAAAATATAAGAGGTCAAAGAAGCAAGTTGGCAGATGACGTCCAAGTGTAAATCAAAAGAAGACTTAATTAAATGAATTGCTTCGTTTCACAACTTGTTCTTTGTTTAGAAAGATATGCTTTGTTTTATGGCAATTGTATGTTTCATGCAACAGAAAATAGAGATGAGCATGACTCAAAAAATGGTGTTTCGTTTGTTGTTTGTCGTTTAGGGGGTCCGTTTCGGTTCATTTTCATTTTTCGTGAATTTTTTGCAAAAATTTTGTTTTCATTTTGTTACGTAATGAAATGAAAAAATGAAAACAAAAATGAAAAATTGCTGTTTCGTTAGCATTCATTACAGTTAAATGTATTTGCTGCAACGAAAATGAAATGCACGACAAAATTTCTGTTGTTTCATTTCATTTCGTTTCATTTTGGGGACAAAATTCATTTTTCATTTCGTTACGTAACGAAATGAAAAACAAAAATGAAAATGAAAAATTGCTCATTTCGTGCCCATCTCTAACAGAAAATGCATGTTTATCACTGGATGCTGTTTTCTGAGAGCAGTTAATGTGCCTTTTGTTCAAGTGCCGATGCACTGATCTAAATGTTGACCAATCAAAAGAAGAATAGCAGATTTGAATTCCTGACATTAGAAGGCATATTTTAGACCCCTTTGTTCAAAAAATTGTAAAAAATAATAAAAATATAACCCTCTAAGGGTTCGGTCCCATGTCCCTTTAAAAGCAGTTTAAATTACAAGAAAAACCTGTGTTTAAAATGCCATCCCCACGGCCACCAGGCTTTTTGAAAAAAAAAAGAAAAAAGAAAACCCGGTAATGCCCCTTTAAGCGAGGTTTCTGTGACTCACCCAAGACATAGGGAATTTTTTTGCCTCGCTTTGATAATCCACCTTTTAAGGAAGCACATGCCGTGGGACCACGCAGATGATCTGGGTTTCTTCTTTTTTTTAACTCAGCACCAACCGTCTGTTCCTGGGGCCGATCGGCACTGTTTTTTTTAATTGCTCTTCACCTTCAGAGAAACAGGAAGCTCCATGCAGTGCCCTAAGCATTAATTTCCCCCAGGCAAGTGGTCCGTTTTTTTTCCAAATGCTAGCACCACCTGCTGGCCAAGGGGGCTGAACTGCACTTTTAAATTAAAAAAACAGCTTTGGACATGTGAACCCTTGTCCCACTTATTCAATCACATGATGGGACGAAGAGGAAAAGCCAGACCTTCAGAAGATCAGGATCAAAACCCAGGTGAGATAGCAGCCTTAATGACATGCCCTAATATGGGGCATTCTGGCACCCCATGGGTTATGTATGGGTTTCCCATCTGTGCTCTGGGTTCTATCCTATCTGTATCCCAGTGCTACCAAATCACAGAAACTGTACAGAAACTGCACCCAACTGTACCTTGGGTGGTGTATTAAGCCATCACATCTCACACATTTCATTCGCCTTGCATTTTGCCAGTCTGCAGTTCTAGAAAGATTAGCTGCTGTAGCATGAATAGTTACTGGGTGATAAACAGGCCTTTTAATTAAAGTTATGTGACCTTGAAACTGGCATTATCTCTCCAGTCTTCACATGGATTCCCTTTGAATGAAAATGTGAAACCTGAGAACGACCTGCAAAATGGGAAATTATACTAGAATCACATCACTGGCTCAACTGCCTAGTATAATTTCATAAACCGTGCAATTTGCCAGGTGATTTATCTATTGTATTTCTGTGTTTCTTTGCAACTCTGCTGTCTTGAATGAATGAATGAATATTCTATTCAAAGATATTGCTGAGGAGACATTTCAATTAATGTTTTTCTCCTTATATTAATATTATTTTATTATTTAGAGTGTTTTACCCTACTTTTTACCTCAGAAAAGGACCCAGGGTGGCTTACACTAATGAGGGACAATATACAGTCCAATACAATTAAGCCACATTCAAGATTGAGAACAGAGAATTGAGAGACATGTTACAGCAGTGTTGGCGAATCTATGGCATGGGTGCCAAAGGTGGCACTCGGAGCCCTTTCTGTGGGCACCCAACATTGCCCCTTCACCAGACACTTGTATTCAGGTTAAATTGCTGTACTGGCACTTTGTGAAAAATTAGTGGGTTTTGAATTGCAGTTTGGGCACTCGGTCTCTAAAAGGTTCACCATCACTATCTTACAGCATAAATAGACAACATTAAAGCTACTAGAGAATGCCAACAGTTAAAGAGAGAGTTAAAGTTCCATGTAAAAGTTATGAGGGATGAAAATATAGTGTCAATGCAATCACACAAAGTTATAAGTGATTATAAACACATAGTCTATCTGGTCATGTATGGTAGATTCATATAAAAGACACATAATAGGGAGTTCATCATTCATGGAAAGCTTGGCTGAAGAGAAAGATCTTTCCCTGTTTCCAGAAAGATGTCAGAGGTGGGACAGTCCTGGCCTCTAGTGGGAGGGAATTCCAGAGTCTGGGCACAGCAGCCAAAAAAGACCTTCCATGTGTTCCCACAAGGCATACCTGTGAGGGTGGTGAGATGGAGAGAAAGGCATCTCCTGATGACCTTAATGCAGTGACAGTGACAGTGACAGTGAAGCCATTCGAAGAAGAAAAATGTTTGTGAGCATTCTGAGTCACCAAAAAGCCTTGTGTAAACTGCCAGCTTTTTGCTTCTCAACAGGCAGATGGTTTCAACTGCTGGATAACTCAATAGTTGAGCTATCGGACTGCAGAGCCAGAGGTTGGGAGTTTGATTCCCCACTGGGCCTCTTTGGCAGAGACTGCATCTGATGATCCATGAGGACCTTTCTCAGCTCTGCAGCACTAATATTATTAACTCTTTCAAGGAGTCTTGTTGAACAGTACAACCTAGAGGGGATATGATAGCTATGTTTAAATATTTGTAAGGAAGTCACAATGAAGAAGGGACTGGTTTGTTTTCCATGGCTTCAGAGACTAGGATGCAGGGCAATGGCCTCAAACTACAGGAAAAGATATTCCATTTAAACATTAGGAAGAACTTCATGACAGTTAGAGCTGTTTGGCAGTGGAATATGCTGCCACGTTGGGTGGTGGACTCTCCTTCTTTGGAGGTTTTTAAGCAGAGGCTGGATGGCCATCTGTCGGAAATATTGTGATGGGGGTTCCTGCATGGCAGGGGGTTGGACTGGATGGCCCAGTCTGCAGACTACACATTGCCCCCCCCCCATCACCAAGGCGGGTACTCAATGTATTGATGTCATAAGGTTGGAAGTCTGAGTCAGCCTTGAGCCACCATGAAAATGGATTCATAGTCTGGACTGGCACAATTAGTGGTTCGTGCCCATCTCTAGATTGGATTACTGTCTTGCACTGTTTGATGCAAATACTTTCACATACCATGGGTGTTTTTATTCTGTTACTTGTGGGCCTTAAAACCCACCAGGTCATCACGCCTTGCAAAATGACTGATTAAATGCAGTTTGTTGATTGGTGAAGAGAAGAACACGGCTAACTTCCTGTTTGGAGGAATTAATTGCTGTCCTATTCCCCCCTGTCTGAAGATACTATACAAGCTGCATGTAAATTGCTTCTCATTGCTCATTTTGATATTTGTACTAAGCACACCTTTGTGTGCAATAAATTGTTTGGGACAGCTCCCTCCATACCCTTTGTTCTGCCTCCAACCCCATTGAGAAAATGAACTTCTAGTTGTGATTAGGGCACCCCCACAATGGGATTCATCACACCTTCATCAGGTCTATGTTGGCTCCCTTGGAAGAATGTTGGAAGAATTTTAAAAAGGGAAAAGGAAAGCTGATGTATGTCTTGCATGTTGAGACTTGCTTGGCCTTGTAAATCACAATTAACACAACAGTCACATAGGACACTCAATTCCACAGCTGTGTGAACCCCAATGAGTCAGCAAAGAAGTTAGTAGAATGTGGGATAGATAGTGCTACTGTTAGGTGGATTTGTAATTGGTTGACTGATCATACCCAGAGGGTGATAATAAATGGCTCTTCCCCCCCCCGCCAAGCATGGAGAGATGTGACCTGTTTGGTGCCCCAGGGTTCTGTTCTGGGCCTGGCACTATTCAATATATTTATTAATGGCTTGGATGAAGGAATAGAGAGTAGGTTGATCAAATTTATAGATGATACCAAATTGGGAGAAGTTGCTAATTCCCTAGGTAAAGGTAAAGGTTTTCCCCCACACACACATGCATGCTCGTCATGCCCAACTCTAGGGACAGTGCTCATCTCCGTATTAAAGCTGAAGAGCCAGTGCTGTGCAAGTCCAATGCCACATGGCCAGCATGGCTACAAGGAAACACTACTTTACCTTCCCACTTTGTATGGCAGTACCTGTTTATCTACTTGCATTTGCATGCTTTCGAACTGCTAGGTTGGCAGGAGTTGGGGTTATCAGTGGGAGCTCATTCCGCTGTATGGCACCTGGGATTCAAACTGCCAAGCTGCCGACATAGCAGCTGACAGTTTTTGAAAGCCTTAGTCCACTGAGCCACCAATCCCAGGAAAGGATAAAAATCCAAAATGACCTTGACAGACTAGTGTGCTGGGCCACAGCTAATGAGTTTCAATGGACAGAAATGTAGAGTCCTGCACCTAGGCACAAAAAATGAATTGCACAGATATAGGATGGGAGACACCTTGCTAGAGAATAGTACATGTAAAAGGATCTAAGAATCAGGGTGGACCACAAATTGAACATGAGTCAGCAGTGTGATGTGGTGGGCAAGAAAGCCAATGCAATTCTTGGTTACATCAATAGAACTATAGAGTCTAGATCAAGGGAAGTGATAGTACCACTCTATTCTGTTCTGGTCAGAACCCACCTGGAGTACTGTGTCCAGTTTTGTGCGCCTCAATTTAAAGAGGATGTTGACAATCTCGAACAAGTCCAGAGGAGGGCAACTAGGATGGTTAAAGGTCTGGAAGAAATGTCTTATGATGAGCAGCTTAGGGAGCTGGGGATGTTTAGTCATACAAAAAGGTTGAGAGGGGATATGATAGCTGTGTTTAAATACTTGAAAGGATGTCACAACGAAGAAGGGACTGGTTTATTTTCCATGGCTTCACAGACTAGGACTCAGGGCTAGACATGGGCACGACCAGGAAAAATGATGTTCCGAGTTGCCGTGTGTCAGAGCCGGCCCGTTTCGGCTCATTTCCATTTGGCGCAAAATTTTTCAAAAAATTGTCATTTCGTTTGTCGTCTGTCGTTAGTACTGGTTTGGGGGGGTAGGGTAGCGGGCTCCTGGAGGCACCTCTCTGGGGTGGGTGCCTCCTCTGGCCCGCTACGAAGGGAAGGCATTAAGCAGGCTCCTGGAGGCACCTCTCTGGGGTGGATGCCTCCTCTGGCCCGCTACAAAGGGAAAAGGAAGGGTACATGACCATGTAGCCATTGCGTACCAAGTGGCACTGGCAGAGGCACCTCTCTTTTGGGCGCCTCTAGCTCACTAAGAAGGACAGCATACTGGTATACAGAGTTTTTTGGAACTTAGGACTGTGAGCGAGGTGAGAGAAGAATGCCTCTGCTGGGCGCCCTCTGGCTCACTAAGAAGGGAAGTGTACTTGCGTGTATTTATTTCCGAGTACAGATCTGGCTTAGGGTTGGGGTTAGGGCAAGGGCTAGGCTTAGAGTTATTATGGGTAAGGTTAGGGTGAGTTAGTGGGCTGCACCTCTGGGTGCCTCTGACCCACTAAGAAGGACAGTGTACTGCCGTATGGGTTAGGGTTAGGGTTAGGGTTAGGGTTAGGGTTAGGGCTAGGGTTATAGTGTGCTTTTTATGCCCGACTGGCACATCCCAGAAGTCTCAGTCAAAACCTGGCCAAGTGGCCATGCGATTGGTGGAATGGCTCCAAAAATTTGCATGGTCCCATCCCATGGCCAGCCCATTATTGCGCAGGTGTAAAAAAATAAAAATAAAAATAAAATAAAATAAAATCAATGGGATTGGAGACAGACGTTTATTGCAAGAAAAACCCCCTGCTGCTACTGTAAAAATTCAGGCAGTTAAAATACCTAATTTTCGCATGTTTCTGTGTGGTGCTTTGGTGGGTTTTTGGACCATGATTTCAAAAAAAATATTGTGGTCACCATTTTGGATCCCCCCGCACCGCATGGCATGGCGAGACGATGAGGATGCCCCCCCACCAGAGCAGCCCAGGGCAGGAGAGGGGGGAGGCCGGGGACCCCCCCCCAGAAACCACCCCTCTGGTAGGTGCCCTCACTCAGGCAGGCATATTTTCGCCTGCTTTTTTGGCCGGGAATCGGGGGGGGGGGTTAAAACTTTTTTTCTGTGCCGCTTGGCATTGTGCGATCGCCGCAATGCCATGAACGACAACGACAAATCAGACCCAATTTTTCTTTTATCGGTTCGAGTTCGAGTTCTGATGGCTTAATTGTCGTTACCGTTTTCGTTGTGTAACGGAAACGAGGAACAGAAATGGAAACGAGAATTTCGCCAAGTCGTGCCCATGTCTACTCGGGGCAATGGTTTAAAACTATGGGAAAAGAGATTCCATTTGAACATTAGGAAGAACTTCATGACTGTTAGAGCTGTTTGGCAGTGGAATATGCTGCCACAGAGGGTGGTGGAGTCTCCTTTTTGGAGGTTTTTAAACAGAGGATGGCCATCTATTGGAAATACTGTGATGGATGTTCCTGCATGGCTGAAGGTTGGACTTGATGCCATTGAGGTCTCTTCCAACTCCATGATTCTATGATAATAGAACAGTAAAACTACCATATGCATGGCCAAAAGAAGATAACCAGGCAACTTGTTTTAATAAAAGTAAACAAGAAAAACTACTAAGTACAAAAACTAAAAGACATACAATAATACCAGAACTCAAGGAAGAAATGGCACAAAGACAAAAAGATGGCTTAAGCTAATAAAACAGGGTCAAAAGAAAGAAAGAAAGAAAGAAAGAAAGAAAGAAAGAAAGAAAGAAAGAAAGAAAGAAAGAAAGAAAGAAAGAAAGAAAGAAAGAAAGAAAGAAAGAAAGAAAGAAGGAAGGAAGGAAGGAAGGAAGGAAGGAAGGAAGGTTTTCCACAAGTTGTCACCCAATAGGTGGCCACGTCTCATGTACTGGGCAACTCCAGTTAGCAGCAAAGCCAGGAGGTTTAAGGAAAACCTAGGGGACCACCTGATGAGCCTTGTCAGAAGAGCTTAGTTTCTGACTCATAAATCCTACAGATGTTGCTCTGCTCTGCTGATCTGCAGTTTGCTAATCTGAGTTGAATTTCACCGGTTGCCACCATCCGCACAGATGGAAATGTCACCATAGACACATAAGGAAATAACTTTTTAATATCACCCTGCTGTTTTCCTCACCCGTGGAACTATCATAGCACACAGATTATAGGCATCAACAAAGATGGGACAAGTTTGTCCAAACTATTAATATTCTCTGGAAGAGCAAACATGGGACAACAACGTCCATACTCATCTTAATAACTATGTGGCCATAAATAACTCAATGTATGCCAGTTCTATATTAAGGTATTTCTACATCACGAAGCATGATTATTAGTCTTATTTCAATTTTTCCCTGGAAAAAGGCAATATATATTCAGTTCTTTTGGCTTCCTGCCACCATCCTGATTCACTCCTCAAGGAATGAGGTACAATGGGCTGGAGTACAGTTTTATTTAAAAAATGCTTAAGATGTGTGAAGGGGGTGGGAAGCAATATCTCACTCTTATGATTTATTATGAGCATTGCTCATTTGCATATCCATAGCTCTGCAGCTCGGAGGAAACAAATGTGTGTGGTTGGAAAAATGCATCCACGAAATTGGACTTGGGATATTAGAAAGGTTTGCAATTTACATCCTAGAGGGCTTGACAGATTTTTTGGAATATGACTGGTATAAGGGGCTTCCTGCCTCAAAGTGGCCAGGGAAGCCTGCCCTGACCACAAACTCTCATGGCTGGTAGATTAATAAAAAAATTACTTTTACCCTCAGTTTAGTTAAGCATGCTCCTCCATCCTCTTGGGTGTGGATTTCCGTCCAGGTTAGAGACTGGCACAATCCACTTCATCACACTTCATCTCTGTAACCCTTTGCAGGCACTGCCACTCATCAGTTGTTATGCATTTCTCCATGCCTCCCTGTCGCATGATTCTCCAGTTCAACACTTCCAATTATGGAAATGGACAAAGTGCTGAGGAGGGCAACCAGAATGATTAGGGGACAACTGCTTACGAGGTGACCTGATTGAAGTTTATAAAATCATACACAGTATGGACAAAGTAGATAAGGAAAAACTGTTTTCCCCATTGCACAACACTAGAACTGGGGGCACTCCATGGAACTTTTTGGTGCTCAATCTCAAACAAATAAGAGAAAGTACTTTTTCACCCAGAGGATCATTGGTCTGTGGAACTCCCTGCCAGAAGAAGTGGTAACAGCTGTCAGGCACGACAGCTTTAAGAAAGGAATGGACAGGTTCATGGAGAACAAAGGTATCAATGGCTATCATTATGGATTCCCAAGGACAACCTCCAGGTTGGTGAGATAGGCAGGATATCTCTCAATGCTATTTGCGGGGACTCATAAGCAGATGAAGACATCTGCTTGAGAATACCCTGAAGCAAATGGTGAGCCACTTTGTGAGACAGAATGCTGGACTGGATGGGCTGTGGCCTGTTCCAGAAAGGCTGCTGTTATGTTCTTATAATAAGGAGCCTTGGCTTCCCTGCCCCACCTTCTCTGACAGCCAACCACTAAGATGAAGAGGCTGGGCGGGGATTCTCTCTGCACGGCCATTGAGTGGTCAGATGCTGGAGGAGGTGGTTTAGGAAAGCCTAGGCTGCTTTCTGGATTGGGGAATCATGTGACAGGGACCCACAGAGCAGCACACTCGGCTGCTGAGTGGAGGTGCCAGCAAAGTGGGTGGAGGTAAGGTATGCATGGCACCTGTGCCGCTATGCTGACCAATTGGGCCAAAGTGGAATGAATCTCTTAGTGCCCACCTCTATTCCAAAGGAAAAAGAAATTAAACTAGACATAACTCATTTGGTCTCATTGTCATTCAGGCTGTACAGAAATCCTCGAGTCTGATCTGGAGGCTGTTCCAGGAATATGCACTATTTTGTTCCATCCATTTTTATTTGTGCTCCAAATCTAAAACTAACATGGAACTCTCCCACTGCCTTGCATGGGGAAAACGAGAATGTCTGCAACTGGTTTGTTGCAACTAATAATTCAAAGTAAAATGAATGGTGAAAGATGTACCTACGGGCTGGGTAACCATGGCATGGTTTGGATGCAAGAGAACTGTTCCAGACACCACCTTTTAAGAAGGATGGCAACAAAGTGGTGCAAGTTCAGAGGAGGGCCCCAACAATCAGGAGCCTGGAAAACGAGCCCAGAGAGCAATACGATAGTGGAACTAGTTACAACAGGCAGTGGTAAGATCTCCAATGCTGAAGGCATTCAAGAGAAAATGGGACATCCATCTGTGTAGGAAAGATAAGACTACCGGGTGAACAGAATGACATCAGCTGGTGCTGCCTCTCTTGCTAGCCCCGCTGAGACTCTTTATTAGCAGTGATAAACAAAACATCACACATGAGGGAGGGGTGAATAATCATTGACTGTAGGACAGAGGAAGACAGAGGAAGGATGGTCTTCAGGCACATATGAATTCCATTGGTTGGGGGAGTATGCACACTTATCTAGGAGGAAATGCTGGCTAGTGAGGACTCATTGATAAGGGAGAGAGGAAGGAGCTTCGGCTTGGTCACAGACCAGATGTGCCTGATTATCTGATATCTGGGATTGCCATTCCCCCCCGGCCTCCTGAGCTATGCTAGCTCCAGGTCATCTTAACCACACACTGGGTTCCCTGCTTGCTCTCTGGACATGTTTGTCCAGGGCTTATGCTGCCTCAGTGCTGCCAGGTTATTTTGGGGTTCAGAGCCCATTGGGGTATGGAATCCTCACACATTTGTCAGATCTGCTTTGTTTTGGATTCTTGCCTTGAGCAGGGGGTTGAGCTCGATGGCCTCAGAGGCCCCTTCCGACTCTACAATCCTATGAACATGAATGGTTAGAACAATGTTGGTTAGATACACGGGAATGAGGGCAGTAGCATACACTGAAGCCATGAATTGGCAGTCCTTAACAACGAGAAAAGCTACAATGAAGGGAAGCCCACCCCTCTTTGAAACCGTCTCATCCACCATTGAACCACTGTTCATATTGAGGAGTTCCTCCAAGTGTTTAGTCCAGTTCAACAAAGTTGCGTTGAACTTTAAGGAGGCCATTGACATCAAGGACAAGGATAGAAAATTCATGAATAAAGATTATCCCTGGGCTTCCGTTCTCATGGAGAACAGCCGCAAAGAGCCACTTCCCACACAGTTGGTTTTGCATGAAAGAAAGGCAGCATTAGGAGCTACCCCCAGGCTTCTACAGTTCATCTCAGCAGGAAGGAGGCCAATTTGTTTCTAGGAGACAATGGCCTTTCCAACTGAAAAAGAAATCTGAGGTTTCACAAGGAGTGGCATTCAAACAAAAGTCTTTGAATGTAGTTCTTCAGAATCTTAAAACATGTGGGTTCATAAGTGGTGAACCATAGCTGGTGAAGGCCATCGTACGCTCCTTGGTAGCTGCTAAGGACTGCCTCCTCAGAATAAATCACTCCTCATCAAGTCCGCGTCTCTGAGAATTTTCTAACACAGCAGGGCATTCATTGCAGCTCTTCTTCTGAGTCTAACATTAAAGTATATACAGTTCTCAACTTACGGATGGAAAAAAAAGGTCTCAGAATTATCCAGCTCAATGGATTTAAGTGACATCTTAATGAGGAACTGAAAAGGAGCACAATATCTGTTTTGCCTCCAGCATGAGAATTAGACAAAGGACTCTGTGTCCAACACTACGTAATTCATTCCAAATAGGTAGTGCCATTTTTGCTTGAAAAGCAAAGCAAACATACATACATACAGAAAACCCAAGAGGACCATAAGAACATAAGAACAGCCTTTCTGGAACAGGCCACAGCCCATCCAGTCCATCATTCTGTCACACACCATTTGCTTCAGGGTATTCTCAAGCAGATGTCTTCACCTGCTTATGATTCCCTGAAAATGGCATTGAGAGATACCCTGCCCATCTCTCCAACCCAGAGGTTGTCCTTAGGCATCCAGAATGATAGCCATGGATGCCCTGGTTCTCCATGAACTTGTCTAATCCTTTCTTAATGCTGTCAAGGCTGACAGCTGTCACCACTTCTTCTGGAAGGGAGTTCCACAGACCAATGATCCTCTGGGTGAAAAAGGACTTCCTCTTCTTTGTTTGAGATCTAGCACCCAAAATTTCATGGAGTGCCCCCTTGTTCTTTTGTTGTGCAATAGGGAAAACAGTTTTTCCTTATCTACTTTGTCCATATCACGTATGATTTTATAAACTTCAATCAGGTCACTTCTTAGGTGCTGTCATTCAAGAGTGAAGAGGCCCAGCTGTTGCAGCCTCAGATGACAAGGAAGGTGTTCCAGTCCCCTAATCATTCTGCTTGCCCTCCTCTACAATTTCCATAATATCCTTCTGGAAATATGGTGAGCAGAACTGTTCACAATACTCCAGATGGGGCCTCACCATAGATAAATAAAAAGCCAAAATGACACTTGCTGACTTATTTTCTATGCCCTTCCTAATGATCCCTAGCATTGAGTTTGCTTTTTTCACTGCTGCAGCACACTGGGTTGACACCTTCATTGAGCTGTCCACCAGGACAACAAGGTCCTTTTTCTGGTTTGTTGCAAAGAGCTGACCGATTGACAAGAAAGGCAGAAACAACCCTTCTAGTGTTTCAAATCCTTTTCAAAAGCACCTGTCATCTTAATGTTGGCAATTAGGATACTTCACAACTCAAGCCTATGAACAGGGCTTCATACACCGTGATTTGCAAAAAGTATGGTCTTTCCCAAGGTTTGGACGGAATTGTGGTGGACACTACAGAATAATTTTCTAGAACACGCTAAAGCATTTAGTTCTCTGGGTTTAAATTTCAAATACAGTTCTACATGGACTGCCCATAACAGAAATATAAGAACATAAGAACATAAATGCAATTAACATGGCTAATTGCAGTATGCTAGTGGTTGCTCACTTTTTAAATATCAATCATGGACATTATGTCCTATCAGCCAGCCATGTATTTAAGCTAAACCCATAGCCTAGTTACTCTCTGTTACTCCCATTTGGATCATACAATCTTGCCATAGTGGACATGCAAGTCACCTTTCTGTGTTACATTTTGGGTATTCTGAATGGTGTAGGATGCATGACTATGTATCTGGAATTTGCAGTAGGCTGGTTAAAAACTCAAGCAGGGATCCAGACTATAAAATTCTAGCTGTATATTCACTATTTAGTCAAGCATCCTGACTATGCACACTTTATGGATTTAATGCATCACCCTACTAGCAGATGGTCACTTTTAGTTCAGCATTAAATCCATTGGCATTCCTTTTGAATTCATTCTAAAGCTTGGACAACAAAATCAGTTCAAAGCTGGTCATCATGACAGTTCTTCTGCTTCTTTTGCATTTCAGAGGAAAAAAATTGAATCACCCACACAAATGCTCATGAATTTTATTCAGTTTGTAGGTGGTCGCGAATTTTCATGACAGTAGATGGCAATAATCCATGGCAGGGATACTGGTTGCACTTCCATCCCTCATGAAATGTGCAGACGTTTGAGCCTTACTTAGAGAAGGTCATGAACCACCAGTTTGGTGCTTCATGCTGGTTTGTTTCTTCCTGAACAGAAGTCTGGGACTTCCCAGCCCTGTCCCCTCTGACAGGTGCCTATTCAGGGGCAGGGCCCAAAGGATGCTGGACATGGAAGCCAGGCCACTGCCTCCAAGTGGCCATCCACCAGAGCTTTGAAGTGGAGAACACCTGTTCAGTTGAGAAATGAGCCAGCACAAACGGCCAAACCTGTAGTTTGTGCCCATCGTAGAATCATCATAGAATCATCATAGAATCACAGAGTTGGAAGACACCTCAAGGGCCATCCAGTCCAACCGCCTGCCATACAGGATCCCCCATTCATCTATGGCCCCAGTTCCAAAGTGACCAAAAGATCTGGTTCAAGCTTTGGATATTAGTAGGAGGGCTCGTTCTCTTTATATAAGTTTCACCACTGGGGTTGCTTTCACTTGTCCTCTCATCAGAATATTAAAAAAAAAATGTTGACCTCAACTCCCCAAATCCCAAAAACATTTCAAAAACGGTAATCTGTTCTCTCTTCGGCTATCACCTTTTTGGATCCTATTCCTCCAACAACAGTGGGTAGATCATTACAGTGAAATCATGAAGTCCGTTCAAATGGGTGAGCTCTGCTCTGCACCTCCCAGTTTGATAGTCAGTCACTAGTTACCCAATACAGGGCTCACAAATCTCAAGGAGGTGAGAGGGATGGCTTGTAGACATAGGGCCTTCTCGGCAGCTGCCCCCAAGCTATGGAATGCCCTCCTGATTGAGATTTATTTATTTATTTATTTATTTATTATATTTATATCCCGCTTATCTTCAATTTGAACTCTAAGCTATGGAATGCCCTCCTGATTGAGACAGATAAAACAGCATCCACCTCAACAAATCAGGTGCCAACATTGATTACATTTCGATGCCAGGTAAAAACCTTCCTGTTCCAGAAGTTTTTTTAATTAATACAATATAGATTGTGGGTCCTCTGATGACAATTTTAGTGTAATGTTTTTAGTGTAAGGTTTTTATTATTGCTTTGATTATTTATGGATATTCTATTTTAACTATTTTAAACTGTTTTAATTCCTTTGATTGTAAGCTGCCCAGAGACCTTTGGGTAGTGGGCGGCATATAAGTTAAATAAATAAATAAATAAATAAATAAATAAATAAATAAATAAATTCTCCACCAATGCACACAAGGAGTTTGGCAGCATTTGTATTAATATGCCCTGCCTCAAATCGATCCTGAGATGTTTGTTAGAGGACACCAAGAGTGCCTTTTTAACAACCTGATGAAAGTAACCTAATAAAAAAGAGTCTCATTATACAACGGTAAGGAACAAGAGTCCAATGAAGCACCTTTGCTTCTCTGCTTTGTTTACCGCTAATTGTCTACTCCATGTTTGGTCAGAGTGATGTCCTTTATCAGCAGGAAGTAACGTGTGTAATTGTATTTATTTTGCTAATCCTCCTGTGTTTTAATCTATAAACCAAAAGGCCCTATGTGAGGAGACAAAAGAGGTTGTCACTTGCAGAATGGAGACAAATTAATTAGCGTACAGCCGTGTCATGTATA
The DNA here is from genome assembly GCA_029282475.1 of Phrynocephalus forsythii. Taxonomy (NCBI): domain Eukaryota; kingdom Metazoa; phylum Chordata; class Lepidosauria; order Squamata; family Agamidae; genus Phrynocephalus; species Phrynocephalus forsythii. The sequence goes on along the minus strand of JAPFRF010000007.1, from coordinate 87,228,380 downwards.
CTGATCCACTGAATATTGAATTTGCCCCACTTTAAAAAAATTATTTTAGTTAGCAAAGTACTGCAGTAAAAGGACCAAATATGATCTAGTCTGGAGTTGTGATCCCCTTTTACAGTAGCCAGGTAAGTGGTGACCCCTCCCCATTATATTTGCACACAAAAAATAAAAAAAATAATGGGTAACGTTTTCAGAAGGTAGAAGCTTCTTTCTCCCCTAAAGAGCCAGAGTACATATTGGGTGAGCTGCAACTCCCAACAAAACACTTTGTGGCCCCCTTCATGGTTATGACCTACAGATTGGGAAACGTTGGCTTAGTGGTATGATTTCCAGGCACAGTAAATTAAACCAAAAAATCAAGAGAATCAAGGCAAAGCCAAACATAAATAACAAAGACATCACATTTCAAATAAACTGAAGAAATGTTTCAGGCACATTTTTTTTAAAAAAACTATCATTTGGAGAGATGCAGCAGATGCATATACAAAAACCACAATGGCAAAAATCATATCATGAACAACCATGTGACTAAGGGCAACTATACAAGTCATGTTGTGGTTTCAAGTCTGTATGTTGCTCACTGCATTAATTAATTTAATTAATTAATTTAATTATTATTATTATTATTATTATTATTATTATTATTATTATTATTATTATTATTATTATTATTATTATTATTATTAAATTATAACACAGCAGACAAGATAACTATGCTGGATTTTGTATTACAAATCACTAGTCAAACGCTTCCCAAGCATTTAGGAATATGTGATGTATCGGTGAATCCCAGTAGATTCAGTAAGGTGGCTTTCTGCAGCTGACTGATGGTGGCTTTGTCAACTCCAATTTCTTCTAAATACTTGCTTTGCTCTTTAGGCACCGCACCCAGCGTGCTAATTGCCACTGAGACCACCTGTACCAGTTTATGCCAGAGTCTCTGAAGTTCAATTTTTTTTAGTAGTAGTACTAGTAACATTTTGCAATGCTGATGGTTTAAGAAACTTTCTTACTCAGTATTCTTAATTGTTTGATGACTGTATTTAATCTTATTTAATTCATTTTGAACTCACTCATTTATTGTCTATCATTATTTTACACAGCCAAGGGTGGCCTTGTCACCAGATGGGACAGGTACATTAATCTAATAAATAGATAAATAAATGCATAACTATGATTTAGTCCTGTCAATTGCCAGAATTGAAAGATGTTAATTGACTTTATATATGTTAATGACATAGCTCATTTCTTATTTTATTTCATTTGAATTGATTGTTACTTTATGTCCTGTCGACCATCGGAGGTCTGTAAACTGCTTTGTGTAATGCAAATTCAAAAACCGGTATATAAATCTAAACAAACAAATTTGAAGCTGCTCTTACGCACTTGGTCAGTAGGATTCCAGCCCATAGGCGTGTCTTTCACCCAGGTCCTTTACCAAAACCAGTTCTTTACCTGTCCTCAATACAATAGTTTTGACTGGTTCGAGGGTGGATGCATAGCCTCCTTTGCAGAAGACTATCCTCTGTCAGCCCTTCGGAAGACAGAGACAGTTGCCTTCTGTTTAATTAGATACTACAGACAAAGAGAAGCTAAGAATAATGCCCATTACAGTTAGTCACTGGGTTCTAGACTAAGCAGCTGACTCACTGATCAACTGGTAACAGTAGGCATGGGTTTGGGATTTATTTAGTTTGTGGTTGTTGTTGTTTTTGTTGTTCAGTCGTTCAGTCGTGTCCGACTCTTCGTGACCCCATGGACCAGAGCTCACCAGGCCTTCCTATCCTCCACTGCCTCCCAGAGTTTTGTCAAATTCATTTTGGTTGCATCGATGACACCGTCCAACCATCTCATTCTCTGTGGTCCTCTTTTTCTTTTGCCTTCGATTTTTCCCAGCATCAGGGACTTTTCCAAGGAGTCCTCTCTTCTCATGAGGTGGCCAAAGTACTGGAGCCTCAGCTTCAAAATCTGTCCTTCCAGTGAACATTCGGGGTTGATTTCTTTCAGAATGGATAGGTTTGGTCTCTTTGCAGTCCAGCGGACTCTCAAGACTCTCCTCCAGCACCACAGCTCAAAAGCATCAATTCTGTGGCGATCAGCCTTTTTATAGTCCAGCTCTCACTTCCTTCATTCTCCATTCTGGGTGTCCTACCTCCTCTACCCATACCTACACCTAAATGTGACTCACCTGGAGAAAAGGACCAGCTGGGTATACTTTGAGGCATCACATGGGGCTAGTTCCCCCACCCTAGCTTCCTGTTCCAAAAGCTATTAGTGGCACATATTCGTTTTTACACAGGAAGCTAGGACGGAGCAACAGTAAGTGTATTCTTTAAAGAAGATCAGCATGGGTCAGAGTGGATAAGAGACAAACCAGGAAACCAGAGGAAGTCCTTTCTCACCTTTTGCTCCCACAAAGACCTGCATTTTCTTGAATGTAAACTGAGTGGTCCCCTAGTCATTGACATCATGCAGGAGTAAGGTTCCTTTGAAGATGTGGACACAACCCAAATTACTTGTGTCTACCATAGGTTCCAGCTCCACATAATATTTTGTTTGTCCACAGCTGGGATGTGTCTTAGCTTTAAAAGTCCATTTGTTCCTCTTCAGTGCTCAACCCTCCATCAGATGCCTGATCCACACTCCTTGAGCACCTCTTGAACTTTCCATGGAATCCAATTCTCAGGCTTTGAATAATGGAGGGCAAGAGCACAGGGTTCCATGGAGTCTAGTGGTTTTGGCTGGCACATTTTGAGGAAGGAACAAGGAGTGGGTTAAAAAGAAAAGGACGTCAGAGCATGGAAATGAGTCTTGGTTTGTATCTATGACGGTTACTTCACGTCCTTCCTCATTCCGAGTTCACGTTCGTTTCGTGATCACGTCACTTGCGGTCACATGGAGTTGTCCCAGTACTGTCCCTGTTCCTGTGTACTCACAGGCGTGATTGATGGTACCGTGATGATTGTGACTGCACGACCTTGTTTTGTGAAAACATCTGAACTTCTCAGCCTTCGTTTTCATTTTTGTTTTGTTTTTTTATTCGACCTTCCGTTTTTTGATCTTTTGAATCTCCTCAACTTTTCCTTCAATGCGTTACAGAGCTAAGTTCAAGGCATTTGTCTTTTAATCTCTCTGCACTGCATTGCTAACTCCATAGGGAATGTACTGGCGAAGTGGCACTTTGCACTCCTGCCACTAGATGGAGAATGGCACATTGCATGATGAGCCTTACCTCATGGGCACTTGTCTCGTAACGAGAACCAAGACAAGCAGATTCCCGAGCCCAGGGAGGGGTATGGCTCATCACGCTTTAATCTCAGTTCAGGGGGTGTGGTCGGGATGAACTCCTGTTGTCATGCAGTGGATGTGCGGTAAGATTTCCTCATACCGGTCCCAAGCAGGACTGTGAACAGCAATGAGAGGGATGTGAAGTAACAGCCTATGTGTCATGCTTATGAGCTCTTAAAGCAATGGGAAGCCTTTTGGCCTGGATTGTTCTCTTTCAATGGCATGTCTCTGGTTGAATGTATATATGCAGCATTTCTGGATGCTTGATCCTATGAAACCCTTCTATATAAAATGCATTTTTAAATTACCTTTTTCTGGTAAGCTCCACTGGAGTTGCTGGCAATGAATTGTCCTTTGGCTTTTTCCCATTGTATGATGACAAGAAGGGGGAGAGAATCTCCCCTTCCATCTTTCCCACAGAAGAAGAGGGGGAAAAAGAGAAACTCCTGACAATAGTTAAGTTAATGAGGATGTGATTAATGGATGCACAGATGAAATGCATTCTCTACTTCAATGGAAACATCCTTAATTGAGACAGATTTAAGTACTAGACATTAGTTAGCAGCAATTGGAAACAGGAACAGCAAAGCACTTAGAAGGGGAAAGGGGGTTTCCATGCGGCTCAATGAAGAATCGTTTGATTTCCTCCTTGACAATCACAGGTGTGAGCTAAAGGACACAACAATTCAAACAGGAAGCCCTGCAGCTTCTGCTCATCAGCATCCATTAGGAAACATGCCATGTGTCTTGGTCTTCTTCTCTACGTGGGCTTAACTAGATCTGGGAGCAGCCGTATTTGTCCTTTCCTGTATCTCCCCAAGTGAATCTCCTATAAGCAGAAGTAGAACCTGCTGTTTTTCAAAGTCTGGAGGGATCAGCTGATTCTGCAGCTGATTCCTTTGTGAATAACAAGAGAATAATGAAAATACACTTGCAAGGGACTAGTCTATAGGCAATACCTTTATAGGTCACTCATAAAAATAACAATGATAAAAATCATTGCAAACTTTCATGGACAATTTCCACTTTTTCATAGCAAGTACCAAAAGTCCAAACAGGGCAAAAGATGTGGTTTGCTGGGAGTTTATTCTTAGATGCAAAGTTCTTCACAAGATGATGTTTACCAGACATGTCAGCCTGGGTAGGAAGCAGAAGGGCTGTTGTAAATTGCATTGAGATAGTAATGAAGTTACATCATTAACATAATATGGAAGCAAAATTACTTTATGGGTGAAATAAGTAACAGTTTTAAGTTCCTTCAAGAAGTGTACTCTAAATGGCATTTCTGGTCATTTTGGTGGTATTTGGCCAAGGCCATTTCAAGTGTTTTGCCTTTTTCTTACTAATTCTCAATGGCAAGGGAAGTGCTGTTTTGTACTGTCCTCAGATATGGGAACAAATCAGAAAAATGCTGATTTGCTTTTATTTGTGGTTCTTCAAGATCAACAAATCACAAATAATGATTTTATGATTTCCCCACCAATAAATTAACAAATTGATTTGCTGATCCTTTTCTCACTTTAGAACCATATAAAATGCCCCCCAGCACCTAGACACACTATGACTGCAGTTAAGCTTCCCCTGACTCTCCTCTACAAGCCCTGAAAGTTTGGTGAAGTTGGAATTCTAGATTTCCAAGTTATGTACCCCCCCCCAAAGAAGGCCCCAAAGGAAAGTGTCCAGTCAGCACCAGAATTGCAGAGAAGCTCCACCCAGATTTTACCCAGAAGCCCTTCAAGGTTGGTGAAGACTGAATATCAAACCTTTTGGGTTATACACCCACAATTGCCCCTTCCCCCACAAGTATCCTTTAGCGACTGGCTTGGAGAAACCAAATCTTCACCAAACTTAGAGGGATTGCAGATAAGAGTTAGAGGAAACCTCTGTGCAAGTTTGGTGTCTCCAGTTTCTTGGGGAAAACCTTTGGGGGGAGGGGGCTGTTTGTGAGTGCCTAATGGGGATGGGCATAAAACGAAAAAAAATATGTTTTGTTTCATTTCATTTCCTCCCCCACAATTATTTTTAGTTTCATACAAAGTGTTTTTTTTAAATGTACTAAATGATCCACTAACAAAATAGTTTTTTTTGGGGGGGGGGGGCTGGAAAGTGGCAGAGGGAAAAAAGTTTTTTTTTAAAAAAAAGCCCAAGGTTTTCCCCCCATGCCAGCGATGATCAGCTGGCAGCAGGCTTTTTTTTAAAAAAACTTTTTTCCCCTCCCCCAAGGCCAGTCTCCCAGCTGATGGGTGCTGGGGTGGTGGTGGTGGGGAAGGTGGCACAGCTTGGGGAAGGGAAAAAAGCCTGGAGCTTTTTAAAAAAGTTCTTCCCTCCCCAAAGCAGCTTACAGACAGAATGAAATGGTTCATGTCAACAATGACAAAAACACCATTTTGTGTCATCTGTAATGAAATGCTGCTTCCTCGTGTCGTTTGGTCTCGTTTCATTTTGTTGTGCAATGACATGGCGAAGCAGCATTTTATTTTTCGTTTTGTGCCCATCCCTAGTGCCTAACTTGGACATTTGAAACAGAATCTTCACTAAACCTAGAGGGATTATAGAGGAGTGCTGGGGAAAGCTTTTCTGGAAATGTGCTGTCGCTAGATGCCTGGGTGCATTTATTAGCAATTAAATAGCCCAAATTAAAAAAATCACCAAAAATGAATTGATTTGTAGTCATTGGGGGTATTGATTCATATGAATATGAATGGATGAATAAACAAGTCATTTCTAATTGCCCTCCATCTTGTCTGCCTACTTTCCAACTCCTCTCCTTAACCCATTTTTGGTATTGGAATTTTTGAAATAAGGAGCACATGCCGACTTTGGAAGTAATGTTATAAGCAGCTAGATGCTTGTAGTGTTTTTTTCTTCCATATCACCTATGGCATAACTGCTTTACTCTATTACTTTTGTCCTATTGTGTATCAGGGGCTGTGTAATGGGAGTGCGCAATGATATGAATCCTGAGACTGAGAAAGGGACACTGTAGTTAATAACAATCAGTTGCTGCCAAATGGGGAGTTCTACCTGAAAAACAGACCCCTACATGTAAATCCCTTAGTAGGAAAGCTCTAACTGGAAGGTTTTGAGATTAAACTAGGCCTAACTCTGCTCAGTATCCTGTTCAAAAAGAAAGCTCCCAAGCTAGCACTGGGGCAGGAATAGCTAAGCCACAAAGCCTCTCAAGGTAGACCTTTCTTCCAGGTGAGCTACACTCCAGTGTCTGTCAGGTAGCCCACCTGGAACAGATATTTATGGGATGTGTAGCCCCAGAAATCTGAAAATCTCGTCTCTCGTTAGAGGGGTGCAGCCTCATTAAACGGGAGAAACTTCACATGCTTCAAATTCTGCTTCAAGCAGCTCCCTCATGCTGAGTTGTAGATGTTGAGGCAAAAGCAATATGTTTGAGAGGGAGACTGTATTGTGCCACTGTCCAATTAAGCATCCTGAGAAGCTTTCAGGTGATTTTCAGAACTGCAACTAAGAAATGATCCTTTTAATGACTGTTGAGAAAATGACTGTAGGAAAGTGTAGAATTCATTTTAAATAATTATAGCAAGAGGCAACTACTTAGAAGTGCTTGAGAAGAAAAAGCATCCATGAGATGGAAGGGCAAGACCAACTGCTTTGCATGGGAGAAGGTATGAAGGATTTGGAGGATGGGGGAGGGGAGGGCGTAAAAATTGTTTGAGGGATGGGGTGGAGGGGAGGGAAGGAAGGCTGGGCTTAGAATCATAGAATCATAGAGTTGGAGGAGACCTCAAGGGCCATCCAGTCCAACCCCCCTGCCCATCACAGGACTCCCGACAGATGGCCATCCAGCCTCTGCTTAAAAACCTCCAAAGAATGAGACTTCACCACCCTCCGCGGCAGCATATTCCACTGCCGAATAGCTCTAACTGTCATGAAGTTCTTCCTAACGTTCACATGGAATCTCTTTTCCTGTAGTTTGAGACTATTGGCCCACATCCTAGTCTCTGAAGCCATGGAAAACAAACGTGTTCCCTCTTCAATATGACATTCTTTCAAATGTATAAACATAGCTATCATATCCCCCCCTCAGCCTTCTTTTAGAGAGGCTATACATTCCAAGTTCCCTAAGCCGTTCCTCATAAGACATTCCCTCCAGACCCTCAACCATCCTGGTCACCCTCCTCTGCACCCGCTCGAGGTTGTCAACATCCTATTAAAATTGAGGCACACAGAACTGGACACAGTACTCCAGGTGAGGTCTGAAGGAAGATATTTGGGTGCAGCTCTATCTTTTTCAGCAAGAGGCCACCACTGTATTAGACAGCAGAACCAAACAGGGTGCTCACATATGCAGAACTGATTTCAATGTACAAATTCCACAGCTGCCTCCAAATAAATGGGCTTCTGGCAAAGGAGCAGAAAAATTCACTCTCTAGCCATGGTGCTCGGTGGATGCATGTATCTCAAGTGTATGCTAAATTTTAAGTTGTTTTTTAGCAGAACGTGGCACAACAGTGGGTTTTTATTTCCAGCAGGATCGAGCCCAGAAATAGTGCCAGGGTAAATGTATGCACTGGAATGCCACCAGTGTTTCTCCATGGATGAGTAAGGGTAGAGGAAGGAAAAAAAATCAAGGCAGGGACAACAATATTTCTAAACTGTGTGAAGCTGGGTAGACCCACTCATCTTTTAACAAAATATTGGAACAAAATATACTGCAGAACCCTAATTTCAACAGCTATAATTTTTGTGGTATTTAAATTAGCATGTAATGGAACAGAAGGTGAAAGATCAAGGAAGAGGTACTTGATTCCAATACTCACTCAAAGCTCAATAAATCATGGTTGATAAGCCATCTTTTTTTCTAATATAGTTACAAGCTTGATAGATCAGAGGAATGCTGTCAAAGTAATGTCATGTTGATTCCAGCAAGGCTTTTAACAAGGTCCTCCATGGTAATTTTGTGGCCAACTTGTAAAATGTGGGCGAGATGCTATTAATAGTTGGACTTCTAGCTGGTTGATGGGGTGTATGCAAAACATGTTCATCCCCTCATTATAGAAAGAAGTGACATGAAGCATTTCTGGTGTCCGTCCTGGGCATGGTGCTGTTGAAGACATTTATCAATGACTTGGAGGAAAAGAGTAGTGGAATTTCTCACCAGATTTTGAGATGACTCCAAACAGGGAAGGTCACTTCAGAAATCAGGAGAAAGCCCAATGACCTTAACAGATTGGAAAACTGGGCTGAAATGAAATTAGTTTTGATGGGGAAAGATGTAAACGTCTACATTTTTGCAGGAGAAAACTCAGACAGATCAATGGGTGGATGGGTGATGCCCAGCTTGTCAAGAGTGTGTGTGAGAATGATGATGGAGAGGTCTTAGTAGATCATAAGGTAAATGCAAGTTGGCAGTGTGAGGTGATGTGGGGAAGGTCAGGAAGAGTATCAAAAGAAGTGTGGTTCAAGGAAATAAATACAGTGGGAACTCATCATATCCATAGGAGATGGGTTCCAAGCCCACTCATCCAGCAGAGCTCAAAAATATGGATAATCCTTAACAGTATTATTATAGCGAGCATTAAAGCAAAGTGTGTTGCTTATATGCCACCCCATAGCACTTAAATCACTCTCTGGGCAGTTTACAAGTAATTATGCAGCCTACCCATTCACCCCTCCCCTAATAGATGGGTAGTCATTTTACCAACCTTGGAAGAATGGAAGGTTGGTTGAATCTGGAGCTGGCTACCTTGAACCCCATGGCATGAGCAGAATTTTGGCTGCAGCATAGCAGTTTAACCACTGTGCCACAAGGCTCCCACTCTACATAGCATGGCCTGTGGCTGCCACTAGTGGCCAGTTCTGCAAGTTTTGATTTTGTTTGCTTTAATGGCTGCACGGCTCCAAACCTCTTTTTACTGCAATGGAACAAGATACCACGAAGGAGCCGCTTCCACCATGAAGAAGGCGAAAGAAACATCTACAGCAGGCATGTCCAAACTTCGGCCCTCCAGATGTTTTAGACCACAACTCCCACAGTCCTTTGGCACTGGCAATACAGGCTTGGAATTCTGGGAGCTGTGGTCCAAAACATCAGGAGGGCCGACGTTTGGCTATGCCTGATCTACAGCAACAGGACCTCAACACTAGGTACTGTGACTGATATCATTTCTCCTCAATTAGGTCTTAATTGGATCTACCTAGTGGGACATTTTGAACCCCCCCCCCCCAAAAAAAAAACTTTCTTCCCAACCCCCTAGTGGAGAGCATGTGTTTTTGCATTAACCCCCTACTTCTAACCCATCTCTGGCCAACCAGGAGCTCTGTCCTTCAAAAAGCCAATAGACATGCTGGTTGTAAGCAAGAGGGAGGTGCAGCTGTTTGTTTGAATTGGTCTGTAAAGTCCAGCCCCATCAGACCCTGCTGCTCTGTGCCTTCCAAGAAGAAGCCTGACATCCATCTTGCCAAGTGAACTTTTAAGGACTCTCTCCTGGCAAATTACATCCCTTGCCATGTTTGGACTTTTATACCTGCTTTGAAAAAGAGGGCTTGCTCTCAAAAGCTCAGCAACTATTTTTATTTTTCTACTAACAGCCTATGAATATATCACCCATAGTTTACTTTTGAAACATATACTTCTAGGAGTTTTCTTTTAATACTTTTAATATTTTCACTCCATGGATAAGTAACTCAGCAGATATGGGTTTCATTGATACGGTGGTCCTTCTTTGCAGCTGTGTTCTAGGGTAGTCACACAACACTGGGAATATTGCATGCATTTCAGAGAACTGCCATTATTGACAGGCTGGGATGGGCCCAGAGGAGGGTAGCCAGGATCATTTAAAGTTTGAAAATGTAAGTCCTATGAGGAATGGTTGAGGATGCTGGGTGTGTTTAGCCTGCAGACGAGGAAAAAGGAGATATGTCCTGATAGCCCTCATCTACTGTTGGATGGATGTTATGTGGAAGATGGATCAAGCTTCCTGTAGGTCTAGAAGATAGAATCCAAACAAGTGCATTCCAATTGCAGGCAAGGAAGGTGTTCTCAGTTGTAGGAACCTTCAGACATTAGAATGGACCTCTTAGACTGCAGGGGCACTTTGATGGAGATATTTAATCCAGTGAGATTTTAGTATAGAGATTTTTCTGTTGTTTTACTTAGCCTGATTGATTTTTGATGTCTTAACTCCTTTAATTCTTATGACTCCATGAAAGACTGACAAACAGGGGGCATTCTGGGAAAACAGCAGAAATTACCAGGAATGCCTAAAAATAAATAAATAAATAAAACCAAGAAAGAACATTTTACTTTCAAAAACAGAAAGAAATGGAAGGTTGTGGTGAATCTGGAGCTGGCTACCTTGAACCCCATCTCAAATGACAGACAAAGCAAATATATGGTAGCTTTCTCTGTCATAAATGTAATAATGAATAGACACATGTTCTATACTGTTAATACATGGGCTTATCTACACCGTTGTCACTGAAATATTCACATTTTGACAGCTTCTTTAAAAATCACTTCTTGTCTCGGTGTACCTCCAAGAACTCAGCAGTACCTATTAAGAGTGTGGATGATTGTGGATATATATTAGTGCGGAAACCAGAACGGACAAGTCACATGTCTCACCAAAAGCAATCTTTGTTTTCTGCTCACTTCCTGAAAGGAAAGTAATGGTATATTTCATCTTAATGCTTCCTCCCTAAAATGTACTTTCTCTGAAGTTTGATTGATTTTGATAGCATTACCTTTCAAGTAAACATACTTAGATTGGCAGCATTATTTAAATTGCAAGTTTCTGATTTGTATATAATTTCCTGGCACTAGTAGAAGCATATCAACAGAACCTCAACACACACACTGTGACTGATATCATTTCTCCAAAATGGTCTTATGGAGATCCAGCAGTACTGGTGACATTTTGGCCATGTAAAAAAACTTTGTCCACTATTCAGCACCACTTGTAAAGTGGACATGCATGTGTTTTTGCTTATTTAATTACCAGGCAGTAAGACATCTCTGGCTCAACAAGCACTCTGTCCTTTAAAAACTGGTGGAGACATGCTGTTGTAGCAGTGGCTGTCAGGATGAGTGCAGCTGTTTTGCAATCAGCGTTGGTGTTCTAAAGTCCAGCCCCATCAAGATATCACGCTGCACTGTGCCTTCCAATCAGAAGCCTGACATCCATCTTGCCAAGATTTGAACTTTTACAACCACCTGGGAGATATCCTGTCTATTCCTCCATTGCCAGGGTGTTTGGGCCCCTTCCAGCTTCATGACTTTGATTCTATGATTTTGTCTGCTAAAAAGCTCAGTGCTATTTTTATTTTTCTCATTCTTGATGTCTGTGAATATTCTCAGTCATCCAGGTGAGTTTATCTGGAAACATATACTTCTGGACTTCTTTTTTGTTTTCTTTTAATACTTTTAATATTTTCCAAACAGATGGATAAGTCTGAAAACAGCTAGATTGGGTTTTATTTAAATACTTAGATTGTCAGCATTATTTAAATTGCTGTTTCTGATTTGTATATCATTTCAACACTAGTAGAATATATCATGCATTTCAGAGAACTGCCATCCCACACACTTACAAAATGGGATGGGCCCAGAGGAGGTGTAGCCAGGATCATTTAAAGTTTGAAAATGTTCAGTCCTGTGAAGAATGGTTGAGGATGCTGGGTGTATTTAATTACAGAGGCAGGAAAAAGGAGATATGTCCTGAAATCCCAAGCACTGTCTTTAAAAACTGTTGGATGGATGTTATGTGTCAAGATGGATCAATCAGCGTTGGTGTTCTAAATTAGAAGAATCAGATATCACAAACAAGTGCATTCTAATTGCAGGCAAATCTTGGAAAGTGTTCTCAGTTGTAGACAACCACCAGATATCCCTAGAATGGACCTCTTGAGAAGGCAGTGGGCTCAATGGCCCCTTCCAGCTTCATGATCTTTATTCTATGATTTTGTCTGCTAAGATGGCTAGTGCTAGTGCTCAGAGATTTCTCATTCTTGATGTTGTGGATTCTCAGTCATCCAGCCTGAGCTTGTATCTGGAATTAACTCATGGGTGCTGGACTTCTTTTTTGAGAGAGAGAAATCTTTGACTGCTCATCCAAACAGACTGAGTCTGAAAACAGCTAGTGATTGGCAGCATTATTTAAAAACTTAGATTGGCAGAAATTTAAAGGAATTTCTATTTAAATAATTTCCTGCAACACAAACTAAAACCAAGAAAGAACCTTTGCTCTCTTTCAAAAACAGAAAGGCAAATGGAGATCCAGCAGTGTGGTGCTAAGCCGTTTGAGATGTATTGGTTCAGCTTTGTCCACTTTCAGCACCACTTGTAAAAAACATGCATACCATCTCATTTAATTACCAGGCAGTGAAGAGAATATATGGAAACTCACTTTCACTGTCATAAATTAAAAATGAATAGACACATGTTCTATACTGGCTGTCAGGATGAGTGGGCGTTATCTTGCAATCAGCGTTGTCACTGAAATATTCAAGATTTTGAAACAGCTTCTTTAAAAAGTGCTTCAAATCTTGGAAAGATTTGTAAGAACTCAGACAACCACCTGGGAGATATCCCTGGATGTCTATTGTGGATTGAGCAGGGTGTGGGACTCAATGGCCCCTTCCAGCTTCATGACTCTGTGATTCTATGATTTTGTCTGCTAAGAAAAGTGCTGAGTGCTTTTTTTATTTCTCATTCTTGTCTGTGAAGATTCTCAGTCATCCAGGTGAGTTTATCTGGAAGTTGAGTCATGGCTACTGGACTTCTTTTTTGAGAGAGAGAAATATTTCACTGCTCATCCAAACAGATTCCTCAGTCTGAAAACAGCTAGTGATTGGCAGCATTATTTAAATACTTAGATTGGCAGCATTATTTAAATTGCAAGTTTCTGATTTGTATATAATTTCCTGGCACTAGTAGAAGCATATCACCCCCCCACACACACACACACACCATCCCACACACTTACCAAAATGCTTATGGAGATCCAGCAGTACTGGTGCTAAGCCGTTTGGCCATGTATTGGTTCAGCTTTGTCCACTATTCAGCACCACTTGTAAAGCAAACATGCATACAACCTTGCTTATTTAATTACCAGGCAGTGAGGGAGACATATAAGGAAACTCACCAAGCACTGTGAGGCTTTAAAAACTGGTGGAGAGCATGCTGTAGTAGTATGGCTGTCAGGATGAGTGGGCGTTGTTTTGCAATCAGCGTTGGTGTTCTAAATTAGCACCGAATCAAGATATCACGCTAAACACACACCCGGTCTAATCAGAGTGCTCCAAATCTTGGAAAGATTTGTAAGAATTTTAGACAACCACCTGGGAGATATCCCTTGATGTCTATTCCTGCATTGAGCAGGGTGTGGGACTCAATGGCCCCTTCCAGCTTCATGACTCTGTGATTCTATGATTTTGTCTGCTAAGAAGGGAAGTGCTGAGTGCTCTTAGTATTTCTCATTCTTGATGTCTGTGAAGATTCTCAGTCATCCAGGTGAGTTTATCTGGAAGTTGAGTCATGGCTACTGGACTTCTTTTTTGAGAGAGAGAAATATTTCACTGCTCATCCAAACAGATTCCTCAGTCTGAAAACAGCTAGTGTAAGTCCTCCATCTTATAGCTAGTGCAAGTCCTCCATCTTATAGTCAGCTTTGACCTCTTGTCACCCTGATCTGAATTAGGCTCATAAGATGAACAATGGCCTGAATAGGCTCGTTAGGGAGACAATAGTATCCATAGCCTTAAGGTGAACAATGAGCTAAGGTGCTGAAACCCATAAAGTACGGGTCGTTAGCTATGGCCTTGGTGGTGAAGGCGTGAAGTATTTTTGATTTGTCTAGGTGTTGAAATCACAGCCTGATAGATAGTGGCAGATAGACTGTGCCTGAGCTCCCCCCACCACTGCTGAGAGGGGGGGTTCAATACACACATGAATGGCTTCCCTGACCCCTCTCTCAAACCCCCTCTCTTCTCTGCCTACTATGTGTACATCCTCATTTTTTGTCCTTCACATGGAGCTGTACTGTTGATGCTTCTCTAAGTCATAAGAACATATAAGAACATCAGAAGAGCCATCATGCTGGATCAGGCCAAAGGCCCATGTAGTCCAGCTTCCTGTATCTCACAGCGGCCCCACCAGATGTGTTTGGGAGCGCATGAGACTAGATATCTGTCTCCTGATACCACTCCCCTGCATCTGGCCCTTGAAGTACCCCGGTCTTAAGCCTGGAGATAACACATCTCCCTCATGGTTTGTAGCCATGTTCCAGCACATTGACACTTCCAACCCAAACCTCCTCCTGTCCCAATGAAATGCACTTGCTTTCTGGAAGAAGACTTCAGTCTCTCTTTCCTCTTTAAACCTCTTCCGCATTTCCCACTAGTTATTCCGTGCAGGGGGCTGGCAAATTTTGAACAGCTTTGTGTCATTTGTAGGTATGTGCAGGTTCCTGCATGGGACATAGGAGTCCTCTTCAGGAATAACGATAATCCTGTACAGTTTGACATTGCTTCCTGTGAGGAACACCTTTAGACCAACATCTAAGAGATCCTATGAGATTTCCCATGACTTTTTTCAAGAAAATCAATCTTACACAGAAAATTCTTGTGGTGGAAATAAAGACCCCACCCACCCTACCCCAAAGTTTGTCTCTGAGAATGAAGGCCTGCAAGATACACATTCCTGCTCCTAAGCACCAATTTAATCGGTAGGTGGGCGGGATTAGGTAATAAACAAGGATAGCCCGATAGGGTTCTGAAAGAAGCTTCAGTAACATCAGACCACATTTTCATCTCTGTCAAGTAGGTTCCATGTACATCTAATGGCTCTTCATTGCTCTTTCAAGACAAGCCATTTAAAAATAATTTGGATTGCAACAGGGATTGCTCACAACAAGACATGATCGCTGGGAAGAACCTGATCTTTAGTGGAGATGGGCACGAAATGCCAAAAAGATGTTTCGTTTCATTCTTCATCCCACCCCCGCATTTCATTTCATCTGAAATATTTTTTTAAAAAAATATTAATTTTGTGTTTTGTTTATTTTCATTTTTCAGTTTACTTTAAAACCCCATACCATTCTCCCCAATGTGCCCAATTGGGGGGGGGAGGAGGTGTGGTATTTAAAACTATTTTTTTAGTGCCGAAGCAAGGTCAGGTTGTGAGGGCCCCGAAGTGGTGTCCCAACCATTTTCAGATTTCTCCTGCTGAGCTGTCACCGGCTGGACACCTTTAAAAATGGACCAGTTACCACCAGGGACCCCCCCGGTGCTGACTGGGCCATTTTTAAAGGGGTCAAGCCAATGACAGCTCAGCAGTAGCCCTCTGAAAATGGTCAGGAAGCCAGCGTGGCTGCCCTCCCCAAGCACCAATCAGCTTCAGTGGCTTGCAAAAAAAAAGGTTTTAAAAGCCCATGCTTTCCCCCAGCTGATCGGACATGTGGGGGGGGGAACTGTGGGGTTTTAAAACTATTTTTAGTCCCCTAAGCAAGCCCCGTGTGCCAGCTGATCAGCGCTTGCTTCAGGGACTAAAAACTTTAAAGAGCCTGTGCTCCCCCAACCAATTGGGCACATTGGGGGGAACGGAGCGGGCTTTTAAAGCTTTTTTTTTTTTTTTTTTGCCGCAACAGCAAGTACTGATCAGCTGGCATGTGGGGCTTCAGCGGCAAAAAAGATAAAAACCCTGTGCCATTTCCCCACCTGATTGAGCATGTTGGGGTGTATGGGGGTTTTTAAAAGTGGTTTTCCACAGGAATGCATTGCTTCACCAAGTACTGCTCCAATGCATTCCTATGGGGAAATGAAAAATGAAATGGAACAAAATGAAAATTTTGTTCTATTCATTTTTTGTTTCATTATGAAATGAAAAACAAAAATGAAATGAAAAAAATCATTTTGTGCCCATCACTAGTGGAGAGGCAGATTATGCTAAGAGATTATGAAGAAGTCAAGGACTTCAGCCCTACGAGTTCTGGCTCAGTTACACCACTCTCTGAGTGCTTTTTAATAGCTATATTATTTTGTATTTTATTAAGGTTCTCATGCTTGTATGGTGGTTGATATAGCACAATCAGTGCACAAATTGCATTAGAATGTGTATCTAATGGTACATAACATTGGAGCCTGGTAACTTGATCATAACACATTAGAAGGTTATCAGGTTCAGGTCTCTATTATAAACATCTTTTTATGCTAATTTTATGTTAATTTCTGCAAGTGAAGCTCCTCTACAAAGCACAAGCAGAGTCCCAGATGCTATGTTTTCTTCCTTCTATTATTTAACTACTCTCAATGCAAGATCCAGCTTTACAGCCCTCTAGCTCATTCTGGTAAGCCTAGTGGTATCACTGTGATACATGCGTGGAGACGAATGGTGTCACAAACAAACTAAGAGCTGGAATTGTGTGACTGTGAAAGCACCTCCATCCCAGCCTTCTCAGCCATGAATATACTAGCTGGCCATAAACAAATACTACTGGATAGCTCAGTGGTTTTTGTGTCTGACTGCAGAGCCAGAGGTTATGAGTTTCACTGGGCCTCCCTGCTTATCTATCTATCTATCTATCTATCTATCTATCTATCTATCTATCTATCTATCTATCTATCTATCTATCTATCTATCATCTATCTATCTATCTATCTATCTATCTATCTATCTATCTATCTATCTATCTATCTATCTATCTATCTATCTATCTATTCATTCATTCCTTTATTCCTTCCTCCCTGCTCTATCTATCTATCTATCTATCTATCTATCTATCTATCTATCTATCTATCTATCTATCTATCTATCTATCTATTCCTTCCTTCCTTCCTTCCTTCCTTCCTTCCTTCCTTCCTCTATCTATCTATCTATCTATCTATCTATCTATCTATCTATCTATCTATCTATCTATCATTGTAGTAGTAGTAGTAGTAGTAGTAGTAGTAGTAGTAGTAGTAGTAGTAGTAGTAGTAGTAGTAGTAGTAGTAGTAGTCCCGCCAACCTTGCAGTTCAAAACCATGTAAATGCAAGTAGATAAATAGGTACCACCATAAAAAGTGGGAAGGTAAACAGTGTTCTCTACAGCCATGCCAGCCACATGGTCATAGACTTGCGCAACACTGGCTCTTTGGCTTGAAAATGGAGATGAGTACCACCCCTAGAGTCGGACATGACTAACATGCAGGTGCAGGAGGGGGGGGGGCTTTACCTTTTTAAGTAGTAGTAATGCATCATTGCTCCTGTTCTATGTTTTTGTTATATATTGTTTACTAGTTATTGTAGTTTTATTTATATATTAGTGCTTATCTATTATGTTGTATTTTACTGTTTACAGTTTTGATTTCTGTTCAGTTTGTAAACTGCCCAGAGTAGCCATGTAGCTAGATGGAGTGGTATATAAATTTAATAAATAAATAATAAATAAATAAATCATTGTCCCCCTACCATCCATTGGACATGTGTTGTCAAGTCAACAGAGTAGAGAGTCACGGGGTGGATCCTTGTGATATCACAGAGGCAGGGCAGGCAGGCAAGCGTAACACACAACCCCTTTGCAGTAAACTACTGGGCCATGGAGCCAATTGGGTACAGGGAAGAATGTTCTTAATGAACACTCACATACAAAGGGAAATCTTTCCCCTCATCCTCCAAAAGCAATTTGTTCTGAGATTTGTCCCTCTGCCTGGGAGCCAAGAATTGTGCAGCAATTCCCCAAGATGTCAGCCAGTGCCCTGGCAGCTCTACAAATGATGGATTTGCTTGCAGAAAATCCCAGTCCCGGTTTCTTCTCTCTCTGGTTTGTTTGTTATGTTTTGAAAGGAAATAGCAAGAGAGACCATTGTGTGAACCCTGAGAGACAGAGGCTGCTACTGAAAGCAGACAAGGCATAGTCACATAGGTACAAAGAGCATGCTATCTTTTCCTTGAAATCTTGATATGGAATTTCTGGGAATCCATTCTGAAATGTGTCATGCTTTGGAGTAATCCTAGATGTCTGTTCAGCTATCGATAGGCAGGCTATTCTGGATAGATTTGCTCAATTTCCATTAGAGATGGGCACGAATCGTAGTTTGCCCTGGTTCGGCATGGCATCCACACAGGTGTTCCATGGGCACTGCAACCTTCCCTTATGGATGATCACCCATTCATCAACAGCAGCGGGGGCTTCCCTACCCCACCTCCTTATCTGAGTGAATGATCACTTAAGGAGACAGGAGGGAAGTCCACCTTGCCACCAGCAAGTGGATGATCACCAGAGAATGCGAAGGAGGGAAGCATGCTCTTTCTGGTGGGTAGGGAATCACCCAGAGAAGACAAAGGAGCAAAGCACCTATGGATCAACTGCATGGGCAATGCACTGAACTGGGCTAGACTGCTGAACCATGGTTTGTGCCCATATCTTTTTTTCAACCCATCCCATTTAGTTGTACCTGGGAACAGAAAGTGTGCTATCCATTCACATAGGTAGAAATGCTGACAGCGTGCTAAAGACACAAAACAAGTTATTACTTTGTGTCAATTAGAGATCAAATCAACAATAGGAAAATTGGGAGGATTTCGCCTTCTTGGGGAATTTGCCCCCAATTGCTCGATTTGAAGCACACAGATTCAAATGGGTGTAGTAGCAGATAAGCATTCAGGAATATCAGAAGATTTTTGCTGAGGTAGGAAGCCTTTCTTTTAGAGAAATGTATGGAAAAGCAAAACATGAAGGGAATTACACAGTGAATGTTGTGTCTCCAGTGTTGAGTGGTAAATCCACTCAGAAATTTAGTCTGAAGTGAACTATCCAAGTCTCTGCAAAGTTCAGTCTAGGACTCATGGATGTGTAATCTCCAGGCTTAAAACCAGGGTACTTCAAGGGCCAGATGCAGGGGAGTGGTATCAGGAGACAGATATCTAGTCTCGTGCGCTCCCAGACACATTTGGTGGGGCCACTGTGAGATACAGGAAACTGGACTAGATGGGCCTTTGGCCTGATCCAGCATGGCTCTTCTTATGTTGTTCTTATGTTCATAAGTTCCACTTCTTCACTGAAACATTACTTTCCACTGGGCATACAAATTGCTTGCTATTAGCTTCATTTCCTTCCCACAGTAGGATTTGCTTGGTTAAGGTATTCTGGGAGCTGCAGTCCCCCCCACCCCCTCAAATATTATTTTTTCCATTTAGCACAATATTTTTAATTTTTCACCACATGCAGCAGCTTCAGAAATTAATTTTTTAAAAAGGCATGTGGGGCCTTGGCAGCCCTTGGCAATGAGTAGTTGAATGTTCAAGTCCGGTCAAAGGGTTGTTTTCTTTTAGAATTTACAACGAAAGGACCTGGGATTCTTTATTTTCAGAGAGATAGCACTGAGATGGATACACAGTTCTATGTCTGTCAAATTCCCCTGTTCTTGCTGTTGCACTGCAGTGACGCTTGAACTTAAAAAGGAGGGGAGAAATCTACCATCTTTCAGGTTCATACATATTTACTCTGTTGCGCTTGGAGTAATTCAAGCAACTATTTCAGACTAAAGAAATTGTCAAGCCATTAACTGTTTCAAAAAACCCAGACTGCTGTATTTTTCTTTTAAACATATAATAGCAGACCCTTTTACAGGGCTTTCTCCCCTAAGTATTTTGCCTCCTGTGGCATGCTATTGTCCATGGAGACAAACACCTCCCTAACACCTGCTCCCTGAGCCATGCTATTACTGTCAGGAATTATGAGGCAAATTTTGATGCTGGTAATTAGACACCATTTTGAGAGGAATGCTCTTTGCGCTCCCCCACTGTGCAATTACCGGACACCCGAGCGATCCACTGCATTTTGGCCTCACATCACTAATTCTGTTCTCTGGGTTTGTTGTCATCTCTCTCTCTCTCTCTCTCTCTCTCTCTCTCTCTCTCTCTCTCTCTCTGTGTGTGTGTGTGTGTGTGTGTGTGTGTGTGTGTGTGTGTGTGTGTGTGTGTGTGTGTGTGTGTGTGTGTGTGTGTGTGTGTGTGTGTGTGTGTGTGTGTGTGTGTGTGTGTGTGTGTTTGAGGTGGCTACCCAGCAGGAATAGCTCATAAGCACCAAATGCCTTTCCTAGTCAATGGAATTAGATCTTTGCTCATCCTGATTTGGGAGCAATTTCTGTTTGCTTGCCAGCTGGAGACAGAAAGCTTTTGAAAATGAGTGACAAGGCTGCCTGTTCAGTCTCAGGAGATGTTCAGGCTCTTTTCGATGCTCTCTTCACTCTTCACCCAGCTCACAATGCATAGAGAGCCTTTCAAACCCATTTGCCAATGCTGAGGAACCTCATGGAATTGCCAGGGAGGGTCCCTCTGTCCCTTCAGTATGCCGTCATAATGGGGTTGGAAGGTATAAACTAGAAGGTCCTGGCAGAAAGGGTCCTGACATTTTGAACTGGAAAATTGTTTCCTTGGTTTAGAACCTTCCTCCGATACTCCCAGATGCAAAGAGGAGGAGTCTTATGGTGTGGTTGTTAAACTGGAGTCCTGCAGTCAAGACTCTGCTCATTACCTGAGTTCAATCCCAACGGGCTGAGATAGCCAGCTTGAGGTTGACTCAGCCTCCCATCCTTCTGAGGTCAGTAAATTGAGCTTGCTGAGGGTAGGACAATGTGAAGCCTGCATAATAAAATTGAAAACTGCTGAGAGAGTGCTTAAAGTCTCATGCGCTCCCAGACGCATCTGGTGGGGCCACTGTGAGATACAGGAAGCTGGACTAGATGGGCCTTTGGCCTGATCCAGTGGGGCTCTTCTTAGGTTCTTATGTTCTTAAAGTGCTGTAGGGCAGTGTATAAGCAACACTCTTTACCCCCTTTTGGCTTTTTAACTATGCCAATGCATTCCTTCATCAAGATGCAATGTAATTTGATTTCAGTTTGTTTTTCTCATGAAAGTTGTGCAGCATTTCAAAATTTCTTATAGTGAACTTGGAGAAACTTGGGAGTAAAAAATAAAATTACAAGTGTAAACTGGGGCGAATTGAAATAGTCAGATCTAACAATCCAGGCCTGGGGCTTTCAGTGTTTAAAAGTAAAAATCTGAGTTTAAATTCCTATGTATTCAGCTATGCTTAAAGATACTGAGTGAAAAAGCAAAAGCAACTTGTACTGTTTATATGCCACCTTACAGTGCTTAAAACACTTTCTGTGTGGTTTACAGTTGAGTTATTCAGGCTACACTTTGCCCCTCTTCCTCCACATTCAATTTACTGACTTCAGAGGAGTTGAAGGCTGAGTAAACTTTGGCTGGCCTCCTTGACTTCACAATCCAATTCAGATTGAGAGCAGAGCTTTGAGTGCAGTATTGCAGTTTAGTCACTGTACCACAAAACTTCTAACTGATTTAATTTCTACCTCTTTTTAGCCAAGAGGTTTCCTTTTTAACACCTGCATGATAATTAAAACCCTAGCCATTTCATACGGGAGTTCGTATTTTGGACAAACACAATGAGTTTTCATTTATGGGGAACTACTTCCCCTCACCTTTTGCTATTGAAAAAAAAGTTGGTTGTTTTGGTCCCACAGAGAAGTAAAATCTCTAACATGTTTTGACAATTTTTGTGTCTTAATGTGTCTGCCAAGGCATTATTTTTCATTGCAGATGGGAACCAATGAGAATTGGTTTTTACCAACTTACCACCATCTAGCCTGAGGAGGAACCATGAAGATTAGACCTCTAGGTGTGGCAGTGCCACATTAGTAGCAGAAGCTGTTGACACTGATTTTTGTGTGTGTGTGTGTGTGTGTGTGTGTGTGTGTGTGTGTGTGTGTGTGTGTGTGTGTGTGTGTGTGTGTGTGTGTCAATGAATCCACTCCTGGTTTTAACCCAGACTTTACAGGAACTCTCCTAAGTACCCTGGAAGGAACTCTCCAAGGTACCCAGTTGAGTCATGGCAACTGGGCTTCTTTTCTTGTGAGATCAAAATGTTTCACTATTCATCCAAGTAGCTTCACCAGTCTGAGGAAAGTTGGTAGAGGGCTTCCAATTTATAGTTCCCCTTGGTTTCATACCAGCCTGGTCTGAATAGGCCTGAAGAGTCTTATTTGATGTACAATGGCCCCAGTGTGTGAAAGTCCCACCTATGCAACCCTTCCCAACACCCATTAAGTCTGGGTCATTAACTGTGGCCTTGCATGTGGAGGCATGAAGTGCTTCTGATTTGTCTGGGGATTGATTAAAGGGCAGTGATGATAAGTGGCAGACAGATTGTGCCTAAGTCCCCCATCTCTGTTGAGAGAGGCTTGTGGCAATGAATGGTGTTATTTGGCACAGACATTTGTCCACTGCAGACCATCCTATCTGAAGTTATCTCTGAAAAATGGGGTTGTATTTCATGAAAACATATGTTAGTGGATGCTAGTAGTAATTCCAGTTTCAGGTTTCACTCTCCACTGTGATTAACAGGAGCTCTCCAATGTGATGAATTTAGTGTCAAAAATAGTTTCAGAACCTTGGATAATTCCAGTTGAGAACAAACAATAACCTGTCATGGATTCATGGCACCTCTGAAACTGGACTCATCACCTGTTCCCATCATATGTCAAACAAGACATGTTGATTTTTAAGTTATTACCTGACACTTTCATGATTAACACTGTAGTTGAAAAATACAATTCTATAACCAGAAAAAGGGCATAAAGCAAGGAACTAAGCACCCTCTTCTCTACACACTTTTCTACAAGTGAAATCCAACTATCTCAGACCCGTTGACTTTTAAGAACTGCAAAGGAAGAATCACCAAAATATTGCACAGTCTATAGGAGACTGGAGGTTCTGACTGATTCTTTTATGTTTGGAACATCGGATGAATTGTTGTTTTGAAGAAAAACAAACCCAAATGAAGAGGAGGAACTGCAATATTGGTCTCAGTTATTGACTTTCTGCCTTACAGTTTCCAGCCAGCTGAAGTGAAATGCATATTTGACCTGTTCACCAGTACCAATCATGTCAAACTGAGAAAGTGCAACCTGCATTTAATAGGCAAGCAGAGAGATGGAATATATTTATGGTTATTAGAATACAGACTTCCAGATAGATTTCCTGGGCTTCTTGTTTTGATAAAACATTTCCTTAGGGAGACGGCATCTAGTGTCAAATGTTTAGGCAGCGTGTGATAATGATGATGATGATGATGATGATGATGATGATGATGATGATGATGATGATGATGATGATGATGATGATGATTCCTGTTTTAGCCATTCACTACTGAAGATTCTATTGACTTGCAGCTCAGGCCACCATTTCTATCTGTGCTGCTTGGGCCTAAGTTGACATCGTGACATGGCTCCCCTTCCATTCCTCTGGTGCAATTTGGTTTTGCTGAGAGCTACATTAGCATGGTATTGGGGGATGATTGTCCATCACCTTGACATCTCCCTGCGTGCACTTTGCCTCCCTATTGTTAGGGTTTGATAAGTTCAGCAGAGTTTTGAAGCAGGTGATAAGTTGAGATTGGTTTAAAAATAACTCTACATCATCATCTTTTCTTGGTGCAAATACAGTACAGTGGTACCTTGTATAAAGGAATTAATTCGTTCCAAATGAAATTATGTTAAGCAAAATTTCCTTTATACAAATTCCCATAGGAATGCATTGAAAATGGAGTAATCCGATTTTTATGTTGTATGGATTTTCCCCATAGGCGATTATGTTAAGTAAATTTCTCCTATCTCCGGAATTTTTTACGTTGTACAAATTTTATGTTATACAAGCTGTTTGTTATACAAGGACCCACTGTACAGCTTTTATTGAAGTAGTTCAGGAAGTTAACACAAAACGTAACAGAGAGAGACAGGAAACCAGATGGCGGTACCGTCCATCTGGGGAAATAGAGCCAGCAATACTAATAGTAGTGATTGCAAAGGATTCAAAGACTAAATGCTAGACATGTCTAGGGACCTGGGTCTGAAGACCATCAATGATGGTCTCAAGAGTCAGGCCCCTCCAAATGGAGCTGGGCACTTGCTTATATACTGTACCTTCAGAGGCTTGAATCAGTTCCGCTTTTACGGGAACAGGCTTGGACCAGTTTGCTGATACATTGATAATTGTTCCTTTTTCTTTTCCTGATATGACCCGGTGTTCCTCTGTGCATGTTCAAAGTTAAACTTACATAACTCATTTAAACTCACATAAGCATTTCTATAATTTCACAATTTTGCTGTTTTGCTATGTCTTCAGATAGAATAGGAAGTATCTTCAGAGCTTGTGGCTTTCTGTGTAGCAATGAAATAGGGAAGTGTTATTTTGCAAAAAGTCTCTGTCAGCATCTTTTAATATAGCAGAGTGTCTATTTTCCAGCATATTATGATTAAAGCAAATCTTTATTTTTGATTAGAATTGAGACCTCTCAAATTCTATCACAGGAATCCTCTCCATAATATGCCACACAAAGACAGTCAGTACACAGAAACTATATTTACAGGTTATGTACAATAGCAATGAAAAAAATAGTGAGCTCTCAGGAGCAGCATATATGGTTAACAACCAGACAGAACTTGGTCAGGCAAGTAGACAAAGAACTGCAAAGAGAACAGTGATTTATCCCTTAATTTATGTTTCCCTTACCAAACCACAACTCAGGAAACGCTTACAACTGAGCTCTGGTGGTTACTCAGAGCTCCCCTGTGTCAGGAACTTTCAACACAATTGATAGTTACAATACATGGATTTAACTCAAAACCTAACATCTACATGGTTGAACAAGGACTGCTAGGAAGGGATCTGGATGTAATGAAGCAAATACTATGTCAGAGGAGGTGGGGAATAATCACGGTTCACAATAGGACCAGGAAGTGTCTGGCGCTGGGATGGAAAATATTTTGTGTAAGAAAACAACAAAACATACTTTTTTAAAGAGTAATTTGTTGTTTTATAAAAAAAAGATGGCCATGTTACTGTATAGTACAATACTCACTTTCCGAAATGGATGAAAACCAGGTGAGCAGATTCTGCGGTGAGTGTCAGTCCAAAAGGTGCCCTGCTTATAAATGTTCAAAGCAACTTTCCAATTCATGAGAAAAATCAACTTCTCCTGGACTTAATTTTGTGCTTCCACATTTGCTGTGTCTCCAGGCTGAAAGGGGTTTGCATCTGGCATACTTCAGCCCTCCCCTCATCTGCACCCTTATTTGCTCTCCTTTTAGGCTCCTCTGCAAGGGACAGGTCTTAGCTCATGTAGCAGTTTGATGCCTGCAGAACCTGTTGTCAGCAAATCTCCAAGGTCAGCCAACCCAGGGGTCCTGCTGACATGACAACTAATTGAGCAGAACCTCACTCTGGCTAAGAAATGTAGAATGAGAAAGTGTCTGGCACCAAAATATTTAGCGTGTTTGTCTGGGAAATATTGAGGATATGGAAGCAGAAGTAGTTGGTTAATCATTAAGGGACTATGTATTTATTTAGTTGGTTATTAGATTTCTATACCACCTATCTGGCAGCGACACCACTCTAGAAGTTTGGGGACCTTGGTCCAATCCATGGTTAAGATGATGAAACCTGAGGCTCAGAACTCCTCTCATTTTGCTTGATGAGGGCATTGGGTCCCTACATGGCATCTCCAGATGTCCTTGGACGAAAACTTCCCAAAGCCTTCACTACTAACTAAGCTGACCAGAATTTCTGGGGACCCAGGGTTGGGAACCACTGTTCCAAGCCACATGCAAACCAAGCTGTTATCCCATGGCCAGAAAATCCGGATCAAAGTAAAATGCGGATTTACCCCAGAACAGTCACATGGTTGAAAACACGGTTCCTGTGACCTCACGGGTGCAGTTTAAAGAACCAGATCTTTTGTGTCCCCATGAGCAAGAACCACAACATAGCAGAACGGAAAGGTTTTGATGTGGGTTTTCCAAGTCCCTATGGACTCAAGCATCGGTTAAAAATCCGCATCGGAACTGAGACAAGCTTTGTACCACCTCAAGATCAGGTACTTGTAAAACTTGCTGGGTCACGCTTAAGTGGGCATGGTTGCATTTTTTCTCGTTTAAAATTCAATTGTCGTGGGGACACAATTTCATTAATCACATCTTCAAGCAGTTTGAAATGTTTTTTAGTGGTCATGGGAAAGCACCCGTAATCTACTTTAAAAGGAAGTTGTAAGGATCAAATGAATGGAGACGTTTCTCCCCCCCCCCTAGCACATTGCTGTACTGCAGTCAAAACTCTGCCTATGACCCAGGTTCCATCCTAGGTAGCTGGCTCAAGGTCCAGACAGCCTTCCATCCTTTTGAGGTCAGTCAATTGAGTGTCTAGCTTGCTAGTGGGGACATGACAACAAAGGGCGTTTATACACGACCCCTAAGCTCCGCCGCAAATGGCTGCAAGGTCCGGACCTTAAAAATGTTTACCCACCAGCTCCGGACTTTGCAGACAATTAAGTGCAACCCCGCCCACTTTAGCGCGACCAAACAGCAGTTTTCTTGTACCTGGTCTTTGATGGTGACAAATATTTGATCCGGTGTAAGGATAGTGAGTGCGGTGCTCTCCTGGCTTCCGTTTGTTCTTTTTTTGCGCCCCGCCCCTTTAAGAGATCTGAATGCTGCCGGGAACAAAACGGAGGTAAACCGGCAGTCTTTTCTTTCTTTTTTCTCCCTCCCTCAGGCAGCCAGCAACCAGGAAGTGCGGAGGAGGGTGGGGACAGAGGAAGACAGAGGAAGAGTGACCAACCCCTAAGATCTCTGGTCCGAATTTAAGTGGCCAGCGGATCTTAGGGGTCGTGTAAAAAGGCCCAAAGCATACCCTGCATAATTAAATTTTAAGCTGCCCTGAGAATGCTTTAAGTGCTGAGCAGCATATTTTACTTTGCCATTTATCCCAACCTGGTGTTGTTGTGGAAGTGAAATAATTTTTTTCCAAATCAATATATTTTGGTATAAGAACAGATTAAGGGCACTTTTTCCCAGATGCGGAGCTTAAAAATGTTTTCCCACCAGCTCCGGACTTTAAAAAAAATTAAGTACAACCACGCCCACCTAAGCGCATCCCAGCACATTTTCCAAGTACCTGGTCTCCGAAGGTGAAAAATTTCTGATGTGGATTGCAAAGCAGTGAGTGTCGGGCTGTCCTTGCCTTCTGTTTTTTTTGGGGGGGGGGTTGCCCCCCACCCCTTTAAGAGACTGGAATACTTCCCGGGGCAGCTCCCAACGGCAGAGCAGAGGTGAGCCTGCATTCTTTTCTCCCTTCTTTTCTCCCTCCCCTCAAGCAGACAGGAGCAAGGGAGTGAGGAGGGGTGGGAACACAGAAAGAGGAACAAACCCCCAAGATCTCTGGTCTGAATTTAAGTTGTCAGCGGATCTTAGGGGTCGTGTAAAAGCACCCCAAAAATGGGAAGAGATTTTTTTTCTGGGATCATTCCAACTTAATCTCCCCGTGGTTGAGCAAGATCACTAGGGAGCAAAGGAGAAGCAGGAGAAGAAGGTGGAGGGTACCATTTCATAGCCCTGTGAATGGATGCATAAATACAATAGCCACCCCGCTGTGTGTCTTCAACAGAGTTTATGGCAGTCGCAGCATCAGCCAAATAAATAAATGCCCACTTTAGGATGAGGGATATTTAGCAGCAGCAGAAGATTTGGTAATCAGCTCTCTCTCTCTTTTTTATCTTGCTCCATATCACTTTATTACCAGTCTAGAAGGGAGTATAAAATGCTTTCTAAATATATAGATATATATATATATAGGGGGAAAAAGAAACAGGAGGAGGGAGGAAGCTGGAGTGCATTTCACTGGCCATTTTCAGATTATTATATTATTATGGGTTGCATAATAGTATGCAAATGAAAACTCCATGAGTGGCAGACTGACCTTGTGGAAAGGTGACAAATAAAATATATTCCCTTGCCTCCTGTTGTACAATCCGGCAAAATGACTGTAACAATTTATTGGCAGTTCTTTTCGGGAATACAGAAACTTGGGCTGCTGAATATGCGGACATAAAAAGGGTAAAAACAGACCCTTTCAGAGCTGTAGAAAGATCAGATCGGAGAGCAAAACAAGAATGAAAACAGCATGGATGAACTGTTGGGTTCGCTGGGCAGCTCAGAGGGCTGGAGCACTTTCAGATGCCACCCTCTAGAACAATGTTGGCGAACCTATGGCACAGGTGCTATAGGTGACACCCGGAGCCCTTTCTGTGAGCACCTGACATCGCCCCTTCACAGCCACCTGGATTCAGGCTAAATTGCTGTATTGGCACTTTGCGAAAAATTGGTGGGTCTTGAATCTCAATTTGGGCACTCGGTCTCTAAAAGGGTCACCATCACTGCCCTAGAGTATGGGAGAAGAGCCGTGGGCAAGAGGCAAAGTCCCAGGGCACATTCAAAAGGAGGAAATAGGAATCTGAGCATTTGATACATATATGTTGTGTTATTTATTTAATAAACCACCCACCTGGCTACCAAGACCACTTTGGGCAGTTTACAGTAAAATGAAACAAGAATTAGCCCTTATAAAAGAACAACATTAAATGAAAATGACATGAACATCAAAAGAATAAGCATATATTCAATATTATATCTTAAAATACAACACACTTGCAATTAGAGATGGGCATGAACCGAAAAAAATGGCGATTCATTTTGCTTCGGTTCATTTTAGGGTTTGGTTTGGTTCATTTCGTTTTAAAAGAATTTCCCCCCAAATATTTGTTTCTTTGGTTCATTTTGTTCGTTATTCATTTCCCCCCTGGTTTGCATGATTTAATCTATTTGACAGCGCGCGGGTGGGAATTTTTTTTTAAAAAAAATTAAACAGACATAACAACTGCACAAACTGGACTGGCAGCATCCTCATCCTCATCATCTTCAATCATCAACACATCATCTATACCGTTGGCGGTAGTGGTGACAGCGGCATTGGGGTGATCCTGGCCCCTGTGGGAGGGACTTTTTGAGGTGCTGGTATGGGGCCAGCATTTTTTTCAAGTGCCAACCGTGCAGCCCCTGGTGCTGGGTCGGCGCTGGTTTTATTTTTTATATTTTTTCCTTTATTTTAGGGCACCAACCCAGCCATCCCTAGAGCCAGGTTGGTGCTCCTTTTAATTTTTTTTATTTTTTATTTTTTTAGTGCCAACCATGGCACCTAACAGCTATAGTGTGGCCAGTCAGCTTTCTTTCTTTCTTTCTTTTTGGTCACAGCCAGGAAGACCGGACAGACCTTCCAGGAATGACCAGCACCAGGAGGTAGGAGACCTCTTTTCAGTTCATTTCAGCTCATTCTAAATCCACTCTGGGGTTCATTATTCATTTCGTTATGTAACAAAACGAATAACAAAACCAACTAAAATTTCATTTCGTGCCCATCTCTATTTGCAATATTTAATTAATAAGCCGTTGTGTCATTTCCCACACCCACCCCTATTTTTCTGGTTACCACTTACTTGGTTAAGGTACACAGAGATTTAACAGTGTGCAAATCCAACAAATTTTGCAAGGTGCTTAATCTAAGAAAATGATGGAAATGCTGTTGCTGAGTTATAGCGTTTGCTGCCCTTTTGAATGGACATTTAAGAATTAGAAGCTTTAGATGTGTTGTGTCCTTCTGATTCATCAGCCAATCCACTTGCACTTCCTCTGTGCATGCCTACTTTGCTTCAAAAAAGGGGAATGGTGGTAATTTTATGGAAAGAAATATTGCACAAATTGAGGAAACAGGGAAAAGGAGGGGGCTATTGCCAGACCAGGCGGAAATAAACAGTCAACACACGTTTGCTTGGGTTAACAAGGGCCACAATTTATTAGCAACATTAACTTTAACGTAACTTTATGAGGGCCTGAAGCGTAGCGCAACTTTATCAGGTGGTTGTTAATTTATCTAGGTCCCTTTCAACAGGTAAATTTCCTGCGGCCTGTTTACTGCCGCAGAGCGGATGCCGGACTATGTTGGCATCCTCGCACGTTAATCAAGCCTTGGCAGCCCTTTTGTGGTTGGATTTATGCTTTAATTAATGCCTGTCTAATACTGGCCCTAGCTACTTGTTTATGGGCTGCCAAGCACAGTGCAGATGTCGTATAAGGTAGGGACCTAGATAATCACTGTTTGGTTTTGCGCTACCCGCAAATTGTGACCAAGGGATTTTAACCAAAGCCCAGCGCCAGTGTGTGAATGATGGGATGGGCGAAAACTCACTGTCACTCAAGGCCAATCAGAGTGACAGTCAAAAATTCCCATCCGGCCCCGAAGCGACCAGCAAATCTTCATCATCCAGACCAAAATAAGTGGCGGGTGGGCGGGGAAAGACCAGTCTGCGCAGGCAGGTCGGGGGAAGCGCGTCCCGACCTTAAATAGGTGCGCTCCCCCGGCGTAACCTGCGCAGGCAGAGTAGCCAACCGGCGACTGCTTCCGCCGGCTGGCAAAGATGCCCCGCCCCCGCATGCAGCGGCGCGGAGCTGCCATTGTCTCAGTCAAATCTGGAGGCATCAAATATCACCGGGGTTAGTGAAATCTTGAGAGCTTGCCTCAATTTATGAAGGGGAGAGCCCATCTCATCAAGGAGGGGTAATTAAGTAAGACTTCATCACTAAACAGGGTGTTTGGGTTCCAACTCTTAGCATTCATCCAACATTCCCCAACATAATTCTGGGAAATGAAGTCCAAAAAGAGAAGGCAACAGACCAGCTTTCCTTACCTTCCTTCGTGCCTATGCTTCGAAGAGCCAATAGAGATGATGGTTGTAAGCAAGACGGAGGTGCTCATTCCAGGCAGTTCTTTGTTTGAATTGGCCTGTAAAGTCCAACCCCACCGGACCGTGCCTTCCAAGAAGAAGCCTGGCATCCACCTTGACAAGTGAACTTTTAAGGACTCTCCTGGCAAATTACATCCCTGCCATGTTTGGACTTCTATACCTGCGTTGAAAAAAAAGAGCTTGCTCTCAAAAGCTCAACCACATTTTATTTTTCTACTAGCAGCCTTTGAAGGTATGACCCATAGTCTAGTTTTGATTTTGTTTTAACCTCTTTTTGCCATGTCAGCATGAGTCTCCTTTCTAAAACAATAGAAGTTTAAGAGCAGACAGAAACACTGAACTTCCACGTCCTTTGGCAACCACCTGGGGCTTTGCATCTCCTGCTGGCCTCCGTCCTCTTGAGAAGTATGACACACATGCTGGGATGCCATGAAACTTTAGTCCACAATTTATTCCTTTGCCTCTTTTTTTCTTGAGAGAGAGAGAGAGAGAGAGAGAGAGAGAGAGAGAGAGAGAGAGAGAGAGAGAGAGAGAGAGAGAGAGAGAGAGAATTGAATTGACCTGCTTTGGTAAATTCCTAATGTAGTGTGGAAATAGGTTTATGGCCCATAGATGGTGTCATCTGGGTACCTGCCAAGTGATGTTAAGATGCTCTGGAAATCCTATTCAGTGTCAATTTGGAAATCCCAGTGAAGCTAAATGGTTGTTAAATGACGAGGTCAAAGGAGTAAGGATCATCGGCTGGATTTCAGCTATTTTTCCTTGCTATCTGTGTGTGCCATTCAACCGGCTTTTGTCCCCTAATCCAAGCTGATTCTATTTTCACTCAGCATATTAATGGAAGAGCTTGTTAGCAGAATGCAAAGTCTTTCATCTCAGCTATGCACACTCCTAGGAGATCAGAGGACCAGCTTCAGGGCTTGCAGCACCCGTGCACGAGAGCATGATGGCTGAGCTTTGGAACATGATCACACGGGGAATACGGCATCCAGAAATCTCTAGCCAGTGTGGCCAAGCTCCGGATGCCCCTTGGGCTCAGAAGCTAGTGGAAGTTTCTCCTGTGCTGGAACATCTGCCACCAACTGCTGAGAGAGAGAATGGCCTGCTGGTTAGAACTAATGGGCTCGTTCTATACAGCCACCTCTTATGATATCAAATAACTTAGTGTCAATAGTGGAGTCCTTTAAATTTTTAGGTACTATTGTATCTCAAGATTTAAAATGGTCATCTAATATTGAAAGTATTATTAAGAAAGCACAGCAAATAATGTTTTTTCTGCGTCAACTTAGGAAGTTCAGACTGCCAAAAGAACTGTTGATTCAATTCTATAGAGGTGTTGTTGAATCTATCATCTGTTCCTCTATAACTGTCTAGTTTAGTTCTGCGACTAAGCATGACAGATATAGACTTCAAAGGATAATTGGAACTGCAGAAAAAATCATTGCTACTAATCTGCCATCTATTGTGGAATTGTATACCACACGAGCTAAAAAGAGGGCAATGAAAATATATACAGATTCCACATATCCTGGACATAACCTGTTTCAATTGTTACCCTCAGGGCGATGTTTTAGGGCATTGCACACTAGGACAACTAGATATAAAGATAGTTTCCAAGTGCTATCAAACTGTTGGATAATTATTTTTTACTTCTCTTCTTCCTTTTTAAATAGTAGGTTATATTGTATTGTTGTACTGTGTTTTTATTGTTGACTATATGATTCTTATATTTTCTTTTATATATGGAGAGCAGATTTTACCAAAACAAATTCTGGGTGTGTCCAACCACACTTGGCCAATAAAAGTATTCTGATTCTGATTCAGATCTGGGGAGTATCTGGAACAACTTGGTCATGGCTACTGGACTTCTTTTTTCTTGAGAGATAGAAACATTTCACTGCTCATCCAAACAGTTTCATCAGTGTGAAGACAGCTAGTGCGAGTCTTCCATCTTATAGTCAGCTTTGATCTCTTGTCACCCTGGTCTGATAGTTCATCTTATGAGCCTATTTCAGACCAGGGTGACAAGAGGTCAAAGCTGATAATAAGATGGAGGACTCACACTAGCTGTATTTAGACTGATGAAGCTGTTTGGATGAGCAGCAAAATGTTTCTATCTCTCAAGAAAAAAAGAAGTCCAGTAGCCATGACTCAACTTCCAGATAAATTCACCTGGATGACTGAGAATCTTCACAGACATATCTGGGGAGTAATTGGTTCAAATCAGTACAAAGATAGGGTTGCAAATAATATTTATTCATTTATTTGTTTTTCTTTTCTTTTTACCCTGCTTTCTTCCTTACAAAGGAACCCAGGCGGCTTATGTCATTTAAAAAAAATATTTAGAGCTGAAATCAATAAGTGGATAAATACTAAAAAGATCATACAAATGCCACACTATAAAATGATAAACAAAGCAATGCTGAAAACACATTTCAAGCAGCAAGGCACAACAGTCCATTTAAAAAAACTATTCAGGTAGCAGGCCACATGGGGAAAGCTCAGCTGAAGAGAAAGGTCTTTGCATGATTGTGGGAGGACAGCAAGGATGGGGCCAGTCTGGCCTCCTGTGGGAGGGAGTTGTGAAGCCTGGGAGCAGCAACCCAGAAGGCCCATGCCCTCACCGAACACACCTGTGGTGGTGGAGGGACGAAGAGAAAGACCTCTCCTGACCTTCTTAACACCCAAGCAGGCTCATTGTGAGAGACGGAATCCTTGCAGATTTGTTCTCATCGATGTACACGGTTGTCGCTTGATAAGAGGTCTCTGTCACAGAAATGACATGGTGGCTCAGTGCTAAGGCTTCCCAAAATTGTCGGCTGCAAAGTCGGAAGCTCAGCAGTTTGAATCCCAGGTGCCATGCAGCAGAGTGAGCTCCCGCTGATAACCCCAGCTCCTGCCACCCTAGTAGTTTGAATGCATGTAAATGTGAGTAGATAAATAGGTACCATCATAAAAAGTGGGAAGGTAAAACAGTGTTTCCTTGCAGCCATGCCGGCCACGTGGCCATGGACTTGCACAACACTGGCTCTTCTGCTTGAATACGGAGATGAGCACCGCCACTAAAGTCAGACACGACTAGCATGCATGTGTGTGGGGAACCTTTACCTTTACCTTACCAGATGCCTTGCCTCTAGGTGACCTTGCAAAAAAAGAATGCTTGTTTTCCTCATCAAGATTAGTTAAGCTCATGCAAACTCTGGCAGTTACTTCACATCCTATCTCGTTCCATGATTACGTTGTACTGTGACAGCGTTGTTCGTGGTCACGTGGTTTTGTCCCTGTTCAGTCCCTGTTTCCGTTTACTTACGGGTGCAATTACTTGTCTCGTGACAACTGTTACTTCATGGTCTTGTTCCGTGACAAATTCTGAATTTGTCTTGCTTTCTTAACCCCCTTTTAAGAAATATCATAAATAAAACTTTTTCGATATTTCGATTTACTGGTCTTCTGGGATTTACACGTCAATGCTACAGAATTTTCAGTACTTTCTTTAATAAACATTTGCCCTGCATGGTGTTTCCTATAGGGAAACTATTGTTGAATGCCGCTTCAGCCGCTGACCACTAGGTGGACACTGGTTGTTGCGTGGCAGTTGTTACACCACGGCCCCTTGTCTTGGAACAGGAACCGGGAACCAACGGTGACAAGAGAATTCCCCAGCCCAGGGGCAGGTACAGCTTGTCACGCTCTGTTCCTGGTTTCAGGGGCATGGTCAAGACAACTTTTTGCTCTCATGCTATAGACGTGAAGTAATTTTTTTTTGTATCCAGTCCCAAGTGGGACAGCAAGGAGGGACGAACGGGACGTGAAGTAACTGCCTCTCTTTCCACAAAGCCAGTGTCTCTTTTCTCTCTGAGAGGCAATGCATGTGGACACTTGTCTATGCCCTTGCACACATAACTAGGTGTTGGGTGAAGAAGAAGCAAGCCCCTCCTTCAGCACCTATGATCCTCCAAAAGGATATGAAACAAACAGGCTTCATCTTCATTTTACACTGCTTTTTGCTTAGTGTAAAATGGGCTTAAAGTGAAGATTGACATTCCTCTGTGTGGGTCAAAAAGAACTCAGAGATGACCTTGGGGCTCTCAGCTGGTGTGAGAGCATAGATCCCTTGTGCCGTTCATGCGGTGGAGAGGAATATGACTTCAGGGCATGTTGACTTGGCTTCCAAAACCAAACCAAACTCTTTTCCATTTCTTTCCGTCTTTTTAACAGCTTTGTTTATTTCGGGAGCCAACTAGATCTGAGTCGGGCTGGGGTGGGTGGGAGCACATCCAGTTCACAAGTTGTCAGGCACCTGGCAAGCCCCTGGTAGGCAGCAAATGGGCTACCTTGAACCTGGAACAATGTACAGCCTGGCAGTCATGAAAGAGTAGAAGGCCAGACGTTGACTGGCATTCTCCTTGCCCCAGTTTTATCTTGAATGCTTCCCTGAAGACTTGGGGTGGGGCCAGACCCATTGAGGGTTGTGCATTGTGCTAGCATATTAGCAATGCTGTTTTCTTTCCTGCTGCTCTCTATCGCTTTCCTCCTTTTCCCCTTCTATAATAATTGCCTTCGTTGAGCCAATGGGTTCACCTCACCTCCATCTTGTACTCTTCCTCCGGCAAGGTGGTTGGAGCTTTTCCACATGCCAGTGTCAGACGTCTGGGGCTATCGACAGGGGAGACGATGGATTGAGAGGCTTCCTCCTGCTGACAGCTAGAGCTCTTTCCCTCTCTAGCCTTGTTTTCTTGTTGTGTCTGTGTTTCTCCGCCAGCAGGCATGGGCCTTGCAATGTTTGACAAGCAGCTCTTTCTTCCAGCCCTTAGTGTGGGAGCTGGAAGGCCTTATCGTGCAAGTACCTCTCCTTAACTAGGCCTTGACAGATGGCTGCCCATCCACGGAGATCACAGGCTGGACGGGTATTAATTGTCCAACCGGTGAGCAGATTTCTCCAAGACAGCCAACATCAAGGGGACAAAGGAGCTGTGATGCTGAAATGGTGCCAAATTTTTTGAGGGATATTTTCCATAGATAATTTTATTTATTTATTTATTTATTTATTTATTTATTTATTTATTTATTTATTTATTTATTTATTCATTCATTCATTCATTCATTCATTTTATTTTATTTTATTTTATTTTATTTTATTTTATTTTTATACCGCCCGTCTTCCCGGGAACTCTGGGCGGTTAACGATAGGGGTTAAAGGACCAATAAAACACAAAGTAACGCCAGCAAAAATCAAAGAAAAGATTTAAAAGGGGGGAGAAGAGGAGACAATACAATAATAAGAGAAAATCATTGGCAAGAGGCATCAAAGAAGGGAAGAAAAAACTAAATCAAATTAAATTAAAGGTCGCCAAATGCCTCCCGATAAAGCAGGGTTTTAAGTGCTTTTTTGAAGGCAGGCAGGGACTGTGCAAGGCACAACTCACATGGGCGATGGGTCCAGAGTGAGGGGCCAACCACAGAGAAGGTGAGGTTGCGTGTAAGCGATTTCTGCACCTCCCTGGGCGTGGCCACTCGGAGGGAGAGTGCCTGCAACATTCTAGTGGGTCGGGCCTCAGTTGACCTTTGGGAGATATGCTTCAATAGGTATTCGGGTCCCAAGCCGTGGAGGGTTTTGTTATCACTCAGGTTGGATCTCTCTCTCTCTCTCTCTCTCTCTCTCTCTCTCTCTCTCTCTCTCTCTCTCTCTCTCTCTCTCTCTCTCTCTCTCTGTGTGTGTGTGTGTGTGTGTGTGTATATATATATCTTGTCGCAGAACACAAGAACGCAGTCAAAAAAGAAGAAAAATCTTCCTCTCTCTTCCAGCACATAAAAACAACAGGTCATGAAATTGACTTTGAAAGAACCAAACTCATCTCCAAAACTGAACACTTCAACAGTCGAATAATCATGGAAGCCATTGAAATAGAGAAACACCCAAACAACATGAATAAACGAGATGACACCTCCCGCTTGCCTGACATCTGGAAACTAGCCCTGGTCAACAGACGAGCCTCTGTCACAAAGACTGACACCAGGTCCAAAAGGACACAAGATGCCACCACCTTCCATCCACACCAAACACAAACCCAGACCCTTCCCACAGATGAAACGAAACCACCATCCAATAACAAAACCACGACTGCACCATCTACTGCGGCACCCCACTCCAGTCACCACATGGAGCACACTCACACACCCCAAAAAAACATTGGGAGACCACAGACACGTAGCCAGACCAAAATGAATTCACAAGACACAGGACCCCACTCCACCAAAGCCCAGGATACTGCCAGAACCTACCAGCCATCTAACCCACCAGCATGTAAACAGCCATCTAAACAGCCATCAGCAGTTAATCCCTTAACGATCGCCTCAGCCACACAGCAGATCACAAAAGAACAAAGGAACAAAGGAACCTACAATCAGCAACAGAGCAAGCAAACCACACCCCCCCAGCAGTATTTATAGAAGGACTTCAACTGAGACCACACTTTGCTTCAAGAAGAAAGAAGCCAGAACACCAGCCTGAAGATGACGAGTGAGACCTCGTCGAAACGTCGCCAGAACAACCAGATTTCTACACGGGAAGAAACCCGAATCCACCCTAACATGCATACCTATACCCGTGAAAATCTACGAAAACAAATATCCGACCTCTACTGGGAGGAAACCTTCCAGCTGACCAGAACCTACGAGAAACTAGAAGTCCGAAGAGCCACCATCTTATGTGACATTGCATTCCTACGCAACTGCCGAGACAAAATTGTGATCCCCACAAGCTTCCAACTGATATTCCACTCAAAAACCCCATCCAGCGAAAGGATCCTGAAAAGAACAGAACTAGCCCTAATCAGAAGCGAACTACACAGGAAAAGATACCTACTAGATCAAACCAACAGAGACCTACTCACTCTCCACCTCAAACTCAGCAACAAAATCCACCCAACACTCTGGAACAAATCCAAGCAACTGGCCGCCTGGAGAGCTGAAACAGAGACCTCCCACAAGACAGACACACACACCAACAAACTCCACAAACTGGAAAAACGCCAGAAGCCCAACCCCCCCACACAACAGCGCATGAAACAAGCAGTTCACAACATATCAGACAGGACACTCACCATCGCAGAGACCAAAGTCCTTTCCAAAGGATTCAACTTTGCAATCGCCCCCAGACACATCCCCACCGAAAACATCATATGCGGAGTGGAAGCCAGCCTAACCAAAATCAACCCAGATGAAGCCAACAAAATCAGACTGGAAGTCACCAATGTCCTCTGCTCCAGCAAACCACCCAGAAGCAATTTACACAAAGAAGAACAAAAAGCCCTCTCCAACCTGAGGAAAGACAACAACATAATCATTCTCCCAGCAGACAAAGGCAATGCCACAGTGGTGATGAACACATCCGACTACCAAGCCAAATTATCCAACCTACTACAAGACCCTGCTTACATACCTTTGAACACAGACCCCACCACCTACCTGGAAAAAACCACCAAAGCCAAAATAAAAGCCTCTCCCTTAAGTGAAGAAATCAAGCCAAGCATCATCCCCAGAGAGAAATCATCCAGATGCCCCAAGCTCTACGGCCTCCCCAAGATTCACAAAGAAGGAACACCTCTCAGACCCATAGTCAGCTCCATAGGCTCACCTCTACAAAACCTCGCCAAATTTCTTGCCAAACAACTCCAGCCCTATGCAGAATCCATCACTTCATACGTACAAAACTCGTTCCACTTCATAGAAATTATAAAGAAACAAGACCTACAACCCAATGACCTACTCGTGAGCTTCGATGTTGTTTCACTCTTCACACAAGTGCCCATTCAAGAAGCCTTGACAGCTATCCACAACAAATACAACCCCCCCAAACACATCCTAGATCTGACCAACCACTGCCTAACCAACACATACTTCATCCACAATGGACAAAGATACAAACAGATAGAAGGAGCACCCATGGGATCACCCCTCTCACCGGTCATCGCAAACCTATATATGGAACACTTTGAAACCAACGCGTTACAGAAGTCCGAACATAAACCCAAACTCTGGCTCAGATATGTTGACGACACCTTTGTTATCTGGCCACACGGGAAAGATAAACTGAACAACTTCCTCACACATCTCAACAGCCTACACCCCAAAATACAATCACTATGGAAATAGAAGCCAACAACCAACTTCCCTTCCTGGACGTCCTAATCTACAAAAACCCGACGGCTCCTTAGGACATACCATCTACCAGAAAAAACACATACAAACCGCTACTTAAATGCACAATCACACCACCACCCTGCACAGATCAACTCCGTAGCAAAACCCTCATCTCCAGAACCAAACGCCTCGCTGAAAAAGACCACCTAAAAACTGAATTACACACTCTCTCGAATGTTTTAATTGCGAACGGATTCCAAAAAAACACCATCACCAAACTAATCCAAAAGGAAACACCCCCCAAGAACCAAGAAACAGAAGAGAACAACGGCACCGCCCTCCTCCCTTACATCAAAGGCACCACAGACAAAATCAGCAAAATTCTCCACAAACACAATATCAAGACAGCCTTTTGCACCGACCAAAAAATAGCCAACATCTTAAGAAACCCCAAAGACAAGATTGAGCTAGATAACCAAGGAGTCTACGTAATACCATGCAAAGTCTGTCCTGACACATACATCGGACTAACAAACAGGAGAATAAGCGCACGCATCGCAGAACACAAGAACGCAGTCAAAAAGAAGAAAAATCTTCCTCTCTTTCCAGCACATAAAAACAACAGGTCATGAAATTGACTTTGAAAGAACCAAACTCATCTCCAAAACTGAACACTTCAACAGTCGAATAATCATGGAAGCCATTGAAATAGAGAAACACCCAAACAACATGAATAAACGAGATGACACCTCCCGCTTGCCTGACATCTGGAAACTAGCCCTGGTCAACAGACGAGCCTCTGTCACAAAGACTGACACCAGGTCCAAAAGGACACAAGATGCCACCACCTTCCATCCACACCAAACACAAACCCAGACCCTTCCCACAGATGAAACGAAACCACCATCCAATAACAAAACCACGACTGCACCATCTACTGCGGCACCCCACTCCAGTCACCACATGGAGCACACTCACACACCCCAAAAACATTGGGAGACCACAGACACGTAGCCAGACCAAAATGAATTCACAAGACACAGGACCCCACTCCACCAAAGCCCAGGATACTGCCAGAACCTACCAGCCATCTAACCCACCAGCATGTAAACAGCCATCTAAACAGCCATCAGCAGTTAATCCCTTAACGATCGCCTCAGCCACACAGCAGATCACAAAAGAACAAAGGAACAAAGGAACCTACAATCAGCAACAGAGCAAGCAAACCACACCCCCAGCAGTATTTATAGAAGGACTTCAACTGAGACCACACTTTGCTTCAAGAAGAAAGAAGCCAGAACACCAGCCTGAAGATGACGAGTGAGACCTCGTCGAAACGTCGCCAGAACAACCAGATTTCTACACGGGAAGAAACCCGAATCCACCCTAACATGCATATATATATATATATAAACCGAATCCACCTAACATGCATATATATATATGCATGTTAGGTGGATTCGGGTTTCTTCCCGTGTAGAAATCTGGTTGTTTTGGCGACGTTTCGACGAGGTCTCACTCGTCATCTTCAGGCTGGTGTTCTGGCTTCTTTCTTCTTGAAGCAAAGCGTGATCTCAGTTGAAGTCCTTCTATAAATACTGCTGGGGGTGTGTGGTTTTCTTGCTCTGTTGCTGATTGTAGGTTTGTTTGTTCTTTTGTGATCTGCTGTGTGGCTGAGGCGATCGTTAAGGGATTAACTGCTGGTGGGTTAGATGGCTGTTTAGAGACATCCTGTGTGGGTGAGGTGCTGGATGTGTGTCTATCAGCCTTTAGCGACCTTGGTGATGGGCGTTCTGGCAGCATCCTGGGCTTTGGTGGAGTGGGGTCCTGTGTCTTGTGAATTCATTTTGGTCTGGCTACGTGTCTGTGGTCTCCCAATGTTTTTTTGACGTGTGTAAGTGTGCTCCATGTGGTGACTGGAGTGGGGTGCAGCAGAAGATGGTGCAGTCGTGGTTTTGTTATTGGATGGTGGTTTCGTTTCATCTGTGGGAAGGGTCTGGGTTTGTGTTTGGTGTGGATGGAAGGTGGTGGCATCTTGTGTCCTTTTGGACCTGGTGTCAGTCTTTGTGACAGAGGCTCGTCTGTTGACCAGGGCTAGTTTCCAGATGTCAGGCAAGCGGGAGGTGTCATCACGTTTATTCATGTTGTTTGGGTGTTTCTCTATTTCAATGGCTTCCATGATTATTCGACTGTTGAAGTGTTCAGTTTTGGAGATGAGTTTGGTTCTTTCAAAATCAATTTCATGACCTGTTGTTTTTATGTGCTGGAAGAGAGAGGAAGATTTTTCTTCTTTTTTGACTGCGTTCTTGTGTTCTGCGATGCGTGCGCTTATTCTCCTGTTTGTCTGTCCGATGTATGTGGCTGGACAGACTTTGCATGGTATTTCGTAGACTCCTTGGTTTTCTAGCTCAATCTTGTCTTTGGGGTTTCTTAAAATGTTGGCTATTTTTTTGGTCGGTGCAAAAGGCTGTCTTGATATTGTGTTTGTGGAGAATTTTGCTGATTTTGTCTGTGGTGCCTTTGATGTAAGGGAGGAGGGCAGTGCCGTTGTTCTCTTCTGTTTCTTGGTTCTTGGGGGGTGTTTCCTTTTGGATTAGTTTGGTGATGGTGTTTTTTTGGAATCCGTTCGCAATTAAAACATTCGAGAGAGTGTGTAATTCAGTTTTTAGGTGGTCTTTGTCAGCGAGGCGTTTGGTTCTGGAGATGAGGGTTTTTGCTACGGAGTTGATCTGTGCAGGGTGGTGGTGTGATTGTGCATTTAAGTAGCGGTTTGTATATGTTTTTTTCTGGTAGATGGTATGTCCTAAGGAGCCGTCGGGTTTTTTGTAGATTAGGACGTCCAGGAAGGGAAGGTGGTTGTTGGCTTCTATTTCCATAGTGAATTGTATTTTGGGGTGTAGGCTGTTGAGATGTGTGAGGAAGTTGTTCAGTTTATCTTTCCCGTGTGGCCAGATAACAAAGGTGTCGTCAACATATCTGAGCCACACGTCAAAAAAACATTGGGAGACCACAGACACGTAGCCAGACCAAACTGAATTCACAAGACAAAGGCCCCACTCCACCAAAGCCCAGGATGCTGCCAGAATGCCCATCACCAAGGTCGCTAAGAAACAAAAGGCTGATAGACACACATCCAGCACCTCACCCACACAGGATGTCTCTAAACAGCCATCTAACCCACCAGCAGTTAATCCCTTAACGATCGCCTCAGCCACACAGCAGATCACAAAAGAACAAACAAACCTACAATCAGCAACAGAGCAAGCAAACCACACACACCCCAGCAGTATTTATAGAAGGACTTCAACTGAGATCACGCTTTGCTTCAAGAAGAAAGAAGCCAGAACACCAGCCTGAAGATGACGAGTGAGACCTCGTCGAAACGTCGCCAAAACAACCAGATTTCTACACGGGAAGAAACCCGAATCCACCCTAACATGCATACCTATACCCGTGAAAATCTACGAAAACATATATATATAGTGATGAAGACTTCTGGGAGTTGCAGTCCCGGAACATCTGGGGACCCACAAGTTGAGAAGCACTGGTTTAGATTTATGGTGGCAGAGCCAGCAGTGGGGAGCAGAGATGGGGAAGAACTGCCATTCCAGGGTTTGGTGGTTTGGCCCCACAGCCTCTTCTGTGGATGCCCCATCTTCTCAGCTCTGCCCTCTCAGGTGGCCATCCATTCAGAGACAGTGCCCTTCTGAGTTCCAGTCTTCTTCTCATTTCTTGGCAGCCTCCATTCGGAATCTCATTTTCTAAAATTTGTGTACATTTTTTAGTTTGGCCCTATTTTCTGTAGTGACACAAAACAAAACAAAACTGAAAACTCACAAGCTTCCTCTACTATCTCTGGACCACATACAGGGCTAGGTAAACCAAGCCCACACAGGCTTCCAGTATGATTTACTTTTAAAGTCTTTCAACTAATTGTCTTTGTCACTAGGATTTACCACATCCCAGTTCACTTAATTCTGTTAAAATGCTACAACCACTTAAAATAAATAAATACATCTGGCAGTGTATCAAAAGCTTTATTAAAAGCATTGTAGTTAGTAATTATCACATTTACATCAGTAGTATTAGTAGAATAAATTATATACCTCAGTGGTGTCCAAACTTCAGCACTTCAGATGTTTTGGACCACAGCTCCCACAGTCCTTTGTCATTGACAATACAGGCTCAGAATTCTGGGAGTTGTGGTCCAAAAACATCTGGAGGGCTAAAGTTTGGACACCCCTGATATAGCTCATCAAGGAAGGGATTGGAATAATACTAGTCTGTCTGTGGAAGTAAAGCCAAGATGATGTGCTGATTAGAGATGGGCACAAAACGAAAAAAGAATTTCATTCCATTATTCGTTATTTGTTTTGTTACATAACAAAATGGATAATGAAAATTGTGATGACATCTGAATGAACCAAACAGAACCATGAAAATTAGGTTTGTTACATTTCGTTTTTGTTAATGCTGGTGCGTAATGAAATGAGCTGCTTTTAAATGTTAAAAACATGTCCTGAATATCCGTAGAAACCCAGCAATAATTATTTATTCTGCCTGATAATACCTACCGGGGGGTTGGGGTCCTTAAAAATACATTTATATCTTTTCTCAGATCGCTGTATTTTTTTTTTCCTTTAAGGGGAGTTAGGGGACATCGAGCCAAAATGGCTCCCAGATGCCTAGTATTGATTTCTTGGGTATTAAATGCCCTGGACATCCGTAAAAACACAGCGATAATTATTTGAAATTATTACCTACCAGCGGGTTGCAGTCCTTAAAACATTTGTTTTTGTCTTTCTCCCATCGTGATGTATTTTTCTTTTCCCTTT
This sequence comes from Phrynocephalus forsythii, assembly GCA_029282475.1. Taxonomy (NCBI): domain Eukaryota; kingdom Metazoa; phylum Chordata; class Lepidosauria; order Squamata; family Agamidae; genus Phrynocephalus; species Phrynocephalus forsythii. The sequence goes on along the minus strand of JAPFRF010000007.1, from coordinate 87,184,453 downwards.
CAGGATGATACAAAATGGATTCCATCCACAAGATGGATGCAAGCCATGTGATGGGATCATGTAAATTCTTGGACAATTTCAACCAATAGCATGCTCAGGTTGCAGACTGGGCAGGCAGGTCTGGCAGCCACAGAGGGCATGAAAAGGTCTGGCAGGCCCCGTCCTCCTTGCAGTCCGCGGTGGGAGATAGGGTGGGATTCCTGTCTCTGCGACTCATTACTTTAGGCCAGCCAGGCAGGTGTGTGTCTCTGTGTTCCTGCTGGCTGCAGCCTGGCTCTTAGGGGAGAGAAAGAAGAGATTTCTCTTCCAGCCTCCCTGTGTGCGTGCGTACCTCTCGGTGCGTACCCTCCTCTGCCCCACAGTGCAGCCACTCTGCGACTGCCTTACGCCCTGGGCAATGCCTGCCACTGCCTTTGCAGCCTCCCTGCATACCTAGTCTATACTGTGTCTCTGCCAGCATCATTTTTTTAGTGTTTTCCCTCTGGTCTGAGGCGTTGGGGGACGTCCATGCGCAGAAATGCTTTAAGTTGTGCAAAAGCAGGTAAAAACGAAAAATGAAAAACAAAAAATGAAACAAATATTTTTCAAAAAATTCATGAAAAACAAAAACGAACCAAAATGGATCTGCAACGAAAAATGAAAAACCGATACGTAATTTTTTTGATTTGTGCCCATCTCTAGTTGTGTTGTGTTTTCCCTGTTTATTGTATTTTTAGGGTTTTTTGTCTTTTTAAAAAATTAATTATTTAATTTTTTTAATTTAATTTCCTTAAAGAAAAAAAAAGCAATCTGAGAAAAGACATAAATGCACGTTTTAAGGACCCCAACCCCCTGGTAGGTATTATCAGGCAGAATAAATAATTATCGCTGGGTTTTTACGGATATTCAGGACGGTTTTTAACATTTAAAGACAGCTCATTTAATTGCACATCGCCATTAACGAAAACGAAATGTAACGAACCTAATTTTCGTGGTTCTGTTTGGTTCATTCCAATTTCATCACAATTTTTGTTATTTGTTTCGTTGCATAACAAAATGAATAACAAATAACGGAATTGAATTTTTTTTTTCATTTCGTGCCCATCTCTAGACACAGCAAATTACCAATTGCTGTATGCCTCCTTAAAAAGCCAGGTCCTTAATGCTTTTTCAAAGCCAAGGCAGGACTCAATTTGGCGGATGTCACATGGAAGTTTATTTCATGCAGCAGGGCCAGCTACTGAGAAGGCCCAATTACGGGTAAAATCCCTATGGGTCCCCTGCTGGGGGTGGGGGCACACATGGAGTGAAGACACCAAGGATGCTCTGGTCGGCTGGATCAACGCTGACCTTAGGGAGATCCGCTGTGCCAGATACTTACCTTCTCACAGTTTGACAATGAGACATTAATTTTCACCCTCTGAGTACAATTCTGTAGCCAACTCTGTACCCACCTGATGGTTGTTCTATCCAGCCCACACCTAGTTTGCTTGATAATCAGAATATTATGGGGCATTTTTCTCCAAAGCTTTGCTGAAGTCAAGATATACTATGTCTGCACCATTCTCTCTGTCTTTCAGGGAAGTTATCTACTAAAAACTTAGATAACATTAGTCTGCCATGATTTGTTCCTGATAAATCAGTGTTGGTTTCTAGTTATTACTGCACTGTTTTCTACATGCCTGCATTGTGACCCTTTCACAAACTGTTCCAGAATTTCCCCTGGGTTTAATGTCAGGCTGACTAGCCTGTTTTTTCCCTCAGGTTTCTCTTTTTTGCCCTTTTTGAAGATAGGGACAACATCAGCCTTTCTCCAGTCATCTGGCACCTCACCTCTTTCCTGTGATTTCATAAAAATAATGGGCAGGGGTTGTGAGAGTTCTTGAGCTAGTTCCTTCAAGACACTTGGATGCAGATCATTCGGCCTTGGGGAATTGAGCTTGCTCCAGGTAATGAGCCATTCCTTCACTATTTGTTTGTCAATCTCCAGATGCAATCCTGTCCCCTCTCCACTTGCTCTTCACATTACTCTGGAGGGTCATAATCAGTCATTTGGGAAAAGACTAATCCAAAACAGAACTGAGCACTTATTGGTGGTTTTTTTTTTTTTTTTTGTCATCTGTTATCATTTTTAGGAATAGGAATAGGAATAGGAATAGGAATAGGAATAGGAATAGGAATAGGAATAGGAATAGGAATCTTTATTGTCTTAGGCCCCTTGCAGGAACAATGAAATTTCACGGTTCCTATATTCAACTCATTTAAAACATTCCACATAGATTTAAATGCAGCTACAAGACATAAAATATGACATATAAAATAAGCTGACTTCAAAGTCCAGAATTTCAATTTAAGGCCAATTTTGCTCTAAAAAAGAAGCTATTTTTGAGACGGTTTGTTCTCTCCCTCACTACTCTATATCTCCATCCCGATGGCAGCAACTCGAAGAGGCGATGACCAGGATGTGATGGATCTCTTAATATATCTAATGCTTTACAGTGGCACCTGGTAGTATAAATTTGTTGTAGGGTGGGGAGTGAACAGCCCACAATACTCTCTGCAATTCTTATGATTCTGTGCAACACTGTCCTATCCCGATGGGTACAACTTCCATAACACACACATAACCCGTAAGTAAGCTCATTCTCAATTGCACAACGGTAGAAGGCCAGCTGCAGCTTTTGCAGAAGATGGTTTTTCCTTAAAGTTCTCAAGAAAAATAGTCTCTGCTGAGCCTTCTTTGCAAGCCCCCATCTCCACTGAGTAGCTGATCCATTGTTTCTTTTCTTTGCCCCTTGCTATGCATTCAACTGATGAATTATAATCTTATGTTAGTTTGATCTCCTGAGCTCAACGCCTTCCAAGCTTCCTACCTGCATCTCTTCCTCTCCCCAACTTTTGAGAAAAGCAACACAGCCTCTCTTCTTCATGTGAACAAAACATATATCGTCCTGCCGCCTCCTAAATTCAAAACTCACTTCTGATGTGTTCCTGCTGGCTATCTATCTAGAAGTAAATGTCCCGGTATTTATGGAGCTTCTGAATTGGATCCGTTCCCATATCTGGACTGTGGAGGGAATTGGAATGTCCATACCGGATCAAGAATAAAATGCAAGGCTTAAAGATGGTTTATCCTCAAGCTGTTGAAAAACACACACATAGAAAATGAATTAGGTTAGTCCCAAGGTCCAAGGAAAGCCTCAGAACCAATCCATCACCCTGTCCCCTTAGTGCTCCTGCTTAGACAACCATCTTCTCATTTCCTATTTGAAAACGTGCTGTTCCTTCCCCCATCCCCCAAAGCCAATTTCTCTTCTAGTGGGATTTGCAGCTTATTTTTAGCTTAAGTTTACAGCATGCTAATATGATCCCAGAAAATCTCTCCAGGGACCTGTAATCTCTTTACTATTTACTACACTATATATATATATATAATTTGGTACCTGGGCTTCTTTTTCTGGGTTTGTCAATATATCTAAAAGTGAAATGGCACAGAGTGGCAAGTGAATGCTTTCAGTTAATTAGCCAGCTCAATTTCAGATTTATTGACATGTTTCTATTCCACCCTACAACAGAATATCTCCCAGTGAGGTTCAATTCCCAAAGCAACTTTAATGCATATTTCATACACTTGTATGACCTACAGGGTCACTAGATACTGCTGCTGGGAAGAACTGTGTGGCCTCAAATTCGAACCTGGGTTAACCATATGATTTGGAATGTGTTACTGAAACCTGAATGGGTACAGAATGGTCATTAACTTGACCCTACAGTGTCCACCTGTTTGCCGAGTGCAGCCTGAGATGTGAGATCTGTTGGGCAGAGAGGCGGAGCTGCTCTTGTGGTTCCATCCACTTATTGAGGGACCCTGTCTGAGCTATCTGGATAGCTTGGCAGTTTAGGTATCCAGCCACAGAGGCAGAGTTGGTGAGTTCAATTCCTCCCTGGGTCTCCAGGGAGAAGAGCCCATCTGTGTGGCCCTGGGTAAGTGGCACATTCCTAAGGCCTCCCCCCCAGAAGAAGGGAATGGTAAACCACTTCCGAATCTGAGTAGAAAACCCAGGAGAGGATGGCCATAAGTGAGAATTGACTTGAAGGCAGACCATTCAATTATCTGGTGATAGTAGAGGATTAGCACTCTCTTGGTACACAGCTGACATGGGCCTTTCATTTCGGAATGAATCTGGTTCCAATATGAACCATGGCAGCACAGGTGCTGTTTGGAACTTGGACCCACCCTGGAAAATGAAATCACCCATTGACTTGCTTTGCCTTACCTCGTGTGGGGCGCACCTCCAACCAGGAAGAAGCCTCCAACACATTATCATTCCTTCTCCCTGGTGCTCACCAATCAGACAGGGAGGCAGGATGGTGCATGTCCCCGCACAAGTCCTGATTGGCCAGAAACAGGGAGAAGGAATGATGGTGCATCAGAGGCTCCTTCCTGGCTGCAGAAGCGCCCTGTGCAAGGTAAGGCAAAGTCAGTCAATGGGTGATTTTGTTCCAGAGAGTGGATTCAGGTTCCTAGCAGCACTTGTGCTGCTGTGCTTCGTTTCAGAACCGGCACCATTCTGAAATGAAAGGCCTATGTGAAGTACACAGCCCATACCCTGTGCAATTATCTCCTTACCAGGCATGGTGGAGATGATTTCAGAGTTGCCTGTTGATTTCTCCCCAACGAACTGTGTGCATTAATTTTGGCCTGAAACCAACAAAGCAGGTATTGGGTTTTTTTGCTCAAAGCAATGGAAGGTCCACATTGATCTCTGTGGGTCTTCTATGCAGAGGAAGGAGATTGTAAAATAATATTGCTCCAAGCTGAACTGCAAATTCCATCTTATCTTGCTAACCATTTCCATTTGAGAACAACGGGCAACACATCTATCTCAATTTTCTGGACTATTTGCTCCCTTCCTTGGTCTGTAGATGTATGCTGTCTTTGCCTGATGAAAACTTCTGTAAGAACTGAAAATCTCATCTTGCTCCTGATTTTTTTGGTGCTCCAATACAAATGTTGTCAAGACCTTGGGATGCAGGGAAATGTGGGGCAAGAGACCCCATTTAGTGTAATGATTGTGGGGGAAACAGCTTATTGGTAAATTATGACCCAGCAGCAACGATGGGAAACACTTGCATTGTATCTCATGAGATGAGCTTCCCTTGGCTTCATGGCCAATTTCCAAGATGTGTGATATTACGGAAGTTGTTTCAGGTGTTAGGAAGGCAGAGAAAGTGCCCGGCCTAATATCAGAAGTGGCCATACTGGGAACCAGATCATCCGGTTTCCTTATGGTATCTCTGATCTAGGTGGAAAGTGCCAGCTTGGAGGAACTGCTGTGAGAAATGAGGAAAACGCTAGGTTCCTTTTCTTCGTTGGTTTATAATCGTCCCAGCTTGACAAGACTCCTCAATGAGGAATTTTAAAAATTCAGCAGATTCCTTGCCTCCTACAGTTTTGAGAGCAGGGTCTTCCCAAGGCGTCTGAAGAAGGAGATTCAGATCCACCAAACCTCACACTAAATAAATTTGCCTGTCTTTAAATCAATACAGTATTTTGTGTTTCAGTCTCTTTTCTGTTCTCTTCATTTTCGTCTACCTCACAGGCCTAGTGGGAGAGGAAGATGATGATGAGGAGAGTCATGTATGTTGCCTTCAGCCCATTAAGAAAAGGTGGATTACAGAGATGGGCATAAACCAAAGATTCAGAGGTTTGTCCCATTTTGTTTATCATGGGCCTGCTCCCTCCAGCAGGCACCCCGTCAGAAGCAGTGCCAGAAGGAGGTGGAACAGGACAGCTGGGGTGCTCCTTCCTCACAGAGAATTTGAGGAGTGTTTGCAACCTCACATGCTGCCTTTTAGAAAGCTTGGCGGGGAGGGACCTTTCTGGGCTGGAGTGGCCATCAATCTATCCAGTACTAACCAATCACTCCTTCCCTGCTTCTCATTTCAAAGAGATCCCCACCCCTTTAATCAGCACTTCCCCCCTCTCTAGAAGTCTGTTGAAGGTTTTTTTTACTGAAAGCAGTCATGTTTGTCAGTTTGCTGTTTGATCTGTTCAATCGTAAGTAAATGAATTTTTTTGTTCTTTCTCTTACAATTGTCTCTGAGTAAATTATTGATACTTTAGGTGTTCTGAGGAACTTGAAGCCATTTTGCTAGGGGAATCCCCAACACTAATGCTATGTGGTGAGAGGAATTTAATCAAAAAATTCAAAACGGTGTAGCACAATTTGTTCTAGAGAAGACATTTTGTTTCAGATATTTTGGAACTGTCCCTTCCATTTCTTGTCATTTCCCAAATCCTCCTCTTCTGTTTTCCCCTCTGTGTTCTTTGGCTTATGTTCTAACAAACAAGGCCACGGAGAATCACTCTTCTCTTGCATCAATTAGAATTAAGTTGAAAGCCTCCCTGTTTAAACCTGTCATTACATTACAAATTACCTCTGTAACTTAGATTAATGGGAACCTGAAGCACCTTTGAATTAATATGAGGGGAATTTTATAATGCATTTGATTTTAAATATGGGAACCGATGTTTATAGTAGGGGAGTGTTTGCCGAGAATATCAATTTGGAATCTGTGCCAGTAATTGAAAGCTTGTCTCTGATTGTAACTATTGAAATCTAGTGAGTAAAATAATTAAAATGCCATTACTAAGAGGCCCAAACATCACATCTAGGTTGAAGGAGACAGTAAGAAAGTAGATTATGTATTTCTAGGTCCTCAGTAATGTTCAACTGGCACTCTAAGTGCCCATTTTTGCACATTTACTGTAGTTGGTCAGCTCTGGGCATTTTTGTTTTCACATCTCATTTTTTAACTTAAAAGAAAAAAAAATGCAACACTATTTAGAACTTCACTTATTTTAGTAACTCAGAGTATTTTGGATGGTCTTCCATGCTGGAAGAAAGGTGAGGTTGATTTTTAAAAGGATCTAAATAAGTAAAAAGAGTGATAGGATATAAAAAGAGATGTTTGATTAACTGATTCTAGCATGGTAAATGGATAGAAAATAATTTTAACAGATTCGATTGGTCTGGGCAAACACATGTTTTGCACCTCCCAAAATGTGTGAACAGAAACTCATTTTGCCTGGAGAATTCATACATATGGGAAATCAAGAGAGCATGATTGAGAAATAAGAGGCATTAAAAACTATGTACACCTTTAAAAATGTAGACCTGGGCAAAGGCACACAATTGGGGAAAATGCAAGCAAATGTGTTTCTTTCAATGTTTTGTGTACCATTGAGATTTCTACCTTGTCCTCTTCAATAAAATCCATTAAATGGAGCTTAATATGTCTCCTTATAAAAACAGCACTTCCATATTGGTTGTGCAATCTAAAAACAGTCTAATTATCTATGCATTCTATTTGTAAACAATTACCTACCTGTATATTTCATGTACATCCATGTTTTTAAATTATGCACCATACTAATAGGAAGAAAGAAAGAAAGAAAGAAAGAAAGAAAGAAAGAAAGAAAGAAAGAAATTTGTAAGTAGGGCCCTTTGTACACGACCCCTAAACTCCGCCGCAAATGGCTCCCAGCTCCGGAGCTTAAAATTGTTTCCCCACCAGCTCCGGAGTTTACAGATATTTAAGTGCGACCACGCCCACCTAAGCACGTCCCAGTGCACTTTTCAGGTACCTGCTCTCTGGAGGTGAAAATTCCTGATGCGGATATAACGTAGTGACTGCCCGGCTCTCCTTGCTTCTGTTTGTTCTTTTTTTGCCCCCCGCCCCTTTAAGAGATCTGAATGCAGTGCGGGGATGGCAGAACGGAGGTGAGCGGCATTCTTTTCTTCCTTTTTTCTCCCTCCCCTCACGCAGCCAGCAGCCAGGAGTGCGGAGGGGGTGGGAACGCAGGAACAGCGACAAACCCGTAAGATCTCTGGTCCGAATTTAAGTGGCCAGTGGATCTTAGGGGTTGTGTGAAAAGGCTCTAGGTGTGGAGTGACTACGCCCAGAGAGCCTCAACCAGAAAGAATGCTGCCTGCTCCAAAGTCAACCAGACAAGCAGCAACTGAACAGAAACCCTGTCTTAAGGAGGAAGAGTTTACTGAAAGCGCTCATGCATACAAGGGGCAGGTAGAAAGAGTGTTACCCCGATTGGTGGATATGAGTGTGTGGGAAAAGGAGAAGGCAGGTAAACGCCGCCGCCGTTTACCATCGCACCGGGTCGGCCGGGAGGTTGCCATCATTACCACCACGTTCCCTGGTTCGCCCTTTTCATCGTCGTCTCCATCGTTTGGCCCGGCCTTGGAGGACTGAGGGATCGGATTGCCTGGGACTTGGGGGCTTGAATTATCTTGTTGCCCCCCACCCTCCCCTGGTTCCCTCCCGATCTGCGCTGGGGGTGTAGAGCTTTTCTTCTTGCTCCCCCCACCCTCCCTCTAAGGTCCGGATGTCCAGGATCCTTTGGACTGCTGCTGCGTGTGGGGGGGGGCTTTCGGAGCCCTGTCACCTTGCTCCTCACCCTATGGCCTGGACTGCTAGGGGATCTTGTTCCCCACCCAATGGCCTGAACTGCTAGGGGATCTGGGCTTTGAGCCCTTCCATCGTTGCTCCCCCCTCCCCCTTAGACTGGACTGCCAGAGTCGTGGCGTTGGACTCTTCCATCTTCTACAACTCCCCATAGCTGTCCTTGGATGGTACTGTCCTTCTGGCCCCTCCACCAGCCGCTCTGTTTCTTCCCCTCTCCCCCCCCCCCTGGTTTTTCCACTCTGCCCTGGTTTGTGCCCTATCTTGTTTATCTCATGTTAATTGTTTATTTTTCTCTAATTAATTTTGTTTTCTTTTTTGTGATTTATAGTTTTTGTTTTATATTGTTATACTGTATTTGGCGCTTTGTATGTAGTTTTTTGGCCTTGGTTAGTTTGCACTGTATTGTTGCTTATCATTTTTGTTTTTTTTCCCTTTCTCTTTCTCTCTCTCCGCCATGATAGCAGGGGCTCACATACCAACGGTGATGGGCCGTGGGCGGTACGCTTGTAGCCGTAGGGTTCGTCAGGCAAGAAGAACTCGGGACAGACAACTCGTGTCTGTCCCTCGTTCTGACCCCTCGGCTCACTGCCACGTGCCCGGGAGTCATTCCACCAGCGCCCCCAACCTTACCTGCATCCTGATGAACGCCAGGTCGGTGCACAATAAGATTCCTATCATCCATTACATCATCGCGGATGAGCAGCCCGACCTGGCGTTCATTACCGACTTGGGTGGGCACGGAGGGGGCTTCCCTCTCCCTGCTGTGCCCGCCTGGGTACTTGGTAGAGGCTGTGGGAAGGTTGGGGGTCAAAAGGGGGAGGGGCCGCAATCATGTACAGGGATTCTTTTCACGTTAGCAGGGCCTCGACATTGGTTAGCCAGGGGTTAGAAGTCCTCCACCTGTTGGTGGGACAGCGGGACAGATTTGGCATTGTGCTGGGCTACCGAGCTCCCCGCAACCCCGCACAATCCCTCCCAGAGCTCACGGAGTTCATCGCCGCTGCCCTGTTGGGGTCCCCGCGCCTCTTGGTTGCGGGTGACTTCAACGTGCATGCGGAAGGTGGACTCTCCGGTGCAGCTCTGGAGTTCATGGAATCCATGGCTTCCATGGGTCTGTCCCAGCATGTTTTATGCCCCACCCATAGGTCTGGTCACACCCTGGATCTGGTGTTTACCTCCATGTCGGGGGACTCGTGTCTGGAGGTGGGGGACATTGTAGCCCTCCCTGTGTCATGGACAGACCACCACCTGCTCTCATTTTCCCTGTCGATTCCGGCCCCACCTCGTGGGGACCACCGGCCGTCCATCTTGGCCCGCCCCCGGAGGCTCATGGACCCTCAGCGGTTCGGTGAACTCTTTGGAGGGCTACCTGATGGTATGACTGGCGCTCCGGTCGAGGATGTGGCTAACCTTTGGTTTGAAACAGCTGTCCACACCATAGACCGGATCGCCCCCAAGCGCCTCCTCCGTTGCCGAGCCCGGTCCTCCCCTTGGTTCACGGGGGAGCTCAGGGTGATGAAGCAGGAGAGGAGGAGGCTAGAGCGCAGCTGGAGAAGAGACCGGACGGTATCAAGTAAGGCTGCGGTAGACGCCCAGACTAGTCGCTATATCAACGCGATCAGGGAGGCTAGGTCATCCTTTAACTCCCTGAGAATTGCTGAGGCCTCGAACCGCCAGGCGGAGCTCTTCCGGGTGGTTCGGGACCTCAGCAATCCTAGTCTGGCCAGGCCTCCTCCTACTGAGTTCAGTAGCGAGCAATTCGCAGCCTTTTTCAAACTAAAATAGAGGCCATCCGTGCCGGCCTTGACTCGGTTGCAGTGGTCCCGCCCCGCCATCCCCAGTTGCTGGTCCGCCTTCGTCTCCTCGGTTGGATGCGCTTGGGCCTGTTTCTGCTGTCGAGATCTCCAGAGCTATGGCGCATTGCCGGCCTGCCTCCACCCCTTTCGACCCTTGCCCTGCCTGGCTAATTAGAGCTGCCAGAGGGACTATGGCCGAATGGGCTTCTGTCATCGCCACCGCCTCCTTCAGCAAGGGGTTTTTCCTCTCGTCTGAAGGAGACGGTGGTAAAGCCCATTCTGAAAAAACCTGGCCTGGCGGTGGACGATCTATCAAATTATCGCCCAATCGCCAACGTCCCGTTTATGGGCAAGGTGATCGAGAGGGTGGCGGCGGTCCGGCTGCAGTCATACCTGGAGGATCGGCAGTGCCTCGATCCTTGCCAGTCCGGGTTCAGGCCTCGCCGGGGTACAGAAACAGCTTTGGTCGCCCTGCAAGATGACCTTCTCCGGGCGGCCGACAGGGGTTGCTCTACCCTGTTGGTCCTCCTGGATCTGTCAGCGGCCTTTGATACCGTCGACCACGGTATCCTGTTGGACCGGCTCTCTGAGGTTGGAATCGGAGGCACTGCTCGCAGCTGGCTCCGTTCCTTCCTGGAGGGCCGTCCACAGTAAGCATGGGGGAGTTATCGGCCCTTGGATTCTCCCTGTGGGGTTCCACAGGGGTCGTCTCTGTCCCCCATGCTGTTTAACATCTACGTAAGGCCATTGGCGGGGGTCATCAGGAGTTTTGGAGTCTGCTGTCATCAGTACGCTGATGACACGCAGCTCTATCTCTCCTTTAACACCTCTGCTGTGGAAGCTGTGGAAGTCCTCAACGGGTGCCTGGGGGCCGTACTGGCTTGGACCGGGGCAAACAGTCTTAAGCTCAACCCCGAGAAGACGGAGGTCATGTTCTTCGGGAGCTCGCCGTCGGGGTACGGTGGCCCTCTCCCCTGTCTGGGGGGAGTTTCCCTCCAGCTTGCGGAGAGGGCGCGGAATCTGGGTGTGCTCCTGGACCCGGCGCTCACCTTGGAGGCCCAGGTGGCGTCGGTGACCAGGTCCGCCTACTACCATCTCCGTCGGATCGCCCAGATTCGCCCGTACCTCGACGCGAACTCTCTGAGAACAGTGGTCCAAGCTCTGGTGATCTCGAGGTTGGACTACTGTAACGCCCTCTACATGGGTTTGCCCTTGACTCTTCTCCGGCGTCTGCAGCGGGTTCAGAATGCGGCGGCCAGGCTGGTGGCTGGTGTGCGTCGTTATGACCACATCACCCCAGTTCTGGCCCGCCTGCACTGGCTGCCCGTTGCAGCCCGGATTAGATTCAAGGTCTTGGTTTTAGTTTATAAAACCCTCCATGGCTTGGGACCGGACTACCTGGCAGAGCGTATCGCTCAGCGATCAACCTCGGCCCGTCCCATTCGGCAGGCGCGAGCGCACACGCTTCGGGTCGCCACCCCTCGTGAAGCCCGGAGGACGAGTACTCGGACCAGGGCTTTCTCAGTGGCGGCCCCTAGCCTCTGGAATTCCATCCCCAGTGAAGTGCGCTCTGCAGAGTCCCTGCTGGCCTTCCGGAAGGCGTTAAAGACCTACCTTTTCCGGGAGGCCTTTGGCGATCTTTAACTGTTTTTTTTTCTTTTCCTCCGCCATCGTAAACTATTTTATCTATCATTGTCAGTCACTGAGGTGCCATTAGGTTTTAACTTTGCTTAGTGTTATTTTTATTGGTTTTATTTTTGGGTTTTTTTTTTTGTAATTTATGGCTATTGAGGCCCGATGTTTTGTAAGCCGCTTAGAGTATATATTGTAGATAAGCGGGGTATAAATGCAATAAATAAATAAATAAATAAATAAATAAATTTAAGTTCTGAGCCACTGGTCGGACAGACGGGGTATAAAAGGAACTGCCCCTGGATTCTCCCTCCAGGCTGGCAATGGGTCTGGATGGAGAATCGAGACACAGGTTCCTGGGAGAAAATGATGATGCCTCATAAAGAAGTGGAAAGCCACCACAAGAGGCAACATCATCTTGGTTGTTCTTATTGGGGCGAGAGAGAGGCCTGAGAATACAACAGGAAACGTCAGTAAATATGCCTTCAACTCCAGAGAGAGGGGGAAGAGCGAAAACTGGTAGAGAAGGAGATAATCCAGAGAGAGGCTGTTTCTCAGGCCAGGCGTGAGAAACTCCGGTCCCGTGGATTGACCCCTTCAGGAAGAGCTTGGAGACCTGCTAAGGTGGAGGTGGGGATGCCCTCACGGGGGAGAGGATGTGGGCAGAGACGTGGAATGGGTCCCTAAGGCAAAGAGAACCTGCTCAGCCAGAGAGGGTATATCCGGAAGTAGAGACAGTGGTCTGGTCAGATTTTTTTCTCTGGACTAAATCAAGGAGAGAATAAACTATATGAGGAGTTATCAATACAAAAAAAAAAACCTTAATCCCTTTTTGGATCATGTTGAGGTGGCAACCTCGGTTTTACATCCGGTTGGTTCATTAAAAGTTCAAAGAAGAATGACAAAGAAATTGTCAGTGCTGTTTTTCCACAAGTGTGAATAAATCTACCTTTATATTTGGGTTTTGTACCATAGAAGCTGGAGGCTGTGTGTAGGAACTTAGAGGTATTCTAAGACTGTCCAGTATATCCAGCCCCTAATAATTTGCAAAAAAAAAAATTGAGTTTTTTTTTAAATAGACTACTAGGGACATCAGAAGCATTTTTTTGTGGGGGAGGGTTAATTATTTTTTTTAAAAAAATTGCAACCTCAACAAATTAAAAAGAAATTTAAAATAATAAGAGATATGCATATTAGAATTCTTGGCCATGACACCCCCCATTTACACATTTCCCCTTCCCAAGCCCCTTGCGTTTTCAGCCAATCTGAAAGCTGAATGTTGTATGAGATGGGCACACAGCACTTTGAACCACAGGTGCTTCACGTATCCCCCCTCACCCACTGCCCACATCCAGGAGCTCCACCCACCTGCGGCAGTGCTACACCAGGGTCCTTCTAGCCCAGCAGCATGTCAGGAGCTGGGGATGCCCTTTCCCTCCCTCCTCAAGCCTCTGGCCAGTCTGAAGAGGAGGCAGGATGGGAAAATACCCCACACATGTCACTCATGATTTGGCGTGGAGCATTGCACAGTGCTTCATGCTCATCTGTAATTTGGAATGAAGATTTCTCATTCCAGCAGCATAACATCCTCAGATGTTTTCTTTCTTTCTACTAAAGTGAGGGCAGCACAAATTTGAAACTACCACTTTCACAAGAACAGAAAACATGTGTTCTTTTTGAAGACATTCTCTCTCTCTCTCTCTCTCTCTCTCTCTCTCTCTCTCTCTCATTCCATAAGTTCCTTGATTTTCCTTCTTTCCTCCTCTTCTCGTTTTAATACAAGGATATTGTCAACATCTGAAATCTGTTCTCAGGTGACCTGTGAAGTTCATCTTAAGAACAGGAGAAAAAAAGTATTCTCTAAAACCTGTTGGATTATTTGAATATTTCCAATGCCTCTTTTTAAAATCCCCATCATGTACCTGTTGTCTTCCCCCCGGGGCAATTAGCCAATCTAGATGAGAATGTTCAAATACCGTCTTTGCAGATGGCCATGTGGACAGGATCCAGAAGGATTTGTGTATATGTAAAGGGAAGATTTCCCATCTGGAATGATCAAACTCACCATCTGGCCTGAGTTAACTAATGCTGCTGATAAATACAACACTAGATGAAGTTCTGAAAGCACCAAAGTACTGCCCATGGAGAGATTTCATTCCTCATCTGTCATGTCAATGAAAAAGGCAAAATAGAGGTCCATAAAATCATTGTAAGGTTACAGTCTCCATAGAATTGCTCAAAAAGTGCATAGATTGGATCTTTTTTACAGACAATTGTTGCTGTGTCTTTTAGCTGTTGAATCTCACCAAGTGCCCCAAGATGAACAAGATGGGGGTGCCAGGGATGGTCATTTATGTCCCCCACCAGACAGAACTTGTAATGCCATTCCCATTGAGGTTTGTGGTAATCTACCATGACTTAAATGATGGAGCTGGTTCCCCACCATTAATATTAAGCAGGGTGAGTTGACTCCTTCAGGGAACTGATGTTGGATGTCATGGAACAACAGAAAATTGCTGTTCTGATATACCAAGTTTAAATGTTTGCTCTTGGAGAAAGTCACTTGCAGGATCCCCCCACTTCTGACGGCCACTCAACTTCACCAGCTCTGTGTCCTAGCATGGTGTCCCTCAACTTGGGGTTGACGATGGAGACCTTTTGCTGTATATCAAGGTATTTAACTGTCTTCACATTTAGAAAAGGAATCTTGGAAGGCTGAGCAGCAGACTGATAGATTCCTGTTTAGTGAGCAGATAACCTTTGCGTTTCTGCATCAGAATGATAAAGGTCCCTTTCCCTTCTGTACGTTCCTTTTTTTCGTTGTGGTCAGAAAATTGGCAGCTTCGGAAGAGTGTTGCTGAATGTGAACACCATGTAGAGTTTGAGTGTTCTGTGCTTTGCGACAAGGGCAGTAGCAGGTTCAATCAACTGTCACATAAGTGAAAAGTATTATTTTATGTTAGCGTGACACCCATCAAATGGCAGGTGTGCACCTGGAAGGTGAGTGGAAAAGTGAGCCGGAGCAGGGTGAATTGGAGACCCTCGTTTTGCAGCCATGTGTTGTTCTCAAATAACTGCTTGAAGCAGAAGATGAGATACAGCTTTGTGATTGTGACAAGGGCCAACTGATAGTCTCAGTATGATGACAGGGTTTTGGAGGGTGCTAGGATTCAGTACAGTACCTCTCCTTGTTCGACATGCTTCATAAACTCCTGATTCATGAAATAGCCTTTCCGAGTCTTTTCTCCATCTTCCCCCAATAAGATGACTTTGTGGACAACTGGATATGTCTCTGCCTTTTTGCCTCCTTAGAGGGAACCTTCAATTACTCCCTTCACCAGGCCACGAGTTCCCTTTTTTCACCCCCTTTCTACTATCTGGCCCTTCCCCCTCTTTAACTCCTCCCCTCTACCTTTTCCTGGGACTTTCCCGCACCCTTCTTTGGAACACTTCATTCTTCTTAACATCTCTGTTGCAACTTCTAGGCTTCCCTTCTTTGGTGCCAATATACACTCCCCACCCCCCCAGCTTGAAATCTATCAGCAGGTTGTCAGAGTTATGTTCTTCTGTTTTGTTTTCTGCAGACAACAACACACAGTCATTTTCCATGACTACTATTACTTTCCTCTCACAGGGTAATAGAACAAGCAGTGGTGCTGTCCATGCAGGACTTTGGGGGCAATGACTGGGGCCCCGCTTGGTAGAATAAGCAAGTGATACCCCAAACATAGAATGACTAGATGCCCATCCTTTCTCAATTACTTGAATTATAATGTGATCTAGTGGGTAGAATGCTCTCTATCTATCTATCTATCTATCTATCTATCTATCTATCTATCTATCTATCTATCTATCTATCTATCTATCTATCTATCTATCCTAACCTATTACTGCAAATTGCACTACTTGGGGCAGTTTACCAAATGGTCAATCATAAAATACAATTAAAAATACAATTAAAGAGTCATATAATATACATTAAAACAGCCATTAATAAAACTTATTTGATTGCAAACACTTCACCCATAAGAATTTTAAAATACCCATAAGAATATTAAAAATGAAATATCCCCAAATTTGGGGAGGGGGTGCAAAATAGAAACCGTAATTAAATATTTCCCCTTTCAGGTCATTGGTGGAAAAGAGGAAGTGGAAGGAAGCCCTCATTTTACTTATGTATTTATTATATTCATGTCCTGCCCATCTGACCAATGGCTACTCTAGGCGGCTTACAAAATTCAAACAGCAAGAATAAAGAATATCATTAAAATCTATCCATCTATACCGCTCCATCTAGCTACACAGCTACTCTGGGCAGTTGTTAGACTAGGAATCAGGAGATCTGCCATCCAATCCCCACTCAGGCACAGGAAACCATTGGAAAATGGCAATGGTAAATCACTACCTTAGCACCTCATATACATTGAAACTCCTGTTAGGGTCACTGTTGCAACAACAACCAAAGATGTTGTACATGTCATTGTACATGTCATTACTGTGTATCTGTGTGTAGAGAGCAATTATTTGCTTTTTTTTTTTGCTTTTTTCAGAATTAGTTGTATACTTTCTGCACTTTTTTGGGACGGGGCCATTGGTTGCGTGTACCCCAATACTTCCATGCAATTTTTTAAAATGTGCACAATATGTATATTTTTCAAACATTTTATTGGGCATGCTTTCAAAAGTCTTAGGACAGTGATGGCAAAACATTTGGAGACCGAGTACCCAAACTGCGATTCAACCCCCCTAATTTTTCTCAAAGTACCAATATAGCAATTTAACTTGGATACAGGTGCCTGTGAAGCGGCAATGCTGGGTGCCCACAAAAAGGGCTCTGAGTGCCACCTTTGGTACTTGTGCCATAGGTTTGCCAATGCTGTCTTAGGGTGTGCATTCTTCAGAATGCAAAGTGTGTTTGTTCTCTATCAAGTGCTAAATGATATGGATCAGGGATGTTTATAAATAAAATCAGTGGGACACCCATTATTAAATTTAGCTGTCTGCTACATTTTAAAGAAAACAGATTAGTGTCTAAAAACACCTCCCCCAATTAACTCCATAATCTAAAATTAATAAACTGATCACTGGACATGAGCTGGCCAACTTGTGCTCTGCAGCTCTGTCTTCTGCTAGAATCCAGAAGAGCAGATAGCCTATGAGCTCAATTCACGGTACATTTCTCACTTGAATTGGATGGGTCTAAACAGCACCATTTGGGTTATGCAGATATTGTTTTCAATACATCAATAAATATTCAGTAAACAAGCATTCATACCTGTCAAATGTCCCTCACGGCTGCCCAGGACTGGGAGATCCAGGGACACAGGGTGATGGTAGCTGGGCCCTAGATGTCTCGGCTTTCTAGGGGATATATATGTACGAATCCAGACAGCTGGTGGTGTGTGGGTTAGGGGTTGTGCAGGGAGAAGTGCTCTCTGGTAGGACACCTGGTGGCAGCATCCAGCATCCAGAGCTCAGCCACCCACTGCCAGAAATGCAGGAAATTTGAGGGAAAAATAATTTGGGGGGAAGACGACGGGAAAGAGTGATTGATCCGTGAATGTCCCAGAAAAACGTGACACTTTACAGGTCTGAGTATTCAATAAATACTGTTTTGTGCAAAAAGAACTTGAATGTATTGATACATTGCATAGTCTGAGATCCTATTGCTACCTTATAGAAATGTTTTTAGAGAAATGGAAATGCAAAAATGTCAGACTGAACCTTATTAATCCATGTAGCTGAGTAGAAAAATGTTCTCACCCCTTAAGAGGGTTTAATGAGTTGGGTATTTTGTTAGCATAGTTGTGCAAGGGGAACAATTGACACGAGCTCATTGCACATCTCCACAAGGCTGCTCTTGGATTCATGAAGTGATGTTGAAGAAAGTCATTAATTCAGAATAATGTTTTGTTTTGTTGATTAATTTAAAACAATGATAGTTCAACTCTTGTAACTAGCACATTCTACAATGGAATGTTGAAGCATGAATTGTTTCTGTTTAAGATTCAAGGCAGCCAGATGGATATGTTGTCTTCTAAGAATTTGCTTTCCATCCCTTCTTTTCTAACTCTCTCTCCCTTAGGCACTGCAAGTCAAATGTTCCATCAAACTGGACATGTTTGGTCTCCACTATTTGACCCCCCTCACTGAAGTTCCTTTAGATTAAATATTTTTAATGACCATTTGTATTTATGCCAATTTGCTGGCATCACCAAACTTTCTGATCCCTGTTCATGCACATGAGTAGATTTATTTATTTATTTATTTATTTATTTATTTATTTATTTATTTATTTATTTATTATTTTATACTGCCCATCTTCCAGAGGATGTCCAGACAGTTAACAACACAAACAAGTGTCACGAACAAATACAGCAATATAGCAAAACAAAACAAGGAAATATATAAAATGAATGGACTCTACAATTAATAATAAAACGTAATGAAAATAAAAATTAAAAATAGATACTCAGCAATATTTACATGAGGACATGTACTCACTTTGTTATCAGTCTTCAAGAGATCTAAGTGGAGTTCCCAGATTCAGAGGTATACTACCTTAAAACCAGAGTTTGGAAATGTTAGGTTTTCAGACTAGAACTATCACAGTTGCTCAGTCAATATGGTCAGAGGGCATCCAGATACAGGGATTCTGGAACTGTCATACAGAAAAGGGGGAAAGATATGATGGAATGAAGGACCTGGAATGCCTTCATCTTTTTGTTCTTCCTGTGGAATACTAGCACAGGACTAGCCATCCTTGAATGTGGAAGGACCCAAGTGGTGTAGATACAAGTAGGGTGGAACCTCATCCAGCGGTGTGTTTCCCCTCACAATCTGATGTTCACAGATTAAAAGTCAATTTATCTCAAATCTCATGTAAGAAAGAAATTCCTTAGAGCCAGACCTATGAAGCAAAAACAAGCCTTTGATGAAGCACAGGCAAAGCAGTTTTCACTGAATTATGAAGTTGAGCTGACCCTTGCGGAATGAACACTTTTGTGTTTATTTCTCCTTCAAGCTGGGCAATAAAAAATCCCTGTTTTCAAACATGTAGAAATTATTTTCTAATCTTCCGGGGATATTAACATTCAAAGCCAGGAACGATTATATGAGACCCATAAAGCCAAGAAACTCCCAAATGAAATTTCCAGCTGACAGTTATATAAAACAAGCTGCTATGAGGCACACACATAAAAAGAGCCCTTTGATATTTCTGTACTCTAAATTGTTAATTCTGCTGATATGCCCCTTTTAAAACTCTGCCCTGTTACTACTAGTAGTTGGCTCAATTAGAATTTAAATATAGACAGGAACATTGTGTTGGGGTGGGGCAAGGAAGAAAATACTGGAGGATGTTTAAATATTTAATTCACATTTTGCATGAAAGCGGTGCCAGAGCTTTCATGTCTATGTTATTCAAGGGAAGAACAGAAAGCATGGTGTGGACTAAAGAGTTGAGCAAAGTCTTTCAGCTGTTCCCCCAACCTTGCAAACAAACTAATAATGAGCACTAATTGTTCTGTGTTCAGGAGGTGCCATTGTTCATCACTGTGAGCTTTGTGCCCCGACCCAGGGATATACTGTAATGAGAAGCCATTCAACCATTTCAGCTGTCAAGGGCCTCAATTTTGGTCAATTATGAAAGATCTGCAACAGGAATGGTGAAGTGTTTAGTTAAATTGGCTAATCCCTTTTCTCTTCGTGTGCATCAATAGGTGGGGTAAAACCATATCTATAAACCCGGTGGCTGATCATGCCTTTTGGGTTAAGATCATCCAGAAAAGTTATGTATTTATTTTATTATTAGGCCACTCTGGGAAGCTTACAACATTCCTAAATCTAGTCAAGCATGATAAAACCACAATTAATTCTCTTTGGTAAGAACCATATTTTCCCCCCTGTTCTTTTGACTGGAGGCTCTGGCTCATGCCTCGTGGCAGTGGTGATGAACCTTTGCAGTGCCAGATGTTTTGGACCACAACTCCCACAGTCCTTTGTCATTGGCAATCTAGGCTTGAAATTCTGGGAGTTGTGATCCAAAACATCTGGAGTGCCAAAGGTTAGCCATCACTGCCTCATGGCGGAATGGATCACAGATGGCCAGAATTGGGCTTTAATTAAAAATAAAATAAAATGCACAATTTATCAATAATAATTAATTTGTCGATTCATATAAATCTATGCCCCTGATAAATATGAATCAATATTTTCTTTAGCAATTTTTACTGATTGATTTGTCGGGCTGTAAGATGGCTCCCAAGGTATCTAGAGGCAACAAGTGTGTGACTCTTCTCTACACCCCCATTTGTTGGGTATATGATTCAGATGTCTGAAGCCCAATCTTCACCAAACTTGGAGGGTTTCTAGAGGACTGGTAGGAGAAACTTCTTTGAAATTACGGTCTCTACATGCATTGGGCATCATTTTAGAGGGTTTTAAAGTTTTAAAAAAAGCAAATTTACAAATCAGTTCATCAATTTGTCAGAAAAATATTGTATATTCATAATTTGTAATTCACCAGCATTGATGAATTAAAATGAGTCACCATTTCTCTGATTCGTGGCTATCTCTTAAAGATGGCTTTTGTTCTTCCTGGGTGCTTAAACAGCTACTAACAGCTAAGCTTAGTATATTTATGAGCATAATTGTGTGATAAGCACATCCAGGAAATCCAGTAAGAACTTCAGATAATGAGAAACAGCAAGTTTCTTTTTAAAATCTAACACTCACAGCTCTGCTACCAAGCTACTTGCATGATGCAGAAAAGGCCATTATTGATGGATAGTTAGAATAAAATAATGAGCTATGTCAAAACTTTTTAATGTTTGATAGATTATACAAACACATAGCCATCAAAACGGAGCACCTACTGACATGATAATAAGGAAATATCAGTGTAACTGTTTCCAGATCACAGCATTCAAGCATGGAAACTAAGTGAACTTCTAAGTGAAAGCTCCTTTTTATATCAATCATTTTCCAATTAAATGAGTGCAAATTATTCATCAGGAAAGGAGAAAGATTTAAACCCTTCATTGATGGAGCGGTTACAGGATTCACACTAGGGTTCTTTGAAGGTTCTAAGACACATAAATTTAACAGTTTGCCCTATGCTAGAAATACAGTCTTGCCTCTTTTTTCGTATTTGTGAAGTATCATTGTAATGGTTACCTTACAACTCAAACACTCTTACCATGAATCAAGTAAGTAAACCACTTCCCAATTAAACCATTTCAGCAGCTTGGGGTGTGTGGGCATTTTTGCTGGTTGGAATGGCATCCCCTAAATAAATAGAACAGGCCTCCCATGAAAAAAATGAAAAAGACCAGTGACACACAATTCTTAGAGAAGGTAAAATTGCTTTATCTGAGGGGTAAACATTGGTAGCAGGAGAAAGATAGGACTTCCTGTGTAAATTAAAGAACACACACTGTGAGCAGACACATTTTTCGTTTCTGCAATTCAAATTCTGCAATTTGAAAGGCCACTGTAATTTCATAGATACATAAAACATATTCAGAATCAACAGGTTGACAAAACACTACCGAAAAATCAATTAAAAAAATAAACAATAGCACTTCTCTTAGCCCTATGCCACCTGCCCCCCCCCAGGACTAGCTTAATGTTCTTTATCCTTGCATTTCATACTACTACATGCCATCTTTCTTGAACAAATACACTGATTCTTCTCCTGAGTTATACCCCTTCCCTTTCTGAAAGAGACCCCCAAAACAAAACCCATGTTTCTTTAAAATATTACATTACTATATTCCTCTTCTGATCTTAGTTGCACAGGTTAATTTATCATCACTTGCCATGTTCCACATGTCTTTACACTATTACTCTATACTAGGGATCCTCAAACTACGGCACATGGGCCAGATTCAGCCCATCAGGGTCCTGAATCTAGCCTGCTGGCCATTGCAGAATCCCGCACTTGCCCCCCACTGGAGCCAAAAAAACTTGCCATGCTGCAGCAGCAGCTGCCGGCCCCTCAGCCACCAACCAATAAGCATATGTGTTCCATTGATTTCTCTCCCTCAGGGCCCAGGCCCTTTCCAAGCAGAAGTACTGCTGGGCAGGGAGGGGTTGGTCAGTCTCTGCCTAGCGCCCTTGGCCTCGCTTGCATGGCGAAGGCAGCACAGTGGCAGTCATGGTGCTGGAAAAGGGTTGCCCTACCCTACATGTTGCCGCTGCCTCCCCCTCCTCTTCCGAGTTGCAGAACGGGAGCAGGGGTCTACATGTGAGCAGTGTGCTGACCGCACAGGGCATGCCTCCCACGCATTAAAGCTGCAGCTAGTGCAAATGGACTATACCCTTCCAGCGCAGGGGGGGGGCAATACGTTGTGTGTGTGTAATGCAACACTGCCAATTCAGAGCAAACGTTTCTGCTGCACCTTCTGAATGGAAACGTGACTGGGGCTGTGTTTTGGAAGGCCATTGGCAGGAAGGGGGGTCAGGCTGCTTTATCGAGAGCTTGTTCGCTGGGCAGGTGTCGGCACTTCTAAAAACCTACGGCAGGTATGTCCAAACTTTGGCCCTCCTGATGTTTTGGACCACAACTCCCGGAATTCCAAGCCTGTATTTCCAATGGCAAAAGACTGTGGGAGTTGTGGTCCAAAATATCTGGAGGGCCAAAGTTCAGACATGTCTGACCTACTGTGAAGGGAGGCTTAGAAGGCCTGCCTTGGCTGCCCAGGTTGCTAAGCAACCTCGGCCCTCACCAGCCCACCTTCCTGCCTACCAGGGCCAGCTTCAGATGTGTGTGTGTGTGTGTGTGTGTGTGTGTGTGTGTGTGTGTGTGTGTGTGTGTGTGTGCTTCCAGGGGAAGGGGCCATAAGCAGGGCCAGCTCCAAGGCAGATGGAAGCTAGCTGTCCAAAGGGTGTCCTCAGGAAGAAGATGGGAGAAGTGGCAGGAAGCCAGGAGGGCCCCCCAAAGGGAGGTGCCATCATGGCACACATGGCCTCAGCCCCCTTCCGATGAAGCTGAGGAACGGTCTGGAGAAAACCCAGCCAGGAGGCCTGTTGTGTTTGTGCACAGGCGGGGGGGGGGGTCTGCGGCAGCCACCCTCCCACAGCAGGTGGGGGTGGGTGGGGGTTGCGCCAAAACAGGACCCCCCTGAGCTGCTGCCTTCAGCTTCCAGTTTCAGCCGATGCTGCGGTCCCTTCCCTGGGGAGGGGGCCCAGGTCACTCGGAGGGTGTGGTGGGAAAGCCTTACTCTGCCTCCAGGCAGCTCTCAGTCTGTCACAGCACCACACTTCCCATTGAAATATTATTTATTTATGTTGATTACAATTGTTCTTCGTTTTAAATATTGCATTCTTTCCCCCTTTTTTCCACTACAAAAAGTGCATAGGAATTTGTTCATTTTTTTTCAAACTATAGTCCGGCTCCCAACAGTGTGTGAGGGACAGTGAACCGGCACCCTTTTTAAAAAGTTTGAGGACCCCTACTCTATACTATTTTGGTTATTTCCCCCCCCCCCCAATGTTTTGCAAATATTAACCTTGCCATGGTCATCTTTATAGTGATTAATTCCTTTTCTTCTTCTTCAATTGATTATTATTAATGATATTTTATGAGGCAATAATTGGGGATACTGTAGATACCTTTCTTTCTTTCTTTCTTTCTTTCTTTCTTTCTTTCTTTCTTTCTTTCTTTCTTTCTTTCTTTCTTATATTTATATGCTAATGGATCCAAAGTGGATTTAAGTAGTTAAAAAAAGTTAAAATGGAAATAATAAACTTACTACAATATTTTGAAAACCATTAAAACTCACAAATGAGAGCGATATTAAAAACACAAGGAATACAACAGAATAAAACAATCCCTTTAAGAACTTCCTGCTGGTCAACCAGTCATATAAAGGAATCCCTGTCTGAAGAGAAAGGTCTTTATTCACCAGCAGAAGGACAGCAAAGATGGGGCCAGACAGGCTTCTAGTGGGAGGGATTGCCAGAATCTGGGAACAATAATGGAGAAGGCACTCTCCCATGTCCCCACCAAAACACCTGTGAGCTTGGTGGTACCCAAAGAAAGGCCTATCTTGATGATCAATGTCAAATTAGGCTTATACTTATTTTAGATGCTTTCGACATCACAACTTCCTCTAATCCCCCCTTGAGAGAAGGTACTGCTTTGTCTAGTTCTAGAAAAAAGTGAAGGTTGGGCCATAGCTTCAATGAAGAGGTGTTTTATCTCAACATTTCAAATGAGCAACACACACACACACACACACACACACACACACACACACACACACACACACACACACACACACACACACACACACACACACACACTCATTCATTCATTCATTCTAAACCATTCCTCATGAAAGCTAGTGTTGTCCTTTCATTTTAGCTTCCATTTTTTCCACTCCATTTTGGGAGAACTTCTGAAATCCTTACTGTTGTACTTTGGGGACTGTTGTGAAGTTGTGCTTCTCTTTCCTTCCTCACATCCCTTCACAACATGTAGCTTTCCCCGATCCTTTCCTCAGCTCACAAAACTCTGAAGAAGTACTTATGCCATGACATCTTGCCCTGGACTCGAAGTCATGCAAATTCAAGCTGAGGAAGAGGTCAGCCACCACAAATATAATTGTAGAATGAGAGAGCCATCTTAGGCCATGGTCACACCTGGGTTTCGATCCTGATCTTCTGAAGGTCCAGCTTTTCCTCTTCATCCCATCACATGATTTATTATGTGGGACAAGACACACATCCAAAGCTGGGTTTTTTATTTTATTTTAAAGTGCAGTTCAGCCGCCTTGGCCAGCAGATGGCGCTAGCATTTGAAAAAAACGGACCACTTGGCTGGGGAAAATTAATGCTTGTTGGACCGGATTGAGCTTCCTGTTACTCTGATATGCAGGGAAATTAAAAGACATAGCCGATTGGCCCCAGGAACAGCCGGTCGGTGCTATGAAAAAAGAAAGAAAAAGAAACCCAGATCATCTGTGTGGTCCCACAGCGTCTGCCTCCTTAAAAGGTGGATTTTCAAAGTGAGGCAAAAAATTCCCTACCTCCTGGGTAAGCCTTAGAAACCTCACTTAAGGAAGCACTACCGGGTTTTCTTTCTTTTCTTTTTTCAAAAAGCCCAGTGGCCATGGGGACGGCACTTTTAGACACAGTTTATCTGGTAATTTAAACTGTTTTTAAAGGGATGTGGGACCAGGGCCTTAGATGCAAGTCTTGAATCTCAGCCAATGAAAATCTCTTAAAATTTCTCCACCTTTCTAATTTGGTGTGAATAGAGTTCCTTTTCTCATGAGAGAAAACACCAGCACAACATTAGTCAAGGGAACTAGCAAGCTGAAAAGACGTACTGTAGGTCGATTTCAACTAGCAGCCTGATTTTGAAGACTTTTTTCCTCCCAAAAGAAGAAGCTATGAAATGCCCGTGACCCTGTTTAGCTTTTCTACAGTAAGAGAGGAAGCCATGTCCAGCTGTTGAAGAAGGCCCTGAGGGTTGCTCACTTGCCGGGAGAGCAAGGCTGTTTCGCAGCATGTACATTTCCAAGCTTCGTCCGTAACAATCTGTTGGACTGTCGCCGCAGCCAATGGAATCATTTCAACACTCACTGGAACCTTTTTCTCATTACTTCGGAGGAGATCAGATTGTCCTCGGGGCCTTGCTAGGCCACTTCCTCGCAGAAGATAAAGTCAAGCTACTTTGCCCGCCTGAAATGGCAAGGGGAGAGGTGTTTGCCTGAGTTTTTCAAGGCGATGCATAAGGGGGGCAGCAGGAGCAGGGCTTCCATGATTGGTAGGGCTTTATGAAAAAGCTGTAATGCTGGGAGAGAGCTCCCAGGAGGGGTGGGCCATGTGGCCGAGTTTACAAAAGGTCACCCTCTCCTTGAAGGTCTCATTGTGCACAGATGTCTCCCTCCCCCAAGCGATGCTAGTGGCTGTCGGGTCTCCCAGGAATTACTCCATAGGCTCCAGGTTGTGAGAGTAACCGAAAAACAGAACAAAACAGCAAGCAGGCAGGCAAAAGCAGCTTGTATTTATACTGGAAAAGAGCTGGGGGCTTCAAATCTATTTGTTCTCCGGAAGGTTTAGTTCTCTGCACTGAGTTCCGTTTGTGAACCAAAATGCAGAGAGCCCCGGAAACAGCAGGATTGGCTCCTTGGGCAAAAAGCCACAGTGCAACCCATCCAGTTCTTCTAATATTTAAGAGTCAAGAGCTGTTGTAACTTAGCGATGCAGGTCTAGGCAGAAAAATCATTGTTGCAAACATTGAAAAGGAGACAGACGGAAAACATTTTCCTGTCAGGCAGGCAAGGAAGGCAGTTGGGGAGCTTCTTTCTTATTCTGTGTGGGAGGGTAAGACCAGACCAGTGGGGGCTTCACTTCCTTCAATCACACACATAAAAGGAGTCAGGATTAGAAAGGGAATGTAGCAAGGGTGGTTGTTTCCTCTTTACAGCGGTACCTTTTATAAAGGAATGAATTCATTCCAAATGAAATTCTGCCAAGCAAAATTTTCCTTTATACAAACTTTCCATAGGAATGCATTGAAAACAGAAAACATTGAAAACATCCCTAATCACGGCCATTTTTATGTTGTACAGATTTGCCCCATAGGTGATTCTGTCAAGCAATTGCTAGCCAGATTTTATGTTATACAAAAAGTTTGTTATACGAGGGTCCACTGTATTTTTATTTTTAAGGCTTCCTCTCTAAAATGCTGCCAAAGGATAGGGCATTTTTGTTTGTTTGAGGGTATCCTTCATTTGAAGAGCTGACCATAGTTTAATTTAAATAACAAGAATCTTAAATATGAAAGATTGGGGAATCTCTTAAATGACGTCCAGCAGTGAACAGCAACTGGGCTTTAGTCAACTTAGACGGTTACTTCACGTCCTTCCTCGTGCTGAAGTGAACTTGCTTCTGGGTTGAAATTGATTGTTGTCATGTGACCTAATGCCGGCTCTGCCCCTGTTTCTTTGTACTCATGGGCATGGTGAATGGAACTGGCAGGACTTTAACCTCACGTCCTCAATCTGTGTTGTGATGCTATTTTTTGAGTGGCTATCCATTTTGTCCTCAGCGTTATACTTCCCGTTTTTCGATTAATCGGTAACTGCCCATCATGGATTCACGGCGCGCAAGTGTTTGGAATTTTTTTCTTGGGCATTCATTTCATTGCATTGCTTGTAGACCATGCCACATCGACTGCTCTTTCCTCCTTCTGACACTAGATGGTTACTGGTGCCATGGTTTTCGCGCCCGCCTTCTTGGTCCTCCAAGACATCGAAACGCCTCACAGATTGTCCCCCTCTGCAGATAACCGCTTCTGGTACTAACTGCAGAGACGGAATTACATTAAATATTATCTCAATGCGGGTTAAGAGAAACCGCACGTCCCCTTGGTGCAGAACGAGAAGCGGATTGAGGAGATTCCTGAGCTCCAGGACGGGAATCTCTAACCTCGGTTCCGGCTCAGTTCAGGGCGCGTGGTCGGGGTGAACTCGCATTGACTCCACAAGGACGTGAGGTTCCGTTCCTTCATACCGGTCCCCAGCGGGGCCGCAAACAGCAACGAGAGGGATGTGAAGTATCAGCCTAAGTCATTGTTGCTGTTGCACTATATCAAGCCACCTCTGGCTAATGTCCTCATGAATAAGAAATGTCTAAAATGTCCTCCTGTCCTCAGCAACCATGGTCTGCTCTTGCAAACTCCAGCCTGCAGCTTCCTTGAGGGAGTCAAGCCACCTCCTACTTTGGTCTTCCTTTTTTTTTCCCCCTCCCTGCCTTCAGCTTTTCCTAGCAGTATTGCTTTTTTTCAGGGAATATAGCACTGGTGGCGAACCTTTGGCACTCCAAATGTTTTGGTCCGCAACGCTCACAGTCCTTTGTCATTGGCGGTACAGGCTTGGAATTCTGGGCCTTGTGGTCCAAAACATCTGGAGTGCCAAAGGTTCACCACCACTGGGGTATAGGTTATGTGTTGCTATGTTTCCCACTAAGATTGTAATTCAGGTTTTAAAAATCTTAAATTTCCCTCTGTACATATAAAAGGGAAGGGGAGAATGAAAGTGTGCTGCTTATATACTGCCTCACAGTGCTTAAAGCACTCTCTAGGATAGGTGGGTGGTTACAATTTAATTGTGAAATGTACACATTACCAATCCTCAGCAAGCTGGGTACTCAGTTTACTGATCTCGGGAGGATGGAGGTTTGAGTGAACCTTGAGCCAGCTGCTGGGGACTGAACCCAGGTCATGGACAGAGTTTTGGCTGCAGTACTGCAGTTTTACCCCTGAGCCAGAATGCTCATCATTTAACTGATGTGACTTTACGGAAATCAAGCTTGTCTTTTTCTGGTAGAGCCTCAATGGCCATCCTACCAACGAGAGAGAATGGCCACTTACCTGACAAAGATCTTGAGGACGTCTTAATACTCTGAGAACTGGTGGAGAAGGGATGTGGTTTAAGAGAAGGCGCTCAACTGAGAAGCTGAAACAATTGGACTTTGTTGAGTGTGTCTCAGGATTACTCCATGTCTCCAGAGGGCCTAAGCATTGACCTCTAGAACCCATCCTTCTAGATTTTCTGTTCCTTGCATCCTGCTTGCTGAGGGATTAGAATGGGGATTAGGAACCTGGGTTCTGCAATTTCCATGCTTTAGCCAAGTCTGCTGCAATCATCCCAGCAGCCATGGGTGCTGCAGACAGCATCCCGGAAAATAATGTGCAGGTGATGCACAGAAGAGCAGCCTTTGCCCTCTGCCAAACCAGTTGCACCTCCTCCAGGAGTGAGGAAGCATTTCATCAAACAGCTGCCCCCCATCCTATTTGCTTTAATTAGAGGGATGTCAGCATCTCCTAATCACTAATGGGTGATTAATGCACTTGATGCCCCCTTGTGAACTTGCAGAGCATCGTGCTGCTGACAAGTGCCTGACATTTGAACAAACAGGAACAACCAGAGCTGAAGTGACGGAGGGTGATGGATTTCACTGTGAGAAAAAGGATGTCATTGGAGAAGCTCATTCTCCCCAGCATGCTTCCCTCTAGGTCACGATTTACTTCTCTGGTAATACGACACCTACTTTCAAGACTCACTCATGCGTTGGCTATACATATATCACACCCTTGTATCGTATCAAGGTCAGAGGCTACCCAGAACTTACCTGATTGCATCTGTTTTTTAAAACTAAGAGCCAAGCATAGCTGGTACTTCGATGAGTAGCTTTCCTACCAGGGATCTCCATGTCCTAACAAGGTGTGAAATTGCCTTTAACCATGGAATGCCATTCTTCTTCTTTAGACGTCACCTTTAACGCCTAAGAATCAGACTGGAAGCATATTGACAGCCAGTGCAACTCCTTTGGGGTCATGCGGCTTCTGAAGGATGTTCCTATTTGCAATCTAGTCTCTGTATACTGCCTTTGTTGCAGCATCTCTGCCATCTCCAAGGGTAGCCCCACACAGAGTGCATTGCAGTAGTCTAACTAGAAAGTTGCAAGGTGGCCAAGGTTAGCCATGTCTGGGAATGGTCATAGCAGGCGGACCAGTCAACATTGACCCGAGGCACTCTGACCTACTGAACATTTACGAGGCTTCAATGACAGAGATGAATATAGGGATGCCCTCAGACTATGCACCTGCTATTCCAAAACAGGACTTCTGTCCAACTCTCAGATCTGAGAACCACCCTTTGTTTTGTAGGGATTCAGCTTCAGCCTACTACGGCCTCTAGTCCAGCTTCCTGTATCTCACAGTGGCCCCACCAGATGCCTCTGGGAGCGCATGAGACTAGATATCTGTCTCCTGATGCCACTGCCCTGTATCTGGCCCTTGAAGTTAAACCTGGAGATTACACATCATGGTTTGTAACCTGTGATGGACTTTTCCTTCAGGAATCTGTCCAATCCCCTTTTGAAGGCATCCAGGCCAGATGCCATCACCACATCTTGTGGCAGGGAGTTCCACAGACTAACAACGCGCTGGGTGAAAAAATATTTTCTTTTGTCTGTTTTTATGATCCCAGCCCTCAATTTGAGTGTATGTCCCCTAGTTCTGGTATTTTGTGAAAGGGAGAAGAGTGTCCTCTATCCACTTGACTCATGACCTGCATTATTTTGTACATCTCAATCATATCCCCCCTCATTCTTGCCAGTCAGAGTGACACCTCCACCCAATATGGGGTGTTGTCTTAGATAAGGTGTTGTGCTTTGCCAGACCAGGCGGAAAATAAACAGTCGAAACACGTTTGCTTTGGGTTAACAAGGGCCACAATTTATTAACAGTATTAAACTCAACGTAACTTTTATGAGGGCCTGGAACGTAGCGCACATTTAATGGTTGTTAATTTGTCTAGGTCCCTATTCCACAAGTAAATTTCCTGCGGCCTGTTTTACTGCCGCAGAGCGGATGCCTACCAATGTAGGCGTCCCCAATGTTAATCAAGCCTTGGCAGCCCTTTGAATGTGGCAGGTTTTATGCTTTAATCGTGCCTGTTTAATACTGGCCCTAGCTACTTATTTATGGGCTGCCAAGCACACTGACGATGACAATTAAGGTTGGGACCTAGATAATCAATATTTAGTTCTGCGCTACCCGCCACCAAAGAGGCGCACTGATGCCTCTTTACCCCAAACGGCCGAACAATGCGGCCGACAGGCCCTCATATAAATCTGAAAGGAACAGATCCAGGCCCTTGTCAGACAGGTGAATGCCATCAGGCCGAAACAGGTCAGGATTTCGTGCCGTGATCTCCGGGTGCCAAATAACCGAGCCAAGCTCCGTCTGAACGACGCGGGCCACCTCACGATTGACTCCCTTCCGGGCCTTGTGCATCTTTTGGGGGTGATGGAGCGGACCCCACACCAACCTCGGGATCATGGCAGACCACATGATGATCGTGTCCGGTCGATGCCTCTTAAATGTCCTCAGGTCATCGATGACCTGGAGGATGAGGGACTTGCCCGACATCCGGGTCAAGTCATTTCCACCGAGGTGGACCACGACAATAGCCGGGGGAGGGTCAGGGGGATCACTGAGGGCCGTTGGTAAAAATGCCCTCCATAACATCCCCCATCTTCCCCTCCACACCAGGTCGGCATACTGTCCCAGGCCGAGATCACGGCCACGTCCTGACTGCACAGCAAACTTGGCGGCCCAAAAAACGAAACTGTGGCCGTAAACGATGACTCGCGCCTGTCCTCCTGGAGCGAGACCTGAAACAAAACAGAAAGAACTGGCCCGGTTTCACCGGTCCATTAAGGGGCGGACGTAGGCCTTGAATTGCCTAGACCGCCATCGACCGATCCGCTGAATCCCAGCTGGATCAACCCCGATGGCAGCAGCCGTGGAGGCAGCACCAATCCTAAATGAGTGTGTGCCAAAACGCCAACCAGAGATACCCGCGACCTGGAGCGCCCTGGATGATACATGCCAGAATTGATACCGGGTCAATGGGGATCCGGTTTGATGCTGAAATAGGTACCCCCGACCGGCGCCAATCAGGCGGGTGTACCGGTGTAAAGCTAAAATTGGGCAGATTTGGGGCAGTGAACACCTACCCAGGCGTATCTCTGCACCTCTGCCTTTCTGATCCGTCTTGGATTTACGGATGTGGAGCACAACATGGTCCTCATAGAGAGCCATGTCATCCCACTGGAGAGCAGTTTTTGATGCATCCATTTGGGAACGGGCTACCAGTTCGCTGACTCTGAAGGCCCCAAAGAATGCCACCAACGTGGCAGCCTGGAATAAACCCACTTCAAACGGATCAGAACACACCTGTGGCCAAACCTCGGCCAACTTACACAGCATCCCTGGGGATATTGGGGTCCTGTCATCCTGGGGCTTCCTCGCCCAGCCTTCTATCATTTTTCCGATTCTAAACTGACAATCCGGAATTTGGAATCCTTGGGCCCTGGCGTAATAGTACAGGGCCGACAGTTTGCCCTGTATGGTTCTGGGGGCCAAACTTTTAAAATGTAAATGAACTGCAAACTGGACTAGTTGGTCTGCCGAGGCCGGCCACAGTTGAGAAAACCCCTCATCGGCGCAAAAGCGCGCGTACTCAGCACAGGCCGTCGAATACGCCCGGTGAGTATTGGGCGCCAATGCCAGCCCCATAGCCCGATTAGCCTCTACTCTCCAAGCCTCCATACCTCGATTGGCAGAATGTTGGGGTCCAAACGCGCCTGAGGTGCTAACGATCTGAACCGCTCCATCTGTTGGCGGGACAGGGCGTCAGCAAGCTCATTCCGGACCCCCGGAACATGGTGGGCACGGAATAATATGTTGAACTGGAGGCATCGGAGGGTAAGGGCGCGGACCAGTCGCATGACCCGTTTTGATTTGGAGGTCAAGGTGTTCAGTATATGCACCACCGCTTGGTTGTCGCAATTGAATTGCACCACCGAATTGGCTAGACGCTCCGCCCACAGAAATACGGCCCCGACTATGGGAAACAATTCTAAATATGTGAGGTCCCTGGTAATGCCGTTGGCCTGCCACTCAACCGGCCAAACGCCGGCGCACCAACGGCCCTGGAAATAGAGTCCGTAGCCCAATGCCCCCGATGCATCGGTCTGCACCTGGAGGTCTGGTGTGGTAATCGTTTCTGTTCGCCAAAAGCAAATACCATTGAAATCGGACAAAAATTGAAGCCAAATCACAAGGTCGTTTTTTATATCCGCCGAGATACGGCGCCGGTGATGAGGACTACGTAGCCCTGCAATGGCGTCGCAGAGTCTGCGGACAAAAGCCCGACCTGGAGCCACCAGCCTGCATGCAAAATTTAAGTGCCCGATTATCTGCTGAAGCTCCCTGAGTGTGGCCTTTTTCCGTGCCAAGAGCGCCGTCAAGCGGGCTTGGAGGTCAACTAACTTCTCCTTAGGGAGCCTACACGTTTGAGCTACGGTATCTAGCTCGATACCCAAAAACGTGAGCGTAGTGGTAGGACCCTCCGTCTTATCCTCCGCTAGCGGTAAACCTAACTCAGCTGCCATGTCGTGGAAGGTAGCCATGAGGGACATGCATTGTTGTGTGCCCGGTGGTCCAGCGAACAGGTAATCATCCAGGTAATGAATGATATGGGAACTACCAGTTCGCTGGCGCACCGCCCATTCTACAAAACAGCTGAAGCGTTCAAAGGCTGAACAAGAGATCGAGCAGCCAAAGGGCATGGCCCTGTCCAGGTAATAACGTCCCTCAAATGCAAATCCCAAAAGCTCCACATCGTCCGGATGTACTGGGAGGAGCCGGAAGGCCGATTTAATATCACACTTCCCAATTTCGGCCCCCACGCCGCAACCCCGCACCATCCTGACGGCTGCGTCAAAGGAGGTATAAAGTACATTACATAATTCCTGCGGTATCATATCATTCACCGATGCCCCCGCTGGGTACGACAAATGGTGAATGAGGCGATATTCGCCTGGCGCCTTCTTGGGCACGATGCCCAAGGGCGATACCCGGGTGCGGGGAGTCGGTGGGCGATCAAATGGTCCCAGGACCCTGCCAGCTCGCAATTCGGACGCTATCTTTTCCCGCACTATCGCCTCCTTACCTAAAACAGATTGTAAGTTGTCAGCTAATAAGGGAGCACGCTCCCCAATGGCCGGTATTCGGAAGCCGTACATGAAACCATTCAAAATGTAAGCGGCATCCTCCCGTGAGGGGTAGCTACGAAGCCACGCCCTCAACACCGGCACTCGTATGGGACTAGGTCCCTTTTAGAGGGGGTGGTGAACCCGTATGGTTGCGCTTGCCCCCAGTATCCCTTCCCCCGCTGGTTCCTGGTCTGCCCCGAGGACAAGTGGAGGCCGGGTGGTTGGCGCTGCAGGTAGAGCACATGTGCCTAAATTTGCACTGGCGGCGCCCACAAGACCCCTTACTATTGTATTCGAAGCAAACCAGTCGGGGTTGAACCGGCTGGCCCGCGTTTCCGCGGGAAGTACCTGTTTGGCCGGGGCGCACAATGGCGTGGCCGCTATCGAACCTCTCATTCATGGCCTGGCGAGGGGCGCTCATCACCCTCAGCCACAAGTAGCTATGGGGCCTGTCCCAGCGAAGGGTAGGGTCCTTGGCTATCCGGCGATGAAAAGCTTCGTCATACGCCAGCCAAGCGGATGCCGGGAAGTCCGCACGGGCCCTAATAATGTTGTCCAAATAGTGCCACAGCACTGCGCCCTTGTGTGGATGGGCCTCGGTATAGATGCCCGCATACATTACAAAAGCTGCCAGCCAGTTATTCCAAGTTTTTTCTGGCTTCCTCTTCCTAATTCTCTCTTTTTCCTTATCATCTAGCTTTTCGAGATCTTTATTATCAATTTCCCTATTCAGTAAGTCAAAGATGTCGACATACCTTCCGGACACAATCTTCTCCCGCATAGCATCCGAAAGGTGGTCACGTAATGGCAGGGACTCGTCCCCCTCCGGTAGATCTAACGGGCTGATCGCCGCCTCCCCCGAGTCCTCCACCATCCTGGTGGCGGACTGCACGGAAGGGGCTGGGATCCCATTGCTAGCTCCACCCTGCACTATATCCGGGCCTGTACAGCCGCCTCCGCTAACACTGGGCCATACTCTCCTGGGGCTGGCGGAGGCGTGATAGGAAGCCTAAGTCCCACGGAGTCAACTACAACCTGATCTTGTACTACAGGGTTACTCCCGGGCCAAGGCCAGAGTACCCGCCTAGGTGTGTAAGTGTGCACAGTGGACTCACCCGGTGGAGGGTTGTAGACAGGTGGACGTGATAGCGGCCGTTGGGGGGTGGCGGATGTCGTCAGGTCCATCGCCTGGTCCTGTGGCTGCTCCACAACAGCCTGGATGGCCGGCGCCGGTGCGGCTTCCCCGGTGGGAACCGCTGGTAGTGGCGGTCCTGCGACAGTTGCTTGCGTGGCCTGGGTTGCCAGTTGCGCACCTGCTGATACCTGGGATGAGGGTCCCGCCATAGCGTTCTCCAAAACAGAAATACGGGACATCATGAGGTCACCCAGTACTTTAAGGCCCGCCCTGCAATATGCTTTGGTGTCCCTTGCCTGCCTCCCCCCATATGAGGCTTCCATCCCCTTTTGCTTGGCACGCTCTTTTTCCAGGCGGGATAGTTTGCTCCACGCTGCCGCAAAGGGCTGCCAATCCTCATCGGATGAGGATGAAACTTCTGGAGCTGGCAAGGGTGCTTGCCGCCTGCGCGGCTGGGCCTTGCCCTTGCCCTTGCTGGTGCTCGGTTTAGGTGGCATGGTGTAATAAACAGACAACGCTGAGCTCCAATCTCGGGTCCCGCTGTAAGCTAGAGTGGTGTATCACCAGATGCCCCACCAATGAGGCCCAGGAAAGACCCAGGGAGGAGGATGAAGACGGATAGCCTGGTATTCTTATGGATGTTGATCAAGATGCCTCATAAAATGGCCGCCCGCCCTCAAAAATGGCCGCCCTCCACCTGACGCACTGCCCTTTCCTGACCTGATGCAAATGGCTGGTCGGGTAGCCAGGGAAAGAAAGGAAAAACAGTCAAAATTATATATCCCCGTCAGCCCAAGTGTCGCCAACCCTCCTTGTCACTTCGCTTCGCTACCCCCACCAAGGATGATGAATGATGGAGGTGGATGGGCAGGCCACGTGGATGGGACCCCAAGGGGTGGACAAAATGGCCGCCGCAACCAAGCCCAGGGCCTGGATAGTGCGTGCTGGCCCTTCACCCACCCCAGGTGAGATCCAATTATTATGCCCAGGGGGTGAAAGCTGAGCCGCTTGGCCGTATCCGGGCTGCCTCCGAAGAGGCCCCGGCTTTCAAACCCCCTCCCTACTATTCCCGGTAGGCTGGCAGCCCAAACGAGGCTGGGCTCCTATCGCTCCCGCGCACCCTCGCCCGAGCTATATGCCGCCGCCCCAACCCCTTCCAAGGGTCGCCTCGAGACCCCCCCCCCGCCAAGCAGGCTCACGAGAGCCTGGCTCCGCTGCCCTCCCCCTCCCGGTTCCCTCCCACTCCCCCGAACAAAGAAAATTGAAAGGCACTCAGCCGCCTTATCTCCGATCTGCACGCCAGCTGACGGGCGGCAGCCGGAGAGTCCTGCGCTGCTTCCCGGAGCGCTGAGAAGACGGCTCCTTATCAACCCGATCTCCGCTGACCAGCTGTCAAGCGGAGCCGGGCAGAAGCGAAACCTGCGGTCCTGCCTCACGAAAGGTAAGTCAGCGCAGGAAGGTCGGGGGAAGCGCGGAGGCGGCTCAAATAGTTGCGATCCCCCGACCTGCCCCGCGCGACGTGTCCAGCCAACCGGCGACTGCTTCCGCCGGCTGGCAAAGATGCCCCGCCTCCGCATGCTGCGGGACGGAGCTGCCATTGTCTTCTTTCTTTGTGCCTTGTTCTCAGTCATATCCTGGCATCAGGAATTATCGGGTTGGAATGCTAGGTCAGTGTGGATCTCCAGAGGCTGATGTAAAAGGGAAGCTTGGGAATAGCTTTCAAAGCTCCCCTGTTCTTAAGCATCCCTTTTATCTCTGAAATTCCATTCCCTGGGCTTTGAGACACTGCAGTCAGGACTTGAACAACAATACAGCTCCTGAATTGTGTGTCCTGGGATTTTTCTCTCTGCCTGGAGACCTGGGGAATCACAACCATTCCCAGTACCATGATACCAGACAGCCACACACAGATCCCTTTTTCAATGGCACATTTCCTTCTGCATTTATTCTGGGTAGGTGTGTACATTTGCCAGTGATGGAAATAAAAAATTGGAAGTAAAGATGCTCCTCGTAATTGTCCCCCTGGACGTTTTTTTTTTTCTTTTCTGTGAAGATTGGGCCCAAAGAGTTGAGTTCCAACCATTTTTGTATCCACCAGGAGCAGATCTTTTTTTGTGGAGCTTATAGCTCAGAATGGTCCTCCCTAAACCAAATCACCCTGAAACATTTGGCATTAGAACAAGGAATAGATTGCAACAATTTGCTGTTCCAGGGGACTCCCCACACTTTAACATTTGTATGAATTGCAACTAGGCCCAGAGAAGAAAGAAGCCACAGAGTCTGTCCATGCTGGCGTATAGTTGTTATGGTATATAGCTCCCTTATAGCACTGTTTGGCATGGATAGAAAACCCTGTCCACATGTTTTTTTCCCCTACTTAAAATGTTCCATATTTTTCCCTGTAAGAACTGGTCTGTATCTTTCTGACAGAGGGCTAGGGCAAGAAGTCTTTTTAGAACAATCTGCATTCGTTGGAATACAAGATAGCTCTTTGTTGTGTCTTCATGGACTGGTACCAAGAGTTAATGCAGATTGCACTGAAGATAAGGACCTTTTAAGAGTCACTGGTAGGGATGTCATGAAATGGAAAAACTGTGTTTTGTTGTCCACATCTACTGAAAATAATAGCTGTGGGGGGGAAAGAACAAAGCAGCAGCTGTTCTTGCAGAACCCACTGTACAGGTGCTTCTACGCCAATGCTCGAAGCCTCCGACCAAAAATGGGAGAACTCGAACATTTGGCAGCTAGGGATAACATTGATATAATAGCCATAACAGAAACCTGGTGGAATGCAGAGAACCAGTGGGATACAGCAATCCCAGGCTATAAACTCTATAGAAGGGATAGAGAGGGGCGGGTTGGAGGGGGAGTGGCCATCTACGTTAAAGAAGGGGTAAAATCCAGCAGAATGGAGATTGACAGAGGGTCTGACTCCACCATAGAATCACTGTGGGTTAAACTACCAGCGCATTGTTAGTCTGTGGAACTCCCTGCCACAGGATGTGGTGATGGCATCTGGCTTAGATGCCTTCAAAAGGGGATTGGACAGATTCCTGGAGGAAAAGTCCATCACAGGTTACAAACCATGATGGAGATGTGTAATCCAGGCTTAAAACCAGGGTACTTCAAGGGCCAGATGCAGGGGAGTGGTATCAGGAGACAGATACCTAGTCTCATGTGCTTCCAAAAGCATCTGCTGGGGCCACTGTGAGATACAGGAAGCTGGACTAGATGGGCCTTTGGCCTGATCCAGCATGGCTCTTCTTATGTTCTTATGTTCTTATGTTCTTATGTTCTTATGTTCTTATGTCCCCTTGCATTTCATTTCATTCCATTTCATACAAAAAAAAAAATTTGTACAAAATGAAACAATAACAAAATGTTTTGTTCCTCTGCAGACTTGTACTCACCCCCACCTCTGCCTCCTTCTGGACTCTAGCTACAGCTGCCACGGGTGTTCCTGGCAGACTTGCTTACCCTTGTTGGCAGCGGCAGGGGGACAGTGGTGGCCTCGCCCGCCCTCGACATCTGGGGTCTTCAGTGGTGGCGACAGCAATGGCGCCTGCGCAGCCTACCAGAGGCCTTGCTCGGCCTCCCCGTCCTGGGTCCTTGGCAGGAGCAGTGGTGGTGGCATCTACATGGACTTCCAGAGGCCTCACTCACCCTTCCAGGCCTGGATCCTCAGTGGCCACAGTGGTGGCAGCACCCACTCAGCCTTCCTGGCTACGGTGGTGGCTCTTCAGCAGCGGCGGTGGTGGCGGTGGTGACAGTATCTCCGAGCCCATCAGGTAAGGGAGGCATTTTACAGATGGAACAAAATGGTTTGTTTTAACGGGGAAAAAATGACTGTTTTGTTCTGTCTGTAACAAAAGAAGTCCAGTAGCCATGACTCAACTTCCAGATAAACTCACCTGGATGACTGAGAATCTTCACAGACAGTCTGTAACAAAATGCTGCTTCTTCATTTTGTTTTGTTATGTAGCAAAGCAATGAAACAGAATTTCGTTTTTCGTTTCGTGCCCATCCCTAATCACTGGGATCATGCCATATTTCACAATGTGGACAGGCCAGCCCTTGGAACTTCAACTCTATGAATCTTGCCTCTACTATGCCACTGTTATTTACATAACAAGCCATGCTGCTTTGAAATGCAAAACATTTAATTTGTCAACCGCTCCTCCCCTTTTTCCAGCAAAGAGTTTTATATTTAAAGGCCCATAAAATACAAGTGAGGCTCCAGGTCTCCCTGACTCCCACACATTCATTAAAAACACCAAATAGTTTGGGTGCCGATGTAGAAATCAATTTCAGCTTCATGAGAGAAATCTATAAAGCAAAGGGAAATGAAAGGAGATGTTTTCTTTTCATGCCGCTTGGGACCTATAATGGGAAGGTAGATATCAAAATTAAAAATGCTTTAAAAGAAGTTATTATTAATAGAAATCCTATCCTGTTATTCTCTCTCACACAGAATTCCTTTTCCAGGTCTAAGCAGGGGTGAAAAAGTGGTTCAGTTTGCTATGGTGATGAAATGAAATTGGGCTCTTCCACCTTCATGGGTAAAGTTTAATGACCCCGAAATTACTAAGGAAACAAATGTGAAAGGTTTCCAAGGGAAAGGATTTGACCTGGAGAAAGAGGGAGAGGGGGAAGGTGCAAAAAGTAATTGGTGTATTGAATGGCAGAAAGTGAAAGAAAGATGAGAGGCAGATAATGAAATATTATACACCTGGCTGCTCATTTCCATTCCATGGCTATTGTTATTTGCTTAATGGATGGCAAGACATGTCACCTATAAACAAGGAGATCAGACACAGGCAGAGATAGAAATAGGGAGAGGCCAATTGCTTATTAGCACTTCCTCCATCAACTGAAGGCACAGGAAGACTGTTTTTAAAAAAATCTTCCTTGTCCCTTTTTAGAGACACAGGGGAAACATCAGAAAACCGCTGTGGGGTCTTTGTGAAATTCTTTGGCATTTCTTCCAAACTTTGACCATTAAGTAAGCCGTCCACCTCCAGAGATGTGCCATAGTTTCACAATACAATAATTTTGGGCTGAAACAGTCAACCAGAGCCCTTATTACCCCAGCTTCACTGGCTGCCAGCCTGCTTTAATTCTAAGTGCTGGTTATTACCTATAAAGTTCTTTTCGAAAATCTTTAAAGACCTTTTTATTTCGAGAGGCCTTTGGCGAATTTTAATTTTTTTTTCCCTCTCTTTCCGCCATCGCTATTATTATTACTATTACCGTTATTATTATGCCCATTGGTGCCTCCAAGTTTATTTTTATTTTTTATTTTTTTAGGATTCACGTCTTTGACGTGCTGGGACGCACTTGGAGGCTTTAGAATTTTAGAATTTTAGAATTTTGGATTTTAGGATTTGGAGGATATTCTATTGTTTGTTTTGTTTAATTTGTTATTTTGTTATTTTTGTGATCTGTTTTTGTTGTATTCACTTGTTGTTAGCCGCTTAGAGTCCTCGTTGGAGATAAGCGGGATATAAATATAATAATAAATAAATAAATAAAATAAATACACAGCTTCACAGGCGTAGCTAGGGCTTCCAAGGCCTGGGGCAAAAGATTATGAGTGGCCTAATATGCCCCCTTCAACACACAGGAGAGCAAGCCCCCCTGCCGCTACTCGCCCTTGGCCCACCTGAGCCACCTGAAGGGCGGCCTCTCCTTCTGCAGTGCCAGCCCACCCCCCACCTTGGACGGAGCAGAACACAGTGGCAGCACCCCCCACTGGGAAGCAGGCCACTGGGCTCGGCCAGGCCACCCAAACAAGCCCCCCACTCCAGGCAGCTCCAAGCCTCAGAGGCGCCCTCCACCTTCAGTTGCAGCAGTGGCAGTCCTGGCCAGCGTGCAACCTGGTCCCCCTACATGGCCCAGCACAACAACACCGGTGGCCCTGGTGCCCCCGAGGCCATTCACATGCTGCTGGGCAGAAGGGACTAGAGATGGGCACGACCAGGAAAAATTACGTTTTGAGTTGTCGTGTGTCGGAGCCGGCCCGTTTTGGCTCGTTTCCGTTTGTCGTGAAATTTTTCAAAAATGTGTCGTTTTGTTTGTCGTTTTTTTGTCTGTCGCTAGTACTGGCTTTGGGGGGGTAGCGGGCTCCTGGAGGCACCTCTCTGGGGTGGGTGCCTCCTCTGGCCCACTATGAAGGGAAAGCGGGCTCCTGGAGGCACCTCTCTGGGGTGGGTGCCTCCTCTGGCCCGCTACAAAAGGGTATGCATAGCCAATTGGATATGCATACCAAGTTGCAGTGGCAGGCAGAGGCACCTCTCTTTCGGGTGACTCTGTGACTCACTGCCTGGCATACGGTGCACTTGGGCTGGGGATGGGGATGGGGAGGAGGAACAAATTGAGAGAGGACCCCTATGGGCACCCTCTGGCTCACTAAGAAGGGAAGTGTACTTGCTGTAGTGCAATGCGAGTACACAGATCTGGCTTAGGGTTAGGGGTTAGCGCAAGGGCTAGGCTTAGGGTTACAGGTAAGGTTAGGGTGAGTTACTGGGGTGCACCTCTGTGTGCCTCTCTGACCCACTAAGAAGGACAGTGTACTGGCGTATGGGTTAGGGTTATTTATTTATTTATTTATTTATTTATTTATTTATTTATTTAAATACTTATATCCCGCTCCATCTTCCCAACGGGAACTCTGGGCGGCTAACAGCGCAAAAAGCTAAAAGAAAGTAACCAGGCCACCAACCAAGGGCAGCAAAGGACAAGATGGCGGAAGACAATGAGGCAAAAAAAAAAAAAAGAGCACTAACTAATAGGGACACCATATGCTTCCTTGAAGAGGAAGGTCTTCAAAGCCCTCTTAAAGGCGGGCAGGGACTCCAGCAGGCGCAGCTCAGGAGGGAGATGGTTCCAGAGCGAGGGCCCAACCACAGAGAAGGCGCGGTTCCGCGTACGGCGTTTCCGCGCCTCTGGGGTGTGGCCACTCTCAAGGAGCGCCTGCGACAGTCTCGTGGGTCTGGATCCGGATGCCCTCAGGGAGATGCGCTCCACCAGGTATCCTGGTCCCAAGCCGTGGAGGGCCTTGAAAACCAAGACCAGGACCTTGAACCTGATCCGGAAGACAACGGGAAGCCAATGCAGGCGGACCAGGACTGGGGTGATGTGCTCGAATCTACGAGCACCCACCACCAGCCTGGCCGCCGCATTTTGCACCCGCTGTAACCTCCGGACCAGGGTCAAGGGCAACCCCACGTAGAGGGCATTGCAATAGTCGATCCTCGAGGTCACCAGGGCCTGCACGACTGTCCTCAGGGAGGACTCGTCAAAAACGGATCTGGGCGATCCTGCGGAGATGGAAAAAGCGGCCCTGGAGACGGCCATCACCTGGGCTTCCAGGGAGAGGGCCGAATCCAGGACCATGCCCAGATTCCTGGCCCTGTCTGTAGGCTGGAGGGAAGTACCCCCCAGACTAGGGAGGGGGCCATAGTACCGAGGCGAAGGCGCCCCAAAGAACAGAACCTCCGTCTTCTCCGGATTAAGCTTGAGCCGGTTATCTCTGGTCCATTCCAGAACAGATCGAGGAGCGAACCGCCTCCTCTGCAGACGTAGAAAAGGAGATATAGAGCTGCGTGTCATCAGCGTACTGAAGACAGCGAACTCCATATCTCCTGATGACCTCCCCCAGCGGCCTCATATAAACATTGAACAGCACGGGGGAGATTGCCGACCCCTGGGTCACCCCACAAGTGAGAGTCCAAGGAGCCGACAAGACATCCCCCAGCTGTACCCTCTGAGTCCGGCCGCCAAGGAAAATGACCACCAATTCCCGCCTCAGCGAGCCGGGCCAGAAGGTTACCGTGGTCGACGGTATCAAAGGCTGCTGAGAGATCAAGGAGGACAAGCAGGGAGGAACACCCCCTGTCGGCCTCCCTGAGGAGGTCATCCTGCAGAGCGACCAGGGCGGTCTCGGTTCCGCGAAGAGGCCTGAATCCAGACTGGAAGGGGTCCAGGATGTGTTTTAACTCCAGGTATGACTGGAGCCGGACAGCAGCCACCCCCTCGACAACCTTGCCCAGGAAGGGAACAATGGCGATCGGACGGAAGTTGGAGAGATTGTCCGTCGCCAAGCCAGGTTTCTTAAGAATGGGTTTTACCACGGTCTCCTTCAGGCAGGAAGGGAAACAACCCTCCCGAAAGGAGGCCGTGGCGATGGAAGAAAACCACTCTGGCATGTTCCCCTCGGCGGATTTTATAAGCCAAGCTGGGCAAGGGTCAAAGGGAGTGGCCGCCGGCCGGCAACGAGCCATAGCTCTGGAGGCCTCCGCTGAAGAGACCGGCCCGAACTCATCCAGGAGGGGAGAACGGAGGGGTGAGGCACTGGAAGACCCAAAGGATGGACCAGAGCAGCTGGGGGGCAAGTCGGAACGGATGGCCTCAATTTTTGATCTAAAATGGGCTGCAAATTGCTCACTAGTGAAATCACTAGGAGGAGGCCGCAGCTGACTGGGATTGGAGAGGTCCCGAACCACCCGGAATAACTCCGCCTGGCGGCTCGAGGCCTCCCCGAGGTTAGGGTTCAGGTTCGGGTTCGGGCTAGGGTTAGTGGGCTTTTTATGCCCGACTGGCACATCCCAGAAGTCTCGGTCAAAACCTGGCCAAGTGGCCATGCAATTGGTGGAATGGCTCCAAAAATTTGCATGGTCCACTCCCATGGCGAGCCCATCATTGTGCAGGTGTAAAAAGATAAAAATAAAAATAAAATAAAATAAAATCAATCGAGATGTTTTGTTGCAAGAAAAACCCACTGCTGCTACTGTAAACATTCAGGCAGTTTTAAAATAGCTATTTTCGCATGTTTCTGTGGTGCTTTGGTGTGTTTTTGGACCACGCGATTTCAAAATAAATATTGCGGTCACCCCATTTGGATCCCCCAGGATGCGTGCAGCCCAAGAGAGGAGAGGGGGGAGGCCGGGGACCCCCCCCCAGAAACCACCCTTCTGGTAGGTGCCCTCACTCAGGCAGGCATATTTTCGCCTGCTTTTTTGGCCGGGAATCAGGGTTTTTTATTTTTAAAACTTTTTTTCTGTGCCACGCCGCTTGGAGAGTTGGCGAGACAACGAGGATGCGCAGCCCAGGATAGGAGGGGGGGAGGCTGGGGACCCCCCCCAGAAACCACCCCTCTGGTAGGTGCCCTCAGGCAGGCATATTTTCTCCTGCTTTTTTTGGCCGGGAATCAGTTTTTTTAAAAAACATTTTTTCCTGTGCCGCTTGGCATCGCGTGATTGCTGCGATGCCGCCGGGAACGACCACGACAAATCAGACCCAATTTTTCTTTAGTCAGTTCGGGTTCGAGTTCTGGCAGAGTAATTGTCG
This sequence comes from Phrynocephalus forsythii, assembly GCA_029282475.1. Lineage (NCBI taxonomy): Eukaryota > Metazoa > Chordata > Lepidosauria > Squamata > Agamidae > Phrynocephalus > Phrynocephalus forsythii. Next base: position 87,140,491 of record JAPFRF010000007.1, on the reverse strand, counting down.
TTCTTCGTTTCGTTACGTAACGGAAACGAGGAACGGAAACGGAAACAAGGATTTCGCCAAGTCGTGCCCATGTCTAGAGAAGGGACACTGAGCCGGGCCAATCCTGCAGCCAAGGTGGTGGCAAGGATCGGGGAGGCAAGGCCGAATGCGGCAGCGGTGGCGAGGAGTGGTCCAGGCATGCCAGGCACGTCTGTGCCTTTACTCAGGAGTAATCAGAGATGACAGGATGGCAGCAGGGGGTGGCAGGCGATTTGATGCCCCCTAATTGCTGCACCCAGGGCACCCTGCCCCCTTGCCATCTCCACGCCATGCCCCTGTATGGCTTGGGTCCAAGGTATGTGAAGGGTCATATCACCCCATAAAAACCTACTCAGTTTTTAAGATCTTCTGAGGAGGCCCTTCTCTCAGTTCCACCACCTTCCAAAGCACATTTGGTGAGGAAATATGTGACAACATTTCTTGTAACTAGATACAGCTCTTGTAACTACTTGTTGCCAAACTCTGAAACAGAAAAGCTCTGTTTCAGGATGACTCTTGGGTCGTCCACTGCAAACAAACAACCTATTATCACCACCTTCATTGATTTCATGTCAAGTAAACAAAGTAGCACTATATTGTTTTTGAACAGTCTTTTTCATCAGATACTAATTTAATGTATATTTTGATGCCTTTCAAGTATTCAGAGGCAAACACCTTCTTAATATGGACATTCCACTTATTTATAATGACTAGAAATGGCCTCTCGTGATATTGGTTAATCTCTAAAATCACAGACCCTTCTTGTAACTCCATCACTTGGAAAACACCTGCAGGGGATTAGCAAAGCATGGGATTTGTACTGTATTGATTGCTGCTTCTTTCTCCAAACCACTGTAAAGAAACAGGCAACTGTGAAGATTTCCTGGCCAAAATAGCTGTATATTTTGCTTTCTGATTTTTTTGGAGGGTGTTGCTTTTTCCCCTTGAGATAAATCAAGCTGGTGATTTGGTTGGTGCAAAACATTTTCAGGGACATGGTGCTCTTCATTAATTAAGTCAGAGGATTTGTTTACTCACTGATAATGCAGCAAAACAAAGAGTTGGCCAGAGCTGCTATTATTAAGAATGGTGGGGAGAATCTCATTGGGGAACCTATTTATAAGTGTCTGCCTTCCACATTTTCAACGTCAACTTCCCCGAGTTCAAATCTTGCCAGGATGAACTTAACAGAAACATGCACTGATGCTAAATTTGGCTTGCATATAAACATGTGCTTCAGCTCCTCTGTTGAATGGCAATGAGTTTGAATTCATTACTTAAGTCCCTTTTCACGCTGACCTTCTGAGACATCTGCAGGGAGAGAAATTTCAGGATGACTTATGGCAACAAGCACCACATTTCAAGCAAGGCTGCATCATTAAAATGAGCAATTAAGTAGGTGCAGAAGGAAATGTGTTACCTAAACAAAGTCGCTGTTCTACCACCCATGATGTTATAGCAGGGAAGTGGCATGAAATGTGGGTGACACATTGAAAAGGACAACATTGATTGCTTTTGTATGGGCTGCCTGATGATTTCCCAAGACTTTCACATAGGAGTGCAAGCAGTCATTTTGGGTGGGCTAGAATGTGTGTGTGTGTTGCGTCGTTACAGTCATGACTGACTCTCGGTGACCCCATTTCCATGGAGTTTTCTTGGCAGGGGTACTGGAGTGGTTTGCCAGTTCCTACTCCAGGCGCCTACAGCACCTGGTATTCCCTGGTGGTCGCCCATCCAAGTACTAGCCAGGCCTGACCCTGCTTAGCTTCTGAAATCAGGCGAGCTCAGATGTGCTTAGGGCATCTAGGCAATACTCAACAGCAAAATCAGGGTCATGTATAAAGCAGGTAACGAACATAGCTGTTGTGAGTTTTGGGGGCTGTTTGGCTGTGTCCTGGAAACTCCCAACAGCTATCAGATCCCGGCCGTGAAAGCCTTCGAGAATACAAGTAGAGAAGAGTTGCAAGGGTCTAATGGGCTTTCTTTTTTGTACTTACAAAATTAAGACACATTGAATATCATTAAAAATGTGGGTGATGCACCAGAATCAATCCAAATCAAATTGGTTTGATTCAGACTATGACAGGCACAAACCATGGTATGGGGCTTTGGTGCAGTTCAGCAGATTGGGCTCACAGGTGTTGTGTGAACATCCCGGATTCCCTGCCCCACCTCCTCCCCTAGGCAACCACTCAGAGGCAGTGCCCTGGATTTCTCTACCCCATTTCCTCCTCTGATTGGGTGCCAGTGGGAGGAGATGGGGTATTGGGGATTCACACATAAGAACACAAGAACATAAGAAGAGCCATACTGGATCAGGGCAAAGGCCCATCTAGTCCAGCTTCCTGTATCTCACAGTGACCCCACCAGATGCGTTTGGGAGCACATGAGACTAGATATCTCTCTCCTGATACCACTTCCCTGCATCTGGCCCTTGAACTACCCTGGTTTTAAGCCTGGAGACTACACATCTCCATCATGGTTTGTAACCTGTGATGGCCTTTCCTCCAGGAATCTTTCCAATCCCCTTTTGAAGGCCTCCAGGCCAGATAACATCACCACCTCCTGTGGCAGGGAGTTCCACAGACTAACAATGCGCTGGGTGAAAAAAATTTTTTCTTTTGTCTGTTCTTACTCTCCCAGCCCTCAATTTGATTGTATGTCCCCTAGTTCTGGTATTTTGTGAGAGGGAGAAGAGCTTCCCTCTATCCACTTTACTCATGCCTTGCGTTATTTTGTATGTCTCAGTCATATCCCCCCTCAGGCGCCTTTTTTTGCAGACTAAAGAGCCCCAAATGTTTTAGCCTTTCCTCATAAGGGAGGTTTCCCCAGCCCAGTAATCATTTTAGTCACTCTCTTTTGCACCTTTTCCAGTTCCACACAACCCCTGTGGTCCCGATCTGCCAAACTGTGCCAAAACACCAAACTGATTTATCTCCATCTCTAATTCAGACCAATTTATATGAAGTCCAGGTTTAAAATGTTAGGGAAAGCATAATTAAAACCGATTTAGAAGCAACAAAATGCACATGAACTGATCTTAAACCTCTCCTAAGGAGTTGTTCTTAAATTTGCCTTAATTCACCCAAACCCTATTGACTTATTGGGGCTATTCTAGTTGTGCCTTATTACTAGATTTCAGCCAGTGGGGCATCACCCTGTTGCTTTAGCACCTGGGAATGTATCTTAGGAACACAGGATATAGGAAGCACTTACACTGAGCCAAGCCTTTGGTCCATCTTGCCCATGGGTGCCAATTCTGACTGGTAGGAATGACCCTTGACTTTGCCTGAAGCCCTACATGGAGATCTGGTGATCTCTTATTCAAGTATGAAGCAGGCCTGGTCCTGCTTAGCTCCCCAAAACAGATGAGATCACCTTGTGCATATGCCTTATTAAATATTGGCTCAGTCCAAAGAAGTGGGAGTAATAAAGAGCAGGGCAATGAGTAAGAGATTTGAATCAGGTAGAGAGGAGAGCTGAAGAGTCCAGAGCTCCTGTTCACACTTAGACAGCTAATTCCTGTGCTAACGTGGCTTTAGTATAATTCCTATATATTTGTGTTGGAGGGAGGAATCCATACAGTGATTCCATGAACTGCATAAAATTGCATCCACATTATTTTTTTGGATTTTGAAGATTCTACATATGAAGCTGGATTTTGAAGATTCTACATATGAAGCTGATTGGACATTCAGTTCAGGAAGATGCCCTACATTTTTATCTGGATTTGACTTTATAGGGACACTTGAACTTTGCAATGCAACAAGCAACCTCTCTATTGATGCTGTGTCAAGGACATGGATGCACAAATTCTACCACTTAAGATTGTTACATGTTCTGTGTGGAACTTTTCTCCCACCACTACACACTGGGGCAAACTCCTTACTTTGTTGGCCAAAGCCCTCTTTGTGTTCAGATAGGTCTCGTGTAATTTGCTGTGGCCAATTGCTGCCGTGGTTGCTGGGTATACCATGGTGACATGCTTGATCATGTGCCCAATGGCACAACCAATGTGCACCCTGACACCTTGTCAATTTGCCATGACGAGTCACAGAAAATTACACAAGCCTTGTGTGAACACTGATAGGACCCAATCTTTTATATTCTGAAAGCTAATTTTAATCGTGGAAGACAGCATGCTGGTTTCCCTCTGTGTTTGAAGGGTAAATATGAAAGACCCCCAACAGTGAATTATTTTGTGGGATGTCTTGGGTCCTATGCCATTTCGTTGACCTTCCAGCTCAGCAAAGTGTTTGTTTTGGAGTTCTGAGCATTCAGTCTGGGACAGCTTCCATCTGCCTTGGCAGGTATGTATAGTATGAAGTTATAATTTCTGTGCTAGCATATGTTTTATTTGTTTATGGGAGAGAGATTATGGAAGGCTACTTAATGCAGCATGTCCTTTCCACTCAATTTTTTAAAACATCATTATTGACAGGCTTGTATAAAATATATTTCCCCAGTAAAATGCAGATGCCGATTTCATTAACGGCATTTACAGAAGAAGTCTGGTGCTTAATAGCCTAGGATTTGACTAGCCTCCCTACGTGTCAGAGTGCAGTACAGCTGTCCATCCAGTTTGTCTAAAGGCAAAATGCAGAAAAATTTCCCTCACTCCTTCTAGGTACAGCTAAGAAAGTGACTTCAAAAATACGAAGAAGAAGAAGAAGAAGAAGAAGAAGAAGAAGAAGAAGAAGAAGAAGAAGAAGAAGAAGAAGAAGAAGAAGAAGAAGAAGAAGAAGAATGTGATGACAGAGAGCTGGGATTCACAATCTGGGGTGCACTGAATATTTTTAAAAAATATTCAATGGGATATTACTGATCCCAGGAATGCAAATGACAGGCTTAGCTTCCTTAAGTGATTTTAGGGAACCCCTTAAAATTTGGAAAGTTTTGGGTTTCAAGGAACGAAGTTATCAAGCTCCGAAGGAGATGCAGGGTAGCTTAAAGGAAGGAGTGTGTCCAGTGTGATTTACCAATTATAGGGTTAATTTACAGCTTCCCCTCAATGCACCAATCCACACTCCTTCTACAGCCCTTTTGGAGCTTAATAACTGTTCTCTGAAACCCAAAGCTTTCCAAATTTCAAGGGGTTACAGGGGAGAGCCTGAGGAAGCTCCCCTGCTATTTCCATTCTGACAGCTGCCTGGGATCAATATTTTCAAATACTTTTAAATTACAAATTATTTTCCTGGGGGTGCCTCCTTTGGAGTTGAATAACTTGGCCCCCTCTACCCCAAATTTCTCCAAATTGGGGGTGCTTAAAGTAGAGAGCCTGGGTAAGTTCCACTGTAATTTCCATGCTGCTAGCTGCCTGGGATCACTATTTTCAATTAGAAATGTTTTTTGCAATTAGAAATGTTTTTCTCTCCCCCACTTAGAAGTTGAATAACTCCCCCCCCTTGAACCACAAGTCCCTCCAAATTTGGAGGGGAGGGTCCAGGGAAGCTTCACACCCCATTTGGTGCCTCTGGGAGCCAGGGGAGCCATTTTGCAGAGAAATGAATCAGTTTATTTTAAACAAAATGGTTTGTTTCGTTGCTAATGAAATGCTGCTTCCTCATTTCATTTCATTTTTTAACGTAACGAACTGACAAATCAGTGTTTAATTTTTCATTTGGTGGCCATCCGTAATAACTAATGATAGAGCAGGCTATCTGCATTATTTAAGCTCCAAAAGAGCCTCATTCCCTTGTTCTGTTGTGGAGAGTTTCTCCCTAAACAATGTGTCATTTTGCTAATCATGTGTCACTACAATCACCATAGTGCACATATGATCAGCAAGCTCAGCTTTTACTCCGATCTGCTTTGTGAACATTTGTGTCCTACCCGTGCAAGTACCATTGTATATTAAAATGGAACCTCCTTCCCATTTGCTCATAATTCAGTGAGTGAGTTCTTTGTATACAGAGGCACCTTGTATAAAGGAATTAATTTGTTCCAAAAGAAATCATGTTAAGCAAATTTTCTTTTATACAAATTTCCCATAGGAATGCATTGAAAACAGAGTAATCCCTAATCGCTACCATTTTACGTTGTACGGATTCGTCCTATAGATGATTCTTTTAAGCAAATTTCCCTATCCCCAGAATTGTTTATGTTGTACAGATTTTATGTTATACAAGCCGTTTGTTATACGAGAGTCCACTGTACTTACTATTTTTAGATTTAAAATAGTGTATTTTAAATTATATGAGGCACACTGAGTACGTTATGAGCCTCATGGAGCAGTGGTTAAACTACTGTACTGCAGCAAAAACTGTGCTCACAACTCAGGGTTCAATCCCAGGTAGCAGACTCCAGGTTCATTCAGCCTTCCATCCTTCTGAGGTTGGTAAACTGAGTACCCAGCTTGCTGCGGGTGAGCAATGCGTTGCCTGCAGAATTAAATTGTAAACCTCCCAGAGAGTGCTTGAAGCACTATGGGCCAATATATAAGCAGAACACTTTGCTTTGCTTTTTTAAAGAAGAAAGATGCAATAAAAATATTTTTAATAAATAATAAATAAATACTGGCACTTTCCCATGACTAATTGTAGAGTAGCATTTGTTCCAAATAAATAAAAACTGCCCTGCACGCATAACAACTAGAAGTTGCATTTTAGGCCATGGTGTGTATATATGGACATTAATAGGTCGCCCTCAGTTTTCTCCCTCTCTTTTTGCTCTTTTTACTGCTCTGTCCTGATTTTCCCTTTCCACCTGTCCAACAGTTCCAGTCACACTTATTGTTGTCACCTCATAAAATTCTAACACCTAGGAAATGTTGTCCAGTGCAATTATTTATTTTGTGGCCTCCAGGTTCTCAGCTGGAGCCTTTCCACAAATATTTAAGGTGCCTGTTAATGCATGTCCACAGCTTGGTGAGCATCACCTTTTTACAGATGAAAGGGATAAAGCCTTCAGAGACCTTGGACAAAGTTACTTATCCATTAAAGATTATTTAAAGGACTCTGCTCTGGCCTGTGCTATCCTGAGAGTATTCATCACACTGAGCTAGTTTCTCACATTACTTGAAATCAGTGATGGAGGATTTATTTTGTCTGAGATTCATGGCTAAGTACATTGAGAAGACCATAGTGTTTCCTCTTTTAAAGAAGAAAACAAATGTGTACAGTAGGACCCCGGTATCCGCTGGGGATTGGTTCCAGGCCTTCCCATGGATAATGAAAACCATGGATAAGAGAGAACGCCTGTCCACCCACCCCAAACTGCTGTTTCCTGACAGTAACGTGCTTTATGACTGCTGTTTTGAGACAGTAGCTTGCTTTATGGCCGCTGTTTGTGAGAGTAGCTTGCTTTACAGGTGCTGTTGGTGACAACAACTTGCTTTCTGCCAACCATGGATAACTGAATCAGTGAATAATGAACCAGTGGATACAGGGGTCCTACTGTACACCCCAAAAAGCTCATCTAAATTAAGGATTTTTTTTAAAAAAAACCACTGTTCCTTCAAAATATATATTTCTAGGCATATTTTTAAATATGCATTTCATACATATGTTGGAAGGTTTTTTAAAATTTTAAAATTGTGCTGGAACATCACAAAATTCGACTTCCTGCATTGGCCCATGGGGTGTGATTAGTCCAGCTTGTCCCTCAGTTTCTCAGTCTTCACTCACTGATGCCTACAGCTGTGATAAGGGCCTGTCACCAGACTCAACTCAGACACAACTCACAACTTGGAACCCGCCCACTCCACCCCTTTTTTCAGGGAGAGGGTGATGTTTGCTTAAAAGAGGGACTCAAGACTTGGGATTTAGGACCTAAGACCTGGACTTGGAACTTAGGTCCAATGTCTTGCGAACATCCCTAACTGTCATATTATGCTGTTCCAGAGGACAAATAGCTCTGGTATTTTGAGAGAGGGAGAAGAGTGTCCACTTTACTCATGCCCTGCATTATTTTGTACATCTCAATCATATTCCCCCTCAGGTGCCTTTTTTTCCAGACTAAAGAGCCCCAAATGTTTTAACCTTTCTTCATAAGGGAGGTCCCCTAGCCAAGTAATCATTTTAGTCGCTCTCTTCTGAACCTTTTCCAGTTCCACTATGTGTTTTTTGAGATGTGATGACCAGAATTGTACACAATACTCCAGGTGTGGGCTCCCTGTTTTGGTCTAGGTCACATCTGCATGAGAGCAGTGAAACTCAACCTTGCTTTTCCACAGAGGCCTTTGCCACTGACCTATGATGGTTTATTCATCCCCTCTCCCCTCATTTTACCTGCAACCTCCATGGAAGGTGAATTCCATGTTGAACTTTCTGCTGCTGTTCTTGGTAGTAATACAGCTTGGACCCAATCAACCATTCTCCTACCAATTTCAGATTGGAACCCTTCTGTCATTAAAATACGGGCATGGGGAACTAGTTGACTGAACCAGAAAAGTAGTGACAAACTGGAGAATAGAATCATGGAGGCGGGGGGGGGGACTCTTGGCACTCTAGCCATGGTAATCCTACAAAAACATTTCATTGCCTGGATAATTAAGTGCTTTGTTTGCATGGAGGATATACTGTAGAGGGCCCTAGGGGGTATGTACATCACTTGATTTCCATTTAAGACTCTGTGTGTAGAAGACAGCCGGCTCCACTTCGAGGAATCAGTCCTTTTATGTTCCGTCAAAGGAATTGCCTGATAAAACAGGAGACGCCTGATTGTTTTTGATTGGGTATTAAGAAGCTAAGCCAAACATACTCCGGTGGAGAACACCAGGCTTCCCAAATTAAGCCTAGCTTTGTGGGCTTTCTATTGTTCTCCTAGGCAGGGACTCTCGGGATGGAGGCTGAAGCAAAGGCAATATTGCATGCATGGGTGCAATAGCAACAACTTAAGAGGCAGTGCTGTGCATGGCGATTCAGCGCTGCAGGAAACCAAGGGGGAAGCCATTTGAACATAACTGCTGCCCAAGAAGTAACAACCAAGGAAGAATGAAACTTAATAATGTGATGCAGGGAGGAAGCAAGCCTGGGCACACAACTCCGGAAATGTAAAGCATATGACAGGACTCCTCCCCCAAGTGAAGCCTCTTGCTGCTCAAGCATCCCCCACCTGCCCACCACTATTTCTTGGTACTAGTGTGAATGTAACTGCTCACCTTGTGGGGCTGGATTGGAATTTTTGACCCATTATCAGGATTGGCTGGTTGAGAACGGGGATTTTCTGCCTATCCCACACTGGTGTTTGATGGTGTAACTTAGGGATTCTTTCAATAGGTCCCACTGGTGGCATGAAGGACGGGAAAGGCATCTGGTGAGTCAGAAATAAATTATCCATTCCTAGCCCATCCAACCCCAGATTCGTGGGATTACAGCGTTGGGGGGAGAATGTGCAGAGACACCTCTCTGGGCCCGGAGCAACATGTAGTGAAGCCTCAGGACCCGGGGGTGGTACACAAATTTACCAGCCGGGGGGGCACTGTTTAGTAGACTGTGCCACCAGGGGGTAGTGACTCGCCCTAAGCTGCTTGGTTGGAGGGTCTTGTTCCAACCAACAAGATGCAAGCCCCTCTTAGTGTTATGGTGCTGATATGTTATGAGTAGAGATGGGCATGACCAGAAAAAATTACGTTTTGAGTTGTCATTTTTCGGGATGGGCCCGTTTCGGGTCATTTCCGTTTGTCGTGAAATTTTTCAAAAAATTGACGTTTGTCATTTGTACAGTGGTTTAGGGAGCGTAATGTGTAGCCGCCATTATACATTATGTTGGGGTTGTTAGTATGACAGGAAACCTTGTCGGCACTTCTCTGTCTCACTAAGAACATTATGTTAGGGTGGGGGTTAGTGTGTCAGAGGAACCTCGTCGGCAATTTTCTGACTCACTAAGAAGGAAAGCATATTGGTGTACTGCCGTACAGGTTACGCTTAGGGAGGGGGTGAGTGGGTCTCTGGAGTTGAAGGCACCTCTCTGGGTGCATCACTCTGACCCACTAAGAAGGGAAGTGTACTTGCGTACGAATCTGGGTTAGGGTTGGGGTTAGGGTAAGGGCTAGGCTTAGGGTAACGGTTCAGGTTAGGGTTAGGGTTAGGGTTAGGGTTAGGGTTAGGGTTAGGGTTAGGGTTAGGTTAGGGTTAGGGTTAGGGTTGGTGGGCTTTTTATGCCCTCTCTGGCACATCCACAAGTCTCAGCAAAACCTGGCCATGCGATTGGTGGAATGGCTCCAAAAATTTGCATGGTCCCATCCCATGGTCAGCCCATCATTACACATGCGCAGGTGTAAAAAAATAAAAATAAAAATAAAATAAAATAAAATAAAATCAATACAACATTTTATTGCTATAAAAAAACCCACTGCTGCTACTATAAAAATTCAGGCATTTAAAATACCTAATTTTCACATGTTTCTGTGGTGCTTTGTTGGGTTTTTGGACCACGATTTCAAAAGAAAAATTGTGGTCACCATTTTGGATCCCCCCCACCGCATGGCAAATGCAGATGATGAGGATGACCCCCCCCCAGCCTGGTGCAAGCAGCCCAGGACAGGAGAGGGGGAAGGCCGGGGACCCCCCCCAGAAACCACCCCTTGGTAGGTGCCCTCACTGAGGCAGGGATATTTTCGCCTGCTTTTATGGCTGGGAATCGGTTTTTTAATTTATTTTTAAAACTTTTTTTCTCTGCTGCTTGGCATCGCGCGATCACCGCGATGCCATGAACGACAATGAAAAATCAGACCCAATTTTTCTTTTTCATTTCGGGTTCGAGCTGGAGCAGAGTAATTCTCGTTACTGTTACCCGTTACGTTACCCGTTAAGAACCGAAAACGGAAATGACAATTTTGCCTAGTCGTGCCTAGTCTAGTTATGAGTTAATAAAGTGTGGCCCAGTTAAACCCAACACCTTGTCTCGCCTCTTTATTTTGCATGGAAGGGCAATAAGCATCATGCAATTTCTGTTCATTCTTTGTTTTTGTTTTTAAATCCAGCTCCTGCATATATGGGATATGAGCACTAAAATCTGTTATTTTCATTGGTGCAATATTACCTGACAGATTTCCCTCTTTATGGGTGAGGCAGAGGGGCTATATATGTCTTGTAAACTGAACAAAGTGGTAGCAATATTTTGCATGTGGTGAAATGGAGGCAGTTTATAGATACAAATACTTGTTCAGCCATGCCAAAGTAATTTGCATTTATTTACATTCAGGGAGTCACAAACCATCTAAACCAGAAACAGACATGAACAATATGTTTTCTTGAACTGGAACAGAATCGCTGCCATTATTGGGAGGCCTTCACTGTGACTAAAACTATGTTGAAGTTTTCTGCCTATTTTACCGATGGGAATTAATTCCCCTCCAAATATATATCATCTTAGAACTGGAAGAGACCTTATAGATTATTGAGTCCAGCCAGTGTCATGGAGGCACAACGGAGAAGTGAACTCCCAAATTTGGTTTCATAGCCAGATTTCTAAACCACCGAATTATCCAACATAGTCCTAACACAAACCTGATGTGGGTCAATGCCTGGATTGGGACTTGGGGAATCTCAGTTTTATACCCCATGAGCCAAGAAACTGACTCCCTGTTTGACTTGTCTCACAGAGCTATTTTGATGAGAAATGGGGGCAGACTCGTGTACTCCACCTCAAAGCTCCCTGGAAGGAAGTTGGGCAAGTAATGCAACTAAGAAATGAAATAAATATCCAGAATTTTGCTTGGATAAAATTTGGGAGGACACAACAAAAGGCTTGCCAGTTGCTTGGATTTTAAAGTGCAGCAGCACTCAGGTGTTAATTTTTGTTTTTGTTTAGTCTGAGGCATGCATGTGAAAGGTGAATGTACAGCAGCCATCAGTGAAATTAGTATTGGCAAATGAGGGAAGTGTATAAAGGCATGACAGTGCAGTAAGGTAGGGGGAAAAGATGGTACTCTTTAAATGTTGCCCCAAATAGAAACCCTATGCATGCCAGAAAGGGAATATGCCATGTCCAAACGTCATACTATTGTGGTGTTTTCACACACAATAGGATTCCAATATGGAACACGGTTATTGTTTTACTATAATTTGTATTCATGATGTGTGTTTAGATGAGGGGCATTCTAGGGTTTAGGATTTTGCATTTCGTGGACTTTATGTTCTGTGCCATCAAATCAGAATTGACATAGGCCATTACTTCAGGAACCTCTCGCTTCGCGGCAAGCCATCATTTCTGTGCGAATCGATCGTTTCAGTCCGCACGCTCCTCCTTTTTGGCTGCGGCGCCACCCCGACCACGCCCCCTAAACCGTGCTCCAAGCGGGGTGAGAGATTCCCCTGCCGGAGGCCGGGAATCTTTTTCGCTTCGCATCCCGCTTCGCATCCAAAGTCACGTGTGGCCACTAATTTTTATTTTTTTTTATTTTTTTCAGTTACTTTTTCTCCGAAATACCGATGAACGCGAGGGAGGCATGATAGCTTTGTAATGGTAGGTTGAGGCGGAAGTTGTTTGGTCACTGCTCTAGGGATTTAGGAAAGGATTACTCGAATGCCCTTGGAGGACCGATGGTTCATAAACAACAAATGTTGTGTGCTGGTCCACCTAGTGACCCTGACGGAGAACATCAATTTTTTCACGTCGCCAATGGACAAAATAATACAATTCGGGAGTAGAAAACGAAGGATCATACAGTAATTTTGCTCAGCCGCAAATGACAGCCGGGTATTGATGCATCGATACGTCGAGGTAATTTTTTAAAAAAAATTAAAGAAAGCTGAAACCGGACGTTGCAAATAAGCTTCCCAATGCGAAGGAAACACATGAGGTAGTAATGGATTCGATCCTAAAACTTCGCCACGTGAGGACAGAGAAAGAGGGGTGGGAGCGAATGGAGACCACATGACCGCCTTCGCATTCAAAGCGAAGGCAATCCCGCTGCGAAGCGAAGTACTTCGTGAAGTAACGGCCATAGTAACCTTCACAGGGCTTTCAAGTGAATTTAGATATCTAAGGGCTGGTTTTGCAAGTTCTACATGCTTCGGTGAGTTTCCATGACTGAGTGGGGATTTGAACCCAGGATTCCTGAGTCCAAGTCCATCACTCTGTCTCCTTTACTACACCGGGTTTCTTAGGGTTTGTCTTGTGAAAGAAAGTCCTCTCATGGCACTGGGGCAGGAACAAGAAACCTGGATAGAGGTAAGCTGAACCTCAGAGTTTTCCAAATGAGGGCTTTTCTTCCAGGTGAATCATATCCCGGTGTCGGTAAGGTGCGTGTGCAATTCAGGTAGAAGTCCTACAGTAGAGAATTAGAGCACTTTTGTTCCACAAAATCCAAAAATCACTAGCGTGCCACCATGAGGTTCCCTGACTTTCCCACTTATGGCTTACTTAGCCTAAGGCTATAGCTGCTGAACTGTACACATTTCACTGGATGAATCAATATATTATATGTGGACAAATTTGCATATATTTAAAAAAATGTAATCCAACATCGAAACCAACAGTTCTTTGTTCTGAAAGCATGACTCTCGCATCAGAATTATAAATGCCTCTCTCCCACCATGGCATGCAGCAGGTCTGTTCATAGAATAGACATTTCTACATTCATAAAGAAAGACAAAAGAAAAAGCCTCTTTTTAAAGCCAGAGTTTCCCGCCTCTTGTTTCTTCATTTTGCATGGATTGAGACCCCTGTCGGCTGAGCTGGAATCCTTAGGAAATGGTCCCTTTCAAAAAGTCAGGTAACCCTTATTTCTGTGATTTATTTCATTCAGGCTGCAACAAGGAAAGGGGAGGAGAGGGATGTTTATTGCCAAAGTATGGCATTCCTTGCACTTACTCTGAATTGGCTTTTGTAGTCAAACAAACCACAGTATTCTGGCTACAAGTTCCTACGTGACTCCTGGAACAATGTGGTACATAAACTGCTCCTCACTGGGAAGGGAACAAGCTAAAAACAGCCATGAAAACATTGATTCTGTGAGCTTTGAAGTGTGGACACTTGAGTTTTTCAGCTACAGTTTCCAGCATCCCTGAGGCAGCTATAATGGCTGGAAGATGCCGGGGGTTGTAGTCATAGAATCATAGAATCATGGAATCATAGAATCATAGAGTTGGAAGAGACCTCAGGGGCCATCCAGTCCAACCCCCTGCCATGCAGGAACCCCCATCACAGTATTTCCAACAGATGATCATCCAGCCTCTGCTTAAAAACCTCCAAAGAAGGAGACTCCACCACCCTCCTTGGCAGTATATTCCACTGCCAAACAGCTCTAACTGTCATGCAGTTCTTCTGAATGTTCAAATGGAATCTCTTTTCCTGTGGTTTGAAAACATTGCCCTCTGCCCTAGTCTCTGAAGCCATAGAAAACAAACCTGTTCCCTCTTCAATATTACATCCTTTCAAATATTTAAACATAGCTATCATATCCCCTCTCAGCCTTCTCTTTGAAAGGCTAAACATTCCCAGCTCCCTAAGCCATTCCTTGTAGGACATTTCTTCCAGACTTTCAGCCACCCTGGTCGCCCTCCTCTGTACCTGCTCGCGGTTGTCAACATCCTTTTAAATTTAAGGAGCACAGAACTGGACACGGTACTCCAGGTGGGGTCTGACCAGAGCAGAATAGAGAGGTACTACAGTGGTCCCCTGCCCATTTGCGGTTCATATACTGTGGCCCCGCTATACTGCAAGACCAGAATATATTAAAAAAGACGCTCTGGGGTAAGGAGGGAAAGGTCTGGGACAAGGGGGGAGGGCCTGTTGGAGGCCTCAGAACTGACTTCCGGTTTGCAGGGAGGCCCTTTGGGGGCCTCCAAATGTCCCGGAAAGGCCCTTGCAGGCCTGTACAAGAGCCCCCAGCTAGGCACCCCAGGCCCAACCTGACCTGCATCTGCATATCATGGATTTACAATTATCGCGGTTCCGGTTGGGTCCCTAACCTCCTGCGATAGGTGGTGGGGGTCACTGTATCACTTCTCTTGCTCTAGACACTATGGTTTTGTTGATGCAACCAAGAATCGCATTGGCTTTCCTGCCCGCCGCGTCACACAGACTCATGTTCAATTTGTGGTCTACCAAGACTCCTTTCACATGTACTATTTTCCAGCCAGGCGTCTCCCATCCTATATCTGTGCAATTCATTCTTTTTACCTAGATGCAGCACCGTACATTTCCCTTTGTTGAAACCCATTTTGCTAGCTTTGCTCCAGCACTCTAGTCTGTTTTTTATTTTTTGCCCGTGTCTCCTCTTGCTGAAGGTTTCCCCCTCTTTATTTTACTAGTTTTCTTTTTCTTTTTTACTTGTTATATACTGCTGGTTTTATTCTCGATTGTAAACCGCCCAGAGTTCCTTTTGGAAGATGGGCGGTATAAAAATGCAATAAATAAATAAATAAATAAATAAATAAGGTCATTTAAGGGTACATAACAATTCCTAATTCAGGTTAGGTCCCTTTAATGTTTAATCTTACCATGTTCCAGTCCTGAATTGTGTCAAATGAATAACCACCCTAGATATTAGTAGTAACACAAAAAGGGAAATTGTTTGTTAACAGGAAATCAATATGAGGATGTTTTAGGAAGACAAAATGCTTCTAAAATTCTTTACAGGACCTTCCCGAGTGAAATTGTCCTAACTAAGGAGAAAAAGAAACACTAAGAAGTTACCTCAGGTGAAGAGAAGTAGAAAGGAAGGGCTTGAGATAACCATCAAACACTTGATATAGAAAAGGCAAAAGGAATAGACTCCCGATGGTCATCATCCTAAGTACTTGTGCAGATCACCTTATGGTGGGGTTCTGTTCCATTGGACGCAAAGAGAAATCATCATCGTCATCGTCATCATCCTCATCCTCATCATCCTCATCATCCTCATCATCCTCATCCTCATCATCCTCATCCTCATCATCTGGAAGTAAACCTATGGATCATTGAGTCCCACTCCTGCCAAGGAAGCACAGCAACTCCCCAACTTTTGACTCTGGAGCCAGATACCTAAACCACTGAGTTATCTTGCCCCCTGAACCTTCACTCCTTTTGGCATCAAAACATATCAATCTGAATTTTGGGTACTCTCGTCCTGAATGCTAGTAGGGATGTAAATCCTTATTTGTCTCATTCTCCTGAGAACAAGAAAATGTCATTTCCCCGCCTCCCCCCCCCATGTTGGAATTAAGGAAGTTATTTTCTTTCAGTGTTGCTAAGAATTGTCATGCTTCTGGGGACAATTGCTATGCAATTTGTGCAAAACTATTGAAGCCACTGTTTTGTTGCCTGGGCTTTTGAAAAACTGGACACATTAGATGGGTTCCTTTCATCAGCATTTTTGTGTGCAGGCCTTGTTTTTCTGTGCTCAGTAAAAGAAAATGACATGTTTTGCACAGAGATGTTTGGTACTATAGATAGATAGATAGATAGATAGATAGATAGATAGATAGATAGATAGATAGATAGATAGATAGATAGATAGATAGATATAGATAGATATATTTAAATACTAATACTAATAATATGAGAAATGCAGAGCTGGAAGGCACTCTGTGGATTATTGAGTCCGGCCCTGTCAAGGGGGCACAGTGAGGAACCTCTCTGCCTAGACTACTGAGCTGTCTGACAGTTCTGCTTGTCTTTTGGTTGGACTGGGGCTAAGAAATCTTACAGGAATTTCTCAGCACAATTTTGCAACATGGTGAGACAGCCTATTTCATTGGGTGCAAGTTTGTTGTTTGTTTGTTTGTTATGCTGCCCCATCAGTACAATGTATTGCTCTGGGTGATTTACAGTCGGCTAAAAACACAGTAAAGATAAGCCAAATGAAACAACACTGAAACAACAACACCAAGAAGCAGCAACTGTAAAATAAAATGCGACATGGGGCATATAAATAGGTGGGCACTGCCGGAGAAAGTCTGACATGCGGTGCTGCTTTGCCCTCCCGGGTGAAGCAGTGTGAGACTTTCCCAAGTGCTTTGGGACCCAGATGAGAGGGGGCGGGGGAACCCTGTATAAAACAGGGGTCCTCCCAGTCCTGAGCTTCTTTGCGAGGCTAGCGTTGCCCCGCTCACCCACTAGTATGAATCTAACTGGTCACCTGAGAGTTCCAGATAGGAATTGTTGACACTTTCGGAGATTGGCTGGCGGTAAACAGGTGTGTTTTTGCCTATCCCACACTGGTACTCAGTGGGCTCTTGGCCCATTAGGAGCTTTAAGAATTGGTAACAGAGGCAGTGTGGAGAGGATAAACACATCTGGAGAGTTTGAAATGGGGAAGTATCTGGCTCCAGCCCATCCAACCTCAGGACACTGCAGATAAGGAGATTGCAGCATCGGGGGGGGGGGGAGGATGCATTGGAAGCAACATCAGCGACTGGGGGGCCAGGGAGGGGTACTGAAGTTACAAGTCGTGGGGGGGTGCAGTCTTATTGACTGGGCCACCAGGGGGTAGAGCCTCATAAGAACATAAGAAGAGCCATGCTGGATCAGGCCAAAGGCCCATCTAGTCCAGCTTTCTGTATCTCACAGTGGCCCCACCAGATGCGTTTGGGAGCGCATGACACTAGATATCTGTCTCCTGATACCACTCCCCTGCATCTGGCCCTTGAAGTACCCCGGTTTTAAGCCTGGAGATGACATATTTCCCTCATGGTTTGTAACCTGTGATAGACTTTTCCTCCAGGAATCTGTCCAATCCCCCTTTGAAGGCATCCAGGCCAGATGCCATCACCACATCCTGTGGCAGGGAGTTCCACAGACTAACAACGCGCTGGGTGAAAAAAAATATTTTATTTTGTCTTTTCTTACTCTCCCCAGCCCACAAGATGAGTGCATGCCCCCTAGTTCTGGTATTTTGTGAGAGGGAGAAGAGCTTCCCTCTATCCACTTTACTCATGCCCTGCATTATTTTGTATGTCTCAATCATATCCCCCCTCAGGCGCCTTTTTCCAGACTAAAGAGCCCCAAATGTTTTAACCTTTCCTCATAAGGGAGGTGCCCCAGCCCAGTAATCATTTTAGTCACTCTCTTTTGCACCTTTTCCAGTTCCACTATGTCTTTCTTGAGATGTGGTGACCAGAATTGTACACATTACTCCAAGTGCGGCCTTACTATCGTTTTGTATAATGGCATTATAATGTTGCCTGTTTTATTTCCCTCACCCAAAGCTAGTTGGAGGGCTCCCTTGAGACTTTGGGGTTCCAACTACACATCCGCAGTACCTTAGGCCCCTCTTGCAGTTACAGTTCAAGTTCAATGAAGTTCTTAATAAAGTGTGGCCTGTGTTTAAATCCCATTCATGTGTCTCGCCTGTTTAGTTTGCCATGGGAGGGCAAAGTAGAGCAGCAAAAAATGCATCAAAGAGGGTTGCCAAAAGGGCCACTCCCAAGTGTTTTGAAAAGTCTTTTACATGTTGGGAAAGAGGGGGCCAGGTGTAGCTCCTCCAGCAGTTGGTTCCGACTTGGTGCTGCCACAACAAAGGCCGTTACTTCACGAACCGCTCGCTTCGAGGCAAGCCCTCATTTCTGTGCGAATCGATCGTTTCAGTCCGTACACTCCTCCTTTTTGGCTGCGATGCCACCCCGACCACGCCCCCTTTACCGTGCTCCAAGTGGGGTGAGTGGTTCCCCTGCCAGCGGCCGGGAATCTTTTCGCTTCGCATCTCGCTTCGCTCCCAACGTGACGTGTGGTCTCGGTTTTTTGCTTTTATTTCAAGTTTTTTTAAAAAAATATTCAAACAGGGATATCGATGCATCGCTATATTGTTTCATCGCTTTGCGCTGTTACTTCCTCGCTCGAGTAGCGGCGGTGGCGGTGGTGGCGGGAGCAGGAGGAGCCGCTGCCGCCTCGCCCGGCCAGAGCAGGGCACCTGGGGCAGGCAGCGTGCAAGCGGCGGAGGGCGGGCGGCTGTGCCATGCGGGGCTCCCCCCAAGTAGCGGTGGCGGTGGCGGGGGGGCTGCCAATGATGCCAGGAAACAGTTGAAATCAGTAGAGCCATTGCAACTGACAGTCCAGCATCAGTGCATCGATACGCCGTCGGTAGGTATTTTTTTAAAGGACGGATGGGAAATAAGGAACGTTGAAAAATGGCATGCGAATGCAAAGGGAGCATGTGAGGTTGTGCTTGAATCGGTCCTAAAACTGCAGCTCGTGAGTACTGAGAAACAGGGGCGGGAGCGAAGTGAGAACACGTGACCGCCACGTGACCGCCTCCGAATTCACAGCGAAGGCAAGGTCGGTTCGAAGCGAGGCACTTCGTGAAGTAACGGCCAAAGAAGACTCTGCTTCTAATGGATCGTTTCCTGGCCTCCCTTGGAGTGGCAACATGGAGGATCATGGCCTGGGAAGACTCATTTGTGCGATAGGGCAAACCGGCTCTGTGTACTGGAGGCACCCAGCCACGGAGCCACCCAATGTTGTCTATCCTGGTATTAAATGTCATATAGTCTGCATGGAACATCCTATCAAGACTGGAAAATCAGTGGCAGGGACAACAGGGATTTGATTTTGATGGCCTTATGGACCTGTCACAAATAAGGCTGCTTTTACATGACCCCTAAAATCCAAGGCAAAGGGCTCCCAAATGCGGAGCTTAAAATTGTTTTCCCACCAGCTGCGGACTTTAAAAAAATTAAGTACGACCATGGCCACCTAAGCGTGCCCCAGCACATTTTACAAGTATCTGGTCTCCAGAGGTAAAAACATTTCAGGTGCGGACTATAAAGCTGTGTATGCCAGGCTCTCCTCACCTTTTGTTGTCCGCCCACCCCTTTAACAGCCTGGAATGCCTACGGGGCTGCTCCAACGGCAGGCGGAGGTGAGCGGAGGTGACCCTGCATTTTTTCTCCCTCCACTCATGCAGACAGGAGCAATGGAGTGTGGAAGGGTGGAAACACAGAAGCAGAACAAAACTCCTCGATCTCTGGTCCGAATTAAAGTTGCTAGCGGATTTTAGAGGTTGTATAAAAGCACCCTAAATCATTATATCATAGAGATGGGCACAAAACAAAAAAAAACAGAATGCTGTTTCATCGTTTCATTAGGTAACGAAACAAAATGAAGCAAAATGATACAAGGAAGCAGCATTTTGTTACAGATGACACAAAACGATCTCTTCCACCACCAGCCCCCAATGAAACGAACCACTTAGTTCCATCTGCAAAAGTGGACCCTTACCTGCTGGGCTCAATGAGCCACCGCTGCTGGAGCCCTGGAGGAGGAAGAGGAGGAGGTGTGTCCCCGCTGCTACTCCGGCACTCCCTGTCTCCTCCTCTCAGCCTTTGCTTCTGGCCTCCTCTCGGCTGGGAGGTGGGTGTGGGTGACTCCCCTGGGTCCTAGAAGCACCAGATTTGGTGGCGGGGAGCCATTTTCAGAGGGGTCCAGACGAGCGGTCATCAGCTGACTCCTTTTTAAAAATGGCCAAGTCGGCACCAGAGGATCCCCAGAGGAGCCCCTTGGGGCTCTCATGCTGGCATCCTGACCATTTTTAGAGGGATCCTGCCAAGCTGTAATCAGCTGGGTCCCGTTAAAAATGGCTCCTCCAGGACCCAGGGGAGCCATTTCGTTTAGTTTCATTTCATTTCATATGAATTTTTAAAAAATCCATAAAAAATGAAACAAAATTAAATGGGGGTGGGCATGAAATGAAATGAAACAAAATGTTATTTTTCTGTTTCATGCCCATCTCTAATTCTATGATTGTATAATTCTGAGTAGAGGGGCATTTTTGTATAGTTCTTTTGACATTTAGGGCAGTGGAGGAGAGTTGATTCATTAAACAGATTCTACAATGTTTGAAGTATTGAAGTATTAAATTGGACATGTAACACCAGCACCTCCATGACACAACCCTTGGTTATTGGGCACGTCATTCAATGGTCAAAACTAATTAATTAGAAGGGAAACTGAAATGGAGGAAGGACACTTGATGGGCAAAAAAAAAGAACATTAATAGACATATGATTTCCACCCCTGTGGGTTGCTGAGCTTGCTGCTTCTTTGCTTGCAAATTCTGATAAACCAGAAGACCACCCTCCACACCATTAGGAATATGAAAACAGACCCAATGGGGCAGGAGTTCATGCTGAAAGTAAAACAGGAGCATTCTTAGAAAAAGCAAGAATCTTGCAAGATATTTAAGCTGGAACTACCTCTCCCTTTTAGGAAAACCAAAGCATGGTTGCTAATAGCTGATTTGAGTAAAAAGTATTCGTGAGTTGGTACTTTGTATAAGAAGAATCTCTGCACTGGAATGTAACCATTTTGCAGAGATGCCCTTTCTCTCTTTTGTCTAATTCAAGGAGATTCTTAGAGAAGTTCACATTAAAAGAACAAAAACATGTGATACTGTGCCTCGTGGTGCAGTGGTTAAATGCCTGTATTGCAGGTAAAACTGTGCTCACAACCTGGGGTTCAATCCCCAGTAGCTGGCTCATTGTTGACTCAGCCTTCCATCCTTCCGAGGTCGGTAAAATGAGTACCAAGCTTGCTGGGGGTGGGGGCAATGTGTAGCCTGCATACTGTTACTAAAAACTGTAAATCACCCAGAAACTACTTGGAGTTGTATGGAGCGGTATATAAGCAGAACACTTTTACTGTTATAATCCACTAAAGATGTAATATAGTCCACTAGCTTTGGATCAGGATTTATTTATTTATTTATTTATTTATTTATTTATTTATTTATTTATTTATTTATTTATTTCCTGCCTTTCTCCCCAAAAGAACCCAGGATGCTCACTTTGTCAGCCTTGCACCTGTGTCCTGTCTTTATTGCAAAGAACTTAAGGGTCCCTAAAGTTCATGGCAGGCAGGTGGATATTGGCAACAGGCATTTAACCTAGATGTCAGTTAGTTAAAATGTAGGCTGCATTGAACTTGTGCCTTTAAATTTATAGATAGAGATGGACCCTTCATATATTGTTTCCTGCCATGCCGGTCCAATTCTCAACACCAACCCCCAGAATCAGCCAATACTATTTATCAGGCTACGCATGGCATCAGAGTCCACGATCATCATTGTCATGCCAATTACAGAAGGTGCATGGCCGACTTTTCCCTGTCTTCCCAAAGGGGATGGACTGGTGGCACTGTGTCGCCTGTGCTGTGGTGGTTCGTATTTGTGTCCCCAGAGAAATGGATAGGAAGTGCCAATCTCTAGGTATTGTTAAGCAAGCTGTTGATCAGAGATCACATCCGTGTTCATCAAACAAAGGACAAGCATTTTGCATACCTGTTGCCATTTGGTCTTACCTTGAGAGCAGATTGTGTGATTTCTGCAGTGGGTTATAAATTAATCTCTTACTCCTGCAGTTGTATTGTATAATGACCACAAGTCTCTTTTTTTCCATCCTCATAAATAAAATGGCATCAATTCCACTGCAAATTCAGAAAAGCCCCCATCAAACCCATTGGCAAATAAGCAATGAATCATCGAGAGGGAAGCACATAAATTTATCCCGGTTGCATCACCTCCAACATTTCAGAAACCAAATAGAATTTGTCTTAAAACAGCCCAGGGATAAGGATAAGCACCTCTTGTTCATTGCTGGAGGCTGGGTTTAGCCATACGCTGCCTCTGTTTACAAATCCGCTGTTCCCCACTGATTTCAAGGCCAAGAGGGTTTGTTCTTTCTGGCGAAAGATGTATTCGGAAAGTCCAACTGTCTCCGGCATGTTTTCGCAAAGGTTTGACCTGTGTGAAATACCAGGCCGCATCACTGCAAGATGCTTTAATGCTCACGCTCTGTGCTCTATCCTCTTTGTGCACTAGAGACAGAAGATGTTCACGGACTTGACCCCAGGCTGAGCACTGGACCCTGAAAAATGACAACCAGTTCTAGCAACTCGCTGCTAACAAATCTTTTAACAAGCCATTCCCCCAGAAGGCAAAAAACAACGACAGGGACTGATGAATTACGGGGGCTAGGGAATGGAGAGAGCAAGTGCAATCAAAATTTCAGCTGCTTGCGCCTCCAGCCCCTGGATTTGCACCATTGGCATTGCCTCCCTTCATGTTTCACAGTCAGCTATCACGTTCTTTGACATAATCTGAATGTCACGAAACCCTTCACGACAAAGCAGCCAATATTTCTATTAAAGCTCCTGGCAGTAGAGAAAGACCTTGGGCAAAGGATGCCAGGGTGTAGCGTTACCTGCAAGGTTCAGCACAGCAGTGACACTAATCCTTTGAAACACATTGCTTCACATAATCCATTTTCAGCAGATGTCCTGTTCTTAACATGGGCAAAAGGGAGGGGGGTAATCATTATCCCTAGGGACTCACTGTACATGATACAAGAGACTTGCTGCTCCTAGGATGTTGGGTAAGCTAGAAACTCCAATGCCCACCATGCCCAGATCAATGTTTCCCAGCGTGTCTTCTACTCTAATAGTCAGGGTGAGATGCAGACCGACAGCTAGCCATGATCAAAAGGTTGACATTGTATCAGAAACATCCCACAAGCAATGGGAAATGATTTTGGAAGGCTTTGTATGGGAAAAAAGGTGCTTCCTCCAGAAGACTTACACCTAAGGCAGTAAGGCAAATAATTGGAATGTCTGAAGCAAAACCAACAGGCAGGCAAACCAACCAACAAAACTGGACTCAATGCATTTTAAGAGGGCCAAGTGACCTGTAAATGTTAGGGGTTCTTTACATCATGAAACGAAATGTTCTCATTTTGTGTACACACACACACACACACACACACACACACACACACACACACACACACACACACACACACACACAGCTTTTATAGAATCATAGGGCACTTTTACATGCCCCCTAAGATCTGCTGGCAACTTAAATTCGGACCAGAGATCTTGGGGGTTTGCTCTGCTTTCTGTGTTCCCACCCCTCTGCACTCCCTTGCTCCTGTCTGTGTGAGGGGAGGGAGAAAAAAAGGGAGAAAAAATGCAGGCTTACCTCCTGCTCTGCCGCTCTGGGAAGCATTCCGGTCTCTTAAAGGGGTGGGGGGCAACAAACAAACAAACACAAGGCGAGGAGAGCCCGGCACTCACTGCTTTGCAATCCACATCAGAAATTTTTCACCTTCGGACACTAGGTACTTGGAAAATGTACTGGGACACGCTTAGGTGGGTGTGGTTGTACTTATTTTTTTAAAGTCCGGAGCTGGTGGGAAAACAATTTTAAGCTCTGCATCCGGGAGCCCTTTGCCTCAGATTTTAGGGGTCGTGTAAAAGCGCCCATAGAATCATTGTAGGGTTCGAAGGGACCTTGGAGATCTTCAAGTTCAAACCCCTGCCCAAGGCAGGAGACCACATACCAATCTTTTCTTGAAAACCTGCAGCAATGGGGCACCCACAACATTGGGAGGGTAAGCTATTCCATTGTTTAATGGCTCTCACTGTCAGGAAATTTCTCCTTATTTCCAGGTTGGCTCTCCCTAGGGTGAGTTTCCACCCATTGGTTCTTGTCATACCCCTCAAATACAACTGAGAATAAATCAATGCCCTCTTCCCTGTAGCAACCCTTCAGGTACTGGAAGACTGCCATCATGTCCACTCTTCCTTCATTTTAAATGTGTGTGCTTCTTCCATGTTCCATCATCATCATCACCATCATCATTCTGATTGCATGAGAAATTTTAAACAGCTAGGTTAAAAGTGCCAACGGGACAGAAGACAGAACTGGAGGGCAAAGGGGAAGAAACAAGCCAGCATCAAGGTCCTGAGGAAGAGGAATGGAAGGGTGAGGGGAAGAAAAACAGCACTTGTACATCTAGCTATTGTTGAATGAAAAATGACCCCTTTGCAGTACTGATAAGTGTGCTTTGTTCATCCACTCTTCTCCTTGTGAGTGACTATATGAAACGGGAAGAGCTACTTATACATCACCTGAAAAATATGAAATATCTAGGAAAGAAATAAAAAAGACAAAAGATGTCACAGGTTTGTAGAACAGGTGTTTCTGGTAATTTATGTTAATTGGTGGAAATGGGAAAGTAACAACCATCCCATATGCAGAAGACTAAAAGAGCTGGTGACTTCTGCATGTCTGCTTCATTGGCTGTCCAGGGACTGCTAATGGCCAACAGTTGCATTGACTGAATGTACCGTATATACTCGAGTATAAGTCAACCCAAGTATAAGTCGAGGCCCCTAATTTAAACCCCCAAAAAAAACTGGGGAAACTTATTGCCTCGAGTATAAGTCTAGGGTGGGAAATGCAGCAGGGCCTGGCAGCTCCTCCTTTGTGAACTGGGGGAGTGGTGTGTGATGTTTAAAATGATTTTTAGCCACTGAGGCAAGCACTTGGGTCGGTGGATAAAAGTCATTTTAAACATTGTGCACCATTCCCCCGTGATGCAGAAGGGGGTCAGGAGAAGCAGTGTGCAATGTTTAAAATGACTTTTAGCCACCAACCCAAGCACTTGCCTCAGTGTCTAAAAGTAGTGACCTGAATATAAGTTTAGGGCCCCTTTTTTCAGCCCAAAATTAGGGCTGAAAAACTAGGCTTATATTTGAGTATATACAGTATATAGGTGTCTCAGTTTGTTGATTCAAAGGACTACTGACTAAATGAATTTAGGTTTCAGACTTGAAATCTGAGAAGGATTGGGCAATCCTTCAACTCAGGGCGATGTAGTGCACTGTCCTTAGAGACCCCTTCAGGTTGTAGACCATCCTCTTAAAGAAGAAGGCACCATCTTTGGAATCAATATTGGGAATGTGGAAAGGCTTTTTTCCTCCAACACTTCTTCATGATTTATATCTCAGACTGTTTTCTGAAAACTTCAACATTTCCATTTTCCACCGAGGTTGCATTCAATTTATAGGCATTCAACTAATCCTGTGTAGTATATGATTTGCCAGCTTTTAGGTAGGAAGGACATAAGGTCTCTTTGGTTTAGAAGTAAAAGAGAAGTACTCGACTCTTCCAAAGAAAGACCACTCTACTCTTCTCCTAATGTCACTGTTCTCTCTCCAAAAAGTGTGACATTTTCAGGATTGTTTACCTCTCCCCAGGTATGTCCTGTTTCAGATGAAATAGATCAAGGTTCACTCTAGTAGAGGCCATTAAAAACAAGTGAACTCTCCCCAAGGTAGCATTTCCTTAGGATTTTTTTTTCACCTTCATGGATACAAAGCAAAGCAAAGCAAAGTGTTCTGCTTCTATATGGCCCCATATCACTTCAAGTAGTCCCTGGGCATTTTACAGATTAATTACAGTATGCAGGATACACATTCCCCCAGCAAGCTGGGTACACATTTTATTGACCTTGGAAGGATAGAAGGCTGAGTCAACTATGAGCACGCTACCTGGGATTGAACCTCAGGTTGTGAGCACTGTTTTACCTTCAGTATAGGCATTTAACCACTGTGCCATGGGGCTTTAAAAACCAAAGGTGCTTTAAAAAATCAACCATTTCAAAAAGGTTGCACCCTCCTAACAAATGGCACCACTACCATGTCTGACACACTATGATATTTTCCAGCAAGCACTCCTTTGAGGGCTTTGCATGAAACACATATGGGTTTAAACGGGGATGGAGGAACATCCCAATTTAGAGCCACACCAGGTTCATGCAAGGCTTTGAACTACATCTGAACTGGGCAAGTTTAGCATTGAGAAGGGAAGACGGAGGAGAGATAGGATAACACTTTTCAAATACAGTGGTGCCTCTTGAAACAAACTCAATTGGTTCTACAGGTCAATTTGTTTTAAGAAAATTTTGTCTGAAGAAATGTGCTTTCCCATAAGAATACATTGAAAATTGATCAATCCATTCCAGAGGCTATGGGGCGCTTTGTTTTATGAAAATTTTGTCTTACAAAATGCGGGTTCCCATGGGAATGCATTGGGAATGGATTAATCCATTCCAGAGGCTAGAATAAAAAACAAAAATTGCCAAATATTTTTTCTGGGTACATTTGGAATGGTTTTTCTTCTTGCAAAGCACTCCATAGAGAATTTTTTTGGTCAATTCAATTATTTTTATTATGCTCATATGACCCATTCAGATAGAAGAGAAAAAGTAGACTACAACAATAAAACAGTACAATGAAAAGAGAGAGATTGCAGCTATAAACTATACAGGAGTCAACCTTCTGCCAATAACACAGCTCTTCTGTGGATTGCATCCACGAAAAATTTGGCAACCTGAGTTGTTATGTAAGAATTCTGGTCCAAGAGACATTACATGACCAACCACTTATCTGAATTTTTTGCCATGAAAAGCATGCCTATTCCTGGATTTTTTTTCTTCCTACAAGTTTTTTGTCCTACGAGGCAATTGTTTTAAGAGGTACCACTGTACTTGAAAGTAGAGATGGGCATTTCGTTTCAGAACCAGTAGGTTACGAAACGAACCACGTGAGCCCAGGTGGTCCTCTCAACCGGCTGATACACGCAGATCCAGTTGCTTCATTTTTCTCTGTCTCGGTCAGGGTTAAAATCTAATGAGGAAGCACCCTGTGATATCATCTTTCCTCCTTCATGCTGCTGGCCAATCAGAGAGGGAGACAGGATGATGCCTGTCCCTGCACAGCTCCTGATTGGCCAGCATCACAGATCTAGCACAGGTGACATCACAGAATGCTTCCTCATTGGATTTTAACCCTGCGTGAGACAGAGAAAGGTATAGCAATTGGATCTGCATGTATCAGCCAGTTCCAAGGACCACCTTGGTCTCGCCTGGTTCATTTTGTAACCTACTGGTTTTGAAATGAAATGTCCATCCCTACTTGAAAGTTAAACTGTGCTGCTTAGTTGTATAGAGGAGGGGCAGGATCTGTTCTTGGTTGACCCAGAGGGCATGATGCATACTAACAGGTTCATACAACAGGGAGCTGGATTCAGGCTGAATATCTGGGAAAAATGCTTTAACTGTTAGAGCAGTATGAGGGTGGAATCAATGAACGTGGGTGGTGGTGAGCACTCCAAGGATGGAGGCTCTGTCTCACTTTCAGCCAAAAGTGAAACAGGAACTCACCTTCCTTAAGTTCCTTGTAATTTGCACCCAATTTATCTATACCTGAGTGTGGAAATTTTGTTTCTTTTGGACTTGAACTACCATCATCTACAGCCCAGCAAGGCCACTAGCAAAAATGTCCAAGGAGTCCTGTCTATTTTAAAAAAAACACCTTTTCTAATCTCCAATCTTTTCCTCTTAAGGAGCAAGGTACACAAACACCAAGCAAAAACAGACAGACAATCAGTTTAAGAAATCAACCCCTGCTAAAGGCACCCGGTGATGCATATTCGTAAACATAGCTGAAACAAAGCAGCTGTCCATTAAAAAACCAAAACCTATTATATTGCTTCACATTCAGCAATTAGGTGAAAAGAGTGCCATCAGATCTCTCATCATCTTTAGGATAAGGATTTACATTAGAAATGGAGATTCGTTTTTTAAAAAATGTGATTCATAATGATTTGTGGCTGATAAATTAATGAACCGATGAACTTATGAATTTCCATTGATGAACTAATAAATCAATGAATCAATGTGTCTCCAAATTAAAATGCAAAAAAGTGTCCCCTCCAAAACAACCACAGGCACCAAATTTGGTGAGTCATTCCCTAACTCTCCTCTACAAGCCCCGAAGGTTTTGGTGAAGATTTGATTTTAGACCTTTTAGTTATACACCCATAAATACCCTCCCCACAAAGTATCCTATAGCAACAGGCTTAGGGGAAACCCAAACTTGGAGGGACTGTGGAGAAGAAGAAACTTCTCTGCAAGTTTGGCATCTTTTGGTATCTGGGGAGAACTTTCCTTGGGGGGCTATTTGTGGGTGCATAATTCAAACATTAACAAAATACAATCCCCTACCAATCCTGGAAGGATTGTAGAGGAGCTTCCAAGGAAATGTACCTCCTAATTTGGTGTCTTTAGATGCCTTGGGGGGCATTTAATGATCCAGGGAATTTATAAATTAAAAATTGTTAAAAAATCCTCTGTCATATTTCGTTTATGAATATGAATTGACAAACTTTGACAAATTGGCCAAATTTATGAGAAAATGTGTTCCCTTTTCATTCTGTCCCCATCTCTTATTTACATCTTTGTTCTTTTTAGGTATGTTTAGGTTCTTCTCACTAGAATTATGCATGTTTTCTTTGACCAGCGTTCCAGTCATGATTTCTGAATGACCTTCACATTTAATTTGCCTCAGCTTGTCTCTCATTAACTACCTATGGACAGTTTATGCCTTGAAACCACTTGGAGCATTTTGAATGTGTGAACCAACAGCAGGTTGTGATGCTGTGTCTTAACTAGTGGCCTTGTGGAAGATCTTTCAGGTGAAACTTGTGAATGCACTGCTGACTGCGGGTGTCTTCCCATGAAACAAACCATGTATCATTGTGCTTTTATACCTCCTGACCTCTGCCATAATCACAACTGAGGCAGAGAAAATAGCAGGATCCACCGAGGACCATGATGATGCTTCCGGTGTGCCACTTTTGAGTTTCAGAACAATACATTATCTGTGGACAATTTGACAGGCTCTTTCTTTTTTCCTGCTGCGTCTTTGCTTCCTTTGGAGGAAAAGGGAAAATAAGTGGGCTAAACTATTCACAAACCAGAATCAAAACAAGCAACTTGGGTGCTGAACCTATAATTCAGTCATCATTGTTCCACTCCTTTTCAGACTTCTGCTTTTCAGTATTCAGAAGGTGGTGGCAGGAAATGAGTTTTGTTTTATGCAATCTGTTCACCAGCTGCCTTTCTTTTTCTTTCTTTCTTTCTTTCTTTCTTTCTTTCTTTCTTTCTTTCTTTCTTCCTTTCTTTCCTTCTTCCTTCCTTCCTTCCTTCCTTCTTTTTGTAAGCTTTCCATTCTGGATTTTGTATCAACATACAGTAGGATATGCACAGAATACAGAAACATGGCCCTAGAGAAGAATAGGGACACAGTTCAGAAGGAAGCACAGGCAACAGATTTTTCAGAAGGTTTTAAGTGGGCAGGATTGGTAAGGCAGTGGTTCCCAGATATTCCTGGACTAAAACTCCCAGCAGCCTTCACCACTAGCTATTCTGACCAGGATTTCAGAGGGCAATAGTCTGAGAACATCTGGGGATGGTTGGAAAGCATGGAGACAGAGTGATAGGGGAACAGGGAGGAAATCTGGAAATTGAAAACTGGAACTTCAAGATCAACTATTCTATGATTTAGAGATGGGCTAATTTCCATTACTCATATCCATTACTCTAGAAACGGTAACTTACTCCACCAGAATTCGAGCAGCTGACGAGGTCTGATTTGTCATGACCAGGATTTCAATGCCAAGGGCACAGAAAAAAAGTTTTTAAAAGTTAAAAAAAAAAAAGATTCCCGAAAACAAAACTGTCTGAGGGCACCTACCAGGCCAGAAGGGTGTTTTATTTGGGGGTTTCCCCCCCCTCTCCTTGGCTATTGCTACTGCTGCACTGCTGGTACCAGGCTGGGAGGGCGCATCCATTTGCCATGCAGTGCGGGGATCCAAAATGGCGAAATATTTTTTTGAAATCATTGCCCAAAACCCCACCAAAGCACCACAGAAACATCTTAGCTATTTTAAATGCTTGAATTTTTACAGTAGCAGCAGTGGGTTTTTCTTGCAAAAAAAAGTCTCCGTTGATTTTATTTTATTTTATTTTATTTTATTTTTTTACACCTGCGCATTCGCAATGATGGGCATGGGAGTGGACCATGCAAAGTTTTGGAGCCATTCCACCAATCGCATGGCCAGGTTTTGCTGACTGTACCAGGCTGGGAGGGCGCATCCATTTGCCATGCAGTGCGGGGGTCCAAAATGGCGACCGCAATATTTTTTTTGAAATCGTTGCCCAAAACCCCACCAAAGCACCACAGAAACATGCGAAAATTAGCTATTTTAAATGCTTGAATTTTTACAGTAGCAGCAGTGGGTTTTTCTTGCAAAAAAAGAGTCTCCGTTGATTTTATTTTATTTTATTTTATTTTATTTTATTTTCACCTGCACATTTGCAATGATGGGCTTGCCCATGGGAGTGGACCATGCAATTTTTCCACCAATCACATGGCCACTTGGCCAGGTTGACCACAGAGACTTGCCAATCGGGCATAAACAGCCCACTAATCGTAGCCCAAACCCGAACCCTAAGCCTAAGCCTAACCCATACGCCAGTACACTGTCCTTCTAAGTGGGTCAAACCCAGAGGTGCACCCCAATTCACCCTAACCTCACCCGTAACTTAACCCTAGCCCTTTAACCCGTCTTAACCCTAAGCCAGATCTACTTGCATTGCACTACATGCAAGTACGTTTTGCAAAGAGTCTGCCAGTCCGTTACTTGTGGCTCTGGCTGACTCCTGCAGCTCCCTCCAGGAGCCCGCTACCCTCCCCCAAACCAGTACTAACGACAACAAAAAACAAAAAAACGAACTGACTAATTTTTGCGAAATTTCACGAAAAACGGAAACGAGCCGAAATGGACTGCCTCCGACACACGACAACTTGAAAATGTCATTTTCCCTAGTCGTGCCCATCTCTACTATGATTCTATAGCATCATGGAGAAACAGATTGGCTTGCCTTATCCTTGTGTGGAAGCACAACGGGAGCAGATATTTTTAATTGCTTTTATTATTGTCACAACTAGGGATGGGCATGAAATGAAAAAAAATATGTTTCATTTAGTTTCCTTTTGTCCCCCCCAGATTTTTTCTGTTTCACTTCATATTAGTTTTTTTCAAAAAAAAAATAATACAAAATGAACCACTAATGAAATGGTTCATGGGGAGGGGGGGGCTGGAAAGTGGCAGGGTTTTTTTAAAAAAACTTCCCCCCTCCCCAAGCTCTGCCTGCCAGCTGATCGGGGCTGGGGTGGGGGAAAATCCAAAGGTTTTTCCCCACCCCAGTGCCGATCAGCTGGCAGGCAGGCCTTGGAGGCCTGAGAAAACTTTTTTTTTAAAAGCCCTGTGCTTTTAAAACATCTTTTTTTCCTCCCTCCAAGCCCTCCCTGACAGCTGATTGGCACTAGGGTGGGGGAGGAAGGTTTTTTTCCTCCATCCCAACACTGATCAGCTGGCAGGCAGGGCTTGGGGGACAGAGAAAAAGCCCTGGGCTTTTTTTTTTTTTAAAAAACATTTTCCCCTCCCCAAGCCCTGATAAATGCTGGGGTGGGGGGATTTTTTTCCACCCTAGCACCGATCAGCGGGCACAGGGGGCTGGGGGAGGGAAAAAAGGTTTTCTTTTAAAAAGCCTGAGCTTTTTTTTTTTTTAAAAAACACTTTTCCCTCCCCCAAGTGTCTTACAGGTAGAACAAAATGGTTCGTTTCAACAACAAAACAACAACACAATTTTGTTTCATCTGTAACGAAATGCTGCTTCCTCATTTCGTTTCCTTTCATTTCATTTTGTTACATAACGACACGACAAAACAGCATTTCACTTTTCATTTTGTGCCCACCCCTAATCACAATTTAGAAACATGCTGCCTTCTTCCTGCATCTGGATTGGCAGCCCTTTGAGATCTCTAAAGTCTCTGAATCTGTGATGAAAAAAATCCCTGCTTTAAACTCCTTTCCTCAGGGGTAAATGCTCCAACTTTTTACCACTTCTACTATCTTAAATCCTTTTTCATCCTGACTGATTTTACCCTGGGGTGTTGAACCCCTCTAGGCAAAAGGCTCTAAATGACAGCTCCCTTGGGTGGAAAGGCCCCCAAACAGCACTGATAAAACCTTTCCAAGCAATGTTTCCCCAATGCAGGTGAAGAGGAAGAAGTCCATTAAAAAACTCAAAGCTTCAAAACACCTGATGCATCTCTATCTCTTTTGTTTCCCGTGAAATTTGATTTGCTTTCCGCCTTCAGTCATAAGAAAGGTATATAGACAACAGTCTCCTGGGAATGTAGGAAAATCACAGAATGCAACACTACATATAGAATGCTTCCTTAGAATTTCAGATGCTTTCTTCTTTTTCCTCATCTTTGCCCTCAGGGATACAATGCTGTGATTGAGAGTACAACGGCCAAAGTCACACAAGCTGGGTAGGTTGGGAATACCTGTAGATCTTACGATTCTGAGCCATCTTATGCACAGCAGTAAACTCTTCCCAGGGACTAGTGTCTCCTTCCATTCGCAAGAAAGGCCTTCTTTGTTTTTTAATCCTTTTTAAAAATATTTATTTTATTATCAAAAGGAAAAGACAAAAGACAAAAGAAACACTGAGATAAAGTAGTGACATGCCACCTTATGCACCTACTATTTATACATTTTAACAGGGTTATATGTTTGTATAATTCACTTTTACTACCTAAACTGTTTTAACTATCTTAAACATTTTGTAATGGTTTTACTCTTTTATCCTTTTAAAACTTCATGTATGTATTTTTACCTTATTGGTTGGGCCTGTGATCGCAAATAGAGATGGGCACGACTTAGCGGTATTCCCGTTTCCGTTTCCATTACTCGGTTCCGTTACTCTACGGAAACGGTAATGGGAATTACTCCGCCAGACTTCGAGCTCGAACCGACGAATGAACAATTTTGGTCTGATTTGTTGTGCTCGTTCCTTGCATCGCGCAATTGCATGATGCCACGCAGCACAGAAAAAAAGTTTTTAAAAGTTAAAAAAACCCAGTTCCCGGCCGAAAAGCAGGCGGAAAAATGCCTGCCGTGCCTCAGGGCACCTACCAGAGGGGTTGTTTCTGGAGGTCCCCGGCCTCCCCCCCATTCCCCATCCTGGGCTGCTCTGGTGGGACTCGCCGCAGGCTCGCAGCCAGCAAAAAGCCCAGTCTCGCCGCCGGCCGCCGCAATTAAAGCGCAAGCAAGCTGCACGAATGGCACAGGAAAAAACTTTTAAACTCTCCTCCCACCCATTCCCGGGCCAAAGAAGCAGGCGGAAAAATGCCTGCTTGACTAAGGGCGCAGGGCACCTACCTGAGGGGTGGTTTCTGGAGGGGGGGTCCCGCCTCCCTCCCGTCCTGGGCAGCCGGACTCGCCATGCCATGCAGTGCAGGCGGGGATCCAAAATGGGGCGGCGAACGCAATCTTGTTTTTGAAATTGTGGTCCAAAAACACACAAGCACAACAGAAACACGCGAAAATTTATAAACTGCCAGATTTTTCACAGTAGCAGTGGGTTTTTTCTTGCAACAAAATGTCTCTCCTCTCCTCCTCTGTCCTCCATTGATTTTATTTTATTTTATTTTATTTACACCTGCACAATGATGGGCTGGCCGAGGGGCCAGCCATGTGGGAGTGGACGACCATGCAAATTTTTGGAGCCATCCCACCAATCGCATGGCCACTTGGACATGGAGACTTCTGGGATGTGCCAAAAAGCCCCCTAAAACCTGCCCTAGCCCCCTAACCCTAACCCTAATCCTTGACTCCAGTCCTTACCCATACGTCACAGACTGTCTTCTTAGTGGGTCAGAGAGGCATCCAGAGGTGCAACCCACTAGCTCACCGTAACCTTACCCGTCACTAGCCTAACCCTAGCCCTTGCACTAACCCACCTTAACCCTAAGCCAGATCTACTTGCATTGCACTACACACAAGTACGGTTCCCTTCTTTGTGAGACATGGCAGTGCGAGAGCCTTAGGCATCACCTATGGCTCTGGGTTCACTGCCATCACTAGTATCACTGTCTGCAACTGGTATGCATATCCATATGGCTCTTGCATACCATTTTGCAGCATCAGCAGGTGAGGAGGGGAGACCCCCATGTAGAGGGGTCTCTTGGAGCCTGCTTCCCTTTCCTAGTGGGTGAGGATAGGAGGTACCCATGGGTGCCTCCAGGAGCCCGCTTTCCCTTTATAGCGGGCCAGAGGAGGCACCCACCCCACAGAGGTGCCTCCAGGAGCCCGCTCCCCCCCAAAAAACCAGTACTAATGAAAACGAAAAAACGAAAAAAAGAGCCGACTAATTTTGCAAATTTTCGCGAAAACCGGAAACGACCCGAAACGGAACCGGCCCGACTAACGACAACTCGAAAAATTTTTTTCAAGTCGTGCCCATCTCTAGCCGCAAATAAAGATTGTTGTTGGTTACATTTTTGTCTTCCAATCACATCCTAAAAAATAAGAGACCAACATTCTAGATTATTTCCTAAAGGATGTTTTGCCTCAATTAAATCATTCATATATTTTAGTAAATCCAGGTGTCCATGAAATGACCATACTTTGTTTCTCCTTTATATATTCTAATCTTATTAGTCAATTTCTTCATCAGCACAGTTTGCCATATCCTGTTCATAAAAGTCTGTAGTGAAAGATTCTGTGTGTTTCTCCAACTTTTCCCAATTTCAGAAGGGCCTTCTAGTTTTAAAAACATGGAACATTCCAGTGCCTCATTTATGGACCCCCCACCAAGAAGCCTTTGTTACATTGGACTATGATTCCCAGAATTCTCCAGGGGAGCATGGCCAGTGGGGCCATGAGTCACTTGGCCAGGAATTGCCTCTCCAAGTTCAGCTATTTTGTTCAATTTATTTATTTTATTTATTTTAAATATTTTTACCCCAAGAGGATCCAAGGTGGCTTACAATAGTGAGGGACTACTGGCTGTGGCTATCCAGGACAGTAAGGACTGCCGTACAATTGACTGGTATATGTTCATGGGTTCATCTCTCTACAGAACTTTTGGAATATTTGGCAAGATTTGCATTTCAGCCATTACAGGGTTAATGTGAATGTAGAGTATTATGGGCTGGATTTAATGTGAAGAGTGAAGCTGATTGGTTGTTGAGATCACACCACTTGGAATGTTCTAGTTAGTGTGTGTGTGCCTTGTATTCTTAGAGAAGAGAACCATGTTCCTGGCTTAGCAAGATGGCTGTAAGAATAGTTATTGTTAGAAAACCTCCTGTGTACCCTTCCCTTCTAGTTAAATAAATAGTTCTTTTCGTATAGTACATAAGAACATAAGAACATAAGAACATAAGAAGAGCCCTGCTGGATCAGGCCAAAGGCCCATCTAGTCCAGCATCCTGTATCTCACAGTGGCCCCACCAGATGCGTTTGGGAGCGCATGAGAACATAAGAACATAAGAAGAGCCATGCTGGATCAGGCCAAAGTCCCATCTAGCCCAGCTTCCTGTATCTCACAGTGGCCCCACCAGATGCGTTTGGGAGCACATGAGACTAGATATCTGTCTCCTGATACCACTCCCCTGCATCTGGCCCTTGAAGTACCCTGGTTTAAAGCCTACAGATTACACATCTCCATCATGGTTTGTAACCCGTGATGGACTTTTCCTCTAGGAATCTGTCCAATCCCCTTTTGAAGGCATCCAGGCCAGATGCCATCACCACATCCTGTGGCAGGGAGTTCCATAGACTTACAACGCGCTGGGTGAAAAAATATTTTCTTTTGTCAGTGCTTACTCTCCCAGCACTCAATTTGAGTGTATGTCCCCTAGTTCTGGTATTTTGAGAGAGGGAGAAGAGCTTCCCTCTATCCACTTTACTCGTACCCTGCATTATTTTGTATGTCTCAATCATATCCCCCCTCAAGCGCCTTTTTTCCAGACTAAAGAGGCCCAATTGTTTTAGCCTTTCTTCATAAGGGAGGTGCCCCAGCCCAGTAATCACAAGAGGTGTCTCTCCCATTAGAGCAACCGAAAATCATCTGCAACAACCGATCCAACAAAGATCCCCAACAAGAACACTGGCTGAAGCTAGTGCAGTATTTGAAGTGATTGGTAGCAGCACATTGGGGTTTTGGCCAGGAGTTTTTGCTTGGAACTGTGGACATTCTCCATACAAAACATGGACCCAACATACAGCTTTTTTCAAGAGAAGAGGATGGGTGAGCTCCATTTGTACAGAGGCCATTGATGGGGCCATCTGAAGTTTGCAACAGCCCTTCCAAATGAAACACCTCAAACTTTTTACTCCATGTTTTTTCCTTCTAAACCAAGAGATGCAGCACTCCTTTTTGTACAGTCGAATCACACTCCCTTAGAGATCCAATTTTCCCGTTTGGGGGAGGGGAAGGGACTCAGAGCTTTTCACCTCTGCTTCAAGAGTTTGAGTCCTTTGTCCTGTTTCCGCTTTTTTGTCTCCTCTTTCCATAATGTCCTATATTCTCCCTCTGGACTGTTTGTGTTTCTGCTTGCCTGCCCGTTGCTCACCATTTCATGTCTCAATGTGTTGCTTTTAGCAACTGTTCCTTTTGTTCAGCGCTCCAGAGGACAATTTTGTTATACTGCTAAATTATTCCAAAATGTAGACATTACATTTTTCACAGAGGAGCGGGGAAAACCACCCACCTTTCCCTGGCCATTACCTCTCCTCTTTGAGAAGCTTGGGGAGAATGACGATCTAATTCACAGCCACTGCATCAAATGACTGTAATAAACCAGAACTCTCCTATTCAGGATGACTGACGTGACTCCTCTAAAAACACGTTTAATTATCAGGGAGGGGATCGTGGTGGTGAGGAGAACCAAGTGTGCAATTTGCCAAGATGGGAGGGAAGAAACAGCCAGGAGCAAAAATGTTGTAAGGATGTCAGTTTCCACTGATGGAGAATTCACAGGAAAACATGCATAATAGAATAATAGACTTGGAAGGGTCCTATAAGGCCATTAAGTCCCACCTAAGGAGGGATCCAGATCAAAGCAGGTCTGACAGATGGTTGTCTGGTTTTATTTTGAATGCCTCCGGCTCAGAATGCTCACCATCTCCTGATATAATTTATTTATTTTTATTTATTGATTGATTCCAATTGATTCCAAATTATACTGCTCCAGCCACTAGGAATTTGTTTCCTCCTGATATTCAGCCAAAATTTGGCATCATAAGAACATAAGAATAGAGATGGGCACGAATAAAAAAAATGATGTTTCGTTTTTCGTTTTTCGTTTGGATGGTCCGTTTCGGTTCGTTTCCATTTTTCACGACTTTTTGCAAAAAATTATTTTTGTTTTTGTTTGTTTCATTACCGTTTTGTTACCATTTATTTCACCTTTTTGTGATTTTTTTAGCATTTAAAGCAGTTCACTGTATTGCAGTAATGGAAACGAAATGCACGACAAAATTTCCGGTGTTTCTGTTCATTTCGTTTCATTTTGGAGATAAAATTTGTTTGTCATTTCATTGCGTAACAAAATGAAAAACGAAATTGGAAACAAAAAATTGTTTGTTTCCTGCCCATCTCTACATAAGAACATAAGAAGAGCCATGCTGGATTAGGCCAAAGGCCCATCTAATCCATCTTCCTGTATTTCATAGTGGCCCCACCAGATGCCTCTGGGAGTGCAGGAGACTAGATCTCTGTCTCCTGATACCACTCCCCTGCATCTGACCCTTGAAGAACTCTGGTTTTAAGCCTGGAGATGACACATCTCCATCATGGTTTGTAACCTGTGATGGACTTTTCTTCCAGTAATCTGTCCAATCCCCTTTTGAAGGCATCCAGGCTAGATGCCATCACCACCTCCTGTGGCAGAGAGTTCCACAGACTAACAATACACTGAGTGAAAAAATATTTTCTTTTGTCTGTTCTTACTCTCCCTGCCCTCAATTTGAGTGTATGTCCCCTGGTTCTGGTATTTTGTGAGAGGAAGAAGAGTGTCCCTTTATCCACTTTACTCATGTCCTGCATTGTTTTGTACATCTCAGTCATATCCCCCCTCAGGCATCCTGTAACCTGAGCCCATCATTACATGTCCTGTCCTCTGGAAGGATTGAGAACAGATCCTGTCCTTTCTCTGTATGGCCATTGAAAAGTGCTACCTTCTCTCTATTCATTCTCCTTTCCTCAAGGCTAAATGCACCCATTGATTTCCAGCCTTCCTCACCAGGCTTGATATTCAATCCCTTGTAGAGATGGGAACGAATTAAAAAAATGGCTTTTCGTTTGTCGTTTGTTGTTTGGAGGGTCCGTTTCGGTTCGTTTCCGTTTTTTGTGATTTTTTGCAAAAACTTTGTTTTCGTTTTTGTTCACTTTTTACCATTTTGTTCACTTTTTACCCAGTTCGTTACCATTTATTTCAATTTTTGTGATTTTTTTAGGATTTTAAGCAATTCACTCATATTGCAGTAACGGAAATGAAACACACGACAAAATTTCCAGTGTTTCTGTTCGTTTCGTTTCATTTTAGAGACAAAATTCATTTGTCATTTTGTTACATAACAAAATGAAAAAACAAAAATGGAAACAAAAAATTGTTCATTTCCTGCCCATCTCTGATCATCCTTGTTAACCTCCTCTGAACATATTCCAGTTTGTTGGCATGGTTCTCAAACTGCTGTTTCCAGATGCAAAGACAAGACTCTAGAAGAAGCCGAGCCAATGCCAAATAAAGGGGAACTATTACACCTCCACCAGGAATGCCAGGGCCAGGGGCTCATACTTAATGGGTGTTGGGAAGGGTTGAATAGGTGGAACTTTCATACAGCCTCGGCCATTGTACATCTAATGAGCCTATGCAGACCATTCAAACCAAAGCAAAAGCAAAGTGCTCTGCTTTTATGCCACCCCATAGTGCTTCAAGCACTCTCTGGATGGTTTACAAATTAATTATGCAGGCTACACATTGCCCCCCACTGCAGCAAGCTGGGTACTCAATTTACCAACATCAGA
Source organism: Phrynocephalus forsythii (assembly GCA_029282475.1). Taxonomy (NCBI): domain Eukaryota; kingdom Metazoa; phylum Chordata; class Lepidosauria; order Squamata; family Agamidae; genus Phrynocephalus; species Phrynocephalus forsythii. The sequence continues at coordinate 87,101,033 of JAPFRF010000007.1, read as the reverse complement.
AGGATGGGAGGCTGAGTCAACCATGAGCCTGCTACCTGGGATTGAACCCCAGGTTGAGAGTACAGTTTTAGCTGCAGTACAGGCATTTAATCACTGCACCATGAGGCTCCCTGGTTTTCAGATCAGGTTGGCATGAAAACAAGGTGAACAATAAATTGGAGACCTCACTACCAACTCTTTTCAGACTGATGAAGCTGCTGAATGAACAGTGAAATATTTCGATCTCACAAGGACAGAAGTCCAGTGGCCATGACTCAACTTTTGAACTTCACTTCTGATGTAGAACTTTGTACTTAACCCAGTTCAATTTCATTATATTGTTTTCAGCCCTGTGCTTAAGTCTAATAAGATATTTTTGAATTTTGTTTTCTGTCTTCCAAAATGTTAGCAAATCCATCTACTTTTCTGTTATTTGCAAATTTGATAAGCAATTACTGCACTCCTCCATCCAAGTCATAAATACATGGAAAAACTCCAGACCCAGGACTGAGATTGTGGTACTACATTTGCTTGAGAAGGAGCCACCAAGAAACACTCTCTGAGTATGATTCTTGAACCAACTGTATATCCACTTGGCATTCATTCTATCCATCCCAGCCCTTGTTGGTATGCTATTCAGAATATCGTGGGGTGCTTTGTTGAAGGCCTTTCTGAAGTTAAGATACATTACATTTACAGCATTCCCACCATCTACCAAAGGTGTCAAAATGGAGTAGATTTGTTTAGCAGGATTATTTTTTCAACAAATCTATGTTGGCTTCTATATATTACTGAATTATTTTCAAGTAACTGGCAAAATTTTATGATCTGCTCCTGAATTTTCTCTGGCATATCTGATTCAGTTATATGTGGTAAATGAAGCTATAAAAACACATTTTGCTCCCCCCCCACCTCTGACTGTGCTGCTGATTTGCTGCAGAGGAAGGAATATGCTGCAAAAGGATTCAGTGCTGTATCTGGAGGTCGAGTCATGGCAACTGGACTTCTTTTCTTGTGGGACTGAAATGTTTCCCTACTCATCCAAGCAGCTTTGTCAGCTTCATTATTTTTATGTCATAAATTACAAATTTGATTTTGGGGTGAATTTTGCATTAATTGCCCTGGGTGTCCAAATTGCTTTGTAATAGCACTTGTATACAGCTCCTCCTCCTCTGAGATCCAGAAAGATCCAGAAAGGTGGTTACTTCATTTCCTTCCTTGTTCTGTGACTAGTTTTGTACTGTGACAGCATTGGTCGTGATCACGTGTTTTTGTCCCTGTTTAGTCCCTTTTTCCGTTTTCTCACGGTCGTGATAACTTGTCTCGTGACAACTGTTACTTCACGGTCTTGTTCCGTGACAAATTCTGAATTTGTCTTGCTGTCTTAATGCTTTTTAAAAATATCATATATAAAACTTTTTTGATATTTTGATTTACTGGTCTTCCGGGATTTACACGTCAATGCTACAGAGTTTTTAGTACTTCCTTTAATAAACATTTGTGCTGCATGGTGTTTCCCATAGGGAAACTAATGTCGAATGCTGATTCAGCCACTTACCACTAGGTGGACACTGGTTGTTGCGTGACAGTTGTTACCACACGGTCCCTTGTCTTGGAACAGGAACCAGGAACAAACTGTGACAAGAGAATACCCCAGCCCAGCACCAGGTACAGTATTGTCACACTCTGATCCCACTCCGTGGGCATGATCAAGACAAATTTCAGCTGTTGCGCGACAGATATGAAGTAAGATTTTTTTGTATCGGTCCGAAGCACAACACTTACAGAGACAAAATGAACATGAGGTAACCGCCAAAGACATAGCTACTATCATGAATCCAGCCGAGGACTGGGTCACTGTGCCCCAAAAAGAATATGGTGTGTCTTTGTTACCCCACTGTGTCTGTGTTAGGACACTTAATGGGTTTTGGCAGCAGCAGACATCCTTATTTAACTCAACTGACTCAACCAAACCAAACCAAACAGTTAAAACCCATTGTGTTAATCTAAAGCAGGTTAATGAGAAACCAAAAGGTTGAAGGTCCAAACCAATTCACATCTGGAAACCAATCTCACTTAGGATCCAAATAAGGTTGCCAAATGTGGATCATATAGTCTTAAGGAACAAAATAACTACAATGTTACCACATTCCCAACTATTTGTTCAAGGAGCAACAGAGCATTTGGTTCATATTTTTGTGCTTGCCTAACGTTGACCTTTCCAACAAATAAAATAATAGTAATTCTGTGCTGTCAAGTCAGTTGTGGTGTATGGTGACCCTATTTTTTTACTCCAGGCTTTCCCAGGGAGATGGTACTCAGAACTGGTTTACCACTCCCTTTTGCTGGGGTTATCCTTGGAATTCTGCAGCTTACGCAGGCTAGTTCTTCCAGAAGGCATCATGGGGAACAGAACTCCCCACCTCAAGCACCACAGGAAAAAAATAAAACTCACTGATCTACCCATCCAGAATTCCCAGTTGTGAAATAAACATATCCTGGAAAATCTATATTTCTGCAAATATTCATTGCAGTTCTCGAGTAAAAGAAAAAACATATAATAAATAAGAGAGAGAGAGAGAGAGAGAGAGAGAGAGAGAGAGAGAGAGAGAGAGAGAGAGAGAGAGAGAGAGAGAGAGAGAGAGAGAGAGAGAACATATATGAAGAGAATGTGGGCTCCAAAATGAGTCTATTAATGAAAATAACATTAAAATTCAAAATACCAAGAAGACCATTGACACACTATAAGGCAAAGTGTACCTTACTGGGTACTGGCTGCTTGTAATCCAATATATTGTTATATCTTGTCCCTGTCATGGGGCAAAAGTGTGATTTTCCCTCCCCTCATCATTACTGATTTAGTGCGCCTAAAGCAATACACAAGTGATCATGGATCCTGACTCTTTAGCCTGTGATCAATTAAGTGTTAGAATTCGGGATTGTAGAAGCTTTATTAGCAGAGCTTTGGGTCTTTACTCCATAATCTTATTTGATCCTCGAGTTTTTATTCCCCATTTTGCATGGGCTACAGCTACATCTCTGGCTTTTAAAGAGCAGTCAGCTGAGGAGAACCTTCTTTTGATGTACAGTCTCAATCAATTCTGTCTGCTCTCCCTCTGCAACATTTGACTGCTGTGGAGTTATTTTGTCTAACTTATGACTCTGCGGAGAGACTAGAGGTTCTCTTGGGAGAAATTATAGCCAGTGCAGGATGGACTTCTATTTCACCATTTTTCACCTCCTCTCCCACATGTGCAGATAATCTGTTTTGTAGTGATGCGTGTAATATCTGTCTGTTTACCCTGGAATATATACACCTTCAAGAAAAGGTTCTGGTACCTTATAGGGCAAGGGTTCTGAACCTCTGACTTGCCTGCAGTTCAGGACTTTGTTTTCCAGCAGTCTCCAAGAAGCATGGCTAATCCTCAAGACTTCTAGGAGCTGAAGTCCAAAGCACCAGAGGGGAGAAATGTCAAGAACCTCTGTTGCAGAGGAATGTTCTTCGGCCGGCTGATATATAGCGCTTTTACGCAACCTCTAAAACCCACTGGCAACTTAAATTCAGACCCGAGATTGTGGGGTTTTGTTCTGCTTCCTGTGTTCCCACCCTTCCGCACTCCATTGCTCCTGTCTGTGGTGAGGGACGGGAGGAAAAAAGGGAGAAAAAATGCAGGCTCACCTCTGTCTGGTCGGAGCAGCCCCGTAGGGATTCCTGTCTGTTAAAGGGGCAGCGGGGACAGCAAAAACAAACAGAAGGTGAGGAGAGCCTGGCATCCACAGCTTTATAATCTGCATTAGAATTTTTTTTTACCTCCAGAGACCAGTTACCTGTAAAGTGCGCTGGGGCGTGCTTAGGTGGACATGGTCATACTTAATTTTTTTTAAGTCCGAAGCTGGTGGGAAAACAATTTTAAGCTCCACATCTGGGAGCTCTTTGCATCGGATTTTAGGGGTTGTGTAAAAGCAGCCATATTGAGGCTGATCACTTTTGATTTCTGAGGGTGGGAGTGAAACAAAGGCTCCCTCAGAGAATGATGGCAGACTGGTGAGTCTACATCCCAAAACCAATAAATCTGCTCCAAGTTCTAGTCTGAACTTTCCAGGAGGTATACATGCCATGTCCCCAAAATGCATTCTTGGATGGCTCTTTAAAGCTCACACTAAAAAACCCAAGTCCATTTGCTATCCCTCTGACAAATTTTGTGTGCTCACGACCTAGGGTTCTGTTCCCGGTAGCAGTCTCAAGGATCACTCAGCCTTCCATCCTTCTGAGGCTGGTAAAATGAGTACCCAGCTTGCTGGTGGGGGTGGTGGCAATGTGTAGCCTGCATCATTAAATTGTAAACTGCCCAGACAGTGCTTTAAGCACTATGGGGTGGTATGTAAGCAGCACACTTTGCTTTGCTTTCATAAGGCATAAGTCGGGTAGAACATCAGAATGGAGAATTATGGGATTTGTAGTTGGCTAGTTCTTGGAGCAAAAGTTTGCAAAAGTTCTCTTTCTGCCATTTCAAATCCCAGTATTCGCCAACATGTGAATGCCCTCCCAACTCACATCCGCCTGGTGCCAACACTGATGACATTTCAGGACCAGTAAAAACATTCCTGTTTCTGACATTTTTTAGCTGACATAACATAGATTGTGGGTCCTGGTGGCAATTTTAGTGCTTTGTGTTTAAATGTTTTTACTGTTTTAATTGCCCGTTGCCTTTTTTACTATTTTGACTGTTCTAACTGTTCATTTTAATTGTAAGCTGCCCAGAGACCTTTGGGTAGCGGGCGGCATATAAGTTGTATAAATAAATAAATAAATAAATAAATAAATAAATAAATAAATAAATAAATAATAGTGGCCTGAAAGAGTGATTTTGGGAAGTCTTTAGTCCAAAACAAGTAAGATATCATACAAATATGTCGAATAAACCAGCATCACTGATCTAGATATAATATGACTGATAAAGAGGTACCAGTATAAAATAATAGCTGACTTATAAGAAGCCTGTGATCCCCCCCCTTCATCGTAGGCACACTAGCCCCAATGAAATCAGCTTTGCTGAGTGAATAATATTGCTATTAAATTAAGCACAAGAAAAGAAAATGCAGAGCTCTGAAAGTGTAGGGAGAGAAAATGCTACAACATTATTAGAATTTTATGTGAATAAACAGAGTGCATATAAAAGCATGCTGGAGGAGCAAATGGGAATAATGAAGATCCACTATCTGAGAGCATTGTGTAGCCTGTGAAATACATCCATTTCCCTTGGAGTCAGCCTCACCAAGCACAGAAGGATTCGCTTTTGAGGAGATACGTATAGGATATTTTCTGTGAGATAAGCAAGATGAGGTTTCCTGAATATAAGGAGGTAATGAAGAAGAATGCAGTGGGAAAAAATAATAGGATTTGAAAAGGGAATAGAGTAACAATTTGTTATGAGTCGCCGTGTGCATGAACAGATGAAGTGCATTAATTCCTAGGAACGAGCACATTTTCATTTATTCCACTGCTTTATTGTTCCATCCATTCATCTGCTCAGCGTTCTGCTCCTCCTGGTTTCTGATTTAACTAAGAACGTTTCTAAAATTAACTCCAGGAGAATGTGCAGCTTTTAATTCCAATGGTTCCATCAATCTGATCCATGGAAATGCCAACGGCTTTTGGGGGAAGACGCTTCAGCAGGAAATCAGTGGCACCTCAAGGACGTCAATCACCTCTGAACGTCCCCTGACCTTGGGCAGCAGCAATGTCGGGAATGTCACCATGAAGGATGCTGGCCAGGGTTTTGGAACAGAAAATTGCAGGCACAATTGGGGCCATTGTCTGTAGAGACCGGAGATGTGGAAAGTGGCAGGAAGGCATTGTGTTGCACCTTTTCATTTTCCAGAGTTGGAGTGGCAGGCAAAAAGGCTTCCAATCTTCGCTTGGGGCATTTATACACGACCCCTAAGCTCCGCTGCAAATGGCTGCAAGCTCCGGAGCTTAAAAATGTTTCCCCACCAGCTCTGGAGTTTTCAGACAATTAAGTGTGACCCCGCCCACTTCAGCGCGTCCCAGCGCACCTTTCAAGTACCTTCTCTTTGGAGGTGAAAAATCTTTGATGCGGTGCAAGGATAGTGAGTGAGGGGATCTCCTCGCTTCTGTTTGCTGCTTTTTGGCTCCCGCCCCTTTAAGAGCTACTTTTACAGAGACGAGGGGGTTGGACTTGATGGCCTAGAAGAGACGAGAGGCAGAACGAGGTGAGCAGCATGCTTTTCTTTCTCTTTTTCTCCCTCCCTCACGCAGCCAGCAACCAGGAAGTGTGGAGGGGGGTGGGGACAGAGGAAGAGCGACGAACCCCTAAGATCTTTGGTCCAAATTTAAGTGGCCAGCGGATCTTAGGGGTCGTGTAAAAAGGCCCTTGGTTACAGATGGTCAGATGATGGTAAGGGTTTTCCAGCTGAAAGCTTGATTAGGTACTTGGAATATACAGAGCAGGCATGAAAGAAGAACGTGACAGCAGAAGAACGATAAGACCTTTTGGAGTAACAGATGCTCATCAGCCAGGATATGGCCAGGTGCACATCGAGGATGTCCAATTTGGGCAGAGAAACCAAAATAAAAGCACCATTATGGAGTCACAGTCCTCACAACAAAAGACTCCTGTGTTGCTATTACAAAGGATAGGATGAAAATACAAAACGACATTGACAGTTTAGAGTGCTGGGCCAAAGCTAGTGGAATAGGGTTCAACAGAGGGAAATGTAGAGTGCTGCATCTAGATAAAAAGAATAAATTGCACAGATATAGGATGGGAGATACTTGGCTGGAAAATAGTACCTGTGAAAGGGATCTGAGAGTCTTGGTAGACCACAAATTCAACATGAGTCAGCAGTGTGATGCAGCAGCCAGGAAAGCCAATGTGATTCTTGATTGAATCAACAGAATCATAGTGTCTAGATCAAGGGAAGTGATAGTACCACTCTATTCTGCTCTGGTCAGACCCCACCTGGAGTAAAGTGTCCAGTTCTGTGCACCATAATTTTAAAAGGATGTTGACAACCTAGAGCGGGTACAGAGGACGGTGACCAGGATGGTTGAAGGTCTGGAAGAAATGTCTTATGAGAAATGGCTTAGGAAAATGGGAATGTTTAGCCTTTCAAAAAGAAGGCTGAGGGGGATATGATAGCTATGTTTAAATATTTGAAAGGATGTAATATTGAAGAGGGAACAGGTTTGTTTTTCATGGCTTCAGACACTGGGACTTGGGCCAATGGTTTCAAACTATGGGAAAAGAATGTTAGGAAGAACTTCCTGATGGTTAGAGCTGTTCGGCAGTGGAATATGCTGCCACAAAGGAGGCTGATGGAGTCTCCTTCTTTGGAGGTTTTTAAGCAGAGGCTGGATGGCCACCTGTCAGAAATACTGTGATGGGGTTTCTGCATGGCAGGGCATTGGACTGGAAGGCCTTTGAGGTCTCTTCCAACTCTATGATTCTATGATTCTATGAACCCCAATGAAATATTAGTAACTCCTAAGAAATATTGGGTCAACCTAATGGTGCACTATTAGGGAAGAACAGGGCTGTGAGTAATAGATTTTGAACCATAAAGAACAGGTGGACTGAAGGGCAGGAGGTGCTGTTACCACTTAAATCACAAAGGATCTTTTCCTACTCACAGTTATGTAACAGACAGTGAGAGCAATTATAACAGTGACAAAATGCTACAGTTGGTGCTTGCAAGGCCTTGGCAAAAGTACCGCTGCAGAAGGTGCTTGTAGAACTGCCAAATATAAGTGTCCCTTTGAATTCAGATCAAAGTCCAAAACCTTCCTCAACTAGGCTAGGGGTCTATTACATGGATGAATCAGCTCTGTATGCCGAGTTTTCAAAACCCTAGAATAAAATATCAATTCAACAGCATCTACATGAACTCACTATGTGGATCCACCCCTCCGAGACAAATACATACTAAATATACCTGGACCAAGTTGGCAAGGGGCTTATGTCCAGTTGCGGTTGGAGTTGATATTTATTGAAGGATGCAAATAGCTCCATAGAACTTAGTAATAGAGATGGGCATGAAACGAACAATTTTTCGTTTCTGTTTTGTTTTTCGTTTCATTATGCAGTGAAACGACAAACGAATTTTGTCTCCAAAATGAAACAAAATGAACAGAAACATCGGAATTCTTGTCGTGCATTTCGTTTCAGTTACTGCAATACAGTGAACTGCTTTAAATGCTTTAAAAATCACAAAAAATTGAAATAAGTGGTAACGAAACGGTAATGAAATGAACAAAAATGAAAATGATTTTTTTGCAAAAATTCGCAAAAAGGAAACGAACCGACACGGACCCTCGAAACGACAAACGACAAACGAAACGTCATTTTTTTTATTCATGCCCATCTCTACTTAGTAATGTTACAGTACCGCACCCATTCTGCACCATGCCAAGGCAACTCCTATGGACATCACCAAAATAATTGCTCCTGGAAAGTCCATTTGGTGAGTTGCCTTCCAGGATCTCTCTGTCTCTGTCTCTGTCTCTCTGTCTCTGTCTCTGTCTCTGTCTCTGTCTCTGTCTCTGTCTCTGTCTCTGTCTCTCTCTCTGTCTCTGTCTCTGTCTCTGTCTCTGTCTCTGTCTCTGTCTCTGTCTCTCTGTCTCTGTCTTTGTCTCTGTCTCTCTGTCTCTGTCTCTGTCTCTGTCTCTGTCTCTGTCTCTGTCTCTCTGTCTCTGTCTCTGTCTCTGTCTCTGTCTCTGTCTCTGTCTCTGTCTCTGTCTCTGTCTGTCTCTGCCTCTGTCTCTGTCTCTGTCTCTGTCTCTGTCTGTCTCTGTCTCTGTCTCTGTCTCTGTCTCTCTGTCTCTGTCTCTGTCTCTGTCTCTCTGTCTCTGTCTCTCTGTCTCTGTCTCTGTCTCTGTCTCTGTCTCTGTCTCTCTGTCTCTGTCTCTGTCTCTGTCTCTCTGTCTCTGTCTCTGTCTCTCTGTCTCTGTCTCTGTCTCTGTCTCTGTCTCTCTCTCTCTCTCTGTCTCTCTCTCTCTCTCTCTCTCTCTCTCTCCGTTCTTTTTGGCAACTGCTCTGAATCATCAATACATGTAGCATTGATCATATGTGTTTGGTTGAATGTGGGATGGGTGACTGCTTTGACTGTGCACACTTTGATTGGAGAGATCAATCTCTTGAGCTAACAATTCTCTTTCTCCAGCCATCAGACCACTTGTCTGCAAATTCCTCCCCCCCCACTCCCCTTAAGTGGCTGAAGCAGGATGGGCTCATGGAAGAGCGGAAAGTGGAGTAGTACTAGAGTGACTGCATGACTTCTGGGATAGGGAGGTTGATCGTGTTGCATAACACGACCATTTGAGAATCATAGCCTCAATCCAGAAGCATGCAACGATCGGCAAAGGCCCAAGAACAAATAGCTTCAGGTCACTTCCAGACCAGCTGAGGCTGTCCTGATCCACAGAGCAAATACCTGAATACAGAAGGGATTGGATGATATTTGTAGACCAAATCCCAAATTTAAATCCCAATCATACAGTATCTGCTCCACTTGCCAGACAATTTGGAGTTCTCAAATTTGGGCTGAAAACCATAGAGAAAATGGCAAGTTGGAGAGCATCTATTCTGCTTGCTCCAGAAATAAGCAGACTAAAAAACTAAGGAGAAATATTTTATAGATAGATACGGAGTCCATTGGGCTATTCCGTAGCAACTTGCAGCTTAAAATATATTAATGAAATGAGCTGTTAGTTCTAGATATACAAGCTTTCCCGCTCCCTTTTTAGCCATGAATGTGGTTTTTTTTCTTCAAAGTACTGCAGCCGTGCTTCCTTTCAGTGGCTAGCTTGAACATAATGCCTTTGCATTATGTGATAATCAGCGCATCTTCCATTCCATTAGAATATATAGTGGGGGAAGCGGGAGTTGCCACCTTCCATTATAATGAATTTATTGCTTTGTGGAAGCTTTGGCGAGTAACAACAACTTGCCCACTGGTGCACTTTATGGAAATATATTGCACCGTGAACTCCAAATCTGCTGACTCTTGAGAAAATAGCTGAAGTGGAATTTAAAGAAGCAAATGCCATCCCATAAAAGCAGCACTAAAATAACTCTCGGGTCTTGGGCTCCGAGACACTACCGCCAAGAAACTAAAAATAATCTTTTTAATGCAGGATGTCATCATTATATTCGAGATATTCAAGAATTACCTTCAGCATCTCTATCAATGGAGAGAATCTGACATAATAAATGACATTATGTTGATCAAAGCCCGGTCAGAGCCCTATTCCAGACATTGCTTACTTGGCAATGCAGCCTTGACCACAAAGATGGGGAGGAGCAAACATCCCCTCCATTCTTGCTTCTTCTCTGTTGAAATCAAAGTATATACAGAAGGGAAGAGTCCTGCTCACATGTAGAATTGATGCATGTTCAAGAACCCTCAAAAACTAGGGTTCTGTCATCCAAGAAGAAGCAACATTTACTGCAGTCATACCTGGGTTTCCTTTGTATTTAAATTGTCTGCGTAATTTTTTTGGGAGTGGTCACATGGGCCCTTTGTACATGACCCCTAAACTCCGCCGCAAATGGCTCCCAGCTCCGGAGCTTAAAATTGTTTCCCCACCAGCTCCGGAGTTTACAGATAATTAAGTGCGACCACGCCCACCTAAGTGCATCCCAGCGCACTTTTCAGGTACCTGCTCTCTGGAGGTGAAAATTCCTGATGCAGCTATAACATAGTGACTGCCCGGCTCTCCTTGCTTCTGTTTGTTCTTTTTTTGCCCCCCGCCCCTTTAAGAGATCTGAATGCAGTGCTGGGATGGCAGAACGGAGGTGAGCAGCATTCTTTTCTTCCTTTTTTTCTCCCTCCCCTCACGCAGCCAGCAGCCAGGAGTGTGGAGGGGGTGGGAATGCAGGAACAGCGACAAACCCCTAAGATCTCTGGTCCAAATTTAAGTGGCCAGCGGATCTTAGGGGTCGTGTGAAAAGGCCCATGGTCTTTAATGAGCAGTTGGTGTCCTCTCCTCTGCATCGTACCTTCCTATTTCCTATTCTGATTCTGTCCTAACCTGTGTACTACACATACTTTCTGGCTTCAGTTTCCAAGGCTCCATCATTTAAGCTGGGTAGAAAGGGGAGAAACTGAATTTACTGTGTATTTTCAGTGTCCTGTCATTGCAACAGAAGCAAACAAGTAAGCATTTTCGAGTAAAGTTTCTAAATCCAGTCCCTGGAGGTGGTTTAGGAAACTTCGCTGAAACTACTGTTCGAGGGGCGTGGTCGGCCAGGAGCAGAATTTGCTTCTCTTCCTGGTTAGCACACGATCTTTCACTGCATAGTTCGCCGATGGGAAACTACGCAGAAAACGCAGGTATGACTGCGGTCTTTGTCTTCTCAAGGGATTTATGTATGTATTTATTTATTCAGTTTATATTCCACCCCCATTAGTGCCAACAAGAAAAACAAAGATAAAAGCATTAAAACACTACAATTAATCCTTGAAAGAACAGATGGCGCAATCATATAAAACCAGAGCAGGTGGAAGAAAAAAGGAGGGAATTATCAGCCAGGGGCAATGTGGAAAACCTCTCCTGAAAAGCAGTCTCTTTAGTTGCCTCCTACGTATTGACAGGGAGAAGGGTTGCAGAAGCTCCTTCGGAAGCTGGTGTAGTGTTTACCCCTTTGTGTTGCATAATTCATTAGACGTGTCTATGTAGATTGGTGGTTTGTGCACCAATGAGAGAGTTTGTGGGAGGAGCCTGAGGGGATTGAAGGCTCAGCCCAGCTCTGAATTAGCCTGATAGGGACTGACACTGTCTGAGAGAAGGTCAGTTAGGGACCCACATTTACTGAGAAAATATAGTTTTGTGAGAGGTAGTCTGTGCAAGAATTCCAGGCAAAAATCAAAACAAAACAAAATAAAAGTTAGATAAGAAAAGATAGGGTCTGTGAACAGGACCCGTCCTGTCAGCAGAACAGTGGACTCAGGAATGTAGGCAGTAAACCCAGCTTCCATGCAAGGATCTGGGTTGCTACCTCTTAAGATGGCAGTGGTACTGGTCGTGGCTTGGAGACAAGGTAGGGAGATAACGGGGGCACAGGGAAAGTTTTGCATCCCATTTTTTAAGGCAAAATGAAACATGTGGAGCTAAAACAGTATGATATGTCATTTTGTTTCAGCAAAACAGGATCCCAAATCAAGCCACAAAGCGAAGCACAAACCAGCCCAGTATGTGTGTGTTTTCCCCTGGATTTGTAGTTTGGTTTGTGCCCATTTCGAATAATCAGAAATAAAGAGTGAATTGATGGTACATAACAACTGTGACAACAATTCAGTTGATGGTTGTGTTAAACAGGAAAGTTATGGACCATTCACAGAACAGAAAAATCCAGAGATCTTTGTATCCCCAGCAGTGGTATCTGGGGCCAAAATCAAAGCTGATGCGTTGTCACACCAACTGTACTTATAAGGACAGAGCTGTCTGCTTTGGGTTTTTTTTTCTCCTGTACAGAAGCCTTGCCAGTTGCTTAGTGAACAAGCCTTCCTTGCACCTATTGTATAAAAAAAAAAGAAAGGAAGGAACTAACAGTTTTCATTTACTTCCGACCTTGCCGGGAGTCATAATTATGCACTTGTTTGCAGCCATCGCTTCTTTGGGAGGTGAGCGTTGCTTAACGAAAGCTCAAGTCGTTCCAGTTCGTAATGCTAGAAAATGTCCCTCTCACCTCTAAACCGCAATTTCTCCCTGTAACAACAGCATTTATGTACAAAGGAAACAGACATAAAGGGCCTCCTTTCATTTACAACATTCTTGTAGCAGGTCTTATAAAAAAGAAATATCTGCAGTGGTGTTAAGAAAGAAGGACTGAGAAAGCTATTCAGACACTTTTCAAAAATGAAATTTCCCAAAGATGAGGAAACTAGTAAAAAAAAAAAAGAAGAAGCTGAAAGGGAAAATTGAGAGAGTCCAAACACTCCAAGTGGCATGGAGGCTGTTCACAAAAACAATAACAAAGGCCCAATTGGAATGCTTACCCAAAGAGAAAAAAAGGCACTGCCAGGTCCAAGGGGACTCCAATGTGGGTTACAGGAACTGTTCGGGAAGTGATAAAAAAACAAGAGAAGCTCATTTACAAGATGGAAGGGTTGTCCAAATGAGGACAACAGGCAGAAACATAAATTCTGGCAGCACAAATGCAAGGCAACAATCAGGAAAGCAAAGCAATGCTTGGAGGAGAACATAGCTAAAAACACTCAAAGAAATAACAAGGACTTCTTTAAGGACATTAGAAGTAAGAACCCAACTAGTAAGGCCATTGGACCATTAGATGACAATGGAAGGCAAGGGATTATTAAAGAAGAAACAAAGATTGCAGAGAAACTCAAAAAATTTTTTTCCTTCAGTATTCATTGAATAAGACAGAGACCACACATCCAAAACAGAGCCATTTCTAATCCATGCTTATGTTTATCTGTCTAAACCCGTGGTTGTCAACCTGTGGGTCCCCAGATGTTCCTGGACTGCAACTCCCAGAAGCTTCCACCACTTGCTGTGCTGGAAGGGGTTTCTGGGAGTTGCAGTTGAGGAGCATCTGGGGACCCACAGGTTGAGAACCACTGGTCTACAACTACACCTACGTCTGCATCTATATAAATTTGTTCTTTGATTGGCTGGCAGGTGAAGCATTATGGAACTGGTAATGTGATTTCCTATTTGTCTTTTTGCTCCCACCCCAATATGGCCATTCCACCTATCAAAAAAGACTGAACTTGGTCCTGTAACCAACCTCAGAGGTTGTGTAATTATTGTATTTGTATCCTACCCCATTGGCCCACTCTCTGGGTGGCTAACGTCAATCAACAAGCGGGGGGATCTCACTGTTTCAAGTGGGGAGGGAGAATCTCACTGTTCCCTGCACAAATGATATATTTAAGGGATGGCTTTATTAGTTTCACCACCCCCACCCCCACACAGAGTGATTTTTCATGCCTGGCTGCAGAGTCAAACCCAGACCTCCTAGTCCATCACTCTGTCCAGTACCCTGCACTGTATATGAACTCCACTTCATTGGATGATAAATATGGTAGTGATGTCTTCTTTAATATATAGCACCATAGTTCAGCAGAATGTGCTAGAGTTCCCCTGCAATCATCACTCAAGCTCCCTGCAAAACTACAAGGCCCAAGAACTGTTAGGGTGCAGCTGTGACAGGTAAAGTGGTATCAAATTGGTATAACTCTGTAATGCAGAAACACTCAGAGTTCATTATTGGCCTATTTGTGGACCACACAGTGCATCAATGAGAGCTTCAGTGAAGTATAAAGGTGTTCTCATGGGTGTTTTTGTAAGCACACTAAGACAGTTTCATCTCTGCTATGTTAGGTGGCATGCAATATGCATGCATGCCGGTCTTCTAAGTAATTGGGCAAAGATTAATAGACCTTGAGAATGTCCTTATTCTATTAATCCAGATGTTCTTTCTGACATGTAGAACTGATCAAAGTATTTCAGAGGGCCTCTTTTTAATGCTTAATGTCAATCAGCATGGGAGACCTGTCTTCCTGCCATAGAGAATATATATCACCCCATATCTGCTTTCTGCTTTTAATTGAAAGGCAATTGAATTCCCTGCTGTTTGCAGTTTCTGTGGCCAAGATGAGTCACCTCCCTTCATCACCTTGTTTCCCACCATAGCGGCGAGATTCACAAATTGCAATGTTAAAACTTCTTCTTCTTCTTCTTCTTCTTCTTCTTCTTCTTCTTCTTCTTCTTCTTCTTCTTCTTCTTCTTCTTCTTCTTCTTCTTCTTCTTCTTCTTCTTCCTCCTTCTTCCTCCTCCTCCTCCTCCTCCTCCTCCTCCTCCTCCTCCTCCTCCTCCTCCTCCTCCTTGTCCTTCTCCTCTCCCTCCTCCTCCTCCACCTCCTCCTCCTCCTCCTCCTCTTTCTTCCAGAAGCAGCTCCACACACCCTCACTCAGTGTGGCTTTTGTCTGTTGTCACTGCTTTTGATGAAAATTTCATGTGTGCCAATCTCAACCGGCTTTTCAGACACATCTCAAAAACATCATCAAGAGTGACCATAATGGTTATTCCATGACACTATTTTTGTGTCCAGTTTTTAAAAGAAGGAAAGCTGTCCATCTCGAGAAAAATGGCCATAAAAAGCAACATGCCCGAAGCCATTCCCAGCACACAGAATGCATGGCCAGATGGAAATGGCCTGTGATTGTTAGTTGGGTGATTCTTAAATGTATTTACAGCAATGGTGGTGAATGGCTCAGATTTCAGATGAATCTCCCCCTGCTGTTTGACATCAGCTACCCAAGGTGCTGAAGCTTATGACCAAATGGCCAGGATCTTTAAAAGGTGAAACAACAACGTGGAGTAAACTCACTGGCCCATGAAATTGGAGATATCAGCCACTACTTGTTTTAGTCATCTCATCCATAAACCTGTGGAAGGTGTTTCATGGCCTCCAGAGCATCCCTGTTATCTCAAAACCAGTGTAGTGTTGGGGGAAAGATCTCTGTTCTCAATGGCTGGAGGCAATGATTTCCTTCTTCTCCCAAGGAACTCTGCTGGTGTACCATGCCAATCCAGTAATATTGGTTGAAATATAAATTTGACTATAGCAAAATGGCCCTGGTAGGAATACGAGAAAACAGGACACACATAATTCAAGCATAGTGTCCATCTGTCTCATTATGGTCACCTCTAACTGGCAGCAACAGCCATCCAGGGCTCAGACAAGATGTCTTCTTAGCTATTCCTGAAAGTCACTGGCATTTCCTGCTCTTCCCCCATCCAAACGGTAGCCAGGCTCACAGTTTCCATGACCAAAGCTCTGGTGTGTAAAATTTGATCTAGTGACAATATACAGTGTAGTGGTCGAACCATTTCACTAAGGAAATGCCCTGCACAACATCCAGTGGGAAGTCAACTCTTTATAGCAGTGGGAAGTCAACATGACCAAGGATGGCACCTGCTGCAGTCATTTGTTAGGCTTCTCCCCCTCTTTTAGCCATATAATAAATAAATAAATAAATAAATAAATAAATAAATAAATAAATAAATAAATAAATAAATTTTTAAAAAAATATGTATTAAACTATTAAAATTTATTTATTTATTCTACTGGTTAAAGTCACTTTACTAGAAAACACTTTAGTAGAAAATAAATAAATAAATAAATAAATAAATAAATAAATAAATAAATAAATAAATAAATAAATATATCTTTAGTGGAGATCCCCATGGACGCTGCTGGCCATCCTGCAGAGAAGCATGTGGAAGAATCTCAGTGTTTCCTCCAAGGAGCAGCTGGAATTAATGGTTGGATTCCATCTTTTCAACTGGTACAGCCAAAGGTACCCAGAGAAAGCCTTGCTGTTATAAATAAATAAATAACATAGAAGGATAAATAAATAAATAAATCTTCTAAAGATGGAAAAGGCATAGGAAGCTTCCTTTCTGGCTGAATTTGCAAGAGTCCTCCTTCAACTCTGCTTGCTGCAGGGAGTACCTGTATTATCCATGCTTGTGCCCTGCCTCACCTTTACTAAGTAAATTGTAAATAAATAAATAAATAAATAAATAAATAAATAAAGGCATAAATAGGAGGAGATCAGTGGTCTAGCTGGCATTAGACTCAGGGAAAGGTCAATTTTGGCTAGGAGGTGGATGATGATGAAAGCCTGGTAGATGTCAGATGTGTTTGCCCAAGAGAGATGATGGGCTAAGAAAGTTCAAGCCAAACAGTTGGGTGTCTCAATGTTTCTCATTTACTGATCAGAACCATTGGATGCCTGGGAGAGATAAGTTTTGCAAGCACTGGCAGAAAGTTTGTGGGACTTATTAAGAGCCTATTGTTCTTGGTTGTCTGCCAGCACTCCTCAGACCGATTATCAAAAAGGGGATTGAAAATAAAACAGCCAACATTATAATGCCGTTATACAAAACAATAGTAAGGCCCCACCTGAGTATTGTGTACAAGTCCTCACTCTCAAGAAAGACATAGTGGAACTGGAAAAGGTGCAGAAGAGAGCATCCAAAATGATTACTGGGCTGGGGCACTCACCTATGAAGAAAGGCTAAAACAATTGGGCCTCTTTAGTCTGGAAAAAGGCGCTGAGGGGGATATTTGAGACATACAAAATAATGCAGGGTATGAGTAAAGGGATAGAGGGAAGCTCGGTGGTCAAAATACCAGAACTAGGGGACATACACTCAAATTGAGTGCTGGGAGAGTAAGAACTGACAAAAGAAAATATTTTTTCACCCAGAGGTGGATGTCTCTGGAACTCCCTGCCACAGGATGTGTAGATGGCATCTGGCCTGGATGCCTTCAAAAGGATGATTGGACAGATTCCTAGAGGAAAAGTCCATCACGGGTTACAAACCATGATGGAGATGTGCAATCTCAATGTTTAAACCAGGGTACTGAAGGGCCAGATGCACTGGATGCCTCAGGAGACAGATATCTTTTCTCATGCGCTCCCAAAAGTTCTGGTGGGACTTAGATAAGAGGAAGCTGTTCTTGGGCCTTTGTCTGATCCAGCATGGCTCTCCTTAAGTTCTTATGTTCTTATGTTCTTAACAACCTGGACAAGCCTGATGACCAGCTTCAGCCCGCCGTGGTGATTTAATGTGACAAATCACTTGCACGTTTTTCTGTTGGGCCCATAGATGCTGGTGGCTGCTCTTCTGGGAACCGAGATGTACCATGATTCCATTAAAAATAATGGGAGACATTTCATGTTTTGCATCAACTTATGCAACATTTAATGTATGCAGTTTTCTAGAAACTGGTGTCTTCTTGATGATGCATCTGCTCCTTTAGGGGTGACATGTGAGTGGCCATCCCATTGCCCATCCCTGTTTCATGGACACAGCAATGGGGCCTATTACTTCCACTGAGAAGAAACAAGAAATATTGTAGCTAGAGAGTTCTAGAGCAGTAGATCCGGAAGGGCATTATCATGCTTTAGGAGAGAATCTTAAGTCCTGCATCAAATCACAAACTGCAGAATGGAGCAGTGACAGTTCTGATGGTGTTAAACACCTATAACTGTATAATGTAATGCAGATGCATGCTTAGGTGTCATTCTAAGATGTAGGTGGTTTCAACAATCATTCAGCTCCTCTCTGGAAGACCAGGCACCATGCAATACTGGAAGGAATACACAGGCATTCTTGTGTTCAGGAATATTTGTTTTTGTTTATTTGCTCATTTACTATTTATCTCTTGCCTTGCCTCCTCAGCTGTTACTTCACTTCCCTCTCATCGCTGTTCGCAGTCCCGCTTGGGACCAGTACGAGGAAATCTTACCGCACGTCCATTGCATGACAACAAGAGTTCGTCCCGACCACGCCCCCTGAACTGAGATTAAAGCGTGATGAGCCATACCGCTCCCTGGGTTTGGGAATCTGCTTGTCTCACTTCTCATTCTGAGATGAGTGCCTGTGAAGTAAGGCTCGTCACGCAACATTCCATTCTCCATCTAGTGGCAGGAGTGCGAAGTGCCATTCATCAGTACATTCCCTATGGAGTCAGCAAACTGAGAGCGAAGACTGAGAATTTCAGATGTTGTCATGAAACAAGGACGTGCAGTAACAGTCATCAAGGTACCATCAGTCATGCCCATGAGTACACGGGAACAGGGACAGTACCGGGACAAGACCACGTGACTGCAAGCGACATGATCATGAAATGAACATCAACTCAGAACAAGGAAGGATGTGAAGTAACTGTCCTCCTTACTATTTAATGCTCACAAGTATCAGGATCTACACAGTTTGAATGGAGAGAGAGAGACTGGACAAAGCCACCCAGTGAGTATCATGGATAGCTGGGAACTAGAATGCAGATAAGCACCTGTGAGGTAGGTACTGGAAGATGGAGATGATCTGTGTATGTTCCGAAGGGCAGCAAGAAGAAGGCAGCTACTGCTGGCTTGTTGGCATAAAGACACATAGGTCCTTGCGTGAACCATGCAGCTATTAACGCTGCATGGATGAAGTTTCCTTCCATGGGCAAAGCAAATCTTTCAGGCACTGCTTGCCTCTGCTTAACAGAGATTTCTCCAGGACCAGTGTGTGAGAGTGAAAACTGTTGGTCTGAAGGATGCAACTACATGCTTCAGCATGCCGAAGCTGTCTTGTCTCGATGATGGTGGGGAGAATTACTATGCTTTTCAGAACAATAATACCAGAGCTTTTGGTGCTCTCTTTAGCAAATTACTACAATCCAGAATCGTCCTGTGTTTCTGCCTTAATGCGACTCACAGCAGGTTTCAAGTACTCGTCCTCAACCCATGACGAAGGATCCACTCCCTTTTTAATTCCCAGCCTGGCTGCTCTTTCGTTTTTTGCCGAATATTAGGGGTTCCCCCTGGTGACTAACTGGATGCCTGTCAAGTCCCGTGGCGCTTTGGCTGAGGCTGCAAGAGAGAAAGCTGGCCTTTGGATTTGACATGTGCCATTTCTTTCAGGGATCTGCATCACCTTGTAGTTCCTGTGATCGTTGTTTCAAGCAGCATCTGGACCAAGGAGAGATGCACTTTGGGAGGAGGCTCAGAACTGCCCCGGGTGGTCCATGTGGGTGTCCCCATCTTTCGCATGGAATTCTTCAGGCATGACACAGAAAAAGGGAGAAACAAACAAATAGAACTGAAAGTCTACCTCCACTTAAGGGGTGGGAGAAAAGACATGAATAAGTGATAAAATTTGGATGCATTAGGGGTTTATGGCCCATTTGAAAATGGTATTGCCTCTATTTGGGGTTTCTAGGAGTATATAATCCTTTTCATTCATTCATTCATTCATTCATTCATTCATTCATTCTATGGATGGGCACAAAATGAAAGACAAAATGCTGCTTCGTCTCTTTGTTACGTAATGAAACGCAATGAAACAAAATGAAATGAGGAAGCAACAATTCATTACAAATGAAATGAAATGGTTTTTTTTTTTTTTTTTTTTTTGTAAAAATGAACCATTTTGTTCCATCTGTAAAATACCTCCCTTACCTGATGGGCTCAGAGGTCCTGTTGCCTCCGCTGCTGCTATGGCCATGTGGGCACCACCACCACCGAGGACCCAGGCCTGCAAGGGTGAGCCAGGCCACATGGGCACCACAGCCACCGCAGAGGACACTGGGTGATGAGGGTGAGCGAGGCCACTGGGAGCACCTGAGGCTGCTGCTGCCCCCTACTAGTGCCAACAAGAACAAGCGAGTCCACCGGGAGCACTGGGGTGACAGCCGCCAGAGTCCGGAAAGAGGAGGAGGAGGAGGGGGTGAGCACAAGCCCCCAGAGGAATGAAACATTTTGTTATTGTTTTGTTTTGTATGATTTCTCCCCCAAAAAAAAATGTATGAAACGGAATGAAACAAAACACGGGGGGACATTTTGTGATCATTCCCAATTCATTCAGTTCATGTGTTCATTCATTCATTCGTTCATTCACTTTATTATTCATTCGTTCATTTGTTTGTCCATTTGTTTCTTCAATACCCCGCTTTCTCCCCATGAAGGAACCCAAGACGGTATACCACAGCTTTAAAAGCCCACATTATTTAAAACCAGAATGGATTCAAACACAAATGTTAAAACACATGGGGATGTATGACAACATTTAAGACATCAGTATTGTTTTTAAAAAATTAAGATAAATCTAAGATAACGATGATGGAAAAATAGAATACAATGTGTGTGTATTTAGAAAAGTTGTTGATGTGGAAATTACATTTTATTTCAAACAGGATGGCTCAGAATCCTCGCTTTGCCTTCTGTAAGTAATACGACTCCATCTGTGTTTGCACTTCTCCCTTGATTGATAGCCCGACATCCTTTGAAAGGATGCTCTCAAGATTTCAAAGCCTTTGGGGAGAAGGTGATCCAAGGATTGCAGGATTGCCTGAAAGTGGAAAGGGAAAGCTCAGATATTTCTGTATTGCTTACATGTTTGCCAAGGGTTGCAATTTTTTTCAGTCTTAGTTCTAGTGCAGCGAAATGACTTAGAGTAGGCACGTCCACTGTCTTCAGACAAATATTCAGGAACCAGCCAAATCAGGAATGATTTTGTTTTCTACATGAAGCTGCTGGAGATGGAAAAGTCCATCCTAGGTTACAAACCATGAAGGAGATGTGTAATCTCCATCCTTAATACCAGGGTATTTCAAGGACCAGATGTAGGGGAATGGTATCAGGAGACAGAGATCTAGTCTTGTGTGCTCCCAGAGGCATCTGGTGGGACCACTGTGAGATACAGGAAGCTGGACTAGATGGGCCTTTGGCCTGATCCAAAATGACTCTTTTTATGTTCTTATGTTCTTAAAAGTTTTGGGGTTCAGTATCACCAGAACTCCAATGAGACCCAACTCTACCTCTCATTTCTATCTAAATCCAAATACAGTGGTACCTCAACGTATGAATTTAATCCATTCTGAATGCATGCTCTTAAGCCAAACTACTCTTAAGTTGGGGTACCTATCTAAACAATTGAAGAAATAAGTTACAAAAATAAAAAAGATTAAAAAATTGTAAGTCAAGCAGACCATATCTAAAATTTGTAAGGCAGCAGTTAAAATGCCAACAGTTTTCTGCTCTTAAGTCGAATTGATCTTAAGTCAAGCTGCTCTTAAGTCGGGGTACCACTGTAAGCTGCTTTAGTTCTAGAGATTAGTATCAGGTGCCAGTAATGGCCTGGATGATGATAAATAAATGGAAACTTCATCCAGAGAAAAGAGGGCGGCTCCTGGCCAGTCAAAAGACAGGTGAAGGAATCAGGGATTTGATCTGTGCTGGATGGGGGTTACACTTTTACTGAAAACATAGGTGCACAGTTTCAAGGTCCTCCTGGGTTCATTTCTGAGCTTGGATGCCCAGTTTTTGCCAATAAGCAGGGGTGGACAATAAAAATGTGTGCACCAGCTACATGCCTTGCTGGAGAGATCTGATCTGGCCATAGTGACATATGCCTTAGTTCCAGCTGTGTAGGATTCCTATAACATGTTCTCTGTGCAGGGCTACCTTTGGAAAGTGTTCATAAATCCCAGTGGGTTCAAAATGTGATAGCCAGATTGTTAATGGGGGCTGGTTACAGGGAACATATTGTTCCCCTATTACAGTAGCTCCACCAGCTGCCATCCTGATTCTGGGCACAATTCAAAGTTCCGTATATAAATTAGAAAGCTCTAAATGACTTGGGTCCAAGCTGTATCAAGGACTGCATCTTCCTGTATGGCTTGCCCGGGTACTAAGATCATCTGGGAAGGCCTTACTCTTGATCCCACCACCCTCACGTGCATTTGGTGGTGGTGGTGGGGTCACAGGCACGGGCCTTCTCTGTTGCTGCTCTCAGACTCTGAAATCACCCCCATAGGAGGCCAAGTTGGCCCCATCTTTGCTGTCCTTCCACAAGTTGACAGAGCCTTTTATCTTCAGGTAAGCTTTCCTTAAATGTCTGGTTAACTTACTTCTTTTTTAAAGGAATCATTTTATTCTGTGTTTTACTTGTGTTTTTAATCTTGCTCATATTGTTAGTTTTAATATATGTATGGCTGATAAAACAGCATACAGGAAGCACAGAAGCACTGGATAGTAGAAAGAGGTAGAAAGATTCAACCAACCTATTCAGTGCTTCAAACTTTTCAGTCAGGCAGCAGTCATCCTGGTTGGCATGAGTTATTTTGTTTCATGGAAAACAGAGAGAGAGACATAGACGGGGTGGCTATTTTTTGCACTTTATTCAAAAATGCTTCACCCCTTTGTCAGCTGGAAGAATGTTCCAACACATCACAACACGAAGATTTCCACCCCTAGTTTAATAGATAGTTTTCTGTGCATTGGAAATTCAAATGTTTCTTGGGTGAAGATTAGATTATTTGCTTGGGGGAGGCCATCTGTTTGAACAAAAAGAGGATCCCAGAAAGACGCATCATTTATGGTCCACAGGCAATCCAGGATGTATGGACAAGACAAAGACATTGGATCTTGTTCTGAAATCAGATGCTACTGATTCAGATGCTACCAGTTCACATCCTCTCATGGACTGCACTGCACAGCGTCTCAGTGGCCAGAAGGGTTCTCGAAGGTATTCCTCACTACTGTGTGGGACTTTTTCTCCCCTGTATACCCACTTTGACTGATTTTGTTTTGGCTGTGACAGCTGGAGTACTGTGTGTGTAGAGATAAACTCTTCTTCTTCTTCCCACTTGGTGTCAGACTCTATTTTTGCTTTTTCCTTCCATTTTGCATGGTCACAGGCCTTATGGAATGAATGATACTGAAGAAGAAGAAGAAGAAGAAGAAGAAGAAGAAGAAGAAGAAGAAGAAGAAGAAGAAGAAGAAGAAGAAGAAGAAGAAGGACGTCATCGTCATCATCGTCATCGTCATCATCATCATCATCATCATCATCATCATCATCATCATCATCATCATCATCATCATCATCATTATGATGGCAGCTCAAGATCAAGCCTTAAGAACAAATGCCATAAAGGTGAAAATTGATAAATCTTCAAAAGTTAATAAAAGTCGATTAATGCAAAGAAAATGAAGAAACTCTAAATCACATCATCACCTGTTGCCCCAAAATCACTCAGACTGATTATTTAGTCTGTCATAATAAAGTAGCAGCAATGATCCACTGGAACATATGTAAAACTTTCAACTGTGCGATCGCGCTGCCTACCTGATCATTTTCTAAGGGCTCCTGCTGAGCTGTCACTAGCGGGACCCCTTTAAACCTGGCCCAGTCTTACCAAAGAGTCACCCTGGTGCCAACTAGGCCAGGTTTAAAGGGCTCCAGCCATTGACAGCTCGGCAGGAGCCCTTTGAAAATGATGAAACGAAACGGTTCTTTTCAATGCAAAAACAACTGTTTTGTTTTGTCTATAACAAAATGCTCCTTCTCATTTTCGCTTTATTTTGTTTCGTTACGTAATGATATGACAAAACAGCATTTCATTTTTTTTGTTTCCTGCCCATTGTTATTATTTCTGCCTCCATCTCATGGCCATTTCTGGTTTTACATGGAGAAAGAGACTTTTGGGTACTTGGTGGCATATAAGCTGTAAAAATAAAATAAATAAATAAATAAAATACTTTTTTTCAGATTCTTTTTTAAAATCATGCAATTATAGTGTCCCCAATTACTCCAGACCCCACCTGGAGGACTGTGTCCAGTTCTGTGTGGCTCAATTTAGAAAGGATGTTGACAACCTCGACTGGGTGCAGAGGAGGGCAACCAGGATGTTTGAAGGTCTGGAGGAAATGTCTTATGAGAAATGGCTTAGGGAACTGGGAATGTTTAGCCTCTCTAAAATAAGACTGAGGGGAAATATGGTAGCTATGTTTAAATAGTTGAAAGGATATCATATTGAAGAGGGAACAGGTTTATTTCCCATGGCTTCAGAGACTAGGACTCGGGGCAATGGTTTCAAGCTACAGGAAAAGAGACTCCATTTGAACATTAGGAAGAACGTCATGACAGATAGAGCTGTTCAGCAGTGGAATATGCTGCCACAAAGGGTGGTGGAGTCTCTTTCTTTGGAGGTTTTTAAGCAGAGGCTGGATAGCCATCTGTCGGAAATAGACATGGGCACGACTTGGCGAAATTGTTGTTTCCGGTTTCGGATATCGTTTCCATTACATAATGGAAACAGTAACAACAATTAAGGTGTCAGAACTCGAACTTGAACCGAAAAAAGAAAAATTGGGTCTGATTTGTCGTTGTCGTTCCTGGCATTGCGCGGCGATCGCGCGATGCCAAGCGGCACAGAAAAAAAGTTTAAAAAAATAAAAAAAACCAATTTCTGGCCAAAAAAGCAGGCGAAAATATGCCTGCCTGAGGGCACCTACCAGAGGGGTGGTTTCTGGGCGGGGGGGTCCCCAGCCTTCCCCCTCTCCTGTCCTGGGCTGCTGGTACTGGGCTGGGAGGGGGCATCCTCGGTGTCTCCATTTGCCATGCGGCGTGGGGGGATCCAAAATGGCATCCGCAATATTTTATTTGGAATCGTGGTCCAAAAAACCACCAAAGCACCACAGAAACATGCGAAAATTAGCTATTTTAAATGCTTGAATTTTTACAGTAGCAGCAGTGGGTTTTTTATAGCAGTAAAAGGTCGCACTGATTTTATTTTATTTTATTTTTATTCTTATTTTTTTACACCTGTGCAATGATGGGCTGGCCATGGGAGTGGACCATGCAAATTTTAGGACCCATTCTACCAATCGCATGGCCAGGTTTTGACTGACACTTCTGGATGTGCAGGAGGGCATAAAAAGCCGAGGCACTCCCAGAAGAGTCGCAGTCCGGGCTTGGATGTGGGTGGGAGAGGGCTGTGTGTAGCTGGCTGCTGTGCTAGACTAGTTTCGATTTCGTGGAGCCTTTAGATTTCAGTTAGGCAGGCAGGGAGGGAATTGATTCAATTGAATTTTTAGGAAATAATAACAATTCCTTTCATTCTCTGTCTGCTGTGGGGAATAGCAACACAGTTTATTCTTTTTTTATTCTCTTGCAGTTTGTTAGGATTTCTTTTCTGATAGTGCTTCAAAGGGGGGGAGGTTTGAGTGGGAGGGGAGGTGTGGATTTATTTCAAAAATTTCATTTGCTTGGTGGCAAGCCAAGGTCCTTTCATACCCTGCCTGGAGCTCTGCTGTGGGTGCACTGCCCACTTTGTTTGCAAAAATTGCAATTGCTTTATTCGATGCAGTCTTGTGCAGCAAGTCAGTTTAAAGTGTTTTCTGCCTGCTCTGGGTCATTGCGGGACCCGCGCCCGCCGCCCGTGCGCCCGCCCCTCCCCCCTGCCGCTGCCACCACCCGCCCATGCCCCCACCACCACCCCGCCCGCCGCCTCTGCGCCGCGGGCCACTCGCTGGAACGTCAAATCGCGCGAAATCGTGGCGGCGGTAACGACAAACGACACGACAAAACAACAAATTTTAAATTTTTTTGCAAAAAACGGAAACAACCCGAAACGGACCCGTCCCGAAAAACAACAACTCGAAAAAAATTCTGGTCGTGCCCATCTCTAGTCGGAAATACTGTGATGGGGGTTCCTGCATGGCAGGGGGTTGGACTAGAAAGCCCTTGAGGTCTCTTCCAAATCTATGATTCTATGATTCTATTATTCTATCCACAGTTTTCAGCATCTGTGGGGGTGAATTGGTACCAATCATCCATGGATGTGGGCATCCTACTAGATTTCCTTTTTAGTGCAAAGAAACATGCAGAGAGAACCACTAAGTGTCAAAATGCTTGGTTTGGATGCTTCTTGGACAACTTATTTTACTCACAAAAATACCTTGTTCCATTGTCTGTCAATGTTATTCTGAGTCACGTACAAATACTGTAGTGTGGGGTTCCAAGATAGAAGTCATAATCCACAACCTTTAATACAATAAATGACCCTACCTGGAGGTAAACATCCTTAATATCTTGGATGCACAGAAAAGGGAAAGTATCAAAAGAAAAATTAAAAGCATGAGCTATTTGCCTTTATAGCCAGAACCTGGATATTGCTGCTAATAGATTAATTAGTTCTCTATGCATTGCTGATTAGGCTAAGAGAAGTCATAAATATTTATGCCTTCCCTTTGAATCATATTCTAAGCCAAGAAAGAGGGGGGAATTAATGGCAAACTCCTTTTTCTAAGTTCAACTGATTTACATGCTCCAGCCAGTAATGGGGAGGTTTTATAAAATGTGGTTTCTATAGTAACAAGGCAACCTTACTTATCAACTGCAATGGCTGTATTATCATAATGGACCAATTATCACACCCTTAGAGTTTTCTGTTTCTTTCTTTATTTACTTACTTTCCATCTTACTTGTGCTTCTCGGAGCTTTAAACTGATCCAGAGGGATTGGTTAAAATGTGCATCTCTGTTGTAGCTGTGAGTGTTGTTGAAGGAGAACAGCAAAGTTCCATGGTAACATCCTTTTATAATGGCTGCCCCGCACCGCCTTGTGTGGCGCAGGGGCAGCTTTGCCTGCTGACCGAAGGCAGGCGATGGTTGGCTATGCTGCTGGCGTAAGTTTACGCCATTGGCGCGGCCATATAAGGGACGGCCGCGCCCCCGCCAACCATCGCCTGCCCGTTTAGAGCCAGATCCCCGCCCTCCCTCCACTATTTGAATGTGCTGGTGATGCTTGGCTGGTCACCTGTTGGGGCCGGATGGGAATTTTTGACTGGTACTCTGACTGGCCGTGAGTGGCAGCGTGTTTTCACCCATCCCACTATACACATGTTGGAGAAGGGCTCTAGCCAATTTGGCTGGTAGCACAATATATAACATTGATCAACAGATCCCTACTCGATATTAATAGCTCCAAGGTCCTCGGCAGTCCTCAATTAATAAATTAGATTAGGTAGTTGAGTTGCTATAATTAACAACCCCAACATAATCAAGAGGGCTGCCAACAATTGGGAAACTGGGGGATGCCCGATATTATTCAGGCATCCTCCATGCGGCCTATAACAGGCCTGCAATAAAGTCCGGCAGCAATGGGACCTAATAAATTCAATCTCCTGAACTTATTGCGCTACATCACAGACCCTCCTTAAAAGTTAATGCAGTTAATGCAGTTAATACCCTGTTGTGTGGTTAATAAATTGTGGCCCTGTTTAAACCAAGACAAACGTGTGTCGCTTCGTTATTTCGGCCTAGCTTGGCAAAGGGTGACCTTCCAGATGGTAACTTCTAGCTATCATGTCTGTGAAGATTCTCACTCTGGAAGTTGAGTCATGGCTACTGGACTTCTTTTTTGAGAGATAGAAACATTTATCTGCTCATCCAAACAGCTTCATCAGTCTGAATACAGCTAGTGCGAGTCCTCCATCTATCTTCTTTGTCTAATATGTGTACACACAAAGGCAGAGACTTGTCCACTGGATCCGATACCAAACCATAAAAGGAGCAATATAGTATATGCGGTCCAATGCAGTGAGGAGTGTTCAGGCCTCTACATTGGATAAACTTAACAGCCATTAAACAGAAGGATGGCCCAACAAAGAAGGGGCAACAGCTCAGGACCAGAATCAGCAGTACACCTCCATTTGAAGGTCAAAGGGCACTCTTTCAAAGATGAGGATGTACGCATATTAGACAAAGAAGAGAGGTGGTTTGAGAGAGGAGTAAGGGAAGCCATTCATGTGAGCATTGAAAACCCCTCCCTCAACAGAGGTGGTGGGCTCCGGCATAGTCTATCTGCTACTTATCAGGGTGTGCTTTCCAAAGTACCCAGACAAATCAAAAAGCCTTCCCCACCAAGACCATAGCTAACGACCCATACTTGATAGGTTTCAGCACCTTAGGGCCTTTTCACACGACCCCTAAGATCCGCTGGCCACTTAAATTCAGACCAGGGATCTTGGGGTTCAGGGTCCTAACGTCCTTGCTCCTGTCTGCGTGAGGGGAGGGAGGAAAAAAGAGAGGAAAAAATGCAGGCTCACCTCCAAAGCTGCCCAGAGCCCCGTCATTGTCTTGGTTCCTTCTCTTCTGTTTTTTTTTTTTTTTGTCTCCCGCCCCTTCTCTTAAAAGGGCGGGAGGCAAAAAAACCCCCAGAAGTGAGGAGAGCACCGCACTCACCAGATTAAATCCGGACCTGGGGATTTTCACCCTCCTAGAGCAGGTACAAGAAAAGTGCGCTGGGACGTGCTTAGGTGGGCGTGGTCGCACTTAATTTCCTGCAAACTCCGGAGCTGGTGGGGAAACAATTGTAAGCTCCGGAGCTGGCAGCCATTTGCTGCGGAGTTTAGGGTTCGTGTACAAATACCCATAGGCCATTGTTCACCTTAAGGGTATGGATACTATTGTCTCCCTAATGAATCTATTCAGGCCATTGTCCATCTTATGAGCCTAACTCAGATCAGGGTGACAAGAGTTCAAATCTGACTATAAGATGGAGGACTCGCACTAGCTGTATTCAGACTGATGGAGCTGTTTGGATGAGCAGCGAAATGTTTCTATCTCTCAAAAAAGGAGTCCAGTAGCCATGACTCAACTTCCAGATGTTCTAGCTATCATCTTCCCCAGATTTGTCCTTCCGACAATATCTTGTTCCGGCATTTCCAGCTCATATACCACAACAATTGTTTCTCTTCTTGATCCCCAGTTCTTCCTTGATTTTCTTCATCTCACCCTCTCATCATAGCGACAAGACTTTTGCCACCCCTTAAAAAGGAAAAAGGAAACCGAGAGGGGATTTATTTTATTTTATTTATTTTTGTATTTGTTAACCGCCTGATTTTCCCAAAGGAACTCAGGGCGGTGTACAACATGTTGCAAGAACAACTTGCTCAAACATACAACATGATGCATCAACAAATCAAATACAATAATATGAAATAATCATTAATGTAACAGTATAATAAAAAAACAAATGTAATAAGATAAAAATATGCAAGCTGCATCAGCAGCCAAACTACAGAAACAAACACCGGCAAGACAAGTAAAAAAAAAAAAACTGCAGACAGATGAGCTAAAAACAAGCCACTGAAACCCCAAAGACTACCCCAAACATTCCCTAAAGAGCAAGGTCTTCAATGTCCTTCTAAAAGCCAGCAGTGAGTCCAACGGCCTGATCTTGGCCACCAGTTTGTTCCCAAGGTGTCGGGGCAGCCACCGAGAATGCCCAATTCCGAGTTGAAACCCTTTGGGCCTCTCTAGGTGTGGCCACCTGAAGTGATAGGGAAAGAGAAGCTCTGGTCGGCCTGGACACCGATACCCTCTGGGAGATATGATAGCTATGTTTAAATATGTGAAAGGATGTCACTTTGAAGAAGGGACTGATTTGTTTTCCATGGCTTCAGAGACTAGGACATGGGGCAACAGTCTCAAACTACAGGAAAAGAGATTCAATTTAAATATTAGGAAGAATTTCATGACAGTTAGAGCTGTTTGTCAGTAGAATATGCTGCCATGGAGGGTGATGGAGTCTCCTTCTCTGGAGGTTTTTAAGAAGAGGCTGGATGGCCATCTTTTGGGAGTCCTGTGATGGGGGTTTCTACATGGCAGGGGGTTGGACTGGATGTCCCTTGAGGTTTCTTCCAACTCTATTGATTCATCCAGCACAAGTTCCTGCAAGCTCCAGCCCATCTCTTTCAGGCAGGGGACTGGGCTGTAGTTCTGACCTGCTGTCAAGTTGCTTCCAGCTATGGGGCTAGCCTGTGAATGAGTGATCTCCAACATTTCCTGGCTTCAGCCATCCTGCTCAGCTCTTGCCAGGCTAGTCAGCAATAACGAGGCGACACACGTTGGGCTTGGTTAAACACGGGCCACAATTTATTAATTGTAATAACTGGTAATAACTTTATTAACTGAACAGTAACTTTATTGGAGGGTCTGTGACGTAGCGCAATGAAGTCACTAGTTGTTATTATTAATAAAGGTCCATTATCTCCAATAATTTATTGCAGCCGATTACGGATGCAATGAGGATACCAGATTGTTTGGGCATCCCCCATTACCAATTTCTTGGCAGTCCCCCTGTTATTGTTGGGGTTATATTACCTGCACCCTATCATCTACCTGATCTACTTATTAGAATGGGACTGCCGAGGACCTTGATTATTTATAAGGCACTGTATGATATTTAATATTATATTGCGCTACCCGCCAATTGTGACCAAGGGGAATAACAACCCGTCGCCACATGTGAATGATGGGATGGGCGAAAACACGCCGCCACTCAAGGCCAATCGGAGTGGCGGTCAAAAATTCCCATCCGGCCCCGAAGCGACCAGCAAAGCATCATCATCACATAATAAAGAGTGGCGGGCGGGTGGGGAATCGTCCGACTGAGAGGCAGCCGGTGGGGTGGGCGTGGCCAAGCCTTATATGGCCACGCAACCGGCGTAAACTACGCCAATTGCGCAGCCCACCCACCGCCTGCCAGCTGACAGCCGGCAAAAACCTCCCCTGCGCCCCACTAGGAGACGCGGGGAGGCGTTGTGAATGCAAGCGTTGTGGAAGATGGTACCTCTTTTATTTGATCCTCCGCTTTACCCGCTACCTTGTTGGATGTAGACCACAGAGCATTTAAATGTGCCATCCTTAAAAGATTGAAGAAGAATGGACAAACATTGAAAAGGAATCCAAATACTTTAATAATTGTCAACCATGTTAAACTCCTGAAGGGTGTTGTTGGTTTGAGATGTATTATGTTATGGTACTTATTATGTACTACAAAGCACCCAGAGAAACATATGTGTGATCAGTGTCACTAATCACCAATCTGTGATTCATTTATTCTTTTCTACAGGACTTGCTTGTTTTTTTGACAGTTTACATGGATCTTTTTTTTAAATGCCAGAGTGGATTTAGCTATGCATTTTCTCCTTGGTAGGGATTGGCACTAGGCATCACCAGGAATCTAGAGATCTGTAACAGTAGCAATGGATATGCTTCTACTGTAGAGGTGTCCAAACATTTTGCAAGGAGGGCCAGATTTGCTGAGGTGAAAATGTGTGTGGGCTAACCATTCAGCCCGAAGAGGGGAGAAATGGCATGATCTGTGCACATCTGCAACAGCTGCAAATGCTCCGGTTTCAAGATGCCCAAGAGCCCAGCAGCTGTTGAACAGCCTAGGAATTGGCCCACACGCACCTAAGATGCAGCACTGCTCACATATGCTTCCCTTTCCCTCCCTTGCAAGGAGGTAAGGAAGACACTGCAGCAACAGAGCCTGGAGTGGGTAGGCAGGGCGGGTGGCTGAGGGGATGGACGGAGGCAGGGAGGGCAGGCAAAACAAAAAACCGCAAGGGAAGGGCCAACAGGCAGGAATGAATGATAGGCTGAGCTGGCAGGGAGAAGAGGCTGAGGATCAATCAAAATTTTAAATTGGGCCGCATATGGCCCCCGGGCCGGACTTTGGACATGCCTGTTCTACTGCATTTCCTTGAGGAACTTAAATAGAGCTATGATGATTATGATATCAGGCCCATAGTACGGTTTTTCCTTTGTGATTCAGGAGGTTGCCTATCTCTTTCTGGTACAGATCAATGTCCCCAACAAGTAGCTGGTTTGAGATTGCTATTATTCTGAGTTCAAAAGGGAAGAAAAGGTAAAATTTAATGCACAAACTGGTGTCAACCCCAGGCCCTTGAGACCATCTATGAAGGCTGAGATGGAATCCTCAGAACACCCAACTGTGCTGGTGGGAATATTCTGGGTATTGCACTTTTAAAAATAACTTTTCTTCTTCTCTGCTTCCTAATTGTGTGGAACAGGTGCTTCACAGCCTTGATTTATATCAAAAAGTACAGAACCAACATGAATACATACACAAATTTATCACCAGACTGCCCAATGGGTATGGAAAGTGTAGCAACACATTCAGAATCATGTTATCACCAACATCAAGACTCCTGCTGCCATCTTATTTTCATCCTACTATATTACACTTTTTCTTCCCACATGTTCCTATTGTATCTGAGATAACCAGATTGCCATTTTTATACTGATGCTCTTCTTAGCTCGCACATCTTTTTCAGCAAATTGTCGAAAGCGACCAAATTCCATAACAATCTGATGAGACTAAATTGTTCCATCCTCTAATCATCATTCTTTTTTTTCAAATGTTCCATCCTCTAATCATCATTCATTTTTTTTTCAAATGAGCTACCCTAAAGGCCAGCTCATTAACCAGCTACTTGCATGTAAACTGAGGGCACCTCTCCTGAATTTTGCCCCTGACCACTTGGAATGGCAGTTATAAAGGCACTCAGGCTTTGCCAATTGCCACTATAGAAACAGCAAAGGGAGAAGCTCTGGCAATTGTGCCTCACGGTTCTAGTATCCCTTCAGATGTACAAGTGGTACCTTGTATAAAGGAATTAATTTGTTCCAAATGAAATTCTGTTAAGCAAATTTTCCTTTGTACTAATTTCCCATAGGAATACATTGAAAATGGATTAATCCCTAATCGTGACCACTTTTCTGTTGTAAAGATTTGCCCCTTAGGCAATAGAGATGGACACGAAACAAACAATTTTTCATTTCCATTTTCATTTTTTGTTTCGTTACGCAATGAAATGACAAATGAATTTTGTCTCCAAAATGAAACGAAACGAACAGAAACACCGGAAATTTTGTCGTGCGTTTCATTTCCGTTACTGCAATACAGTGAACTGCTTTAATGCTAAATAACTGGTAACGAAATGGTAATGAAACAAACGAAAACAAAAATGATTTTTTGCAAAAATTCGCAAAAAAGGAAACAAACCAAAACGGACCCTCCAAACGACAAACGACAAATGAAACATCATTTTTTTTATTCATGCCCATCTCTATTAGGCAATTCTGTTAAGTGATTTCCCCCTATCTCTGGATTTTTTCCTTTAAGAAGATTTTCTGTTAAACAAACCACTTGTTATGCGAGGGTTCTCTGTATTTCCATTCATATCAGGCTTGAAGCTTCAGACTTTTGGAGTCCCGTCTCTCTGGAAGAAATGGCACTGCTTGTTTTCTTACCAAAATGCATTATTACTGAGGACAACTGAAAGCTGGAAGTGCGAAATAGGGATTTCTTGCTCCATCAACCTTCTGCAGCTATAGCTCTTCGCCTTTCCCGAAACATATCTGATGTCCCTGTGTTTTTCATGATCTGTGATAGTAGCGGCAGTGGTGATGATGACTATGTGATATTATTAGGATCACAGAATTGAAGGGGACCCCAAGGTTTATCAAGTCCATCTACAAGGAAGGAGGAGCCTCACAGCTAAACTATCTCCAGTAGATTGAAGTTGAATCTGTTCTTAAAAATCTCAACTGATGGAGAGTCCACCCCCTCTGAGATAGTCCACTCCAAGGTTGAGCAGATCATGGTGTCAGTAAATTCATTCTAATTTTTGCCTAATTGCCTTTCTCATAACTTGAATCCATTACTTCAGGTCTTACCACTATGGCAGGCATGTCCAAACTTTGGCCCTCCAGATGTTTTGGACCACAACTCCCACAGTCCTTTGCCATTGGGAATACAGGCTTGGAATTCTGGGAGCAGTGGTCCAAAACATCAAGAGGGCCAAAGTTTGGTCATGCCTGCACTATGGAAAACAAGCATTGGGTGGGGGAAACTGGGGCTTTTTGATTTTTTTTTTGCCCCCCCGAAGCATGTGTTGATCAGCTGGTTTGTGGGGCTTTGAGTGGCAAAAAAAGTTTTAACAACCCACGGTTTTTCTCCAATGGGAGAGAGAAGAAACTGGTTTTTTAAAAAGTCTTCACTGCAATCAGTGGTTTCTCCACTGAGCATGGTTGGGATGCCAGCTTGGGTTTCTCGCGCTGGTCTCCCGACCATGTTCAGAGGGATGCAGCCAAGCTGTCAATAGCTGGAACCTTTTAAAATGGCCCAATCGGCACCAGGGGATCCCCTGGAGCCCTCTGAAAATGGTCGGGTTGGCAGCACAATCGCCCAGAAATGCCCACCCGACCGTTTTCAGAGGGCTACTGCCTGCCAAGCTGTCATTGGATGGGCCTCTTTACAAATGGCCCAGACAGCATCAGGGGGATCCCCTGGTGCTGACTGGGACATATTTAAAGGGCTCTAGACGATGACAGATCAGGAGCTGAAAATGGTTGGGTCAGCAGCGTGAGAGCCCCGAATTGCCCACCCGACCTTTTTCAGGGGGCTCCTGCCCAGTTATCATCATCAGGGCCCCTTTAAAAATGGCCCAATCCACACCGTGGGGATCCTCGTGAAGTTGGGGATCAGGTGGCGAAAAGGGTGGGATTTGTGAACTTTCTTTTTGCTGCCCGAAGCACCGCGTTCCAGCTGATCACTGTTTGGGGTGGAAAAACAAGTTGCACAAGCACCACACACTACACACTACATTAAACAAAAAAATGAAAAAAGGAAAAATGATTTAAAATAAAGAATTCATTTCGTATGAAATGAACCCTCCTCCCCAAACGAAAAACAAAACAAAACAAAATGCAATTTTTCTGTTTCATGCCCATCTCTACTAGTAGATCATCAAATCTAGCTCCTGCCAAGGGGGCCCAGTGGCAAATCAACCTCTGGCTCAGCAGCCAGATGTGCTAACCACTGGAATAGAGACATGCATGCTTTGTGCCTTAGAAAGTCATTTAGTCATATACCCTATTATTTATATTTATCTTTGTAACTATTGACCACCCGATTTTCCCATAGCGAACTCTGGGTGGTGTGCAACACATCACCAAATAGCAACTACCCGAGTACAACCCCAATACATACCGAAGCACAAAAACATTATAAAACAAAAATACAAAAAAACCCAAAATAAAATGCAAGCCAATATGGGAATACTATATACGAATACTAAAAAAAAAAAAAATGGCCAAGAGAAGTAGACCGAGTACCACCTACCAAACAGGTCAGATCCAGCCAGAGGAACTAGTACCAGCAGTTTAAAAAATCACAATCCCAGTCGCTATAACAATGCCTTGTTTTATCTCACACACTGCCCTTCCTTTTCATTTGTAACATTTAGTTTAAAGATATTGGATATCTAAGAAATTGCTCCTTTGATTTAATAAAATATAAAAGGGAAAGGGGAAAAAATCCCAGCAGCATCATAAGTTAAAAAAGTGGCCATTGGTGTATCGGGTGGTCAGTGGGTGATTTGTCTAGCAACACTGCCTGAACAAGCCCCTGAATAAAGGTGGTGGGGGGAAAGTGAACAAGATGACAAAACTCATCTACTCCCAAGAGTGAGTGGGAAGGATATCACCTTGTGTTGCCTTTTGTTAGCCCATGAAGTTCATAAAGATGGTCAGAGATCTTTTGAGCTTTGTCTGGGAACAGGAAAACAAGAAGTAAAAAAAAAAAAAAATGTCGCCTTTGCTCAATTAAAATTCAATTACAAAGAAGAATAAGGCTGCGAGCATCCGGCTGAACTCAGAAACAGCGGCAAGGGACAGAGGAGAATGAGATAAAGCACCTCGAGGCTAATGTAGGTTGGGAGAGGGTGAGTTTCAGAACCCTAAATTATCTGGCGGATCAGGTTAAATTGATCTAATTGGGTAGCCTGACTTGTGAGCATATTCCTTTCTCAGTCCACAGCGGCGGTTCGTAACCTTAAAATGGCTTGCCAATAGCAGGTTTACTGGAAATTGACAAACTGATTTGCAAAACAAAGGGAGACCCAAACTGGTATTAGCTGAAGAAGATTTTACCGGAATACGGCAATGCGTTCTCTTCTGACGGGTGGGTGTATGCGCTGTTTGGCATCTCAGCAAACATCATGGAGCAAAAGAGAATGTAATTGTGATGTGCGATCAGGCCAGGAGCATTCGGTTTTGAATGGTGGGTGGTCATATGAACCTGCACAATCATGGGCAAGCTATGATGGTGAGAGCTCCCCCAATTTATTTATTTATTTATTTATTTATTTATTTATTTATTTATTTATTTATTTATTTATTTTGTTCCAAGGACCCGCAGTTCAGGGACAGTTCTTCTTGTTCCTTACAAACCCAAGGATGAAAAACCTGCTTACCACATATACCACCTTCTAAGTGAAATTAGAACTGTGGAGTCCCACCCGACATTTAAGAAGCTGTTAAAAACTTGGCTTTACATGGCCATGTTTGGCAATCAAGGAGGTTGATTTATTTCATAAGTAGGTGTCATAAGGTTATCTGTCCAGCTTTTTTTTTGCCATTTTGCCTTAGTATTGTTTTGTATTTTTAGCTTTTTAACATTCTGGTTCTACTGATTGTTGCTGGGGTTTTTTATGTCATACTGTTGCATATGAGGGCATAGAATCATCGAGCTGGAAAAGACTTCAAGGACCATCCAGTCCAACCCCCTGCCATGCAGGAATCCCCCATCAAAGTATTTCCAACAGATGGCCAACCAGCCTCTGCTTAAAAACCTTCAAAGAAGGAGACTCCACCAACCTCCTTTGGGGCAGCATATTCCACTGCCGAACAGCTCTAACTGTCATGAAGTTCTTCCTAATGTTCAAATGGAATCTCTTTTCCTGTAGTTTGAAACCATTGCCCCGAGTCCCAGTCTGGAACCGATTATTTTTTTTTCTGAATTGTTGTATGCTACTCCTTGTTAACTGTCCTGAGTTCGTTCCCGTCTGGGAAAATCCAGTGGAATAAATAAATAAATAAATAAATAAATAAATAAATAAATAAATAAATAAATATTCTGCTGCAAGGCAGCTGGGCAAGAGAGGAAGCATTCCCCTTTCTGCCCAGGCATATTCTGATGCCTAAGAACCTATATATTTTATCCTCTGAAGTTTAGAGGGCAAACTTTGCAATCCAAGACATCATACAGATGCACTGCATGATGTGGCACCTCTAAGAAATAGCAACCCTTGATAAGCTACACTTTGCCTTATATCCAATTTTATCCACAATAGGCACGTAATAAAAAGAAAATTAGCCTACTTACAGGGTTGCTGGTAAGGACAGTTAGTAGATGCATGTGAAGCACTATATGTTGCCAAGTTTTATTTTATTTTACCCATATATACTCAAGTAAAAGTCGACCCTAGTATAAGTCAAGGCCCCTAATTTAACCCCCCAAAACTGGGGAAATGTATTGACTCGAGTATAAGTCTAGGGTGGGAAATGCAGCAGGGCCTGGCAGCTCCTCCTTTGTGAGCTGGGGGAGTGGTGTGTGATGTTTAAAATGACTTTTAGCCACTGATGCAAGTGCTTGGGTCAGTGGATAAAGGTCATTTTAAACACCGCACACCGCTCCCCTGTGATGCAGAGGGGGGTCATGAGAAGCGGCACACAATATTTAAAATGACTTTAAGCCACCGACCCAAGCACTTGCCTCAGTGGCTAAAAGTATTGACCCTCATATGTCGAGGGCCCCTTTTTTCAGCCCAAAATTAGGGCTGAAAAACTAGGCTTATTCGAGTATATGCAGTATTTTTTGAAAAATCCCTCTGGCTGCACAGCAGAGGGGCAGGGATTCACAAAGTAGAATAGCTTCAAGTTTCGTGGAGCAGGCCAACTCCTTTTCTGGCATGGAGCAGACCAATGTGGATTCTGGGACTTAGCATCTCAGTAATTCACTCTGAGGCACCAGTAGGAGACAGAATAAAAATGTTTCACTTATGCATAGATTAATAGCAAATTTGGCACGCCTGACTGCTTTTAGCAACAAAATTCGACAGATTCTAAACGAGGAAACAGATGCTGAGTGGAGTGGTGGGGTTTTGTTTGAATTCAGAGGCAGGAAGGAAGGATTGCTTACTCCTGTGAAGATTGACAGTCACCCCAGCCCAAAAAGGTCCCTCCCAGCCAAAACTGGGGCAGCATGCAGGGTTGTTAAAAACCCCAAGACTTTGAGCACCTGAGAGCCCTGTGTAAATGGCAAATATTTCTTTTCTCTGGAGCCACCCAGTGATAAAATGGCCTTTATTTATATTCAGTGGGCACATATCAGGATGAAAAGGGGGAGAGAAAGGATCCACGTCTTCCTAGTAATATGAGGTTTCTTCTTCCCCTGATGTGTTCCAAATTGCCCTCATGCTGAGAGCAGGATGGATTACACTGCAATTTGGTACACCTATCCTCCCTTCTTCTTCTGTTTTGAACCGCCTTCTCTTTCTTCCACATCTGTCACCCAAACCCTCTCACTTGGGGAGGGCAGTCTCCCCATCCCTCCCCAAATCAGCTCAGCCCCACTATTTGACATGTTAATTCTCTCATCTCAGACCAACTCCAGCCTGCTGCATCTCTTGATGTGCTGGTCGATGTCAGGAGAAGGTAGAAGCTTTCAGAGTGAAGATGGCAGGGCCATGGAAGTAGCAGGACTCAAACCGTTCTTTGGTGTTGAGTACTACAGGGAGGGTGATGGAGGAGATATCTTTGCCTCCTTTGCTGCAGAATATGCTGGCTGATCAATTTATTGCTTACTGTTGTACGTTCTGCCAGCCAAATTGTGAACATTCTCCCACAGCCATAACTGCCCAGGCAGCAAGGCAGCAACAACACAACTCTTCAGAGATTAGAGGCAGGGTATGGTTGCTTAGTGGACTAAGGCTTCCAAAAATGTTGGCTGCAAAATTGGCAGCTCAGTGGTTCGAAACCTGAGTGCTGCGCAGCAGAGTGAGCGCCCACTGATAACCCCACCTCCTGCCATCCTGGCAGTTTGAAAGCATGTAAATAGAGTAGGTACTGCCGTAAAAAGCGGGAAGGTAAAACAGTGTTTCCTTGCAGCCGTGCCAGCCACATGGCCATGGACTTGCACAACAATGGCTCTTTTCCTTGAATATGGAGATGAGCACCGCCTCTAGACTTAGACACGACTAGCACGCATGTGCGGGGGGAACCTTTACATTTACCTATCTTTATTTTACATTATTTAGTTGAGGCTAAACTGCACACTTCAGAACAGTTCCAAAACTTCCTCCATCCTTGGATCCATTTTGTTTGGGTTGTTTTGCACATTTTAATAAGAACCCTCTTGCTGATTTACACCTGCATAAGGGAAATCACCCAAGTCATGATAACACATTGCTGCAGAGAAAACATCTTTGCAAATTTGGAGCCACTAGATGCTGGGGGGCTTTTTATAGCATATCAAAGGGGAGATGAATCAATGCCATCAGTTCATCCATTTGTTACTGGAAATTTGTAGATCCATTAATTTTTTAAGTCATCGGCCTTGACAAATCACAAATCATGGCAAATCACCATTTAAAAATCCATCCCCATCTCTAATTGCTATAATTTGGAAGTGTGAATTTGGCATATAATGACAAAATTGAGGGCCAATTAATATGCTAATATGGCAATGGTCCTACCAGCGTTTTCTGCGTATTTTCCCAGCGGCGAACTGCATAGTAAAAAACCGCATGCTAATCGGGAAGAGAAGTAAATTCTGGTCCCAGCCGACCACGCCCCTGGAACAGCAGTTTCAGCGAAGTTTCCTAAACCACCACCAGGGGCTGGGTTTAGAAACTTTGCTCGAAAATGCTTACTTATTTGCTTCTGTAACCACGACAGGACCCTGAAAATACACAATAAAATCAGTTGTTCCCCTTTAACACCACAGAGGTTTGGAAACTAGAGCCATTAAGAAGGACAAAATGCAAAGTAGACAGGTAGAGACTGAACCACAATACGAAAATGTGACGCAGAAGAGAGGACACTAACTGCACATTAAAAACCATGTGATCGCCTGAAAAAAAATACACATGAAATTTATATATGCAGAAAACTCAGGTAAGACCGCAGCCTAGGTGTGTACACCTTGCTCATGGAGGTTTTACCATTATGGCCATTGGTTTTGCTAGCAATCATAGGAGTTATTTTCATTTTTAGCTCATTGGATTCCCCTGTATCCAGTTTATTTATGGTATTCTTGTACAGTATAGCATCAATGGGTATTTGGTGTCATCCCAACTGGTGACATTGCATGGCTGGAAGAACTTTCACATGGACTCAAGCACAATACTGTGAGCTTTTCTCAGGCAGCAATTATCCAGTGACCAGAAGAGCAGTGTGTTTTCATTCTCTGATGGTGGAGGGATACATCCAGTGTGAAACGGAATGTGACTAGAGAGTACCTAAGGCAACTAAAGATATGCATTTGAGCTCGAAATAAATATCTGTAGCAGTCAGAAATATAATCATTGTTATGGTTTAAAAATATGTCCAGGTGTTTGAAGCAGTTGTTAGATTTAATTTTAAAAGAATGTACACGTACAGTTGGACCTGGACAGCATAGTTGTATTGATAGTAAACCCAGAGGTGGCCTTTTTTTGCTCCACCATGGACAACTGAATTGGACCATAGACCTTCTGAATGTAGATGCAGTAGAGAATGGTGACTGGACGTTGGCTGGCCTGATGATCTCGCTCTGGGTTTTAATCAGAATGTCAAAGGATCTATCCAAGGTGCTGAACTATGAGATAGTCTTGTGAAGTTAAGAGCACAGATTCACCATTCCCCCGATACAGGAGTCCCCACCTTCCATCTTTCCAACAAGATGATCTGGTTCTTGATATGGTAGAACTCATTGCTTCCTTCTTCTCACTGTAATCTTAATGCAACTGAATGAATCAAAGCCATTTTCTAGTCCAGAACAATCTTCCATATCCAACCATCCAACCTCAGGAATCTCACAAGGGAAACACAACTGTACCAAGTTTCTTAAGTTTGTTAGCAGCTGGAGCCACAAAGTGCAGAAGGTAATACATCACCATTATGAGTAGCAGGTATCAAGAGCCTTATCTCATTGGTCATGTCTAATTCTCTTGAGATGCCACAAAGTCATTGGTATAACATGAGGTAGTAAACTTAACAGTTGGATAATGTGCTGAATGAAGTATTTCTTTTCAACTCTCCTGAAGACTCTGCCTCCTCCCCTGCTCGAAATGGGTCCATGTTGAAAGATGAAAGAAAGCACCTCAT
The DNA here is from genome assembly GCA_029282475.1 of Phrynocephalus forsythii. Classification (NCBI taxonomy): domain Eukaryota; kingdom Metazoa; phylum Chordata; class Lepidosauria; order Squamata; family Agamidae; genus Phrynocephalus; species Phrynocephalus forsythii. The sequence goes on along the minus strand of JAPFRF010000007.1, from coordinate 87,059,693 downwards.
TGCCCACTCCTTTTTTTTTTTTGCATGATGGAGAAGAAGGGTAGACCTTTTCATCCACATTGAATGACCCTAGGTTCTTGGCACACCTCCCTATTCCTCACAGAGAGGAGATGCCAGTGTTGGAGGCATGAGTTCAACCAGGGAGTGTACTTGGAGAAAGCATTAACCTCTCCCAGAGCACCTAAGCAATCTTGATCTAGTTTGATTTTGGAAGCTAAGCAGGGTCAGGAATGGTTGGAACTTGGATGGGAGGTCCTCATGGAATTTCAGTGACTTATAGGCAAGGCTAGGCAATAGTTTGGTCTGAAACTCTGGGGAGCCATTGCAGCCAGTCAGTGTTGTTGACTCATGATACATATAATGGCAGTTCATATAATGACAGAAGTGTGAAGAACAGCCATGGTGTTCCTCACTCTTGTCGATTTCTGCTCTTTCAGTGGGAATCTGACAGCTTGGGGAGATTCCTGCTGAGAGTGACTGAATGGTTCCCCCCCCCTCATTTAAGTTTTCGCTTTATGGCACAAAATCCCTTTCTCTCAAAAAGCAAAACAGAAACACCAGAGGACAGACAATTTTTAAGAAAAACAATTTAAAAACTACCCGAATCAAGCCTTTTAACTTGTCAAATCTCCCGACATCATGGCTGGTTAAAATGAAGTCCTAGCATAGCATGTAGTTTCTCAAAGCTCCCCCACTACCAGGCCCATAACTCTTTTCAGACCTCTTTTCTCCAGTAAAAAGGAGAATTCATACCCTTGCAACCCCCCAGGACTCTGGATGCCCACCGGTGTCTTTGCAGCCTCCCTGCATTCCTAGTCTATACTGTGTCTCTGCCAGCATCATTTTTTTAGTGTTTTCCCTCTGGTCTATGTTCGCGTGCAGAAATGCTTTAAGTCGCACAAAAAGTGGGTAAAAGCAAAAAACGAAAAATGAAAAAACAAAATGAAATTGTTTTCAAAAAACCATGAAAAACGAAAATGAACCAAAATGGACCCGCAACAAAAAACGAAAAACTGAAACATCAATTTTTCGATTCGTGCCCATCTCCACTGAGCACCTTATACTACACTGGGTATCAGGGTCAGGAACGATGGAGTGTTTATGAATGTTCATTACTCTTTCATCATCTTTTGTTCCAAAGCTCATGTTTGAAGGGAAACTACTCGTAATCTGTTTGGCCTTAGTTCACCAGTTAAATAAATCAATGTTTCTTTTGCCTCACAATGTCTTCATCATGTCTGCCCATTCTCATAGCTGAACAAGACCCAAAGTGCTTTCATTCTGTTACTGCAGTGCTACTTTCCTGAGGTAGAGGCATGGAGAAACATACACATTTCCTTTCCAGAAAGAGTAGTTGGTACATTGTACGTCAAAGCAACACACAGCAGCCGGAGTAACTCATGAAGCTAGGCGGTAGTTCCCTCAGGGAAGTGAAGACCCCCAATTGTTTAAGTTGCAATACTTCACCTGAACCAGGGCATAAGAATCCTCTGTGGAGGCTGGCAAAAAGAAAAGAAAAAGAAAAAGAAAAAGAAAAAGAAAGAAAGCCAAAGGAAATCAGGACAGGATGACCCAGTAGGACCAGCCCCTTTTATCTTTAATGGTCCTGGCATTTCTCACAGCAGTGTGGAAACTGCTCAGCTCTCTTTTGTGTACATCTCCTTTGGCTTCTCTGATTAGGGCTGCTGGTTTCTCCTGCCTAGAGCCCAAAACTCAATGGCAGTTCCGCTTCTAATAATCACTTGCTGAGCAAGGAGGGACAAGGAGATGTTTACGGTGCCATTGACATGCCTCCCTTTGATTCAGAACTGGCTGAAACAGGGCAAAACCCATTTATATGTTCAATCACAGGCTGCAAGGGGGGAAATATGACATGTCACAGAAATGCTACCCCTAAACCATGGAAAGGGTGCCCCTCCTCCTGAATTGAGATGATGGTGTCTCCCTGCTTCGTCTGTGAACCATGCTTGGGAGAAGAACTGGCCAAAATCCAGCTTTTAATTCCAGGTAGCCTTAATCAGTCTATACTAATAGAAGTCCCACAGACTGTGACTGCAGCTTGCTTGATCCTATAGGTTGTCTCTTTTTCCCAGGAGGCACAATGCAGATTCAAATCCCCAATGTCTGATTCTAAAGCCAGCTGTTCCAACCTTCAGCTAGTTGCACTGAGCCATGAGAGGCGAGCGATACATCAAATAGGTGGACCTATTTCTTAGTTTTCTGCTTTTACACAAACAAAGACACACACAGAGAGAGACAGATAGACAGACAGAGACAGACAGACACAATACAAATGACTAACATACTTCAATCACAGTATGTCTGTGAAGATTCTCAGTCATCCAGGTGAATTTATCTGGAAGTTGAGTCATGGCTCCTGGACTTCTTTTTTTCTTGAGAGATAGAAATGTTTCGCTGCTCATCCAAACAGCTTCATCAGTCTGAATACAGGTAGTGCGAGTCCTCCATCTTATAGTTAGCTTTGACCTCTTGTCACCCTGGTCTGAAATAGGCTCATAAGATGAACAATGGCCTGAATAGGCTCATTAGGTAGACAATAGTATCCATAGCCTTAAGGTGAACAATGGCCTAAGGTGCTGAAACCTATAAACAGTATGTTCTTACTCTGTTTGTCAGTATTGGAGGGTAGAGGAGGGTTGTGCATGAGAAATGCACTATCTCCGTGTCTTCAGAAACTTTGGAAAAAAATTAACATATTACCTTTCTTCTCCTCTACAAATGAATGAGATGAGGAAAGCTCTCTCTTCACCTTTGAAAACCATGTCATGGCCACACACCATAATCAGATTCATGGCAGCTGCACTTGTAATAACCAGATGGTTGACATGAATTAATTATGTGGCTTAGCTTCTCACATTTACCATTTGCCATTACTCCCTGTTTCGGTGGTTCCTGTCTTTCATGAAATTCCAGGGATCACCATGAGCTTAATTGGTCTTTATATGCTGAACTGTACTATTACCTTGTGCTGGCCAAGTGAAACATTTTAACTAGACGTTGCCATTATTTTAATAAATCCAAGCAAAATTTGCAACCACTTGAGCCTAACTAAACAATGGCAAATGATATCCTATTCCTTTGCTAGAAGCAAGATTCCCCACCTGCTTCCCACAAGAATAAAAATCTAGTTCTATTACACTGTTGTTGTGGCCATTGTTGATGTAATAACTGATTGTTGTGAGGTCTAATGTATGTGTGTTGATTGTGATTTTAATGATATTCTTTATTCTTGCTGTTTGAATTTTGTAAGCCGCCTAGAGTAGCCACTGGCCAGATGGGCAGGACATGGATATAATAAATGCATAAGTAAAATGAGGGCTTCCTTCCACTTCCTCTTTTCCACCAATGACCTGAAAGGAGAAACATTTATTTATTTTTATTTATTTTCACACTCCCCAAATTTGGGGATATTTCCCATTTTTAATACTCTTAGGGGTTTTTAAAAAAGGAAGATAAAACAGATAAAACAACTAAAACAGTTTATCCAAGATCAGATAATGTGGGCCATGACACAGGAAAAAATTTTTAATTGAATTTTATGATTGACATTTGCCGAAACTGTCCCAAAAAAGAAGAGTCTTTAATTTGCAGAAATAGCTTAGGATAGATAGATAGATAGATAGATAGATAGATTGTTCCAGATAGATGGATAGATAGATAGATAGATAGCCCGTTCAAAGTGCAAATCTAAATCAAAGCCTCCCTCGGACAGATTTGTCCAATTCAGTCCCAAGGCAAAGAAGAAAAGGTGGGAATAAACCATGTCTGGGTCTAATTGTACCTAGAAAAGCCCGGAAAGAATCATCATAAGCCATGGAGGGTTTGTGTAACACACAATTATTGTTGTTATAAACCTTATCCGGGAGGTTGTAGGGTCACTAAGAAAATAAAATAAAATAAAATATTTTCTGAGATTCTTTTGGGGTCCCCAACCACCAGCCTGGCCATGCCCCATTCTGGACAAGCTGCAATCACCGAAAAAGGTTCAAATTGGAACTTTCCCATGTAGAAATAATAGGCAATAGTCCAGCCTCTTTTCCCAGCCTGAGCCACAGTCTCAAGCTGCCCCAGGAGGCTTTGATTAATCTGGGCAATAAGCCACATCATTCACCTGGTCAGACACCTGAGATTCCAGGGTCAGATCAAAATCCAGGACACACCTGGAACACCTGGATTCTCCACCCCCTGGAGGGATTTCTCCCCCTCTGGGAAGAGGGCCACCCCACCTCCTCCGAGGCGCCCCGAAGGGCACCCCCATAACCTCGGTCTTGCCTGGGTCCCCACCATGCTCTGTGGGTGCTGGTCCAATCCAGAACTGTAGCCAGAGACCACCATCTTGGGCAAGGGTCAGGGGACTGCACAGGTGGAAATGGCGAGATAGAGCATCCTTCCAGAAGCAACTTCATCAGCAGAGAATGCTCCAGAATGAATGATCTCAGCCATGGATAATAGATGTTAAAGAGCATTGGCATCCCATTGTCTCCTTTCCACATCCACCTGGGAACATGTCCAGGGAGCTTAGACTTTTTGCTCACCCCCAAGCTCTCATTATTGACTTGTTGATGACTCTCTCTCGGACAATACTGGAGCCAGCATTCAAGGTCTCACCCTGACCCCATTATCCCCACCTCCCAGCCACACCTGGATGGACAAGCTAAGCTGGTGTCCTGTTTCAGAACATTGTGTGACAGGGGCTGCCCCTGGGAGGTCCCCAGAACCAGCAGGGGAGAGCAACCCCTTCAGCCTGGCTCAGAGATCATCGTGCAGCTTGTGGGAGGGGAAAGGCAGTCCCAAACATGTTTGAACCTGGTCTGGAGGGGATCCAGGACATGGTTCTCCTCCAGGAATGACTGGAGACGTGGGCTGTTCGCCTTACTGTCTTTTATTGCCTCAAAAACTGGCAACTATCTTGGCTCTTTCTCGTGTTGGACAAATCCTTTATTGGGCATTTGGGAATCCAATAATGGGCTTCAGCCAGGACTCCCTATTTCCACTGAGGAAGATCCTTGTCCTGTCAAGGAGGCTGAGGCAAAGGATGAAGTCCATTTCGAACAAAGCACCCCCTAAAAGATCTTACTGAGCCAGGAAGGGCACTGGTGCTGACTGGGAAGGGGTGCAGGCCTGCAATGTCCCAGGACATCTGGAAAAAAAGTCCTGCCAATCCATCAGGTGTAACAGGCCCAAACTCACCTGAGACTTTGGCGTGGCGACAGGCGGCCCACAAAATGTTGGGACAGGACCAGTGCAGATGTCCAGCCCCAGTTTGGGGATGTTTCATTTTTAATATTCTTATGGGCTAAGAATTTTTATGGGTGAAGTGTTTGCCAACAAATAAGTTTTATTAATGGCTGTTTTTATGTGTGTATGACTTTTTAATTGTATTTTTAATTGTATTTTATGATTGAACATTTGGTTGCCTAAGTAGTAATTTGGGATAATAGATAGATAGATAGATAGATAGATAGATAGATAGATAGATAGATAGATAGATAGATAGATAGATAGATAGATAGATAGATAGATAGATAGATAGATAGATAGATAGATAGATTCTTGTAGGAGCCTGTACTGCAGGTAAAACTGTGTTCATGACCTGGGGTTCAATCCCAGGTAATAGGCTCATGGTTGACTCAGCCTTCCATCCTTCCAAGGCTGGTAAAATGAGTACCCAGTTTACTAGGGGGCAATGTCTAGCCTGCATTACTGTAATTAAACAGTAAACCACCCAGAGATTACTTGAAGTGGTATGGGTATAAGCAGAACACTTTGCTTTGCTTTAGTATGACCTCCCCCAGCCCTAGCCAACAAAATCAATTCTGGGTGATCTTGGGAATTGCATCCAAGCAATAATGGGAAGGTTACAAATTCCTCATCCGTTTTGCAGATCCGTATAACAAGACTTAATTTTAATCCTTTCCAAGGGGCAAGACAATTGGGCATCTGTGCCCAGCATTGATGCTGGATTTTATTTGAAATACACCATGGTAGTAACCAGTTTAATCATGCCATGATCTGGTGGGCAGGTTCCAACAGGTTCCACAACTCTTCCCATGAGCTGCAGGGATAGCATTTGGACCAAAACTGGGAGAAACCTCAGGTTCAGGCCAGAAATATAATCCCAAAGGCATTCCATGGAAATGGGATGTATGATAGTTAACTGATTGGAGTCACATAGCATCCTTGTTTCAGTTCGTAGCATTAGCTTAGGGTTCCTGCTTTTAATCTCTGTCAATTTTGAAAATGCTAGAATACAGTTTTGGTTAAATCTGTGAGAATAACTCACAGACAAAACATTGGGGACCTTGGTCTCCCACAGGATTGTGTGCTTGGAGAGAAAAAATGGAATTATTCTTCCTTTCAGACAGAAGTAAAAGGAGTGGGAGATTCAAATGCCACTTAAGAACTTTATTTCCCCAGTAACATTCTCAGACTGAAACTTCAGGGTCAGAGGTTTCAGTTAATAGCAGAAAGAGTCTGAAACGAGGACAGATACATACTGAGAACATACTGAGCTTAGATGCTGCAAAAAAAATTAACAATACGGCACAGTGTTCTGGGTGAGCAAAACAGCGTTTTGCTTCAATTGCTTTCACAGAGTCCAAGAGCCAATATTTGAGAAATAAATTTAAATGGAAATAAGCAGGGTTGAGGAAAATCAAGACAAAAAGGGCAAAGGACAAAAGATACATTTCTCAGAACAGATTTGAAAATAGATGAGAATTAAATGAGCCACAAGAGCTGGAAGGCGGTGGGGGAATGAAGCTGTATTAAGGGGAATATGGATCTGCTCACTTATATCTCCAACCCATAAGTTCTGAATGAGAGAGAACCACACAAGTCTGTCCACTGATATGTGATGAAGTGCCTTCTGCATATGGAATCCATTGGGGGTTGTTGTTGATGTTGAAAGGAGGATTTGCACATGTTTGGGAACCCTGGCCACCAATTGCCCTGGGCAAAGTGGCATCGGAGAGAGACTGGCCTGATCCATCTTACAACACTGTCCTGCCAGTTGGTGCCTGCCACATGATTGGTGGACCATGGGTTCCTACACAGCTGTGTGCTAAGAGACATGTCTAGGAAAATAGGCAGGGCTCGCCATGCAGGAAAAACAACAGAATATGTAACACATGCTCACTCAGATGGTTTCTATGGCTCCCGGGCTTTCCCCCATTTATTTTCTTGTCAGCCAAGAAATGGAAAATGAAAAGTCAAAAAGCACAGTGGGGTTGCTGGAAGCTTCCAGGGCTGGGAACTTGCTTCTTAAATAATTTATGAGATTTATGAGGTTTTCTGCATACTTCCCAAATGCCCATTTTTCAAAACTGGAAATGGAGATTCATCTAGGGCAGTGATGGGCGAACCTGTAGCATGGGTGCCAAAGATGGCACTCGGAGCCCTTTCTGTGGGCCCCTGACATCGCCCCTTCATAGGCACCTGTATACAGGTGTGACAACACCCTGGAAACAGGAGTAATGAATATACAAATCATCAGCCAATCCCAGCAGGAGAGCGGGGGCTGGTATGATATAAAAAGGGTGGAGCCTGGTCTTTGGGAGTCATTTAAGTTGAGTTGAAGGTTTTGAGAGTGAGTGCTGGGATAGAGCACTGCTCTGTTGGACTTCTGTCAGGCAGTGAGGGCTTTACTGTTTACTAGTTATTAAAGACAGGGAGGCTTGAAGAGTTGATTAAATCTATTATATGTTAACAGCAATGCATACCATCTTCAGTCATTGTTATATTTATTTATTTTCTCAATAAACTTGATTATTATTTTTATATTTTGCATCTGAGTCTGTCCCAATCCCTAAGGTGATGATTTTAAAAGGTGGCAGCATTACCAAGTGAATAAAAGGTGGCAGCATTACCATTTCCAACACAATTACATGTGTAAAAGGGAGGTGTCGTCACAATTTGGTGGCACAGCAGTGGGATGTCGAAATAAACCCAGGTGTGCCTTTGAAAACTTAGTCCGTGAAAGGGGTGACGTCACAACAGGTTAAATTGCTGTATTGGCACTTTGCAAAAAAAAAAAATTAGTGGGTTTTGGATTTCAGTTTGGACACTCGGTCTCTAAAAGGTTCGCCATCATTGATCTAGGGATATGATGTTGTGATGTCCTGCCCAGTTCACCCCGACTTATGGTGACCAAAATGTCCTGCGTTCAGTAGCCCTGATAAGCTCCTGCAAATTCAAGCCTGGGGGGCTCTGCCCTGATATGTTTTGGGGCAAGGCTCCTTTGCCTCCCGGCTGAGCGGGGTGCAAAAATTGTATGCCTGCTACAGTGGCTGCGAGGGGAGGCAGTGAGCTTACATAAGGCAGTACCATCCAGCTCCCTGCCTCTTGCCCCAACCTCCCACCCTATACTGTTGATGGTGATGCTTAGCTGGTCACTTCAGGGACAGATGGGAATTTTTGGCAGGCACTCAGATTGGCATTAGAGTGGCTGCACGTTTTTGCCCATCCCATCATCTTCAATGCGTGGCTGGGTGTTTTTTGTTTTTTGTTTTGTTTTATAATACACTTAAAACAGTCACAATTTGGCAGGTAGCGTAAGTGGTGTTCTGACTATGTCAAGCCCCTCCTTTATAGGGCACCTTTAGGCAGCCCTCACATCAAAGTTATTAGTAACATCAATTAGATAATAGGTCAAAGACCCTATAACAACAGGCTAGGTAATGAGGGCTGCACTTGCCATAAGGAGATTCAGGAGGGGAAGTGTTTTCCCCTATGCCAGGGATGGTGAACCTATGGCACGCATGCCAAAGGTGGCACGGAAAGAGCTTTCACCTAGCACGTGACAGGCTCCTTGCCCCCCCGCCTCCCCCTCCACTGGAGGAATTTGTGGAGGGGAAAATGGAGGGGGCAGGGAGCATGCTGTGTGCCAGGCCGTCCCTACCGTCCCCATCCCCATTGCCATTGTCATTTCCGCCCCCTGTCGCCCATGATCCCGCCACCGCCAACCCTGCTGCCATCACCAGCACCATCCCTGCCCCTCCCACTGCCGCCGCCGATAACCCTGACCCCATTGCCCTTCCTGTCCTCACCCTCACCCCCACCCCTGACCCCCCGCTGCTGCCGATCCCAGCTCCCTGCCACCTCCTCCCCATCACCATCGCGATTGTCGCCCCTGCCGCCGCCGAACCGACCCCACCTCCGCTGCCATCCCTGCCCCTCCCACCGCTGCCGACAATGACCCTGACCACGCCCCCTCTGTCACCCTTGCTGTCTTCGGCTGCTCCTCCCCCTGCTGCCACCAATCTCAACCCGCCGCCACCACCACTGAGTTTGGGCACTGGGTCCCAAAAAGGTTTGCCATCCCTGCCCTATGCAGTTGGAATCTCTTGTAAGTCTATAAGGGCAGTTATTAATAACATCTAATAATGATACCCACTTGCTCTACAGCACAGGACCTCTTTTAGTTGCAGTTAAAGGCTCACTTTTAATTTAATATTGTTATTTATAATTTGTGGCCCATATTTTAACCCAAAATGTTGGTTTCATCTCGTTATTTCGGTCTGGGTGGGCAATTGTTTCTTTTAGGGAGTCTGTCCATCTTGTATTTCATCCTGCTCTTTTCCTACTTCCTTCCACCTTACCCAGCATTATTGTCTTTTCCAGAGAATCCTGCCTTCTCAGGAGAGGCTCAAAGTCCGACAGCCTCAGCATCAACATTTTTTCCTCCAGAGATAGTTTGGGCTTGATAAGGACCCACTTGTCTGTCTTCCAGATGGTCCAAGGTATTTCTGAAGCACACCTCTAGTGTCATGTTTCAAACAAATCAATTTCCCCTTGTTACTGACGGATAGAAGGCTGAGTGAACTTTGAGCCAGCTACCTGGGACTGCACCCCAGTCTTGAACACAGTTTTGGCTGCAGTACATCAGTTTAACCACTGCGCTCCGAGGATCTGTATCACCAAAGGGCAGCTTCTCTGCACAGCTGTCACATCTCTGGAAATAAATGGCAACTATTTGAACTTATCAGCGTAAGTATCTCCCTGCATTAATGGAGAGTATATAAAGTTGATGCATAACCTTTGTGCAGTCTTGTCACACCCAGAATTCTCTTCCTGTTGTATCAATGATTGCTGCCTAGACCCCTTATCAGCCAAGGAAGGAGCACCATCTTCTCTCCTCTACATGTCAGGATCGAGATGACGAAGACAGTGAGCGTTCTCGTACGTTACAGTCTTCTCAGAGGAAAGGTACGAATACTGATGAAACTTTGAACAGACAACCCTGTTTGATTAGGGCTGGTTCTCAGCCAGCCCTGAGAAGCGTTGCTTGTCTCATCAAAACAACTCTTGGCTCCTTTCCATCTCTCTTGCTGGCTCTGTCTAAGAAGAAGCCTTCCAGTTAGGATGTAAAAGAATCTGCCAGGCTCATTCTTTTTTGTTGTTGTTGCATCTCAAAATTCAGTGACATTTTTTGCCCGGAGCCATATGAAGCTGCAAGAGTTGATTTTTCCCTTTTGCATAATATTTGTGCTTTTTCTATTTTTTTTCTGGAGCAGCTGCAATTTCTGCATGCATCCCCCCCAACCCATAATATACACATTTGGTACATTTTTCATCGATGGACAAGCTACACAAATGTAGGAGGAAGATGCAGCGGCCATGATGTTACTGAGCTGCAAGGGGAAGAGAACACAGCTGTTGTAAAGCACGTACCTCCACTAGAGATGGGAAAAAAATAAAAAAAATGGTTGATTCATTTCAATTTGTGATTCATAAAGGCCGATGAACCAAAAATAAGGAATTTACATTTTATCTCCTCAATTGATGAATACATTCACTTTGCCTTAAAAAAACCTTATAAAATGTCCTGCATGCACATAAAGATACCAGGGTAATCTTCCCTGATTTTCTTCTAGAAGTCCATCATGGTTGGTGAATTTTGGGTTTTGGACATCGTGGTTACAGCCTCTCCAAGGAAATGCCCTCCAACCCCCCCCACACACACACACACCAAGCACCTACAGACACAAAAATCACAGAGAAACTTCCCCTGATTCTCCTGTGCAACCTCTCCAGGTTTGGGGAGGATTGGGCCATTTCACAATCCAATGAATCAACAAATTAAAAAAAAAAACAAAAAAATCATTAATTTATATTTATTGGGGAGGAACACAAATATGAATTTGAATTGACAAATTTTTAATTTTTAAAAAATGAATTTTCATTCTTTTATTAAAAAGACCCACTTCTAACTTGCACTATTAGAGAAAGGGTTATGTGTGGTGGTGTTACCAAAGAACCCCAAGTATTAGGGAAGGCGTCAGAAGCACATCTGCATCAGGAGGAAGAGATGAGCACAGCACCAATGCCTTCTCTCTGGTACCAGAATCCACCTCTACGTTCCTAGAATCAGAGAATCATAGAGTTGGAAGAGACCTCAAAGGCCATTGAACCATCTCCTCCCTGAATTCCTGACTCCCAAGATATTCTCAGATTTGGGATTTCTGGAAACAGGCGGTTAGCAGCAGTTCTCCAGTGTCGAAATGTCCCCTAGGAAGAGTGTGGGGTAAATTAAAGACCTGATTTGGGCAACTATCTTCAACCCCTGAACACTCCTGTGTCTCAAGATGGTCACTGCTGGATGGCTCACTGGTTTAGGTCTCTGGTTACAGAGCCAGAGGTTGTAAATTGGAGTCCTCATTAGACCTCCTTATCAGGTGCAGGACTTTATGATCCATGGTTGTAGTGGTGCTGGTGACAATTGCTCCTTTTCTTCTCTCTTCCATCCCACTTAAATCAGTGCTCATTGGCTAGTAAAAATGTACAATCTGAAGAACTTTGGAGAATTACTATTGTCACCTATGATGCCCAGAAAATGTCAACCAGCATGGTTGATGACCATCTTTGCAGAAGACGAATTCAATTAAACCTAATGAGGAAGGTACATACAATTTGTTTTTTTAAAAAATCATCCTGTTTATGCGGATTTCATAAAAGGGTCAATAATTCCTACTTGGCATCCATCCCAACTGGTTTATGCTTTTCTTCAAGAGGTTGGGTGGAAATCCAAACTGTTATTCCTCCTGGTTTTTGAAAACATGGATGTGCATTTTCCTATTGGACATGTGCAAGGGTCCTCGTGGTTAAACTGAAGTACTGCAACCAAATATATGTTAATGACTCACATTCAATTATAGCTAGGTGGCTTGAGGTTCACTCAATCTTCCATCCTTCCAACGTTAGTAAATTGGGAACCTAGCTTGTGGGAGGAAGGCAAAGTGGATTACTTTTATGAAATCTGAGCTCACAGGCTACAAAGCCCCCAGCAGTTGAATTGGTAGCACCTCTGCCCCAAAAGAAGGGCTATTCAACAGCATATTGCCTCTAAAGTTAGTAACACCATATGGCCAACATCACCAATAGCTATTGATAGCTATAACCTCTATAAATTGTGTGGGTGGACATGCCAAGGGAAGCAAGCAAGGTTTCTGCTCCAAATTGGGCCTTCTCACTGGTGGTCCCCTCAATTGGAATAATCTCCCATTGGCAATACGTCAGGCCTCCTCCCACAAAACTTCCAAGAAATGAACCCCCTTAAGTGGTAGTTTCAACCCACGGTTTAGATTTATCACAGAAGAGAGTTCCCAATTTTACCTATTTAATTATTAGAGGGCTTATTGTTATGATTAATAATTTGATGGTGGTGCTTATGTTAAAAGGAATTGATTTCTGTTTATACAACCATCCTAAGAAGTGAATTTTCAATAAGTGGGTTGATAAATAAATAAATAAATAAATAAATAAATAAATAAATAAATAAATAAATAAAAGTCTTTATAGTTGCTGTAAGGGAAAAGGAAAGGGAAATGTCCTTGTCCCCCACACATGCGCTAGTCATGTCCGACTCTAGGGGTGGCACTTATATCTGCTTCTAAGCCAAAGAGCCAGTGTTGTACAAGTCCATGTCCATGTGACTGGCGTGGCTGAACACATTTCTCTGCACGGAAAACTGTTTACCTTCCCACTTTTTATGGCACTACCTATTTATCTACGTTCATTTACATGCATTCAAACTGCTCGGTTGGCAGGAGCTGGGGTTAACCAAGGGAGCTCACTCTGCTGCGTGGCACCTGGGATTAGAACCATTGTTCCACTGACTTTGCAGCTGACAGTTTCAGCACTCTAGCTTGCTGAGCCACCATGCTCTGATTTCACCAAATCTCAGTGGGACGGTTCTTCGGAAGGTTATGGTTGCTTAATCTTTTCCAGATCTGCTCACACTGACACCCACCAAGTCCCCCTCCCCCAAAAAAGGTCTACATCCCAACAACGATGAATTATAACTGCTGGAGGTCACCTACTCTAAGTGTCTGATGGTCTGCCATTAGAGATGGGCATGAAACGAACTTTTTTCATTTCCATTATTCTTTATTTGTTTTGTTACGTAACGAAATGAATAACGAACATTGTGATGAAATTGGAACGAACCGAACAGAACTACAAAAATTAGGTTCATTACGTTTCGTTTTTCGTTAATGGCGACACGCAATGAAATGAGCTGTTTTAAATGTTAAAAAACACCCTGGACATCCATAAAAATGCAGCAATAATTATTTATACTGTCTGATAATACCTACCGGGGGGGTTTCCTTAAAATGTTTGTTTTTGTCTTCTCCCATCGCGATGTAGTTTTCTTTTCCCTTTAAGGATGACAAAATGGATGTCGCCAGCCACAAAATGGAGGCAAGCCATGCGATGGGATCATGTAAAATATTGGACAACTTCAACCAATAGCATGCCCAGGTTGCAGATTGGGCAGGTCTGGCAGCCACAGAGGGCATAAAAGCTTTGGCAGCCCCCGTCCTCCTTGCAGACTGTGGTGGGAGTTAGGGTGGGATTGCTGTCTCTGCGACTCATTATTTTCACTTTAGGCCAGCCAGGCTGGTGTGTGTCTCTGTGTTTCTGCCGGCTGCAGCCTGGCTCTTAGGAGAGAGAAAGAAGAGATTTCTCTCTAGCTTTAGTCCTGCAGCCTCCCTGTGTGTGTGTGTGCGTACCTCTCGGTGAGTACCCTCCCCTGCCCAGCAGTGCGGTCACTCTGTGGCTGCCTTGCACCCTGGGCAACACCTGCCGCTGCCTTTGCAGCCTCCGTGCGTACCTAGTCTATACTGTGTCTCTGCCAGCATCAATTTATTTTTTTAGTATTTTCCTCTGGTCTGGGACATTGGGGGACGCCCGTGCATGGAAATGCTTTAAAAATTGTGCAAAAAGTGGGTAAAAACAAAAAACAAATAAACGAAAACATTTTTTTCAAAAATTCGCAAAAAATGAGAATGAACTGAAACGGATCCCTCAACAAAAAATGAAAAACCAAAATGCCATTTTTTTTAATTCGTGCCCATCTCTACCTGCCATCAATGAAAATCAGGTCATTTGCTGATGGGTCACACTCTGTGAGGCTTAACATAGACTGCAGCCACTTCCTCAAGAGCACAAAAGACAGCATCATAAAAAAATGAGTCTGTGAAGAGCAGATCTATCCAGCCTGGGTCAGCAGTGTCTGAAAATTGTTCCCGACAGATGGCTGTTCAGTAGCCTGTGTGAAAAAGTGCTCTTTTGGTCTCCATCCAGTGGCTGGTGAAAAAAGGTATCTGCAATTCATTTGGCACTTCCTAGCACTCTTGTTGACAGCCTCTGTGGAGAGGCCAAAGAATAAATGACTTGCCGAGCAAAAGCTGTCCTCTCAGTGCTCCGGGGAAAAAGCAGAGGCACCTTGGCAGGTTGGAATGAGAATCTCTGTTGACCTGCGGTCTGAACTGTGTGCTAGTGAGACCTCCAAAGTCTTGTTCTTATTTCAGAGTTTTGGTAAACTCCCTTTTTAATACATAGTAGAAGTACTGAGACATAGGGCTGGGTCCCACACCCCTTTAAAAGCAGTTTAAATCACTAGATATGCCGTGTCTAAAAATGCTGTCCCCACAGCCACCGGGATTTTGAAAAAAAAAAGAAAAGAAAACATGGCAATGCCCTTTTATGTGAATTTTTTTAACTTACCCGAGAGGTAGGGAATTTTTTTGCCTCACTTTGAAAATTCACCTTTTAAGGAAGCAGACGCCATGGGACCATGCAGATGATCCGGGTTTCTTTTTCTTTTCTTCTTATAGCACCGACCAGCTGTTCCTGGGGCCGATCGACAATTTTTAAAAAAATTATCTGCACCATTGGAGTAACAGAAAGCTCTATCGGGTCCTACAACTTTTAATTTTCCCCAGCCAAGTGGTCCATTTTTTAAAAAAATGCTAGCATCACCTGCTGGCCAAGGGGGCTGAACTGCACTTTAAAATAAGAAAACCAGCTTTGGATGTGGGAACTCCTGTCCCACATATTCAATCACGTGACGGGACGAAGAGGAAAAGCCGGACCTTCAGAAAATCAGGATCAAACCCCAGGTGAGATAGCAGCTTAAGAGAAGAGAAGAGCTACCCATTCTGCAGAGTCCAGAACTTTCTTATTAACTGGTACTCAAAATCTCAGCAATTTACCCTGAGGCATGTGTTGGAGAAAAGGATAAAAACCATTTCTTTATTTACAGTTGCTTGAAGTTGCAGACTAGCGTATGCTGCTTTCACAGAATAGCAACCAAACAGATCAGCACCAAAGGAAACAACGGATGCCAACAGATGAAACAGAATGAAAGAGCACAGACCAGAGAAGCAGGGCTGTCTTGGGATTCAGAGGCAGGAAGGAACTATTGGTAGATAGACTGACAGGACCCAGAGCCGAAGGCCCCTCCCAAACACACCTACTACAGACACCATAGGAAAGTGGTGGCAAACCTTCAGCACTCCAGATGTTTTGAACCACAACTCCCAGAATTCTAAGCCTGTATTGCCAATGACAAAGGATTGTGGGAGTTGTGGTCCAAAACATCTGGAGTGTCGAAGGTTCACCACCACTGCCATAGGAGGTTGTAAAAACTTCAATAGCTCTAACCACCTCCAAAATTAGCAAATATAAAGACACAATTAGGTCTTGTTTTCTGTCAAGTGGCAAATATCCCCCTGTACCATAGCGCTTCATGTGTTAGACCTGGGTTCACATAAGCACCAAACTGGGGGTCTGGACCATATGGGGGTTGAATTACCATTTCACAAGTGTTACCACGAGCCAGTGAAGAAAAAGGCATAAATGGCTTGGGTCTGTATGAGTAGGGGAGGAAGTGGGGGGAAAGTGAGTTACAGCTTGATAGGTTGGAGGGGATGTCACTCAATGGCACCAGAGGCTGTGATTGGCTGAGGGCACCTGTAGAGGGAAGTTCTCTATGGCCCCTGTGGCAGTGGCCTGCCAAAGGGGGCTTGTTGCCTCTTCCAAGCAGGGCAAGGGGTCTCCACAACCTGAGCAACTGTATTAAAGGGTCGCGGCATTAGGAAGGTTGAGAACCACTGACATAAGCTAACAGCTGTCCACAAACAAAATATCTTGCACTAAGGAAGCCCATATTCTTGATGGGCTCATCCTCACATACAAAGCAAAAAGCAAAGTGTTCTGCTTATATACCTCCTCATACCACGTCAAGTAGTCTCTGGGCGGTTTACAGTTTAATTATGCAGGCTACACATTGCCCCCGACCCCCGCAATCTGGATACTCATTTTACCGACCTCAGAAGGATGGAAGTCAACCATGAGCCGGCTACCGGGGATTGAACCCCAGGTAATGAGCACAGTTTTACCTGCAGTACAGGCGGTACAAGAATGAGAAACTGCAGAATTATTCTCCAGCCTCACAAGAGCCCAAAATAATTTGTGGTGCAATTTACAAAAAGCAGATAACTCGCTTTTTGGGAGGGGGGCAACTGAGCCAAATTTTGCAAACAATTCAAAGTGTCCCAGATAAAGAAGGCTGCTGTTTTGTTCCTAAGTATTAAGAACCATCCAAAGCTGTTTGCTTTTTTTCAAAAGAACCGTCTGCTGTTCCATGCTTGCTGTCCATCTGCTTTGCTTCCTCAAAGAGAAAGGATGCCAGCTTTGTACAAAGAGCCATTCCCAAATTGAAAATAGATTCCATTTTTTGCTCTTGTTGGGAGGCAAAATCTATTGCTTTGGTTGAAAATTCACTGATGAGACGATGCCACTTCAAGAGAACTAATAATTTAGCAAGTATTCTTTGTATCTTACTGACAGAACAGTGAAAAGGCCAGAGATATGAATGTTTTAAACAAAAAAGGGTGGATGTATACATGGCATTCCAAGCCACCATTTATTCTACCTCAATGGTGATGATGGTCCATTCATCCACAAGGTGCCACTGGAAATGGCTCCCCACCCCATCTAAGGCATACCTGTCAAGTAGAGATGAGCATGACTTAGCGGTATTCCCGTTTCCGTTTCCGTTACTTGTATCCATTACTCTATGGTAACGGTAACGGGAATTACTCCACCAGACTTCGAGCTCGAACCAACGAACGAACAATTTTGGTCTGATTTGTCATTCTCGTTACTTGCATCGCGGCGATCGCGCAATGCCAAGTGGCACAGAAAAAAAGTTTTTAAAAGTTTTTAAAAAACCGATTCCCGGCCCTAAAAGTAGGCGAAAACTGTCTGAGGGCACCTACCAGGCCAGAAGGGTGTTTTATTTGAGGGGGGTTTCCCCGCCCCCTCTCCTTGGCTATTGCTACTGCTGCGCTGCTGGTACCAGGCTGGGAGGGCGCATCCATTTGCCATGCAGTGCGGGGGATCAAAAATGGCGACTGCAATATTTTTTTGAAATCGTTGCCCAAAACCCCACCAAAGCACCACAGAAACATGCGAAAATTAGCTATTTTAAATGCTTGAATTTTTACAGTAGCAGCAGTGGGTTTTTCTTGCAAAAAAAAAGAGTCTCCGTTGATTTTATTTTATTTTATTTTATTTTATTTTATTTTATTTTTTTACACCTGCACATTCACAATGATGGGCTCGCCCATGGAAGTGGACCATGCAAAGTTTTGGAGCCATTCCACCAATCGCATGGCCAGGTTTTGTTGACTATACCAGGCTGGGAGGGTGCATCCATTTGCCATGCAGTGCGGGGGATCCAAAATGGCGACCGCAATATTTGTTTTGAAATCGTTGCCCAAAACCCCACCAAAGCACCACAGAAACATGCAAAAATTAGCTATTTTAAATGCTTGAATTTTTACAGTAGCAGCAGTGGGTTTTTCTTGCTTGCAAAGTCTCCGTTGATTTTATTTTATTTTATTTTATTTTATTTTATTTTATTTTATTTTATTTTATTTTATTTTTTTACACCTGCACATTTGCAATGATGGGCTCACCCATGGGAGTGGGCCATGCAAATTTTCCACCAATCGCATGGCCACTTGGCCAGGTTGACCACAGAGACTTCTGGGATGTGCCAATCGGGCATAAACAGCCCACTAATCATAGCCCAAACCCAAACCCTAAGCCTAAGACTAACCCATATGCCAGTACACTGTCCTTCTAAGTGGGTCACAGAGGCACCCAGAGGTGCACCCCAATACTCACCCTAACCTCACCTGTAACTAGCCTAACCCTAGCCCTTGCGCTAACCCGTCTTAACCCTAAGCCAGATCTACTTGAATTGCACTACATGCAAGTACGTGAGACACAGCGGGTGCAAAGAGTCTGCCAGTCCGTCACTTGTGGCTCTGGCTGACTCCTGCAGCTCCCTCCAGGAGCCCGCTACCCCCCCCCAAACCAGTACTAACGACAACAAAAAAAAAAAAAAATGAAATGACTAATTTTTGCAAAATTTCACGAAAAACGGAAATGAGCCAAAACGGACTGCCTCCAACACATGACAACTCGAAAACGTCATTTTCCTAGTCGTGCCCATCTCTACTGTCAAGTTTTGGATTTGAAAATAAGAGAAATTTTCTGACACCTGCTGTGAACCTTCTCACCACCATAACCAAGCTCCAGTATCTCTCAAATTTTTAGACAAGCGTACAAGAAATCTAAAATAACCACTTTCAAACCACTTACTAACTAAAATTATGTGATCAGAATCTGATAGGCCTACTTTTGTTCAACAGGCAGCTGTAACTAAATTCTGCTTTTTTTCCTTACAGGGCTTACAGTGTTCTTATGCCCACATTCATCATGCCAAAATCTTTTATTCTTTCAATTACAAACATAGGTCCACTTCATCTGTTGTTTCTCTGCAATAAAATGTCTTAGTCTCTGAGCATCAGCAAAGTTCGAATGAGATAGCCTTTTTCTAGGCAGAGGAGGCTCAATTCCTGCTCCCCTTCTTCTTAGTCAAAGAGGGGACTTCTCCCCCCCTTCTACGGTTGTTCCTTTTGTCACATAGGCAAGCTAAATAATAGAACTTCTCTGGCAGAAGCAGCCAGAGATCTGCAATTCTAAAGCTGTTTTCCAGGTTTGGGGATATGGGACATTTCTGGGAAAATCATAATGTGGGAAAATGGTGGGAAAGAGGCGTAAAAAGGGAGTATCCTGGGCAATATGGGACACTTGACAGGTATGATCTAATATGGTACTGAACTTACGATGGACCCCTACACCACACCATGGTGATAAGCTGCTCAGTATTTTTGTCAATACAGTTGAAATAAAACAACTTGTAGAGCAGGACAACACTAGGAAGAAGATTCTCCTCAATATAATCACAGTGGTCAAATTGTAGCCTCCAAATTCCCACCCACCCAGGTAGTACAATAATACTTCGCATATCAGTGTCCTGTTTAGCGCTGATTCACTACAGCACATGTGTTCAGGTGTCCATTTTGGAGTGCTTGACAGGTAGACTAGGCCTCTGGAAGTCCTGGCATAAGGCATAATGTTAAAGTGATCCACTTTAGCACTGATGTAATTAGCACTCTAGTTTCTGTGGGCTTAGGACCTAGATACTTGAAGGACTGCCTCCTTCCATATGAACCTACCCGGCAATTAAGATATAGTCAGGGAGCCCTCCTGAAAGAGCCATCCCATAAGGAGGTGAAAGGGATGGCTTTCAGGAATAGGGCTTTTTCAGCAACTGCCCCCAGACTATGGAATGCCCTCAAAAGTGAGACTCTCCTGGCGCCGACGTTGATAACATTTCGGCGCCAGGTAAAAACCTTCCTGTTCCAGAAGTTTTTTAACTAATCATTGTGGGTCCTGATGGCAATTTTAGTGTTGTGTTTTTAATGTATTGTATTTATTGTATTTACATGTTTTATTGTTCTAATTAGAGATGGGCACGACCAGGAAAAATGACGTTTCAAGTTGTCGTGTGTCGGAGCCGGCCCGTTTTGGCTCGTTTCCGTTTGTCGCAAAATTTTTCAAGAATTTGTCATTTCGTTTGTCATCTGTCGTTAGTACTGGTTTAGGGGGATAG
This sequence comes from Phrynocephalus forsythii, assembly GCA_029282475.1. Taxonomy (NCBI): domain Eukaryota; kingdom Metazoa; phylum Chordata; class Lepidosauria; order Squamata; family Agamidae; genus Phrynocephalus; species Phrynocephalus forsythii. The sequence continues at coordinate 87,039,355 of JAPFRF010000007.1, read as the reverse complement.
GGTAGCGGGCTCCTGGAGGCACCTCTCTGGGGTGGGTGCCTCCTCTGGCCCGCTACGAAGGGAAGGCATTTAGCAGGCTCCTGGAGGCACCTCTCTGGGGTGGATGCCTCCTCTGGCCCCCTACAAAGGGAAAAGGAAGGGTACATGACCATGTAGCCATTGCGTACCAACTGGCACTGGAAGAGGCACCTCTCTTTTGGGTGCCTCTAGCTCACCAAGAAGGACAGCATACTGGCGTACAGAGTTTTTTGGAACATTGGACTGGTGAGCGAGGTGAGAGAAGAATGCCTCTGCTGGGCGCCCTCTGACTCACTAAGAAGGACAGTGTACTTGCGTGTAGTGCAATGCGAGTACAGATCTGGCTTAGGTTTGGGGTTAGGGCAAGGGCTAGGCTTAGGGTTTTTACGTGTAAGGTTAGGGTGAGTTAGTGGGCTGCAACTCTGGGTGCCTCTGACCCAATAAGAAGGACAGTGTACTGGCGTATGGGTTAGGGTTAGGGTTAGGGTTAGGGTTAGGGCTAGGGTTATAGTGGGCTTTTTATGCCGAACTGGCACATCCCAGAAATCTCAGTCAAAACCTGGCCAAGTGGCCATGCGATTGGTGGAATGGCTCCAAAAATTTGCATGGCCCCATCCCATGGCCAGCCCATCATTGCGCAGGTGTAAAAAAATAAAAATAAAAATAAAAATAAAATAAAACAAAATCAATGGGACTGGAGACAGATGTTTATTGCAAGAAAAACCCACTGCTGCTACTGTAAAAATTCAGGCATGTTTCTGTGTGGTGCTTTGGTGGGTTTTTGGACCACGATTTCAAAAAAAATATATTGCAGTCGCCATTTTGGATCCCCCCGCACCACATGGCATGGCGAGACAACGAGGATGACCCCCACCAGAGCAGCCCAGGACAGGAGGGGGGAGGCCGGGGACCCCCCCCCAGAAACCACCCCTCTGGTAGGTGCCCTCACTCAGGCAGGCATATTTTTGCCTGCTTTTTGGCCGGGAATTGGTTTTTTTTTAAACTTTTTTCTGTGCCGCTTGGCATCGCACGATCGCCGCGATGCCATGAACGACAATGACAAATCAGACCCAATTTTTCTTTTATCGGTTCACGTTCGAGTTGTGACGTCTTAATTGTCGTTACCGTTTCCATTGCGTAACGGAAACGAGTAACGGAAACGGAAACGAGAATTTCGCCATGTCTAGTTCTAATTGTATTGTAATTTGGATGTTTTAATTGTCTATTTTGATTGTGAGCCACCCAGAGACGTTTGGGTAGTGGGCAGCATATAAGCTATATAAATAAATAAATAAATAAATAAATAAATAAATAAATAAATAAATAAATAAATAAATTTGGCACAAACCAGGTATGTCCAAAGTCTGGCCTGGGGGCCAAATGCGGCCCATTTTCAAATCTTGAGTGGACCGCAGCCTCTTCTCTCCCCCCCCGGCTGAGCCTGTCATGCATCCCCACCAGCTGGCCCTTCCCCATACCGGATGGAGGCAACAGCTTGTAGTTTTACAGTTTGCCTGCCCTCCCTGCCTCTGTCCATCCCCGCCAGCCACCTGCCCAGCCTACCTGCCCCCAGCTCTATTGCTGCAGAATCCTCCCCACCTCCTTGCATTGCCCTGGAAGTTTCTCCAAAATCCATCCCGGGGCCAAATGTGGCTGAATGGTCAGCCCCCACACATTTTCACCTTACCAAATCTGGCCCTCCTTGCAAAAAGTTTCGACACACCTGGCATAAACTGTCTTCTAAGGGGTTACTGTACTGAACCATGGATTGCTATTTTAGTCCATGTCAGAAAGATGCTTCTTATTCCACTATCCTTTTCCTTTTCTCTTTCTTTTCCCTTCTCTTTGATCCTCCCTTCTTAAACATGAAACAAGAATCACAGACCACTGAAAAAATTATAGCCCGCAATATTGGGTGCAGTGGTTCTGATTTTGTGGTTATTTCAACTATGACTGTCACTAATGTGGAGAACCAAAGCCATGTGATCGGCCCAATTAGAATAGAAGGCCAACTAATGGCTAGGTCACAGAACTAACTAACTAACTAACACACTAGGTGTCGATGGAAAATGACAAAAAAAAATTGACAGGAATGTATTGTATGTATTGACTGGCAAAATGGAAATGCACACAGATAGGCATGGGCCCAGACAGGAACTAGGACAGATTGCCTTCAAAGGGCATAGGACTGTCCTCCACAGCCCAAAAGGCCCAATGACCTGTCTCGGCTTTTGGAAACTCAAGCCAAAGGCTTTCTTTAGGGAGTGTAACCATCTCACAGTGGGTGTTCCTCATTCCCTGCTGCCATCAACCTTTCCTAAGATGATTTCCTTTTCCAGGCAATCCTGCCTTCTCACAAGGTGCCCAGAGAAAGAAATAAGGCAGGAAACATCCCCTATAACAGTGTTGGACAAACTATGGCACAGGTGTCAAAGGTGGCCCTCGGAGCCCTTTCTGTGGGCACCCAACATCGCCCCTTCACAGCCAGGTTCAATTTCTGTATTGGCACTTTGCAAAAAATTAGTGGGTTTTGAATCACAGTTTGAAAACTCGGTCTCTAAAATATTTGCCATCATTCTCCTATAATAACACTTAAAATTGGAGGCTTTGAAAAATAAATAAATAGGCCACACTACACAAATCACACACAAAGATAAATGTCAGCTGAGCCATAAATAACAGGCACAGTATTAATATTCTTTTTTTATGAAGCTAAACCCTAGTCTTAATCCTACAGCAGTAAATACTACCTTTGAAAGAGGATATGGCACTAAAGGCGGCCTTCAGGAAATGAACAATTTTCTTCATAAATGAGCCATCCTCTCAGCCAATAGGGAGGTCACAGGTCAGGGTGCTATCAGTGCAGATGTACCATCCATAATGCTTGCCTCCCCCCATCTCCTCTTCCTTACACAAAGGACAGAAAATCAATGTATATGAAAGTTGTGTTAGGTCTACGGTGGGGGTTCACCTAGCAAACGGGGACCTTCTGAGATGGAGAAGATAACACGGGGTGTGGTTGAGGGGGATGGTGGTGGAAGAATAATGGAAGGCCAATTGCAATTTTTTATCCTGACCTTATGCACACTGACAACGGATGCTGGGATGTACATAAGTGTCTTTTGTGAGTGGAAAAGAGAGAGGAGATTGATTTTCTTTCTCAAAACCGAATGGAGAAAAACAGCATGGAAAAGAAGTGACTCCACGTGGCATCCTGGATAGTATGAAAGCAACGAGATGTTCCTGTAGTTTAGTAGGATCAGGGTGAAGTCTACACTCTCTCTTCCTTTCAGCATGTTAAAGATAAGATACTTATTTAAAAGTCACCCATAAAAGTAACACGTGTGCAATGTCCTCAAATTTTTTATTTCTTTGAAAATGTTCTGAAATGCTAAGAGCACAAAATTTGGCCGGTGTTCTTTTAAGGTCTTAGTTGAAATTATTAGGATGGGAGGATGAATCTGCACATTGTATGAGTTCCTATTAGAGACGGGCACGAAACGCCAAAATGGAGTTTCATGGTCGTTATTCGGGCCCTGGGGTCTGCTTCATTCCATTTCCATTTTCCGGGGCCCCAGGGCCCGCTTCTTTTTTGTTTCTTCGTTTTTTGGGTGCAGCATGCGGCGGCTTCAGGGAGCCCTCCCAGGGCCAGGAGCCACCGGAGCCAGCAGGCATGCAGGGCAGGAGAGTGTTCCTGCGGCCATGGGGAGCCCTCCCGGGTCTGGGGCAAGCCTCCTGGGAGAGCTGTCCCGCTGCCACTGGAAGCCCTCCCGGGGCCGGGCGCCACCGGAGCTGGTGGCAAGCCTGCCAGGAGAGTGATCCCGTGGCCACGGGGAGTCCTCCCAGAGCCAGGCGTTGCTCCGATCACCACCCCAACAGGCCGCCACCCCCAGAGCACCACCGAGTGCTGCCCTCCCATGAACCCCCTCCCCAAGGACTGATCCGTGGCGCTGTCCGCCACCCCCATTGGGACCCTACCCCAGAGTTCCATGCAGTGCCACCCTAACTGGGGCCCTTCTCTCCAGGAACCACTCCACCCCAGGAGCCACTGCCCTGGCAGACCGCCACCCGCACCCCCAGCTTAGACCTGGGAAACCTATAGGGGTGCCGCTGCACTCCCCCCATGCTCCAACGATGCCCTCCACTCCGGCTTCCGAGCTGGCTACACCATCGCCACTTCGCAACGTGGCCGAGATGCACGGGCATGATGGATGATACCAGCATGACTGTTACTGCACGTCCTTGTTCCATCATGAGATGTGAAATTCCATGCCTTTGTTCTCCATTTGTTTTTGTTTTGTTTTTGGCCCCAACCTTCCATTTGTTGATGTTTCGATTCTCCGAAGCCTTGCCTTCAATGCGTTATGGAGCTAAGTTTGAGGCATTTATCTTTTAATCTCCCTGCACTGCATTGCTGACTCCATAGGGGATGTACTGGTGAATGGCACTTCACACTCATGCCACCAGATGAAGAATGGCATGTTGCGTGACAAGCCTTACCTCACAGCCACTCGTCTCAGAATGAGAAGCGTGATGAGCAGATTCCCGAGGCCAGGGAGGGGAATCTCTCATCCCATTTAAATCACAGTTCAGGGGGTGTGGTCAGAACAAACTCCCGTCCTCACGCAATGGATGTGCGGTTAGATTTCTTTGTACCGGTCTCCAGCAGGACCGGGAACAGCAATGAGATGGATGTGAAGTATCAGCCTAAGTCAAGCATTCCCAACCTTGGGTTCTCAGATATTCTTGGAGTGAAACTCCCACAAGCTTTCACCAATAGCAGTGCTGACTAGGGTTTCTGGGAGTCATACTCTGAGAATCCAAGATTGGGAATCACAAATTCTGGGAGTTATCCAAGATTGGGATTCACAATTTGAAACAATTCTTTAAAAAATCACTGATGCCAAGCTTCTAGGTGCCCCAATGAGACGACAAAATGAAGAGAAATCTTTTCAGATAAAAGAAACCAAAAATATTCATGCTGACTGCCAAGCACAGTTGAGGGCACACTTTGTCTTAACAGTTACTTATTACTTAAAACCTTCCAGAGGTTCTCCTCTCTCTGCAGCTGACAAGTCAACTGGCATCCATGCCAATTCCTCACCTATTTCTTTGTGCTTTGGGCAGGGCCAGCCCTCCTTTTGGGCAGAGTGAGGCTGCCTCCTTATCCAGCAGATCATGCCTGTTACAGCAGACTTCTACTGCTGCTTATGTTGTTAGCCATGTACTTCTCTCTCTGTCTAATAGAGGTGCTTGCTCCCTTTTCTCCATCACTGGTTAGGTCTCATCTAAAGTACTGTGCTCACTTTTGGACACTATATTTTGAGAAGGATGCCAGTACACTGGAGAAATTTTAGAAGACGGCAACAAGGATGATCAGGTGGCTGGAAACCAAGCCCTATGAGGCAAGTGTCAAAGAACTGGCCGTGCTTAGCCTTGACAAAAGAGGACTGATGGGAGATATGATGGCACTTTTCAAGTACTTGAAAGGTAGTCATTAAAAGGAGGGGAAATATCTTTTCTTAATTATTCTTGTATGCAGGACATGAAGCCAGATTTAGCCTCAATATTGGGGAGGGGGAATCCCTGAACTGTTAAGAGCAGTACAGCAATGGATTCAATGACTTCAAGAGATGGTGATCACTCCAATGCTGGAGTCATTCAAAATAATATTGGACAAAATCGGTGCTTTGATTTAGATTTGTGCCTTGAATCTATCTATCTATCTATCTATCTATCTATCTATCTATCTATCTATCTATCTATCTATCTATCTATCTATCTATCTATCTATCTATCTATCTATCCCTTCTTTCCTTCCTTCCTTCCTTCCTTCCTTCCTTCCTTCCTTCCTTCCTTCCTTCCTGCCCCCTCCTGTTGATTCATTTTCTGCCACAGGTGCCATCATAATTCAACAGGCTAAAAGTACCAGGGAGTAAGCACTATTTGTTTATTTTCCTTAGGTAATATTCTCAGTCCTTGAAATCTTGGCATGCAAGTATGACTGGGGTTGCCACATCTCAGGCCCTTGGCCAACATTTTGTGGGATCGCTGTGCCACTCAAAGTCTCCAGGTGAGGAGACCGCCTGCAGAGTCGGAAGAATTGGTCAGGACTTTTTTTTCTTGAGATGTCTTTAGAGCATGCATGTCCATCTCCACCCATTCCCAGTCGGCAGTGCTCTATGGCTCAGTGTAGTAGTCTTTATATGTGTGCTTTGCTCCTTTCTTTCTCATCCTTTGCATGATATGCCTCTGTGACAGGACAAGTATTTGCCTCTGTGGAAATAGAATGACCTGGTCTCAAGGTTTATAACGATAATAATTATGTGTCGTTACATCAACTCTCCCTTATGATGATTCTTTCCAGGCTTTTCTAGGTAGAGAAGACCCAGACATGGTTTATTCTTCCCTTCTTCTCAAGTTGCAGTTGGGACTGTGCAGCTTGCCCAAGGCCACAGAGGCTAGCGCTTCCCCCGGAGGCCCAGTTGGCAGTCAAACTCCCACCCTCTGGCTCCACAGCCAGATGTCTCACTCAAGGAGCTATTAGGCCAGGTGGTCTGAGGCTTAGGCCCTGAAATTTCAAGGAATAGCACATCTGCTGCAGAACCAATAAATGCAGCACACAAATCAAGCTCTCAGTGGTTCTCAACCTGTGGGTTCCCAGATGTTCCAAGAAGCCTCCATCACACGCAGTGCTGGAAGGGGTTTCTAGGAGTTGCAATCCAGGAACATCTGGGGACCCACAGGTTGAGAGCCACTGATCCAAATGATAACACATCTAGAGAAAGATCATTTTAGGACACCTCCTGTTTTCTGGAGAGAGTCTGAACACTGAGAATGCAAGGGGATAACTTACATCATTTGAAGCTGAGTGTTAATTAGCTAATGTGTCATTGATTCCTGGAACCAAATTAATTTCAGCACAACATAAAATTAGCTCCAGGGCTTCATTTCTTCCCTGTGCATTTTTCCTTACTTTCCCAGTTCTAGAGTTAGGCGTTAGGAAGTGGGAAAGTAACTCTTTCTGACAAGTCAGTGGATGTATCCAGCCTTAGAATGTGGGTCACTTCACTAACAGCAACAACTGGGATGAGCAAGAAAGTCAGCCTTCATTTGTTCTTCTACGTCTCACCCTCCCCCTTTCCATGAGCTAAACATGGCTGAAGCTGTGTCGGCCAGGGAGTTCTATTCTTTCAAGGATGAGAATCCATTCTGAGTTGGAGTCTGAATTTTAAAAGAGATATTTGAGCACAGAGAAGTTGGTAGGAATGGACATGTGAGAGAGAACAACAAACTGTGATCACCTGAGATACCCAGTAGACATGGGCATGACTTGGCGAAATTCTCGTTTCCGTTTCCGTTCCTCGTTTACGTTAAGCAATGGAAACGGTAACGACAATTAAGCCGTCAGAACTCGAACTCAAACCGATAAAAGAAAAATTGGGTCTGATTTGTCATTGTCATTCATGGCATCGCGGCGATTGCGCGATGCCAAGCGGCACAGAAAAAAAGTTTTTAAAAAAACCCGATTCCAGGCCAAAAAAGCAGGTGAAAATATGCCTGCCTGAGTGAGGGCACCTACCAGAGGGGTGGTTTCTGGGGGGGGGGGTCCCGGGCCTCCCCCCTCTCCTGTCCTGGGCTGCTCTGGTGGGGGGCATCCTCGTCGTCTCGCCATGCCATGTGGTGCGGGGGGATCCAAAATGGCGACCACAATATTTTTTTTGAAATCGTGGTCCAAAAACCCACCAAAGCACCACACAGAAACATGCGAAAATTAGGTATTTTAACTGCCTGAATTTTTACAGTAGCAGCAGTGGGTTTTTCTTGCAATAAACGTCTGTCTCCAATCCCATTGATTTTTTTATTTTTTTTTTTATTTTTATTTTTATTTTTTTACACCTGCACAATGATGGGCTGGCAATGGGATGGGACCATGCAAATTTTTGGAGCCATTCCACCAATCGCATGGCCACTTGGCCAGGTTTTGACTGAGACTTCTGGGATGTGCCAGTCGTGCATAAAAAGCCCACTATAACCCTAGCCCTAACCCTAACCCTAACCCTAACCCATATGCCAGTACACTGTCCTTCTTAGTGGGTCAGAGGCACCCAGAGTTGCAGCCCACTAACTCACCCTAACCTTACCTGTAATAACTCTAAGCCTAGCCCTTGCCCTAACCCCAAACCTAAGCCAGATCTGTACTCGCATTGCACTACACGCAAGTACATTTCCCTTCTTAGTGAGCCAGAGGGCGCCCAGCAGAGGCATTCTTCTCTCACCTCACTCACCAGTCCAATGTTCCAAAAAACTCTGTACGCCAGTATGCTGTCCTTCTTAGTGAGCTAGAGGCACCCAAAAGAGAGGTGCCTCTGCCAGTGCCACTTGGTACGCAATGGCTACATGGTCACGTACCCTTCCTTTTCCCTTTGTAGCGGGCCAGAGGAGGCATCCACCCCAGAGAGGTGCCTCCAGGAGCCTGCTAAATGCCTTCCCTTCATAGCGGGCCAGAGGATGCACCCACCCCAGAGAGGTGCCTCCAGGAGCCCGCTACCCTACCCCCCTAAACCAGTAATAACGACAGATGACAAACGAAATGACAAATTTTTGAAAATTTTTGCGACAAACGGAAATGAGCCAAAATGGGCCGGCTCCGACACACGACAACTCGAAACGTCATTTTTCCTGGTCGTGCCCATCTCTAATACCCAGTTAAACAGGAAGTGTACTTTACTTCGGTTTTACATCTCACATCAGGCCCTGCCATTAGGGATGGCTCTCTCAGGAGGGCTCCCTGGCTAGATCTTAGTTGCATGGTAGGTTCATATGGAAGGAGGCAGTCCTTCAGGTATCTAGGTCCTAAGCCATTTAGGGCTTTGTATGTCAAAACATGCACTTTGTATTTGGCTCGGGCATCAACTGGTAACCAATGCAGGTTATGCAGAATCGGTGTGATGTGATTCCTGGCAGCCCCACCACTCACCAGCTGGGCTGTACGATTCTGAACCAGTTGCAATCGCCAAACCATCTTCAAAGGCTGCCCCATATAAAGCACATTACAGTATTCAATACAGGATGTTACTAGTGCATGAGTAACTGTCATGTGACGCTGTTCGTCCTTTGCTAATGGCCTTGATATTTGTTTTCCATGATCATTCTTATCAATGTGGCTCCTTGCAAAGCTCTTTAGGACATCATTAAGATTTAATGGTAGGGTTTAAATGTCTCAAGTATTTAAACCTCTCATGCCTTTCCAAAATCATATACCGGATGATGTGGAGTAAGAACCTGGTTGAATGAGTCTTCATCTATACCTTGTAAAGTTCACAAACTGACAAAGTACAGGGGATAAAAAGTTATTGGGACAATAAAACAGACTAACACAGGACAATCACATGTTATGTCCTGATAAGCTCAAACAAGGCTACGTTGAATGTGCTTAATTACTCTTCCTTGGCTGAAGGCATCAAAGCTCTTTCAGAGAAGGTGTAAGGAAACACTTACATCATTTAAACAGGATAAAACATCTCTGCCTTTTAATTAAAACCTCCATTTAAAGCCTAGGGAATGTAAACATGGCTCCGACATTCCTTAGGTGACTGAAAAACCATCCCTTCCAATCTATTGCATTTAGGCAATAAAAATCTTTGGGCTGTCATGTCACTTCTTATTGCTGGAGACACACAGTTGTGTTCAAGTACCAGATTCATGACCTGTGTTCAACGTGTCTCATTCAGTGTTTTTATATAAGAAGAAGTTGCTCGAGGAAATGAGAGATCTTCCTGGCACAGATGTCCCTGTTCACAATCCCAGTACCATGCCTAACACCACATTTGGCCTTTCCAAGGTATAAGAATATAGAATCATAAAACCATGAAGCTGGAAGGGGCCTATACAGCCATTGAGTCCAACCTGGCAGAAATAGAACACACACAACTGAGAATCAGGACTTAGATACAGAATCTCTAACAAATAGACTGATCGTATGAATTAGGATTTGGAAGTAAGAAAATTTTCAGGTGAAAAAATGGTAATTTTTCCAAGGTGTGTGATTGTCTCAAATTATGTTTTAAATGGGTTTGTGGGTGATAGTGATCAGCCGTCTTAATGCTTGCCCATGGTACAGCTTGTCAATGAACCTTCTCCACAAAAAATGAATGTGTCAAATCTGCTTCCATCTAATGCGAGGGATTTGTGAGAGATTCATTCTGTTCACAAAGTAACTCTAAGCCAGGAAAAAGCACTTTCCCAGAGGAATTGGCTTTGAAGGGCCTATAAGTCTCAAATTCAATCTTCACCAGTCTTGGTAGGGATAGAAAAGAGAGTGAGCCAATGACATGTTTGGAATCTATAATTCATGTGAGGGCCATTCTAACACTCCTGGAACCGCAAAATGGGTCATTTTATTGGAAAGTTTGTAAAAGTCAATTGCTCATGAGTAACAACAAACCATAAACTATCAAGGATCACCATTTCCCCCAATTAATGCCCACCTCTGCTTTTAAGCTTGTTCTGCATATGCTTAGTTTATAACAAAGTCACTGTTTTTCCTTTTTGAAATACATATTTGAGGATCAATATTTCAGTCCCTGCAGCCTGGATTTCTTCCAAATAAAAGAGAGTGGGTTGGGCCAAGCATTTTCTTTCATGATAAGCAAGATTGGTCTTTTCAATTTGCATGGTTTGTTTTAAAAATAAGGATTCCAAAGGTCATTTATTTCTGACTGGATGGATTAAAATAGCTTTACATTTTTTAAAAAAATCCTGACTCAAAAACCCTTTATCAAATTGTCTGCAATTTGACACAGAGCATGTGCAAACAGTTTGCTATACCTGTCTGAATGTTGGTGCTGATCTGAAGTCTGGTTTCCAAATTGCATTATTTTGTTTGGGTTTGCTCCATTTTTAGAATGGCCTTGTACATTGTTGATTTGCTCTGCTGTGTTTTGAGACAGATACGTTACAATACAGATGTAATGTACTTCTGCAGTACAGCAGCAAGAGTTGCAGGTGAGAAAATGGGAGAGTGCATAGGACCTGACTTGAAAAGTCTGCCTATCCACTATTCATTAGACAGTGCAGATTCTTCCTATTCATGTAGTGACATTCTGAATGCAACCCCCTTTGCTCCTCCTTTTCCTGCCTTGCCTCTCACCTGCTAAGCCATTCATAATACACATTGCCACTTTCACAGGTTTTCGCTCTGATGGATGGTTTGAACATATTACCAAACCCCCTGAAACCAAATGCATCAGACACGTGCCGTGATCTTATCCAACTGCCAAGACAAGAATGATTCAACAAAAGCAGAATTGACTAATTCCAAACAGCAAGTACACATTCACAAAGCACCACCAGGTAGATGGCAAGAATTAATCAGATAAAATTATTGGCTGCAAATCATTCGTTCGAAGTCAGTGTTTATACAAAACTTTAAAGGACCCTTTGTTCCATAGATCACACAAACAGCTCCAAATTGACTTGAGATATATCTTTTCAGCTGGAGAGATTGATTTAATGGAATAGTTGTCATGGAAGACACTTGTCACAGCTGAAAATATTAAATTACATTTCTCTCCAATCACCTTTATTTGGTTTAAAGGTACACATAGGTTTGTAATGTGGTTTTTCTTTTAAAAATGAGAGCATTATGTTTTTATCTTTGCATGGTTTTCTGGTTCCTTCCCTCCTCCAACCCCCTCCTTCTCTCTCTCTCTCTCTCTCTCTCTCTCTCTCTCTCTCTCTCTCTCTCTCTCTCTCTCTGTGTGTGTGTGTGTGTGTGTGTGTGTGTGTGTGTGTGTGTGTGTGTGTGTGTGTGTGTGAAGAGAGAAGAGGGATGTACAGGATGGAGAGAGAAAGAGTTTACACATCCTGTGAAAAGGACAAAAATTGTCTTGCTAGATCATTAGATCACACCACAATACACCTAGTAAAAACAGGAAGTTTTATTTATTTATTTATTTATTTATTTATTTATTTATTTATTTATTTATCTGTCCTAAAAACATTCTGGGTGGCTTACAACAGTAAAATATGAAAATACAAAAATAATTAATAACAAAAAAACCGTAATCAAATCAGCAAATTTTACAATCCAAAAGCAAGAAAAAATGCCAATAACTTAATTGTATCCTTGGCTCATCTAGACCAGTATGAGACCATTGTGTGAGTGTTCTCTAGCCTGTTACTCACACAATGCTTTCTAGGATTTTAGACTGGATTCTTTTCTCAACACTACCTGGAAAGTCTTAGGAGCAAAATTATGTTCTCTTCTATATGCACTGCCACTGAGCTGCACAATCTGTTTGCATAATCTGAGCTGCACTGTCCCCTGGCGCAGTGGTTAAATACTGGCACTGCAGGTAAAACTGTGCTCCCAGCCTGGGGTTCAATCCCAGGTAGCAGGCTCAAGGTTGACTCAGCCTTCCATCCTTCTGAGGTCAGTAAAATGAGTACCCAGCTTGTGGGGGAGGTCTGGGGGGGAGGTGAGGGGGGAGCAAGTGAAAGGGGTATTGAGACAGGTGAAGGAACAACGTCACTCTTCTTTTCTCAGAGAAAGTTAAACCAGTAGTGTAGATATGGAAGAGGAATGTGCATGTCAAAAAACACAGATGTTATTGCATATTTCTTGAGCGCTATGTATCTTCTTAGCGCTAGCTGCCTAGATGCCCTAAGCACATCCGATCTCGCTTGATTTCGGAAGCTAAGCAGCGTCGGCCTTTGGATGGGCGACCACCAGGGAATACCAGGTGCTGTAGGCGCCTGGAGTAGGAACTGGCAAGCCACTCCAGTACTCCTGCCAAGAAAACTCCATGGACATGGAGTCACGGAGAGTCGGTCACGATTGTTAACGACACAACAACACATTTAGAAATGTATCTTCTTGTGGTTATTGCATGAGATCCAAACATTGGTGACCCCACTTCTGAATGTTCCATGGGAGAGGGGCCATTTTTTTGGGGGTGTCTCCTTTCACCAAACCCAAACCGCTCATGGGTTATTTCAGACCTTCTGGAGTGGAATCTGTTGTAGCTGCTGTGGCTGTCATTGTGTGCAATGGTTGCTCATGCCTCCAAAGGGCCTTAGAAGCACACATGGAGAATGTTGGATGATAGCCATCATGTTTATTCATGGCAGCCAGGGAAGAAGACATAGATATTTGATTATTAATTTCTCCCCTGTAATTTTGTGCACTGGCTCTGCTTCACCGATTCTCATCAGAGCCCGTCCCTGAAGGTGTTTATGCATCTGTTTTATTTCTGCCAGTCCTACTTTTGTTCCATTTCCCCCACACACACACACACACACACACTCATAATTTGTGCATTAATCCATGTGAAGTCTGAATATCAGATGGCTCCTTGCTGAGAGCACTTTGCATAAAACAGAGTATCAAAAGACAAGGGAAATGTGGAAGCCAAAAATAACCTTAAAAGGAGAATGCAGGACTAAATTACACATTGAAAGATGTCCTAAATTCATAAGAACATAAGAACATAAGAAGAGCCATGCTGGATCAGGCCAAAGGCCCATCTAGTCCAGCTTCCTGTATCTCACAGCGGCCCCACCAGATGCGTTTGGGAGCGCATGAGACTAGATATCTGTCTCCTGATACCACTCCCCTGCATCTGGCCCTTGAAGTACCCTGGTTTAAAGCCTAGAGATTACACATCTCCATCATGGTTTGTAACCCGTGATGGACTTTTCCTCCAGGAATCTGTCCAATCCCCTTTTGAAGGCATCCAGGCCAGATGCCATCACCACATCCTGTGGCAGGGAGTTCCATAGACTTACAACGCGCTGGGTGAAAAAATATTTTCTTTTGTCAGTTCTTACTCTCCCAGCACTCAATTTGAGTGTATGGCACTCATCCTGGAGTACAGCTGGCACATTTGCTGGATAGGTTATATGAGATCATGTTATTAGTGCATTTAATTTTTCAGTTACATTGCTCCCACTCTTACCCGCCAATGAATGTACACAGATTTACATTGATTGTGATTTCCTCATCAACACAACCACCTGTTGAGCTAGGTTAGGATAAGGAGGAAACCAGCCTCACTTTCCCCAGTGAATTTATTGACTCCTTGGGGATTTGTGCTTGAACTGTACAAATTGGACTGCAAACAGAAAGAAAACACAAACACATCAAATACACATCAATAACTTGGAATCTGGCAATCATACTCATGGCAGTAATGATTACTCTGTTCCTGATCCTGAAACAGAGGGCATTACCTCATGTCCACATTTTTGCTCTAGAAAGTGCTCTGATTTGTAGTACAGTGGACCCTTGTATAAGAAATGGTTTGTATAACATAAAATTTGTACAACATAAAAATTCTGGAGATGGGGAAAATTTGCTTAACATAATCGTCTATGGGGAGAATCCGTACAACATAAAAATGGGATCACTCCATTTTCAATGCATTCCTATGGGAATTTGTATAAAGGAACATTTGCTTAACATAATTTCATTTGGAATGAATTAATTCCTTTATACAAGGTACCACTGTACTTAAAATTGCTTCCCACAGCCATCACTCTTTGAGCAAAATAAAGTGCAACCACGCCCCCGAAGCGTGACTCAGCACATCTTCCTTATACTTGGCCTTGGGGTGGTGGAATCCTTGTCCCATTTCCATTGCGGTTTTTAAACCTGTGCACACACCCATAGGGTAACTTATATTCCACAACATAACTTTTTTTTTGGTGAAGATTCTCAGTGATCCAGGTGAGTTTGTCTGAAAGTTGAGCCATGGCTACTGGACTTGGCTATAAGGTGGAGAACTCGCACTAGCTGTATTCAGACTGATGAAGCTGTCTGGATGAGCAGCGGAACATTTCTATCTCTCAAGAAAAAAGAAGTCCAGTAGCCACATCTCAACTTCCAGATAACTGGTTTTTTTCTGTCTTTTGCCATAGGAAAACAAAAACAAATGCACTTTGATGCAGCCCCTGTCCGTGAGGTCACAGAAGTTTTTTAACAATAAAGTGCACCCTCGATGATGCACGAACGGCAACAAAACCACATGACTGCAACAAGATGTGTTACACATTTTATTTTGTTGCAGTACCAAGTGGATGTGAGGTAACACTCAGATTCCCTGTGATTTCTAGCAATCTGCTTGGTAAAGCTGCCAAATGGATCTCTCTTGGAAACCTCAAGAAAGGCTCTGTTTACATAGGAAATTATGAAATTCCTGAGCAGGTTCCAGGATGGTCTATAGAGAAACCATTGTTCTTGGCAGGGATAGTTTATGACTGAGACAGAGAGAGTATCCACCCTAAAATTTCAGGGTGAAGAGCCCTCTGTGCCATTGCATGAGTCACTCCCAGATCTGTTTGAGTTTCTGCAACCTTGCATGTTGCTTCTAGTAGGTGTGGATGGGAGGGACTTCTCTGGGCTGGTGTGGCAGCCAGTCACTAACAGTCCTACCCAATAGCTCCCTCCTGTCTCTGAGTTCAATATTTTCCCCTCTGAATAGTCTGTTGGAAGAAGTCAGTCAGGGAGTCTCAAGAAGTCAAAGTCTTTGGAAGTACAAAGATACATACACTCGCATCCACAACTGTAAAAAATGGAAAATGAATACAGCAAAACAACGTTTGAAGCTAAGTTACAAGATTTTTGAAACTGCTGTTGCAATTTCTCAAAGGTGTGGTTTGGTTAACCATATATTGGCTGAATTAAAGGAGTCTATTCATCTCCAAAATACTGTGTGGGTTTGCAATTCTGCTGTTGATAGCAGAATGTCATTATCTGATAGCTGAATATGGTTATTTCCCCTGGAGTGTAGAACTCCACAGCTGTGAAATTCAGGAAAGTCTTTAGTTGTCTCATCCTCATGGGTGTGGCTTAATAGAGATGGGCACAAAATGACCATTTTTTTGTTACTGTTATCCGTTATTCATTCCGTTATGTAACGGAATGAATAACGACCCTAGGGGCAAATTTTACATGAACTGAACAGAACTGAGAAAATTGGGTTTGGTTGGGTTTGGGTCTGTAATGTGTGTGGGGGGGGGCGGAGATGTCTTCTACTGGTGCTGGCCCGGAAGTCCTTCAGGGATGGTGGTGAGTCAGCGACCAGGAAGAGGGGCAAAAAGCCTACCGCCGCGCTACAGCTGTAGCACGGCCACGTGGTCGGCAAGGCAGTGAAAAAACCCAGAAGTTCGGATTCACTTCCGGGACAGCCCGGCTGTCATTGCCGGCGGGGAGGATTGTCAGAGAGAGCCCCATTCTTGCTTTGCAAGCGGAGGCGTGACCGGGGCTCCCTCTCCAGCGATCTCCACCGTGGGTGCAAGACAGCCAGCACAGCTGTTACCCCGGGTGGAGGAGATTGGCCTGAGGCCCGGCCGTGGTCTCGCCTCCGTGTGCAAAGGCGGGATCACGGCTCGATCTCCTCCACCCAGGGTGACGGCCAGCACAGCTGTCACTCCAGGAGGAGGAGATCGGCCTGAGGCTCGGCCATGGTGTCACCTCTGCCCAGGCAGAGGAGGATCTTCCCCATGTGGATCATTACAGCACCCAGCGCTGTCATGACCCATGCAGGGAAGCCGAGACCCCCTTTCTGCATTTCTGCACTCAGAGGGCTGAAGGAGGGGTGTCAAAGGGATCTTCCCTGTGGGAATCATGACAGCGCTGGGCACTGTCATGACCCACATGGGGAAGATCCTCCTCCGCCCAGGTGGAGGTGAGTCTACGGCCAAGCCTCAGGCCGATCTCCTCCGCCCGGGGTGATAGCTGTGCTGGCACGCAGAGGGGCAAAGGGGGGTCTGAAAGGGATCTTCCCCGCCTGGGTCATGACAGCGCCCGGCGCTGCCATGATTCACACAGGGAAGCCAAGTCCCCCGTTCACAGAGGGGCAAAGGGGAGTCTGAAAGGGATCTTCCCCACCCGTGCTCTCCCCCCACTTCCCCCCTCCCAGAGCTAGCACCCAGTAGTCGCTCGGTGCTAGCTTCGGGAGGTGAGAAGATTTAAAAAGCACGCTCTCTCCTCCCACCTGATGGGGTGAGGGAAGAGCGGGCTATTTAAATCTCACCCCAGCCCTCCCGGGCACTGCCAGTGCCATCAAGACGGCCAGGAGAGTGCTCCCATGGCTGCAGGATCATTCTCCCGGCAGGCTTGCCACTGGCTCTAGAGGCGCCTGGCCCCGGGAGGGCTCCCCTTGGCTGCGGGATGGCTCTCTGAGGAGGCTTGCTGCCGGATCCAGCAATGCCTGGCCCGGGAGGGCTCCCGGCAGCTGCAGGAACACTTTCCCACCGGGCGCCATAAAACGAAGCCTGAAAAATGGAGTGGGCCCCTGGGGCCTGAAAAAGAGTAATGACTCAAAGCGGGCCCCAGAGCCCGAATAACGAGCACAAAGTGCCATTTTGGCATTTCGTGCCCATCTCTATGGCTGAGGAATTATAAAAACAAGATATTTATTCAGCCTGGAGAGGGGACAGCTTGGTGAATTACCTTCTCATAAAGTTGGGTTTCTTCTACCACACACTTTGCTTCCAGATCCCCTTGGCAATGTTTGTTTTTGTTTGTTTGTTCATTCATTTGTTCATTTGTTTCTTCATTCATCTGCTAGAGGCCGAAAAGTAATCTATTAAAAGCAGGGCCTTCTCGGCAGTCGCACCAGCATTATGGATTCAGTTCCCAGAAGAGCTATGCCTGCCCCCCCCGATTCATTTAGGAGACAGTTGGAACATTACTTTTCAGGGAAGCCATTCACATTGACCCTGATTGACTGTGTCACCTCCAGCCTTGATTAACTTCAAAAACTGCTTTGTGCCATTACATTTTTAGATGATGTTTTCTATCTCTCAAGATGATGTTTTTGGTATTTCTGTGGTATTTAGTGCTTATTGTTTGGTATAGTTTCTTTTCACTGTTTGTAAACATCCTAGAATAGTGCTTTAATGGGGTAGTATTTGAATAAAAGTAATTAGAGATGTGCACGGAACAAACATTTTTTCGTTTCCGTTACCGTTTGTCGTTTCCGTTACGCAATGAAATGACAAACGAAAATTGTGATGAAAATGAAACAAAACGAACAGAACTACGAAAATTGAGGTCATTACGTTTTGTTTCTGTTAATGGCGATGCACAATGAAATGAGCTGTTTTAAATGTTAGAAAACGCCCTGGACATCCATAAAAACACAGTGATAGTTATTTATTTATATTGTCTAATAATACCTACCAGGGGGGTTGGGGTCCTTAAAACGTTTGTTTTTGTCTTCTCCCATTGCAATGTATTTTTCTTTTCCCTTTAAAATGGGTGTCGCCAGCAGCCACAAAATGGAGGCAAGCCATGTGATGGGATCATGTTCAACCAATAGTGTGCCCAGGTTGCAGACTGGGCGGGCAGGTCTGGCAGCCACAGAGGGCATAAAAAGCTCTGGCAGCCCCCGTCCTCCTTGCAGTCTCTGGTGGTTGTTAGGGTGGAATTGCTGTCTCTGTTGCGACTCTAGCTTCAGTCCTGCAGCCTCCCTGTGTGTGCACGTGCTGCGCAGTGCGTACCTCTCAGTGAGCACCCTCCCTTGCCCTGCAGCGCAGTCACTCTGCAGCTGCCTTGCACCCTGGGCAATGCCCGCCACTGCCTTTGCAGCCTCCCTGCATACCTAGTCTATACTGTGTCTCTGCCAGCATCCATTTTTGGTAGTGTTTTCCCTCTGGTCTTGGGGCATTGGGGGATGCCTGTGCACGGAAATGCTTTAAAAATCATGCAAAAAGCAGGTAGAAACAAAAAATGAAAAAACAAAAACAGTAACAAAATTTTTCAAAAATTTCATGACAAACAGAAATGAACCGAAACAGACCTCTCAAAGAAAAATGAAAAACCAAAACACCATTTTTCTGTTTCGTGCCCATCTCTAAAAGTAATAAATAAATAAATTTATTCATTTCTGTTATTTTTACACTGCCTGATTAACATAAAGCACCACTCTGGTTGATTGATAATAACATATTAAGCCCAATGCCCTGCCTACTTGTTCTGACTTCTAAACTTGGCTGAAGCAGCATGCAGAGAAAATAAATATAAATAAATGCCCTCAGTATGAGAATCCAGACACCAGCAACCTAGAAGCCACACCTTCTGGCCTTTAGGAATATGTGTTGAGCACCAGCTCTGGTTACTCTGCCCCTCAGCTGGCTTACAGTTACATGCAGAAAAGACATCTAAAAGGCCAAATAACACATGTGCATTCAAATGACACAAAAAAATCAATAAAACTCAGACTGGGCAGCAATTTAAAAAAATAAAATCTATAGCAAGTTAAAGCAGCAAGCCAAAAGACTTGATTACCCAGCTGCGAATGTTATGAGAAAAAGCCGGATTTTCACTTGGCACTGAAAACCATCAGCTTACGGATACGCAGCGGTGCTGTGAGGATGAGAACCAGGATTTCTCTGTGATGGAAAAGCCGGGCAGAATGCTCCATGAAGCCATTTCGTAGAGAAATCCTGAGTTTGGACCATCACAATTAGAGATTAGAGAAAAACTGACGAACTAGGCTGGTTTTTGGTTCGGTTTGGGAGGATCTTGTCTTGCCAAAGAAAAACATTGAACTTTTCCACTATTGGCGTTTCATTTGCTTCAGCAAACCACAATGCCCCACCTGCCTCCCCTCCTGTTGCCCCAGTCACCTGGCCTCCCTTCACCTGCTACCATGCTGCTGCTGTGGCTCCCACCTCCTACTCCCAGTTGCTATGCTCCGAAGCAGCAAACAGGTTCCTTGCAGGGAAGCTGATCGCTGCCTCTGAGCACGTGCCCACCTCTCCGCTGATCAGAGGTAGTGTTCCAGATTCTTTGCAAGGAGCCTGGGCATTGCATCAGAGTGTTGTACCCCTTGAAGTGACAGAACTTGCAACACAATGGGAGTGACATGAAAGGAGCAGGAAGTCACCCCCAAGTATGACTGAAAGCCACATTAGCAACTAGTTGCTGAACAACAAATCATCATGAGCCACCATTTTTTGGGTTCATGCCCATCTATAATTCCCAGCTGCAAGAAGGAGAATCAATTTCATGCACAAGTTTAAATATCTTGGATGGGATGTATAAGTAGATGTGATCCCGAGTGTACCAAGATATATACTGATTAGAGATGGGCATGAAATGAAAATATTGCATTTTGTTTCATTTCATTTCACTTCTTGAGTTGTTTCATTTCATTTCATTACTAACACATTTTAAAGTACTTTTCGAATGAAACAAAACCATTTGTTAATTGCTCCCCTGGAATCCCAGCATAGCTTCCTCAATCTCTTCCCTGTAAGTCCCACAAATTTAAAGATATCTGGGGTTGGGGGGGCAAGTTATTCAACTGCAAAGAGGGTCCCTCTAGCTAGCTAATTGCAAATGCGTGTACAGCACACACCAGCAATATAGGGCTTAAGCAAGTGGAAGTAATAAGTTGACCTATTGCCAGTGCGGCATGTGCACAGCACTTCCAATTCCAATTCCAATTCCAGGGAGGACCTTGAGGAAGCTCCCCTATTTCGTTTCCCAAACAAAAAAAAGGCAGTTCATTTCGTTTCATGACAAAACAGTTTCTATTGTTTCATTTCATAGCAAAAATATTTGTTACGTAATGAAACAAGAAAACAGCATTTCATTTTTTCATTTGGTGCCCATCTCTAGTACTGATTTCTATCATTTTTCCCCACATAGATTACATTACCAAAATCTTTTAATCAACTGTACAGTTTGTCCGCTTGCCTTCGGATCCAATCAAGTTGCTGGCTGCCTCTCTTGTGTCATGGAAGTGACTGTGAACCACTTAATATCAGTTGCCTCAGAACAGTGGTTGCCAACCTGGGTTACCCAGGTGTTCTTGGACTTCAACTCCCAGAGGGCTGACTGACAAGGACTGGCTAAGCTACTTGGATGAAGAATGAAACGTTACCCTCTCAGAAGAAAAGAGGTCCGGTTGCCGTGACTCCATTTCTGGATGAATTTCAGACAGTTGTCTCTTCTTTATAAGAGTGTGGATCGTGGCATTGGATTTTCAAAACAAGAGCAGGCCTTATTTTTGGACTGCATGCATCCAAAAATGTAGGCCCCAGCACCCACAAACTCCAAATGGTGGGGGGCAAATCTTGAGACTGATGGACCCTCAGCGGTTCCAGGAGGTCTTCGGGGAGCTTTCTGGAGGACTGACTGGCGCTCCGGCCGAGGTTATGGCCAACCATTGGTTTGAAACAGCTGCCAATACCATAGACCGGATCGCCCCTAAGCGCCTTCTCCGGTGCCGAGCCCGGCGCTCACCGTGGTTTACGGGGGAGCTCCGGGCAATGAAGCAGGTGAGGAGAAGGTTAGAGCGCAGCTGGAGAAAAACCCGGACGGCAAGTAGTAAGGCTGCCGTTGACTCCCAGACTAGTCGCTATTCCAACGCGATCACGGAGGCCAAGTCATCGTTTTTCTCCGTGAGAATTGGTGAGGCCTCTAACCGCCAGGCGGAGCTCTTCCGGGTGGTTCGAGACCTCACCAATCCTAGTCTGGCTAGGCCTCCTCCTACTGATTTCAGTAGTGAGAATTTCGCAGCCTTTTTAGATCCAAGATTGAGGCCATCCGTGCATTTTGACTCCGGTTGCAGTAGCACTGCCCCGGCATCCCCGGTTGCTGGTCCGCCTTCGTCGCCTCGGTTGGAGGAGCTTGGGCCTGTTTCCGCTGTCGAGGCCTCCAGGGCTATGGCGCATTGCCGGCCGGCGTCCACTCCTTTCGACCCTTGCCCCTCCTGGCTCATTAAAGCTGCCAGCGGGACCATGGCTGAATGGGCTTCTGCCATCGCCACCGCCTCTTTCAGCGAGGGGTTTTTTCCCTCTCGTCTGAAGGAGACGGTGGTTAAGCCCATCCTTAAGAAGCCGGGCCTTGCGGCGGACGATTTAGGCAACTATCGTCCGATCGCTAATGTCCCGCTCATGGGCAAGGTCATCGAGAGGGTGGCGGCGGTCCGGCTGCAGTCGTTCCTTGAGGATCGGCAGTGCCTCGATCCATGCCAGTCGGGTTCAGGCCCCGGAACTGAAACAGCTTTGGTCGCCCTGCAAGATGACCTGCTCCGGGCGGCCGACAGGGGTTGCTCTACCCTGTTGGTTCTCCTGGATCTGTCAGCGGCCTTTGATACCGTCGACCACGGTATCTTACTGGATCGGCTCTCTGAGGTTGGAATCGGGGGCACTGCTCGCAGTTGGCTCCGATCCTTCCTGGAGGGCCGTCCCCAGTATGTTCAGCATGGGGGAGCTTCTCTCATCTATGTAAGGCCGTTGGCTGGGGTCATTAGGAGTTTTGGAGTGTGCAGTCATCAGTACGCTGATGACACGCAGCTCTATCTCTCCTTTTCCACCTCTGCAGTGGAAGCTGTGCAGATCCTCGATGGGTGCCTGGATGCCGTGCTGGCTTGGACCGGGGCGAACAGGCTTAAGCTCAACCCCGGGAAGACGGAGGTTATGTTCTTTGGGGGCTCGCCGTCCTGGGTACGGTGGCCCTTTTCCCTCTGGGGGAGTTTCCCTCGGCCTGTGGAAAGGGCGCGGAATCTGGGAGTGGTCCTGGACCCGGCGCTGACCAAGGAGGCCCAGGTGGCGTCGGTTACCAGGGCCGCGTATTACCATCTTCGCAAGATCGCCCAGATCCGCCTGTACCTGGACGGTGACTCTCTGAGAACAGTGGTCCAGGCACTGGTGATCTCGAGGCTGGACTACTGCAACGCCCTCTACATGGGGTTGCCCTTGACTCTTCTCCGGCGTCTGCAGCGGGTGCAAATGCGGCGGCCAGGCTGGTGGCTGGTGTGCGTCGTTACGACCACATCACCCCAGTCCTGGCCCGCTTGCACTGGCTGCCCGTTGTGGCCCGGATTAGATTCAAGGTCTTGGTTTTAGTTTATAAAACCCTCCATGGCTTGGGACCGGACTACCTGACAGAGCGTATCGCTCAGCGATCCACCTCGGCCCGACCTGTTCGGGCAGGTGCGAGCGCACTCGCTGCGGGCTGCCACTCCTCGAAAGCCCGGAAATCGGTCACCCGAACCGGGCTTTCTCGGTGGCAGCCCCCGCCTTTGGAATTCCATCCCTAGCGAAGTGCGCTCTGCAGAGTCCCTGCTGGCCTTTCGAAAAGCTGTAAAAACCTATTTATTTCGAGAGGCCTTTGGCGAGCCCTGAATTTTCTCTCTCTTTTTTTTTTTCGTTATGTCCCGCCATCTTTAATGCCCAAGCAACCATGTTAAGTGTCTTATGTTATGTGTGTGCTTGGTCGATAGCTGCCGGGTTTGGATGCACCGGGTTTTAATGGTTTAGTTATTTGTTGTAAATTTATAATTACTGTGTGTGTTTATTGGCGCTTGTTCGTCCGTGTAAGCCGCTTAGAGTTTCGTATGAAAGATAAGCGGGGTATAAATATAATAATAAATAAATAAATAAAAAATTGAGCCATTGACTTTCCTTGTTTCAACCTGTTGCTGCTGCTTGGCTCTTTTGCATGTTTGCTATGCATCGGCAGCTATAATTGTAAGGATAATGTTGATATGTCGAGCTTTTAAGCAAAGTCTGGATGGCCATCTGCTGGGAGTCATGTGATGGGGGTTCCTGCATGCCCGGGGGTTGGACTGGATGGCCCTCGAGGTCTCTCCCAACTCTATGATTCTATGATTGCAAAACAGAGAAATGAATATTTCCCCCAGTGAACCTTGTTATTGTCTTAACTCCAGGATGTGAACTGAGATAACTGAAGGAAGTAGGATTCATCTCACCTGAGGAAGTCAGCCACGTAAACCAAATATGGAGAAATAAAGGCTGCATGCTAAATGTTGATCTAAATTGTACTTATTGCCTTGTGTGGTGGTGGTGGTGGGGGCAAAGCTTCAAGCTGTGTCCATTTTCCCCTGTTCTCTGGGGCCCCTTAAAGCAGACTTGATCCTTGAAATGTAATGCATTTAATCACAGAATAAATAATGGAATAAATGCAGGCCATCAACAGAATGGCATAAAATTTTCCCCTGTTGCTTGGCCATGCAGGCACCCTACAAGCTGAAGGGAACATTTGAATGCAGATCACTGCGCTTTATTTAGCATGCAGGAGCCACAGACAAAAGCCGAGTGAGAGGGAGGTTTCAATTCTTCTTTGACAGAAACCTTGCTTATTACTCTCTAACAACATTGTCTTCTATTCCCTAACTGGACCTCCTCGGCAGTTGCAAGCTGTTCCAGAGAAAGATAAGCCATTTAATTTCATTTAAATCCAGATTCGTAATAAAAACAGCACTTAATGCAACAGTGTCTCAAAATTATCTTTGCAGTCAGTTTATTTTCTCTGCTGTCCAAAAAGAAAACAAAAAAGAAAGAAAAGAAAAAAAGAAAAAATAGAATAATATTTGTAATTCCCCCCTGCTTTATTATTAGGTTTCACTTAAGGTAACCGCACTGGGAAACTTCAACCACAAATGAGCTTTGCCAAAAATCATTCAGGTACTTCTTCCATATTAAGAATGTTTTCTGCTTAGAAGGGATGAGAAGATCTCTCTCCACCCACATCCCTGACACATACATTTATACAATTCTGTGTCTCTTGGACCCTATACAGAAAGAGGTATCATTTGTGGTCAAAAATGTGTACATTTATGACTTTATCATGCATTGCCCATTGATTTCACACACACACACATACACATGTTGTTAAAAAAAGTCACAAAGAACTAATGGAGAACAAACTTAGAAGAGGGGAAAGGAACAAGATGGGTGGAATGGATTTCATTTCATTGATTTGCTCACCCCAATTCCTACTGCAGTGTTAGGACCCTGGTATTTGAGGTGGATCGGTTCCAAGCCTCCCGGCCCAGATGCTAAAAATTCTGGATTAGAACAAACATTATTTTAATGTTGCTGTGTAGAGATGGGAACGAACTGAAAAAAATGGTGATTTGTTTTGGTTTGGTTCATTTTGTTTTTAATGATGTTTTTCAAATATTTGTCTCATTGGTTCATTTTGTTCATTATTCGTCCCCCCCCCCGGACGATTTAATCCATTTGACAGGGTGAGAAAAATCATTAAAAATAATTTTTTAAAAAACACAGACATTGACAACAACTGCATAAACTGGACTGGCAGCATCCTCATCCTCATCATCTTCAGAACAAATTGCAAAATACTCTGACAGGTTTCAATACTGTTTATACAGTTCAAACTAAATCCAGATAGAGTTCAATCCGTCTCTACCATCATGCCCAAAATTTCAGTCATTGGGATGGAGAAAGACACTTTGTGCCTTCTATTGACAACAAAAACAAATTTCTGTGGACATAGAAAGCAAAGTGTTCTACTTGTTTACTTCCCCATAGCACCTCAAGCACTCAGAAGAAGGGAGTCATAGAAGAAGGGAGTAATGACTCATTCACCTCCTATGTTGCCATTTCAAGGCAATAGCAGCAGTATAATCAGAACAATGATGGAGAGCAGAGGTGTCATTGGGGTTCTGTTTGGGCAGGCAAGACTTTGTATATTGCTGGATTGATACCACTAACATTATCTCTGTTCTCCATCACCGTGTGAACAGTTCCTATGGCAGACAACAGCGGAAGAGTCTCGTCAGCAAGTGGGTTTATGTATAACTGGGGGAAAGTGCATGCTTAGAGTTCAGTTTCTAGAAAATCCCAAGATCTTCTAGGAAAAGGATATCTAAAGCCAAGAAATGCCTGTGGAGATTCTCGGTCATCCAGGTGAGGTTATCTGGGAGTTGAGTCATGGCAAGTGGGGATTGAAATGTTTTGCTACTCATCCAAGTAGCTTTTTCAGTCTGAGTTCCTCAAAGAAAAGAAGAAGAAGAAGAAGAAGAAGAAGAAGAAGAAGAAGAAGAAGAAGAAGAAGAAGAAGAAGAAGAAGAAGAAGAAGAAGAAGAAGAAGAAGAAGAAGAAGAAGAAGTCCAGCTGCCATGATACTCCCAGACAGCCAAGAAATGTGAGATGTCTGCCTGCTTAAGAATCAGAGATTTCCTTTGCAATTCAGAGTGGATTCAAAACTCTTGCAAAAGCTGGAAACCTTCTTGGAGATGCTTTATTTCTTGTTTAGAGTTTGCTTTCCCCAAATTGGACAATCCCACATGTATCCTTTATGAATTTGGCTAATAATTTCACTTTCTTCCTCCTTCCTCCTAAAAGCTCACATTGTGTACTACCCCATAGGGGAATTGCTTTTGTGCAGTGTACAGAAGCCCAATGCACTTGCATCCTTAGCTTTTATTTTATTTTATTTTATTTTATTTTATTTTATTGTGTGACTACTTGTCTTCAATGCCCGTCATTTATTCTATTCTATTTTTGGTTTTGTTTTGTTTTTTTTGCTTTATTGTTTATTATTTATTTGGTTTTCATTGTGAACCATCCAGGGTCCCTTCTGGGAAAGTGGGTGGTTTAGATTGATACAATCATTTTTTAAATTCATACAATACAGATTGTGGGTCCTTTGATGACAATTTTAGTGTAATGATTTTAGTGTAAGGTTTTTTGTTATTGACTTTATTTATTGATATTCTATTTTTGACTGTTTTATTTCTTTTGATTGTAAGCCGCCCAGAGATCTTTGGGTAGTGGGCGGCATATAAATTGTAAAAATAAAAAAATAAAATAAAATAAAATAAAAAATAAATGTAAAGATGTTGAGTGGGGACTCAAATCCTCCATACACACCCACCTGAGGTATGGAGAGCCAGTTAACTTTGCCACACTGCAACGTCCTTGGCTGCAGCCAGCTGAACTAGGCGTTGAACAAGCGGGGGGGGGTTAAAAACGCTTTCTTTAAATGACAAGACATGGCTGCTGACAAGTACTTAAGCCTTCCCTCTGTTTGTCTTCTCTCTTCTTACATCCCCTGCTTCTTGGCACTCCAACAACTTTCTCTCTCTGCCTCTCCATCAGTCCCATGTACCATCAATCCCATTTCTCTTTGCCTTTCCCTCTTCCCAAACCAGCTGGCAATAGACCACAACATCCCCGTCTATCCAGTTGTGCCTCCTTGTAGAGGCTGTAAAATTTACATCCTCAACTACAATGCCCAGATTTCATATGGACTTCTTTGCTCAGTTCCTGAAACCATGGACTGGATTGTCTGTGGACCCTCCACCTTTCCTTTGCTTCAAGTTTCCATCCGGCTGCAACTTTCCAGATGCCTGAATATGACTTTTCTCCCACTGGTTTCTTAAGAGAAACTATATTCCTCCCCATCCATGGTGAAGGATTGATACCAGACTGATGCTATCCACTGAACATCATGCTGTGGTCCTGTTGAAGATGAGACAGACAGGGAGGGACTTGAATGAATGCATGTATAGAAGACTGAGGGCAGAACATTTTGCAAACAGTTAAGAGGTAGCCCTGTTCTCCATCATCCCAGAGCACAGGAGAAGGAAGAAAGGGCCCAGGTTACAGGAAGAGATGGTCACATGCACACTTCCAAAATGACAAAGCTACCTACCATCCACTAAGCTTCCCAAATCACCAGCCCGACAATGTGAAAATCAATTGAGGGCCCACACGGTCGGCACCTGAAGAAAAACAGCTGTAGCGCGGGGCCAGGAACCTAGAAGTTTTGAAAAAAGGAGGCAGTGGTGGGACTGTCTACCACCGCCTGGCCCAGCTGTGACCAGGGTTCTGTCAGCAGTAGACAGTCCCACCACTGCCTCTGGAGCTCCGGCCGTGGCCAGGACTCCATAGGCGGTGGGACGGTCCACTGCTGCCCAAACCAGTTCAGATTTGTACATTTTTTTAAAAAATTGTATGAACCCGAACCATACCAAACCGAGGGTGGGCCCAACCAGACGAACCTGAAACATGGGTTTTCTGGTTCATGCCCATCTCTAAATCATCCGCATAAAAACTTGTATTACCAAAACATTCACAAATACACAACAACATATAACACACAGCATAAATATTACAGAGTAGTGGGGAAACTGCTCATCTCACCAAAAAGCAGTCCCAAAGTAAAATGGGTTACAATCCTGCCTTTTATACATATGGCAGACATCATATAAACCAATCTCGTGAGTACACCTAGGCAGACAATGTTAAGCAGTTCTCCATGGCAGCTGGATATAAGTATTCTGACCTTTCCATGTGATTACACTATTCACCTGTGTCTTGACAAATGACTATGCATTTATACACAGAACCCATTTTGAATCTGTTAACTATTATATTACATACATTTTTTTGTTAAAAGTTACATTACGTGACCGAATTGTGAGTTGAAGCAGAGACCCACCAAATCAAGTGAAAACCTCCTCCAATAATCAGAGCAAAGACGTTGTGTCCAAGAGGGAGATAAATGTTGTGCAGAGGATATTCAGGGATTATATTATTTAATGGAGATAATAGACTTTGGATATTAGATTTCAGTTTTTATCCTGGTGTTATTATAGGAGCTCAAGACTTTTATTATGCGCTGGAATCTCTAGCATGTATACTTTATTGAAACAGCAACGCCTACACTGGCTTGGACACGTTGTGAGAATGGACGATGGCTGGATCTCAAAAGATCTTCTGTATGGAAAACTAGCGCAGGGAAAGTGCCCCAGAGGGAGACCACAGCTGAGGCATAAGGATATCTGTAAGAGGGACCTGAAGGCCTTGGGAATGGACCTCAAGAGATGGGAAACCCTGACCTCCGACCGCACTGCCTGGAGGCAAGAGATACAGCATGGTCTACATAAATTTGAAGAGGCATTTATCCAACAGGCAGAGGAAAAGAGGCAGGCACAGAAACAATGAAACTCGAGGACTGGACAAGAAACAGAATACATCTGTCCCCAGTGCGGTAGAGACTGTCATTCCCAAATTGGTCTATTTAGTCACACTAGGGCCGTTACTTCACGAAGTGCCTCGCTTCGAACCGACCTTGCCTTCGCTGTGAATTCGGAGGTGGTCACGTGGCGGTCACGTGTTCTCGCTTCGCTTCCGCCCCTGTTTCTCAGTACTCATGAGCTGCAGTTTTAGGACCGATTCGAGCACAACCTCACGTGCTCCCTTCGCATTCGCATGCCACTTTTCAACGTTCCTTATTTCCCATCCGTCCTTTAAAAAAATACCTACCGACGGCGTATCGATGCACTGATGCTGGACTGTCAGTTGCAATGGCTCTACTGATTTCAACTGTTTCCTGGCATCATTGGCAGCCCCCCCCCGCCGCCGCTGCCGCTACTCGGGGGGAGCCCCGCATGGCACAGCCGCCCGCCCTCCGCCGGTTGCACGCTGCCTGCCCCGGGTGCCCTGCTCTGGCCGGGTGAGGTGGCAGTGGCTCCTCCTGCTCCCGCCGCTGCCGCCGCTGCCGCTACTCGAGCGAGGAAGTAACAGTGCAAAGCGATGAAACAATATAGCAATGAATTGATATCCCTGTTTGAATATTTTTTAAAAAAACTTGAAATAAAAGCCAAAAACCGAGACCACATGTCACGTTGGGAGCGAAGCGAGATGCGAAGCGAAAAGATTCCTGGCCGCTGGCAGGGGAACCACTCACCCCGCTTGGAGCACGGTAAAGGGGGCGTGGTCGGGGTGGCATCACAGCCAAAAAGGAGGAGCGTGCGGACTGAAACGATCAATTCGCACAGAAATGAGGACTTGCCGCGAAGCGAGCGGTTCGTGAAGTAACGGCCTAGGTGTTGTTTTTAGGATCTCTACTCCAGGCATGATACCATAGTCTTTTGAGACTTAAGAATGCCAATGTATGTATCATTATAGTATTTTTACTTTTTTTTGTCAAGGACAGCACTCAGCGAGTGTGAGAAAAGGTGGTCACCTTGATTTGAGCCCTTTAAGAATAATAAAGGAGTTAGACCAATCATTTGTGTAGGGGTCATTTCAAGAACAGGAAAGAAACCAGAAGCTGATAAAAGCCCCAATTAAATGGGAGAGTGTGCATTTCCTGTGCTACAGGTGTTATTTGGAGCTCTTGTCAAGCAAATCTTTGGCAAGGAAGGAGGGCTGGGAGGCAAAGATTCTAAGTGGAGAGACATGCTCTCAGAGAATGAGTTTAGGGAGTAGTTTTTCATTCACTGCTGATCCGATCTGCTTGTGTTCCCATGCCATTGATTATTCTGCCCTGCATCAGTAATGCCAACTGTTCATCTCTCCTTCCACAGCACTGGTAGACATCCCGTTTCCAGCCTATCTGCCTGACCTCTGCTTCACTCAGAGCTTAGAAGTGACCAGTTTCAGATAATGTGGAAGTGCTCACTTACAAGCAACCAGTTATAAACAACTTGGGTGGTGGTGGTGGTCATGTGCTCTCTGGTCACCTCTGACTCATGGCAACCCTATGTATGAGCAAAATGCCCTGTTCTCCAACTTCCCTGTTCAGCTCTTGCAAACTCAAGCCTGTGCGTTCCTTTCGGAAGTCAGTCCATCTTATATTTAGTCTTTCTTTTTTCCTGCTGCCTTCCACCTTTCCCGACAGTATTGTCTTTTTCCAGAGAACCCCGTCCTGCCATGATGTGCCCAAAATAGGTCAGCCTCAGTTTCAGCATTTCTGACACAGACATCTTCCTCTTCCAGGTGAGATGCATTGCACAGAATGATATTGGTGCTCATATAACAGTTGCATAATGTGCTGCAGCTAATTAATTAGGTGGCAGGCATATCTCAGTTGTGCAGTTAGGTGCATCACCCAAGATGCATCCCGGCTCCTTGGTTGTTACCCACATCTAACTACAGCAAAGTTATGCCAACTGTGTGTGAACATCAACCAGACTTTGGGTGTTGAATCAACAACATTGAGTCTAATTTGGCCTTTGTATCCTCAAATTAACACATGGAGTCAATTCCAAATCAGGGTGCATCCTTCCCTTTGGCAATGTGTAAGTGACCACCCTACTTACGAAGAACAGATACCTTCACAGCTGCTATTATGTCCTGGGAAAAGCAGACCATGATGTGGAATAGCAGCAGAAAAAAAAGCAGACAAGCAGACAAGTAGACAAGCAGACAAGAACAGTGGAGACAGAATGGATGGAAGGAACTAGTGATCAAGGAGGTTAACATAAGAACATAAAAACATAAGAAGAGCCATGCTGGATCAGGCCAAAGGCCCATATAGTCCTGCTTCCCTGGATCTCACAGTGGCCCCACTCTCTTGCACTAGATATATGTCTCCTGGTGCCACTCCCCTGCATCTGGCGCTTGAAATATCCCGGTTTTAAGCCTGGAGATTGCACATCTCCATCATGGTTTGTAGTCTGTGATGGACTTTTCCTCCAGGAATCAGTCCAATCTCCTTTTGAAGGCATCCAGGCCAGATGCCATCACCACATCCTGTGGCAGGGAGTTAAAGGGTTAAAGCAAGGGAAAGAAACGGTGGCAGGGAATGGAAGGACCAGTAGGGAGTGGGCACTGTGTAGGGAGGTCCTCCCTCAGGCAGCTAGAGGTTACAGAATCATAGAGTTGGAGGAGACCTCTAAGGCCATTGACTCCTGAACCTCCTGCTCAGTGCAGGAGGGTAAATCAAAAAGATCTGACTGATGGTTGCACAATTTTCTCTTGAATGTCTCCAGCACTGGAGCACTCACCACCTCCTGACATCATTGTTTCCATTGTTGTACTGGTCTAACAGTTTTCCTGGCTTCCTGGGGCTTGAGCCCATTATTACATGCCCTGCACACTGGGGTCAGCAAGAACAGATCCTGCTCCTCCTCTGTAAGGCTACCTTTCCAGTATTTGAAAAGTGCTACCCCATCTCCCCTCAGTCTCCTTTTCTGAAAGCTAAACATGCCCGGTTCTTTCAGTCTTAGGGCAGGCATGTCCAAACTTCGGCCCTCCAGATGTTTTGGACCACAACTCCCAGAATTTCAAGCCTGCATTTTCAATGGCAAAGGACTGTGGGAGTTGTGGTCCAAAACATCTGGAGGGCTGAAGTTTGGACATGCCTGACATAGGGGTATTCCTTCCTTCAGAATAGTGCCTACTTCCTCTGCTGGAACTGCAGGCCCAAGCGTTTGTCCTTCCACAAACTCTAGGAAAGCAAAGCTCAGCAACTTGAATGTTGGCAAACTTGGTAATAAAAAGAAACACAGGAAAACTTCCTACCTATCAATAGCCCTCCAGGAATTCGGCGTGAGGTAATCAGACGCCGGCCTCACGTTCTTTAACACAATAGCCGAAAGAGTCGTTGGACTGGAAAATCTATCAGGAATGGCATTTGTCTCGGGTAATTGCCTGAATGTGTTCTCGTGCACTTTTTTTTATTCTTCCTCCCTTGTGCATGTATTTCAACCCAGTTTAACCCCGCTAACAACGTCAAGGGAAAAAATGCGATGAACTCTACCCGAACTAGCAACCTCAGTATAAGGAGACAAACTGCAGACTATGACGTTACCAAGCTCCAGTCATTACAAAGGATCATAGATTCATAGACTCACAGAGCTGGAAGGGGCCTCTAAGGTCACCAAGTCCAACCCCTGGCTCACTGCAGAAGAACAAATCAAAGCAGATCTGGGAGATGGTTGATCAATTTTATTTCGAATCCCTCCAGTGCTGGGGCATAGCTGTCAGGTTTTCTCTGGCCCCAGCCGGGACAGGAGAGAGTAGGTGTAACACAATCAAAAGCACATGTACAAAAACACAAAGTGCCCCTCCCCTTCCCTTTTCCCTCCCATCACAAAAAACCCACAAAGTACCCCCCTCCCCACCCAGTTGCAAAAAAACAAAATCAAAAAACAACCAAACAAAGAACCCCTCCCCTTCCCCTTCCCCTTCCCCTTCCCCTTCCCCTTCCCCTTCCCCTTCCCCTTCCCCTTCCCCTGGCGTGGGGCTCCCAATCACAACAAACAACAAACAAAACAAAACAAAACAAAACACAAACAAAGGCAAGTTTTGGATTTGAAAATAAGGGATCATGGTCACAGTATTCCCGCCCCTACCACCTATTGAGCATGCTCAATGCTTCAAGCATGCTCAATATCTGCCCCCAACAGAGGGCACCCATGCAGCTACCCCTAACATGGCTGCCTCCATTTATCACATGGTCACAGTATCCCCGCCCCGACCACCTATTGAGCATGACCGATGCTTCAAACATGCTCAATATCTGCCCCCAACGTGGCAGCACCCATACAGCTACCCCTAACATGGCTAGCGCCACCCATGCCATTCAGAGGGTTTTTTAAAAATTATAAAATCTGGGAGATTTACAAGAAAATACTATTATGGGACAATGGCAGACAGATGGCTAAAAAAAAGTGATTTCCTGACAAATACAGGAGACTTGACAGATATGTGCTGGAGTGTTCACCACTTCCTGAGGTCATGTGGAATTATGTAAGTTGCTTATGTAGCTGCTTAACCACATTTCAGCCAGAGGGTTTCATGACTGAGTGGAAACATAAACCTGGACTTTCTGAGCCTTAACATAGTTACTTGACTGTGTGGCTTAGATGATGGTAATAATATGAGTCAGATCTCCACTGAGTGCTTTGGAAAATGGCCTGCTTCTACTCGGATGGATTCATGGCCAGTCTGCTTCACCTAAAGTCCAGAAGATGGAATGAAATTCAATAGTACTGATGGATCACTCCATGGTTTAGTTATTTTGCTGTGGAACCAGTGTTCAGGAAGTTGATTTCTTGCTGTGCCTCTTTGGCAGGAGCTGGCTTCATATTACAACACGCTCTACATGGGGATACCCTTGAAAAGTTTTGGAAGCTACAGCTGGCCCAGAATGCAGCAGTTTGGGTCATTCTTGGTGCCCTGAGATCAGCACATGTAACATCTTTGTTATATGAGCTGCACTGGCTGCCAGTTTGCTTCCAGGTCCAATTCAAGGTGTTGGTTATCACCTTTTAAGCCCTACATGGCATGGGGCCAGGTTACCGGAGGGACTGCCTCATCCCCATTCATTCCCTCTGTGCTGTGGAATGTGGGGGTTGGTTGAGGTGAGTGCTGAAATGATTCCATTCCATTCTATCTCTGCTTGCCTTTCCCTTAAAGGAAGGAAGCTTAGGCTCAGGGCCACACATTTTCTCTTGCTCTTTCAAAGAGTGAGACTGGGGTTTTTATTGCTTTATCACTTAGCAACCCTTCCAAGCAAGAACTATCAGTACTCACATCAACCGCCGCTTTGCATTGCACAGCACAAAAGGGAATGAGGCTTGAGTTTAAAACACCACATGTTTCCTCTTCTTTTTTTCCATGGGGGACCCAATTTGGAGTTTAATAACTTGCCACTTGAAACCCAAAATTCTCCAAGTTTGGAGGGCTTAAAGGTAAGAGTCCAAGGACGCTACCCACTATATTTTCTGCCTCTAGGATGAATTGTTTCATTTCTAGAACCAAAAATGTTTCATTTCATCATGAAACACATTCTACCATTTCATTTTGTAATGAAATGATTTGTTACTAGAGATGGGCACGAAATGATTTTTTTCCATTTCATTATTCATTATTCAGTTTGTTACGTAACAAAATGAATAATGACCCTAGGGGCATTTTTTTATATATTTTTATTTTAAAACTAGTAAACAACAATATAAACAATAATACAAACAAACAATGCAGACAATAAAAGTGCACCCTCACTCCCCCGGGACCATCCAGTTGTTCCTTTAGCTTCTATTCTTTCTTCATCTTCTCTTTTTCTAGTTGGCTTCTTAGAGTCCTTTTCTCCAGAACTGTGTTGGATTGTAAGTTGGTTGTTTCCCTTTCCCTTTTAGTAGTACATAGTCTAGGGGCAAATTTAACACGAAATGATCCGAACTGAGAAAAATTGGTTTGGTTAGGTTCGTTTCATTAATGGGGAGGTGGAGATGTCTCCTACCTGGTGCTGGTCCGGAGGTCCTTTCGCACCGAGCTGCATGGAGGGAACTGCATCAAGGGACGCGGCAGGAACAGCCCAGCCCCAGGAGGGTCCTGACAGGAGGAGAGATGCCCACATTTAGGTGGCCAGAGGCATGGCTTCGCGCTGCCTCAAACCTCAGCCCAGCCCCAGGATGGTCCTGACAGGAGGAGAGATAAGAAGCAGGCCACATTTAGGTGGCCAGAGCAGCACGGCTTCGAAGCTGCCCCCTTGTGCCTCACTCCTGTGGCCCATTATCACGGGGCCAATCAGGAGGGGAGATAAGGAGGTCACGCTTAGGTGGCTAGGGCAGCACTGCTTCAAAGCCACTGCCCCTTGTGCCTCCCTCCCGCAGCTCATTATCGCAGGGCCGATCGGGAGGGGTGATAAGAAGGAGGCCGCTCCTAGGTGGACAGAGCAGTGCGGCTCCAATGCAGCTCCCCCTCTTTATTCCTCCCACGCCCATTCATAGGCGCACCCCCCAGCTCTGACCGGGCCCCAGGAGCCACACAGTGGGTGCTGGAAAAAAAGTGGGTAGAAATGAATAATGAATTAATGAAAAAATGAAATGAATTTTTCTGCAAAAAATCACAAAAAAACGAAATGAAACAAAACAAACTCCATAACGAAACGAGACAAAATGCAATTTTTTATTCGTGCCCATCTCGATTTGCTACGTAACAAAATGATGAAACAATGTTTTATTTTTCTGTGTGTCCATCTCTGGTTAAGATATTTTTCCTTGATATTCAGCCTAAATATAGTTTTTAGGGATGGGCATTTCATTTTAGAACCAGTATGTTACAAAACGAACCATGCGAGCCCTATTTGTTATGCCTCACATCGTTCTAAGAACCATGGGTTGCTTAGATTTCCAAGCACCCAACTTATAGGTATCTGCTTGGAGTCTGCTTACATATGCTGATAAGGCTGTTTTCTCTTCAGGCTAGGTTTGTTCTCATTGCACTCCATGCTGAAAAGCAATTATCTGGAGATGGCTGAAGTGCAGAGGTGGTTCTCTCCTTGTCTTGACATTCCTTATGTCACATGTGATGTAGCTTCAAGGGTATAGCTTCCAGCTTGTGAAATCGGAGCATGGGAGACCGAAGCAGTGGGGAAAGAGAAGCTGGAATGGGGTGATGGCCAAGTTGGCTTTCCCAGTGCAACTGGGACCAACATCCAGTTGGTAGCACAATGAATCAATGCCTGAACAGTGAGTCAACAATTTCATGAATCTCAAAGCTCTGATGGAGCTATTATCCTTGGCATCAGGACCATTGTCACTATTTTAAAAGCCTTAAACTGAGATAAACACTGCCTCCCTTTCTCTCTCTTTGCTTGAATCCCTTATGCAGTAAATATTGATCTTATATAAATCTCTTGGTATCTTTGTATCTGAAACCTGGCAGGCTTGAAGTGGGGGCAGCTATCCCTGCAGGTTTTACCCATTTCCACCATGAGATAAACATATGATTTCTTACAAGCAAACAACATTTAAAAGCACTTAGTAGAAATATGCCTGCATCCATTTGGCTGCAGCTTGGAAGGAAAAAGCCCTCTCATTTTTGAGAAAAAGAGCAGGAGTTACAACCATATTTGCATTTCCAGTAAAAGCCAGTGAGAGGTGCATAGTGATGTACAGCATGGTAAATTGGGAACTATAGCTGCTCATAATTGCAATTTCCATAGTCACCATCTTCAATAAGGGGAGCCCAAAGATACAGGCAGCCACATCAGGCTACATCAATGATTGAACAGCAGGTCTTTTGTAAAGCTAATGGCTTTTTATTGGCTTTCAAGATAAAGCCATCCTCAAACCCCTTGCACTGCAACAGTGATAACTTGCAACAATGTTCTATTCCTTTGAAAATCATGTTGCTCCCTCGTGTTAATGTGAGGTTTATACTAAACTCAGATGAAACGAGGAAGGCCTAAGTGGGGCTAATAATAATCACTATTATTCTGAAAGTACTGGGAGTTGGACTTGAGGCCTCCTGGCTCCATTATCCCACTAGTGCAATAAAGCTTCTTCTTCTTCTTCTTCTTCTTCTTCATCATCATCATCATCATCATCATCATCATCATCATCATCATCATCATCATCATCATCATCGAGCAATATGGCACTGAAGCCAATGACTTCAAGAGGTGGCGAGTGCTCCAACACTGGAGGCATTCAAGAGAAATTTGAACAACCAGCTGGAAGATATCCTTTGATCTGTATTCCTGCAATTGGGAATGGGTGGTTGAGTTGAGGTCCCAGTAGGCCCCTTTCCAATCTCACTATTCTATGATTCTATGATCATCAGATTGCAGAAGTCAAAAGAACTCTATTGATCATTAAGTCATGGATCATTTAGGCTGAATATCAGGAAAAATGTATAAATGTTAAAGCAGCATGACAATGAAACCAATGTGGGAGGCATTCGGGAGAATACTGGACAACCGTCTCTCAGATCTGGTTTGATTGAGATTCTTGCATTGAGATTCTTGCGTTGAGCAGGGGTTAGATTTGATGGCCTTATTGGCCCATTCCAACTCAATTATAGACTGAATCTAGCCCCTGTCAAGGAAGCCCAGTAAGGAATCAAACTCTCAACCACTGGTTTTGTAGACAGATACCTAAGCTCCCAAGCTGTCCAGAAGTTCTGGATTGCATCCCAGCTCGAGGACTTCAGATGAGACAGATGGGCTCTGAATCAATCAATCTGAGCAGAAGCCAGCCATTCTCCAAAGTACCGAATGGAAAGTTGATAATATTATTGCCACCAGACCCACATCATAAATTAACTGCATTAATCTAGCTTTACATTTCCACTCAACTGTGAAACCCATTGGTTGAAATTTTATTTAGTAGTTATGACTGTTGTTGTTGTTGTTGTTGTTGTTGTTGTTGTTGTTGTTGTTGTTGTTGTTGTTGTTGCTGCTGCTGCTGCAGCAGCAGCAGCAGCAGCAGCAGCAGCATTACAGTCGTGACTGACTCTTCGTAGCCCCATGGCCTGCTAGTTTCTACTCCAGGTTCCTACAGCACCTGGTATTCCCTGGTGGTCTCCTTAGCTTTCGAGATCAGGTGAGATCGGATGTGCTCAGGGCATCTAGGAAGATATGACTCAAGTGCAATTCACCAAAGTCTTCTAGAGGTGCATGGTGCAAGCTGTTTCAACAGGACCTGCACAAACAATTGCAGAATCAACTCATGCAACCCTTGTTGCCTGGGCATAATGCCACTTGTCCCTGTGTAAGTTTCTCTGGCTTGGTGGCATAAAAGATTTTAGCCACTGAGTGATTTAGACTACCTGTCTCTCCTTTTCTCTCTTAATTAGAGATGGGCACGACTAGGGAAAATGACGTTTTCGAGTTGTCGTGTGTCGGAGCCGGCCTGTGTCGGCTCGTTTCCATTTTTCGCGAAACTTTGCAAAAAATTGTCGTTTTGTTTTTCATTTTTTCGTCTGTCATTAAACTGGTTTGGGGGTAGCGGGCTCCTGGAGGCACCTCTTTTTTGGGGGGGTGCCTCCTATCCTCACCCGCTAGGGAAAGCAGGCTCCTGGAGACCCCTCATACATGGGGGTCTCCTCTCCTCACCTGCTGCAAAAGGGCATGCATGCATAGCCATATATGGATATGATTGCATACCCAGTTGCATGCAGAGACACAACAGACTGGCAGAGGCACCCCTCTTTTTGGGGTGCCTTCCCTGCATCAGTCAGGCCTCGGGGGCATGGTTTGCATGTCACACATGCTGCCGGCTGAGCCAAGCCTGCAGGAGTCACCCAGAGCCACAAGTGGCAGACTGGCAGACCCTCTGCACCCACTGTGTCTCACTAAGAAGGGAATTGTATTTGTTGCGTGTAGTGCAATGCAACAGTACAGATCTGGCTTAGGCAAAAGGGTTAGTGCAAGGGCTAGGGTTAGGCTAGTTATGGGTGAGGTTAGGGTGAGTATTGGGGTGCACCTCTGGGTGCCTCTCTGACCCACTTAGAAGGACAGTGTACTGGCGTATGGGTTAGGCTTACGGTTCGGGTTCGGGTTCGGGCTACGGTTAGTGGGCTTTTTATGCCCGGTTGGCACATCCCAGAATTCTCTGTGGTCAACCTGGCCAAGTGGCCATGCGATTGGTGGAATGGCTCCAAAAATTTGCATGGGCATTGGTCACTCCCATGGCCAGCCCATCATTGCACAGGGCCAAATAAAATAAAATAATATAAAATAAAATAAAATAAATGGAGAGAGGAAAGAGGAGACATTTTGTTGCAAGAAAAACCCACTGCTACTGTAAAAATTCTGGCAGTTTTAAAATAGCAATTTTTGCATGTTTCTGTGTGGTGCTTGTGTGTTTTTGGACCACGATTTAAAAAAAAAAATTGCGGTCGCCGCCCCATTTTGGATCCCCCGCCCGCACCGCATGGCATGGCGACTCGAGTCCGGCTGCCCAGGACAGGAGAGGGGGGGAGGCCGCCCCCCCCCAGAAACCACCCCTCTGGTAGGTGCACTCTGCACTGCAGGCATATTTTCGCCTGCTTTTTGGCCTGGGAATGGGGGGGGGGGTTAAAACATTTTTTCTGTGCCGCTTCCGCTTCTGTGCCGGCGGCGAGTCCGGTGCTTCTTGCGAGCGACTACGACGAGGATTTCCCCCACCACCAGAGCAGCCCAGGACAGGAGAGGGGGGACAACCACCCCTCTGGTAGGTGCCCTGAGCCCTCACTCAGGCAGGCATATTTCCGCCTGCTTTTTGGCCGGGAATCGGGTTTTTTTTTTACTTTTAAAAACTTTTTTTCTGTGCCACTTGGCATCGCGGGATTGCCGCGATGCCAGGAACGACGACGACAAATCAGACCCAATTATTCTTTAGTCGGTTTGAGTTCGAGTTCTGGCGGAGTAATTCCCATTACTGTTTCCATTCCGTAACGGAAACGAGGAATGGAAACGGAAATGGGAATTCCGCCAAGTCGTGCCCATCTCTACTCTTAATCTACCTCACTGGAAGGTTACATTTGAAGTGAGGAAGGAATTGTGTGGTCTATCTTGTTTTTCTTTGGCGGAAAGGCGAACTGTATCACAGTAGTGAGCAAAGAAGCAAGAAAATAAAAGCCAGCGCCATAGGCAGTCCATGTAAATGCTAAAGTAAGGAAGAGGAACAGCCTGGGAAATAGCTGTCCCAGTTGAGTGACAGCAAAGAATGGCAATATCATTGTGGTAGCTTGTTTATCCACTGTGAAAATTGCATTTGCAGCAGGAAACAAGTGTCCTCAACCTAGAAAACAATTTTTGAAAAAAATCACTGTGGTTCCTTTTCCTAAATTGGACAAAAGCTGAAGCCTGTTCCATTTAATGTAATGGAGACTAATACGAACTGATGTTGTGTGCTAGAGATGGGCAGGAAATGTCAAACTAGTGGTTCATACCAGTTCATTTATCAGCCATTTATTCCCATTCCACTTCCTCTGGTGGGTACCCACTTGGAGGAGGCATCTGGAGGAGGTGTAGCAGGGAAGCCATGGCACTGAGTGAGTGGGCATTTGCCAAAGGAGGTGGGAGTGAGAAGTGGCAAAGACCTGTTGGGCTGAAGGACGAACCAGCACGAACTGC
This sequence comes from Phrynocephalus forsythii, assembly GCA_029282475.1. NCBI lineage: Eukaryota > Metazoa > Chordata > Lepidosauria > Squamata > Agamidae > Phrynocephalus > Phrynocephalus forsythii. Next base: position 86,998,959 of record JAPFRF010000007.1, on the reverse strand, counting down.
TAGTTCAGCTGTCCATGCCCATCTGCATGGTGCTGAGATAAGAGACGGAGCTGCCTGATGTGACAAGGAACAAGCAGGCAAGAGCATCCTCTGTTAGCACATAAAATACAGAGCCAGTATAAAAGGAGCAACTGCATATCCTTAAAATGAGTTAGGTTAATTCTTGCAGTGAGAAAGGGGAATCATCACACGGGCAGTGCAATTTAGGGCGCTATTACATGACCTCTAAAATCCGCTGGCAACTTAAATTCAGACCAGAGATCGTGGGGGTTTGTTCTGCTTCGTGTTCCCACCCTTCCGCACTCCATTGCTCCTGTCTGCGGTGAGGGGAGGGAGAAAAAAAGGGAGAAATAAATGCAGGCTCACCTTTGCTCACCTCCGTCTGCTGTCAGTGCAGCCCCGTAGGGATTCCAGGCTGTTAAAGGGGTGGGAGGACAGCAAAAACAAACAGAAGGCAAGGAGAGCCTGGCATCCACAGCTTTACAATCCGCATCGGAAGATTTTTTACCTCCTCCAGAACAGGTACTTGTAAAATGTGCTGGGGCGCACTTAGGTGGGCGTGGTTGTACTTAATTTTTTTAAAATGTCTGCAGCTGGTGGGAAAACAATTTTAAGCTCCACATCTGGGAGCCCTTTGCCTCGGAATTTAGGGGTCGTGTAAAAGCAGCCTTAGTTGGGGAACCAAATTAATTTCGTAATCTCCTCCCTAGCAATTCCATCTCCACTTCCTCCTGCTCCTGCTCCTTCTCCTTCTTTGGAACAATGGTCTCAAGTTACAGGAAGCCAGATTTCAGCTGAATATCAAGAAAACTTCCTGACTGTTAGAGCAGTACAACAATGGATTGAGTGAGCTGAGGAGATGGTGAGTGCTGCAGCATTGGAGGCATTCAAGAGAAAATTGGATAGCCATCTGTCAGACCCGCTTTGATTTAGACTCCTTTGCTGAGCAGGAGGTTAGAGTCCATAGCCTTATAGGTTCCTTCTAACTCAATTATTGTATAATTCATAATTTTCAAATGGAATCTCTTTTTCCTGTAGTTTGATACCATTGCCCCGAGACTAGGACTTGAGGTAATGGTTTCAAACTACAGGAAAAGAGATTCCATTTGAACATTAGGAAGAACTTCCTGATGGCCAGAGTTGTTCAGCAGTGGAATATGCTGCCATGGAAGGAGATGGAGTCTCCTTCTTTGGAGGTTTTTAAGCAGAGGCTGGATGGCCATATGTCGGGAGCACTGTGATGGGGGTTCCTGCATGGCAGGGGGTTGGACTGAATGGTCCTTGAGGTCTCTTCCAACTCTAGGATTCTAGGATTCTATGATTCCTCCTCCATCAAGAAAGAATGCAGCAGTTTCAGTGCTTTTAGTTCAGTCGTAGTCATAATGTAGTCCATCCCATGTTCTTCAACTACAATTCCCAGCATTTTCAATCATGGTGGATAGGGCTCACGGGATTTGTAGTCCAACAAAATCACTCTTTGCCTATCCCCTGAAAATAATACAATGTGCATTAAGGTTGGGAGCTTATAGAACTTGCCCGGTAATAAATATGAGCCACTCCTAGCTTCATTAAAATATATACCCCACCCCTCTTTTCAGGTTATATAATTTGACAGCGCAAGTCACTTTTTGATGTGGCAGAAATATTTTCAGCCATAAAAGGGAGCCATATTCACAGCTCCACAGGTGAGATCTCAAAGCTGACTTATGGGTAATGAGGCTAGACGTTTTAATGGCATCTTTAAATAAATATGAAGTGTCTGGATCTCACACTTTCAAAGTAAATTGCCTTTTTAATTGAATAGGTTACTGACCAGTGACAAATTCGGCTGCTATAATGTGCAGAATTTTCAGTTTTTACTCCTACTGCAGTCAAGGCCAGAGAGGTTATAATATTGTTTTACACAGCTACCTAATTGCTCAGATGTTTAAATGTCACTACATGCCCTGCACATTTGAGTTAGCCTATTACAATACGAGGGTGTGGGCAGGCGGGTAGGGTGTTAAACTAAATGGTTTGTAAAATGTTTTGGGGGGAGGAGGGGAAGTGGGAGGGTCATCGTACCTGCTCTCCAGGAAAAATGTCATTTGAACGCTTTCCAACATGTCAAATCTGCTGCTGCTAAAAACCCGACAATCCCATCCTTTCGGCTGGCTACAACATATTGATCTACAGCTTCATTGATTGTGGCACCATGCTGGTAATGTCCAAATGAAAGCACAACAACTGGGCCTATAAAACACCAGAGGCAGAAATTAACTCAAGGAGAAGAAGGATTCTGGAGGGCAGCCAGGGTAGACCATGATATCTGGAAGTGGCTGGCATGATTTTCTGTGTCCACGATGAGATGTTGGACATGAGGAAAATTAAGCCATTTTGGGGCTACGGTTCCCAAAATCCCCTAGTCAGTCCATGAAAGTAACTATCTGGAAGTGGAGTCATGGCAACTGGACTTGTTTTCTCAGGAAAAGTTGTCCAGTTGCCATGACTCCACTTCCAGATAAGCTCACCTAGATGACTGAGAATCTTCACAGGCATGAAAGTAACTACTGTATATACTCAAATATAAGTCTAGTTTTTCAGCCCTAAATTTGGGCTGAAAAAAGGGGCCCTCAACTTATATTCAGGTCAATACTTTTAGCCACTGAGGCAAGCACTTAAGGTCAGTGGCTGAAGTTCATTTTAAACATCTCGTGTCACTGACCCTCCTCTGCATCATGGGGGTGTGGCGTGCGATGTATAAAATGACTTTTAGCCACTGAGGCAAGCACTTGCCTTGGTGGCTAAAAGTCATTTTAAACATCACACAGCACAATAAACAATAACACAATAAACAATGATTAATTAATTAATTGATGCAATCCAAGTACATCTGTCCTTGCCAGGCTAGTCAGCAATAATGAGGTGACACACGTTGGGCTTGGTTAAACACGGGCCACAATTTATTAATTATAATAACTGGTAATAACTTTATCAACTGAACAGTAACTTTATTGGAGGGTCTGTGACGTAGCACAATGAAATCACGAGTTGTTATTCTTAAAGGTCCATAAACTCCAATAATTTATTGCAGCCGGTTACGGATGCAATGGGGATACCAGATTGTTTGGGCATCCCCCATTACCAATTTCATGGCAGTCCCCCTGTTATTGTTGGGGTTAAATTACCTGCATCCTCTCATCTACCTTATCTACTTATTAGAATGGGACTGCCGAGGACCTTGGTTATTTATAAGGCTCTGTATGATATTTAATATTATATTGCGCTACCCGCCACTAAGAGACGCAACGCAGTCTCTTACCCCAACCTACCACGCAGGTAGGCCAACAGACCCTCCCGGATGTCATCGAGGAAGACTCCAAGGCCCGCATCAGACAAATGGACTCCATCAGGCCGGAAAAAACTCCAATCCCGAGCTGTGATGGCAGGATGTGGGATAACAGAACCGACCTCAACATTAACAAAACGGGCGACCTCCCGGTTAACCCCTTTGCGAGATTTATGCATCTTCTGGGGTGGATGATGCGCACCCCACTCCAATCTAGGGAGGATAGCCGACCACATAATCCACACTGTGGGCCGACTGGCCTTAAATACTCTCAGGTCAAAAATGATCTGGAGAGCTAAAGACTTGCCGGACATCCGGGTCAAGTCGTTCCCTCCTAAGTGGATTACCACAATGGAGGGGAAAGGATCGGGGGGTTCGGCGAGCGCTGTCGACAGGAAGGCACTCCAACGCATGCCCCGAATCCCTTTCCAAGCCAAGTCGGCCCACTGCTCCAGGCCGAGGTTGCGGCCGCGTCCAGAACTGACGGCAAACTTGGCGGCCCAGTAAATGAAGCTGTGACCGTAAATACATATCCTGATACGCCTGCCGTCCGCCGGGCCTGCAACAGAGAGAAAGAAAAAATACCGACCCGTTTCACGGGTACATTAACGGGCGAACATAAACCTTGTACTGGTGTGACTTCCACCGCCCGATCCGTTGAATGCCAGCGGTGCCCACGCCCAGGGCGGCAGCAGTAGATGCTGCGCCTATTCGAAAGGAATGAGTCCCAAATCGCAAATGTGGTACTCCGGCAAGCTGGAGAGCCCTTGAAGTCAACTTCCAAAATTGGTAGCGGGTCAGTGGTGACCTGTCAAGGTGTTGAAACAGATAGCCTTGTCGGTTGGGCAAGCAACAAGCATAATTGCGTAGGGCCAAAATGGGGCAAATGCGTTGTTCCGAACACCTACGAAGGTGTATCGTGCAACCCCTGCCACGTTGATCTGTCTTGGACCTGCGAATGCGCAGGGAAGCTTGCTCCGCCTCCAATGTCAAGTCAGACCATAACAAAGCCGTGGCCGAATTGTCAGTTTTAGCGAAGGCCACCAGCTCACTGACTCGCAGAGCGGCAAAGAAGGCTACTAGTGACGCAGCGTGCAGCAAAATGACATCAAAACAATCAAGACAAACTTGATGCCATACCTGTGCAAGTAGGAGCAAAATTGATGGGGAAATGGGTTGGCGAGTGTCGCATGGCTTCCCCTTTTCTCGCGCCCAACCCTCTATCATCTTAGTTATCTGAAACTGACAATCAGGCAGAGCCCAGCCTTGTGCCTTAGCGTAGTAATAAAGGGCGGACATCTTACCCTGAATGGTCCGTGGAGCAAGGCCCTTAAAATGTAAATAAACAGCAAACTGCAGCAATTGATCGGCCGTTGCCGGCCATAACCGGGGGCACCCTTCCCGAACACAAAAACGAGCGTACTCTGCGCAGGCCGCAGCGTACGCCCGACGAGTGCTGGGAGCTAAAGCCAAACCCATAGCCCTATTGGCCTCTACCCGCCAAGCTTCCATACCTCGGGTGGTAAACGGTCGGGTTCCATCATGGCTTGAGGAGCCAGCGCTCTGAACCGTTCCATCTGTTGACGGGACAGAGCGTCAGCCAAATCGTTCCGGACCCCCGGCACATGAACCGCTCGAAACAAAATATTAAACCTTAAACAACGCAGGGTGAAGGCGCGAACCAGTGCCATGACCCGCTTGGATTTAGAAGTCAGGTGATTAATAATGTAGACCACCGCAAGATTGTCACAATGGAATTTAACAGCTGAATCAGACCACAGCTCCGCCCACAAATAAAGTGCACCCACAATAGGGAAGAGTTCAAGGAAGGTGAGGTCCCGGGTCAGTCCTGACCGATGCCACTCCTGCGGCCACTGGCCAGCACACCAGCGCCCCCTGAAGTATAGCCCGAAACCGATGGAGCCTGACGCGTCCGTGTGTACCTGAAGATCGGCAGCTAGGGCCGACTCAGCACGCCAGAAACATACGCCATTAAACCTAGAAAGGAACTCAATCCAGGTGTCGAGATCCTGCCTGATAGGTGCCGATAGGCGACGCCTATGGTGCGGGTTGCGGAGGCCTACTGTCGCGTCACAGAGCCGGCGCAAAAAGGGCCGGCCAGGTGCTATTACCCTGCAAGCAAAATTCAGGTGGCCAATAAGCTGCTGAAGCTCACGGAGTGTGACCTTCTTTGCAGACCTGACGATCCTGATCCGATTCAACAGATCGGACAACTTCTGTTGGGGAAGACGACAGGTTTGGGCAACCGTATCTAATTCGATGCCCAAGAAGGTTAGTACAGTCGTAGGGCCCTCCGTTTTATCCTCAGCTAAGGGCAAACCGAGCTCGGCCGCCATATCCTGAAATATTGACATAAGACGTGCACACTGACCCGTGCCCGCCGCTCCTGCAAACAAAAAATCATCCAGATAGTGAACAACATGGGTGGTCCGTGCGCGATGTCGGAACGCCCATTCAATAAACGTACTAAAGCGTTCGAATGCGGCACATGAAATGGAGCATCCAAAAGGCATGGACCTGTCCATATAGAATCCCCCTTCAAACGAGAACCCCAGGAGCTCGCAGTCATCCGGATGAACGGGCAACAGCCGGAAGGCCGACTTGACGTCGCACTTCCCAATCTCGGCCCCCACCCCACAGGACCGGACCATCCGCACAGCCTCATCAAATGATGTGTAGTGTACGGAAGCCAACTCCTGCGGGATACCGTCATTGACTGAGGAACCCGCCGGGTAAGACAGGTGATGAATTAAGCGGTACTCACCCGGCGTCTTCTTTGGCACGACTCCCAGTGGGGAGACTCGGAAGTTAGGGGAAGGCGGGTTCTCAAAGGGCCCCAGAACGCGTCCTGCGGCAAGTTCTGTGGCAATCTTCTTTCTGACAACATCCTCCATACCTCGTAAAGATTTGAGGTTTGGTGACATGAAAGGCTGCCTCTGGCCCACTGCTGGGATTCTAAAGCCATATTGGAACCCATGCAAAAGGTACTGTGCATCACTGGCGGAGGGGTAGCTACGCAGCCACGCCCTCAAGGTTCCGACTTTTATGGGACTAGGTCCCTTTTGGGGGCAAATTGTTGCCCTGCTGTGTTTGTTTTCCTCCCTGGTCCCTACCGGTATCTCCCCCTGATCTACCCCGAGTGCAGGTACTGGCTGGGTGGTTAGCCCCGCATGCGGAGCAAGCATGCCGGAATTTGCACTGCCGACGTCCGCAGGCCCCTCTGTTGTTAAATTCGAAGCAAACCAGCCTGGGTTGAACAGACTGGCCCGCATTGGTGCGGGGATTACCTGCGGCGCCAGAGCGCAAAACCGGGTGACCGCTGTCAAATCGGTCATTGGACCGGTTGGATCCGCTCACACGCAGGCAGAGGTAGCTATGTGGTCGGTCCCAACGTAAAGCAGGCTCCTTAGCGATCCTACGCCGAAACCCCTCATCATACATGCGCCACGCCATGGAAGGAAGGTCCTGACGCGCCCTAATAACCAAATCCAGGTAATGCCATAATTTTGCGCCTCTATGCGGGTGAGCCTCTGAATAAATACCGGCAAAAATGATAAAGGCGTTCAGCCAATTATTCCATGAACGTTCCGGTTTACGTTTACGGATCCGTTCTTTCTCCTTGTAATCTAGCTTTTCGAAATCCTTAACATCGATCTCCCTGTTAAGTAGGTCAAAAATATCAACATATTTACCCGCGACAATCTTCTCAACCATACCCTCGGAAAGATGGTCCCCTAAGGGCAGTGATTCATCAGCCTCAGGGTGATCTCCTATAGCTAGGGTAAGAGAGTCAGGCCCCTTCGCGGGTTCAGACGTCGGTGCTTCAGGCGGGGGTGCCGGAGCGGCCTCGGTTTGCCGCTGAGGGACGGAAGTCGACAAGTCGAGAACCGGTTCCGTCTGAGCTGCCACCTCAGCCCTAAAGGCAGCCACGTCGTGCTGTGGTGGGAATAACCCCGAGGCCACCACCCCTGCGGGCATAGTGCACGGCGTAGAGGCGCGCATGAAAGCAGTGGGGGTAGTGTCATGCCATGGCCAGGAGACACGCCGGGGCGTGGCCGTGTGTAAAGGTGCGTACTCACCCCCTACCAGGCGACCCAAGGGCGCGCCCTGGGACAGGACTGCTGATCCGGTGGTATTGGAGAGGTCAATGGCTTGATGGTCCGACACATCAGTGGCGTGCAAGTCTAGTGAAGGCGAGGCCAGTGTTCGTTCAGGCCGCAGTTGAGTCGTTTGCTCGCGAAGGCCGCTCGAGTCACCAGGACTCCGAGAAGAAGAAGATGGCGCAGCCTGGGCCGAGGTCCCTGCAAGGGAAGACTCAAGAGATGCAGCGCGAGACTCCATTAATTCAGCAACCAACCTCAAGGCGGAGGTCTTCTGACCTTGCCCATCTCCTGTGCTAGCGCCGCCCCCATAAGCCTGAGCCATCCCTTGCTGGCGTGCCCTCTCACGTTCTAATCGCGAAAGCTTCTTCCACGCTGCCGCCAAGCGCGGCCACTCATCATCAGAAGATGATGGGTCCTCAGGAGTAGGGTGGGGGGCAGGCCTCTTCTTAACTGGGGCCTTGCCCTTGCCCTTTCCAGCGCCCTTCTTGGGGGCCATGAGGGATGATGGCGTGACAAATAAGCAGGTAAGCACTTGGGCTTACCAATAATAAATGCCTCCTTGACAGTCTCCCGCTGCAAGCACCTGGGAGAAGGCGGATGATGGAGGATAAAGATAAGGCCTCGGAAACAGTGCCAGGGATGGCCAACAAAATGGCCACCGATGAAGCCTGGATGACCAACTAAGGCCCCAAATCGGCTTAAATAACGGCCCGAGCTAAAAAATATCCCCCCACCCCGGTGCGAACCACCACCCAACAGCAGGTAAGCCCCCAGAGTTACGCCAGATGGCCCAGCACCGGGTCAAGCAGCTGCGGATGGATGAGGTGAGGCCCTGCGAGGAACAAAATGGCCGCCGCCAACCCCAAGCGCCCGGGTCTCGCCCCTGGGATGAGCGCCCAGCCACCGGGATGCCTGAGGCTAGCCCCTTCTGATGCCCACCCGCCGATAACCAATGATCCCCCACGAACGGGGGATGGTGTGGCTCAGGACCAGGGAGGGCCGGTAAAAGGCCCAACCACTAACGCGAGGCAGCCCTACTTCAGGCGCTACGCTCGCACGCGCCATGCGGACCCGGCGGAGGCCGATCCCAAGCCTCGGCGGCGCTCGACACGGCCGCCGGCAAGCACCAGGTCTCCTCCGACCCCCCCCAAGAGCTGACTCGTGCCCGCGATAGACCCCTGTCCTGCCCACCCCCACCCCGCGCTCCGCGAGCTCACTGGAGCCCAGCGGAGCTCCCTCCCCCCTCCCGCACTTCCCCGAAGCAGACAAAAGTAAAGGACTCAGCCTTTAAAAAGTCGGAGGCTCTGGCAGCCGAAATGGTCTCTCCGGCCAGAATCGTCCGACTGAGAGGCAGCCGGTGGGGTGGGCGTGGCCAGGCCTTATATGGCCGCGCCACCGGCGTAAACTACGCCGATTGCGTAGCCCCACCCACCGCCTGCCAGCTGACAGCCGGCAAAAACCTCCCCTGCGCCTCATTCGGAGACGCGGGGAGGCGTTCTCACAGGTCAAGGAAAAATATTTCACAATTTATTGTGCTCACCTGAGAACACAAAAGGAGCAAAGATTTACATCTCTCACTCTTCTGCGTAACAAAAACTTGACCAGTTTACACAATTTACATTATTGGCCTTAAAAGGCTGTTTGCATCACTTCCATGCCACACATAAATAATGATAACTAGAGGTGGGTACGAAACAGAAAACCCATGGTTTGGGTTTGTCTGTTTCAGGCCCACCCGTGGTTTGGTTCAGTTTGGGTTTGGGTTCATACGCATTTTTAAAAACAATTAGTATGAACCTGAACTGATCTGAACAAGTTCGGGTTCTTACTGGGCAGTGGCAGTGGTGGTGGTGGCAGCATCGATCATGGCCCCTGCGGTAGGAGCTTTTTGAGGTGCTGGCCCAACGTATTTTTTCCCCAGCGCCAACTGTGCAGCCCCTGGGGCTGGGTCGGCACTTTTATATTATTATTATTATTATTATTATTATTATTATTATTATTATTATTATTATTATTATTATTATTATTGAGATGGGCACGACTCAAAAAATGGTGTTTCGTTTGTCGTTTGTCGTTTAGGGGGTCCGTTTCAGTTCGTTTTCGTTTTTTGTGATTTTTTTTGCAAATAAAATCATTTTCATTTCATTACGTAACAAAATGAAAAAACAAAAACAAAAACAAAAAATTGCTGTTTCGTTAGCATTCATTACAGTTCAATGTATTTGCCGCAACAAAAACAAAACGCACGACAAAATTTCTGTTGTTTCGGTGCGTTTTGTTTCATTTTGGAGACAAAATTCATTTTTCGTTTTGTTACGTAATGAAATGAAAAAACAAAAACGAAAATGAAAAATTGCTTGTTTTGTGCCCATCTCTTCTTCTTCTTCTTCTTCTTCTTCTTCTTCTTCTTCTTCTTCTTCTTCTTCTTCTTCTTCTTTCTTCTTATTATTATTATTATTATTATTATTATTATTATTATTATTATTATTATTATTATTATTATTATTTTAGAGCACCGAACTGGCCTACCTGGGGCCGGGTCAGCACTCCTTTTAAAAATATATATATATTTATTTTGTTTTCAAAAGTGCAACCATGTTTGCCCTGGGGCCAGGTCAGCATTGTTTTATTGTTTTATTTTTTTCCCTTTATTTTAGAGCACTGACCCGGCCACCCCAGGTTGGTGCTCCTTTTTTGTTTTTAAGCACTGACCGTGTGGCCCCTGGGGCTGGGTTGGCGCTTTTTATTCACATTCTTTTATGTCATACAGAGTTTTCCTAAAAATGCCTCACCCTCTTAAAGGGAAATATGTATATTTGTTCCCCTTTGGCAGTTCCTTGTTCTGAAGTGCAAGGATTCATCCCCTTTGTCGCGGTCTGTTCAGCTTGACCTGGCCTGGTGACCTCTTGGTTTTCCTTAGAGCAGCAGAGCCTTTGATGAAACAGTGAGGATGCTTTGACAAACATGTCTCCAAGAGGCATTTCTGCAGCCTAAGAAGCCATCCCAGAGGCCTCTGGAGAATTTTTTAAAATCACCTTCTTCTTCTTCTTCTTCTTCTTCTTCTTCTTCTTCTTCTTCTTCTTCTTCTTCTTCTTCTTCTTCTTCTTCTTCTTCTTCTTCTTCTTCTTCTTCTTCTTCTTCTTCTTCTTCAGTATCATCCACTTCATATGGCCCATGACCGTGCCAAATGGAAGAAAAAAGTGAGAATAGAGGAGCCCTCAACCAAGTTGAATTGCGAAGAAGAAGAAGAAGATTTGCTTGGTGGAGGCAATCTGTCTGAACAACGAGAGGATCCTGGAAATACAGAGAATGTGTTATAGGAATCCTACACAACTGGAACTAAGGCATGTGGCGCTATGGCCAGATCAGATCTCTCCAGCAGGGCATGTAGCCGGTGCACACGTTTTAATTGTCCGTCCCTGACTATTGGCAAAAACTGGGCATCCAATCTCAGAAATGAACCCAGGAGCACCTCCAAACTGTGCACCTATGTTTTCAGTGAAAGTGTAACCCCCATCCAGCACAGATCAAATGACTGATTCCTTAAGCAGTCTTTTGACTGGTCAGGAGCACCCCTCTTTTCTCTGGATGAAGTTTCCATTTTTTTTTACCATCATCCAGGCCAATTTTTTACCATCATCCATCCAATTTTTAAAAAATCTTCTTCTTCTTCTTCTTCTTCTTCTTCTTCTTCTTCTTCTTCTTCTTCTTCTTCTTCTTCTTCTTCTTCTTCTTCTCCTTCTTCTTCTTCTTCTTCTTCTTCTTCTTCTTCTTCTTGGCCAATAGAAATTGGGTTTCTCCGCCATCCGCCCCATAGAAATAGCTTTCAGCTTAACAGCTTTGAGGAGATTCTCCCCAAACTCCAAAAATAGAAACCAGATGTGCCCATCTATCCACTTTATCTTTGATGGGTTTTAATGGCCATTTCGGGCCTGGCACAGTCTACTTCTTACTTATAAGTGCTGCAGGTTTACCAGCATTCCATGTTGTGCTCATCCGAGTGATTTTGATATATCCAACTTCCAGTGGCTTTCGACCTGAATGTCTCCTGGCATTCTTTCACAGGAAATAATCTGTCACTAGAAATAAAAATCTCGTGAACAATGGGCTATTTGGAGCTTCCTCTTTAAAATGTAAAAAGATTTTTCTAAGGATGTGAGTGCCTCAATTTCAGGTGCCTTGAGGATAAAACCAAATGAAGATAAAAATAATAATCATGCAGTTTGCTCTATAATAAACGGATGAACCTGGTACATTGTGACATCAATTCCCAACTTGAACTGATTAAAAACAGACCTTGCCAATTTTATACATTTCACTCCTTGACAAAATGGAGGTGACAGCAATGCATCTGAAATTAAATTAGAGTGACTTTGGTCTAATAATATTATTTTCCATTAAAAAAATTACATTCCAATTACATGAAGCCAAGAACTTTTGTTCCAACAGTGTTAGTAAAAATAAGTGAGATTCTCTCGAGTTTTAGGTGTTTCATCCATGGATCTCACAGAGTGGGGTGGTCTGGTTTGGAATCTGTTACAACATTCTGTTGTAGCAAACAAGAAACCAGACCTCTTGTAGGATCCTTAAGTCTAATCCATTTTTATATTTCCTAAGCTTTGTTGTGTCCAAACATACTTCTTCAGATTGGAGGTGGGGATGGGGGGGCAGTTCAAAACTGTTGGCAGAGCAGCAGAGAGGAAGGAGCTGGTCAGAGGAGCACACGAACAAAGGGCAGAGCTAACTTCTTCTTTTTGCAGGAGCAAGGGGCGGAGTTTTAGCTTTAAACAGCTGCTACCAGCAGTCTCTCAGTCCTTTTCTGGCAGAGCAGCAGAGAGGAAGGAGCTGGTCAGAGGAGCACACGGCCAAAGGGCAGAGCTAACTTCTTCTTTTTGCAGGAGCAAGGGGTGGAGTTTTAGCTTTAAATAGCTGCTACCAGCAGTCCCTCAGTCCTCTTCTGGCAGAGCAGCAGAGAGGAAGGAGCTGGTCAGAGGAGCACACGGCCAAAGGGCAGAGCTAACTTCTTCTTTTTGCAGGAGCAAGGGGCGGAGTTTTAGCTTTAAATAGCTGCTACCAGCAGTCCCTCAGTCCTCTTCTGGCAGAGCAGCAGAGAGGAAGGAGCTGGTCAGAGGAGCACACGAACAAAGGGCAGAGCTAACTTCTTCTTTTTGCAGGAGCAAGGGGCGGAGTTTTAGCTTTAAATAGCTGCTACCAGCAGCACGCGCCTTACGGCGTGTGCAAACTAAAAAAAAAAAAAAATTCTGGGTTTAATTGAGTTCCCAAGCCAAGCAACTCCTCAGGAGGTCCTACACTTCCTGACGTGCTTGCAGTTGGAGTAGACGTGCTTTAGCGGCCCCTACACTGTTAGATTTTGACTAAACAATAAAAGAAGTAAAGAGTCTTACTAGATTAAAAACAAAAGTGCAAGTTTACATTTTTGAGACCTTGAATACATTTTATTGTAATAGTTAAAATGGAGTTGCAGGGAGCAGCTGTAGTTACCTGCAGTACTTGTGCCATGTTTGTTATCTTGACAGAGCGTGTGCAGAACTACGTCTGCTGCAAGTGCAAGCTGGTAGCGCTATTGGAAGAGAAGGTCCAGCAGCTAGAGGCTCGCATAGTGGACCAGCAACATATTAAGGAGCTTGAGCAGTTCCTGGACAGAGCGGAAGAGACTATCCAGGTCCAAGAAGAGACAGGGCACACTTCAGAGGAGGAAGTCGCTCCCCCAACTCAGGAGGTGGATGGGTGGAGGAATGTGACTCAAAGGAGTAGAAGGCCAAGGCATCGCTCAGAGAGTCTCATCTTGCACAATCAATTTCAAGCTCTTTCCCTCAGCACACCTCATGAGGCACACATAGAGGAAGAAGTGGTTCCGCCGGAGGATCTCTCCCTCATCACTATTGATGAGATACAAGATCAGGTACATGTTGATGAGCAGGCTGCAGGAGAGAAGCTCATTGTGCTAGGGGATTCTATCATTAGAAATACGGAGGGATGGATTTGTGAGGAGCATGATAACCGGATGGTCACTTGCCTGCCGGGTGCAAAGTTTGCAGACATCACCAGAAATATAGATAGCTTGTTAGAGAGAACTGGGAAGGAGCCAGTGGTCATGGTACACGTCGGTACCAATGATGTCGGGAAGGCCAAGCGGTCAGTCTTGGAAGCCAAATTCAGGTTGCTAGGTAGAAGATTGAAGTCCCGGGCTTCCAAGGTAGCATTTTCAGAAGTGGTACCTGTTCCTCGTGCAGGTCCCGCCAGGCAGGCAGAACTCAGAAGCCTCAATGCGTGGATGAGGCGATGGTGTCGAGAGAGGAGGGCTTTAGATTTGTCAGGAACTGGAGAACATTTTGGGACAAGCCAAACCTCTTCAGGAGGGATGGGTTGCACTTGAATCATGATGGGACCAGATTGCTGGCACTCAACCTCAAAAAGGCAGCAGAGCAGCTTGTAAACTGATAACTGGGGAAAGGCGACAGGAGCTGTGTGGCATCCGAGTTCGGAACACCTCATCCTCGGGAATGAGGTTGGAGAGGGTAGAGAATCACATAGAGATGACATAGCAAGTATTAACACTGGCAGAATAGCGGAATGTGACAGTTCGTCTACTGAAAATAAAAGCTGTGGGGGAGAAGAACAAGGCAGCAGCTGTTGCGGGACCCACTGTACAAGTGCTTCTACGCCAATGCTCGAAGCCTCCGAGCAAAGATGGGAGAACTTGAACATCTGGCAGCTAGGGATAACATTGATATAATAGCCATAACAGAAACCTGGTGGAATGTGGAGAACCAGTGGGACACAGCAATCCCAGGCTATAAACTCTATAGAAGGGATAGAGAGGGGCGGGTTGGAGGAGGAGTGGCCATCTATGTCAAAGAAGGCATAAAATCCAGCAGAATGGAGATTGACAGAGGGTCTGACTCCGCCATAGAATCACTGTGGGTTAAACTACCAGGTCCAAAGAGTGATGTGATAGTTGGAGTATTCTATCGTCCACCAGATCAAAACTTGAGGGGGACCTTGAAATGAGGAGAGAAATCATGGAGGTGGCTAAGAGGGATAGGATAGTAATCATGGGGGACTTTAATTATCCCCACATTGACTGGGCCAATGCGAGCTCCGGGCAAGAAAGAGAAACTGGGTTTCTCGACTTGCTGAATGACTGTGCCTTAGAGCAACTTGTCATGGAGCCCACCCGAGAACAGGCAACTCTAGATCTAATATTGTGTGATACTCAGGACCTCGTCAGGGATGTGAATGTCACTGAGCCTCTGGGGAACAGTGACCATGCTGCAATTACCATTGCCATGCATGTCGGAGGAAGAGTGTCAACCAAATCAGACATAAAAACCCTTGATTTTCGAAGGGCAAACTTCCCTCAGATGAGGAAACTAGTTAGAGAGAAACTGAAGGGGAGGGTTAGAAGAATCCAATCTCTTCAGAGTGCATGGAGCCTGTTTAAAACAACAATAATAGAGGCCCAGCACAAGTGCATACCACAAAGAAAGAAGAGCTCATTTAAGTCCAAGAGGACACCGGCATGGTTAACGAGTGGAGTTAGAGAGGCTCTAAAGCACAAGGAGAGGTCCTTCTGTAAATGGAAATCCTCCCAAATGAGGAAAATAAAAAGGAACACAAACTCTGGCAAAAGAAATGTAAAAAGATGATAAGGGAGGCAAAGAAAGACTTTGAGGAACGCATGGCTAGCAATATAAAGGGTAATAATAAAAGCTTCTTTAAATATGTTAGAAGTAGAAAACCTGCCAGAGAACCAATTGGGCCTCTGGATGGTGAGGGAGGAAAAGGGGAGGTTAAGGAGGACTTGGACATTGCAGAGAAATTGAACGAGTTCTTTGCGTCTGTCTTCACGACAGAGGACCTTGAGCGGATTCCGCTGCCTGAGCCGCCCCTCTTGACTAAAGAATTAAATCAAATACAGGTTAAAAGAGAGGAGGTTTTAGGACTAATTGATAAATTGAGGATTAACAAGTCACCGGGCCCAGATGGCATCCACCCAAGGGTTATTAGGGAACTGAGAAATGAAATTGCAGATCTCTTAACGGTAATATGCAACTTGTCTCTTCAAACGGCCACAGTGCCGGAGGACTGGAGGATAGCGGATGTCACACCAATTTTTAAAAAAGGAAGGAGGGGGGACCCAGGAAACTACAGGCCGGTTAGCCTTACATCTGTCCCAGGGAAGATGGTGGAAGGCCTCATCCAAGAGAAAATCTTAAAACACATAAAAGAACAAACCTTGCTGAGAGAAAATCAGCATGGCTTCTGTAAGGGTAAATCTTGCCTTACAAACCTTTTAGAATTTTTTGAAAAGGTCAACAGGCACGTGGATTTGGGTGAACCGGTGGATATAGTCTATCTGGATTTTCAAAAGGCTTTTGACACAGTCCCTCACCAAAGGCTGCTGAGAAAATTGCATAGTCAGGGGATAAGAGGGCAGGTCCTCTTATGGATTGAGAACTGGTTGAGATCCCAGAAACAAAGAGTAGGTGTCAATGGGAAATTTTCACAATGGAGAGAAGTGAAAAGCGGTGTGCCCCAGGGCTCGGTCCTGGGACCGGTGCTTTTCAATCTGTTCATAAATGACCTGGAGACAGGGATAAACAGTGAGGTGGCCAAGTTTGCAGATGACACAAAACTTTTCCATGTGGTAAAAACCAGAGAAGATTGTGAAGAGCTCCAGAAGGATCTCTCCAAACTGGGGGAGTGGGCTGAGAAATGGCAAATGCGTTTTAATGTAACCAAATGTAAAGTAATGCATATTGGGGCAAAAATCCAAACTTCATCTATCAACTCATGGGCTCTGAGTTATCCGTGACGGATCAGGAAAGAGATCTTGGTGTGTTGGTGGACAGCTCCATGAAGGTGTCTCCCCAATGTGTGGCAGCAGTGAAGAAGGCCAATTCCATGCTAGGGATTATCAAAAGGGGATTGAAAATAAAACAGCCAACATTATAATGCCGTTATACAAAACAATAGTAAGGCCCCACCTGGAGTATTGTGTACAATTCTGGTCACCGCATCTCAAGAAAGACATAGTGGAACTGGAAAAGGTGCAGAAGAGAGCGACTAAAATGATTACTGGGCTGGGGCACCTCCTTATGAAGAAAGGCTAAAACAATTGGGCCTCTTTAGTCTGGAAAAAGGCGCTTGAGGGGGATATGATTGAGACATACAAAATAATGCAGGGTATGAGTAAAGTGGATAGAGGGAAGCTCTTCTCCCTCTCTCAAAATACCAGAACTAGGGGACATACACTCAAATTGAGTGCTGGGAGAGTAAGAACTGACAAAAGAAAATATTTTTTCACCCAGCGCGTTGTAAGTCTATGGAGCTCCCTGCCACAGGATGTGGTGATGGCATCTGGCCTGGATGCCTTCAAAAGGGGATTGGACAGATTCCTAGAGGAAAAGTCCATCACGGGTTACAAACCATGATGGAGATGTGTAATCTCTAGGCTTTAAACCAGGGTACTTCAAGGGCCAGATGCAGTGGAGTGGTATCAGGAGACAGATATCTAGTCTCATGCGCTCTCAAACGCATCTGGTGGGGCCGCTGTGAGATACAGGAAGCTGGACTAGATGGGCCTTTGGCCTGATCCAGCATGGCTCTTCTTATGTTCTTATGTTCTTATGTTCTTATGTTCTTATGTTCTAAGTTGTGTTGGGAGGAGAGAATGTTAGTGGATGTTGGCCCTATGTGACTGACAATCTTTAATAAACAATTGGTTATGATTAATTCCACCCCAGTGGTGATTAGACATGGGCATTTCGTTTTGGAAGCAGACTGCTTCTGAAACAAAATGTGAGACCCAGCTAATGTTCGGAACCGGAGGAATGAAATCAGACAATCCCTAACCTTGCTCATCCCATTTGTCAATTTGAATACTTTGTTTTTAGCCTTTTTACTGTATGTCTCCTCCATGTGTCCCACACATCCTCCTCTTGTGCATCAGAATCTATAAAGCACCTTTGACCCTGTTCTTAGAGAGCAGATCTCTGCCTTTCGCTTCTCAAAGGCAGGGTCTGTAGTTCTTTTTTTGGCCAATAAACGAACCATTTATTTGAACTCTCTCTTGTCAGATCTTTATTGGGAACTTAGATCTCGTGTTTTTCCGGAGACTAGCACGGTGACCCAATAATTGGGGTTCCCTGACCCAACACAGTTTCCATGACTCTACTTCCAGATAAACTCACCTGGATGACTGAGAATCTTCACAGACTGACAGAGGACTTTAGACTTGGGAAGAGCCCTCAGCCCCCATGAAAACCTTACAGGGCTTTCTGTTCTCTTCTCAGCCAGCTGATCAGCAGAGTGTTACCTGAGCTCCAGTATGGGTTGCACTGCAACACACCAATGGAACAGTTCTGGCTGATATCACTAGCAGGCCAGGCCAGTTCCATTTGTGAGCACTCATCATCTTTCCCAGATAATCTTGCCTTATTTTGATATGCCTGAAGTAGGCAGCCTCAAAGTCAATTTTTTTGCCTCCAGAGACAAGTCAGGACCAGTCTAGGACCCCCTTGCTTGTTCTTCTGGCAGCCCAGGGTATCCACAAAGCTCGCCTTCAACACTACATTTTAAACCAGGGATGGCGAATCTATGGCATGTGTGCCAAAGGTGGCATGCAGAGAGCTTTCGCCTGACACGCCGCAATCCCTGCCGCCGCCGATGATGACCCCGCCCCCACCCCCACCCCTGCCAACACCATCCCCATCCCCATCACCAGCATCGCCCCCGCCCCCTGCCACTGCCGACCCCGCCTCCGCTGCCAGCACCGCCACCATCCCTGCACCCGAGCCGCCGCTGATGACCCTGACCCTGCCGCCACGTCTGTCACCCTTGCTGCCCTCACCCCCACCCCTGCCTCCCACTGCTGCTGACCCCGACCCCCCCTGCTGGCACTCGGTGTCAAAAAGATTCGCCATCCCTGTTTTAAACAAATCAATTGTTGTTCCTGACAGCTTCTGTAGGAAGGCCAAATCCTTCTAAGATATGAGCAGAAGGACACCATCAAAATAAATTGTTAAATGTAGGATTCAGGAAAATGGCATTTTCCAGCAGAACAGCCTGTCTCACTTTTTCTCATAGAGCATGGACACGTTCAACTTGCCATGGAAGAGATGGGATAACCTATGGCTAGATATCCAAATCAGTCTTAACAGAAATAGGTAAGAGTGGACCCTATAAATTGCGCATCTACAGCTTCATCCTACCATCAATTCCTCCTCAAACAAGATGTACCATGATAGAAGCATGAAAATTAGAACTGGCACACTAAACTGGTGTAACTCTGTTGAAGAGATGTTTCACTTCCCAGTCACACTGGTGCATCTATCACCCTAGGGAAAATGGAATATGGCTTCTCCTCAGCATGGAGCGGGGTGACCATTGGGGTGCCCTAGGGTTCTGTTCTGGGTCCAGTGCTATTCAACATTTTTATCAATGACTAAGAGAGTAGGCTGTTTAAATTTGTAGATGATACAAATTGGGAGGGGTGGATAATTCACTAGAGGATAGGATAAAAATCCAAAATGACCTTGACAGTTTAAAGTGCTGGGCCAAAGCAAATAGAATTAGTTTCAACAGAGAGAAATGTAGGGTCCTGCATTTGGGCAGAAAAAAATGAATTGCATCAATATAGAATGGGAGACACCTGGCTGGAGAATAGTACCTGTCAAAGTGATCTGGTAGTCCGGCTGGACCACAAATTGAACATGAGTCAGCAGCGTGATGCAGCGGCCAAGAAAGCCAATGTGATTTCTGGTTGCATCAACGGAAACATAGTTTCTAGAGCAAGGGATGTGATAGTACCATTTTATTTATTTATTTATTTATTTATTGATTGATTTATTTATTTATTTATTTAAATACTTATATCCCGCCCGTCTTCTGGAGGAACTCCAGGCAGTTTACAACAGTAACTATAACAATAATAACAAACTGAGTAAAAAGAAAAAGCAATAATTATTAAAAAGAAAAAAAAATCATAATATAAACACCACAGTGAAGCTACATTAAGATTCACTGAGAAGACAGCAGGATGGGAGAAAGAAAAAGCCAAGTCTTTAATGCTTTTTTAAAGGCTAGCAGGGACTGTGCAAGGTGCAACTCACTTGGGAGATGGTTCCAGAACACAGGACCAGACACAGAGAAGGCTCGGTTGCGTGTCACCATTTTCCGAGCCTCCCTGGGTGTGGCCACCCGAAGGGAGAGTGCCTGCAATATTCTGGTAGGTCAGGCCTCAGTTGATCTCTGAGAGATTCACTCTGCCAGGCATTCAGGTCCCAAGCCGTGGCTCTGGCCAGA
The DNA here is from genome assembly GCA_029282475.1 of Phrynocephalus forsythii. Taxonomy (NCBI): domain Eukaryota; kingdom Metazoa; phylum Chordata; class Lepidosauria; order Squamata; family Agamidae; genus Phrynocephalus; species Phrynocephalus forsythii. Next base: position 86,979,177 of record JAPFRF010000007.1, on the reverse strand, counting down.
CCCCATCTGTGCCCAGTTCTATGCTCCTCAATTTTAAACAGATGTTGACAACCTTGGGTGGGTCCAGAGCAGGTCGACCAGGATGATTGAGGGTCTGGAAGAAATGTCTTACGAGGAGTGGCTTAGGGATCTTGGAATGTCTAGTCTTTCAAAAAAAGGTTAAGACGGGATATGATTAAATATCTGAAAGGATGTCATATCAAAGAGGAGGCTTCCATGGCTTCAGAGACTAGGACATGGGCAATGGCTTCAAACTACAGGAAAAGAGATTCCATTTAAACATAAGGAATAACTTCCTAATGGTTCAAGCTGTTCAGCAGTGGAATATGCTCCACAGAGGGTGGTGAAGTCTCTTTCTTTGGAGGTTTTTAAGCAGAGACTGGATGACAATCTCTCAGGAGTACTTTGATGAGGGTTCCTGCATGGCAGGGGGTTGGACTGGATCACCTTTGAGGTCTCTTCCAATTCTATGTTGTACGATTCTATGATTCTATGGAGTAGTCTGATCAGTAAAGAACTTGGATTTTCACCATTGCTGATCAAGAATCATTTGGGATAATGTAACTTTCCCCCAAAGAGTCTCCTTAAGTATTTGTTTTTAACCAGCCTTTGGCTTCATACTGTAGATTAACTATAGGGCTATGAAGGGCCTCCTAAATCAATCTTATGTGAAGGTCAATTCAGGGCTTTGGAACATATTCTGATTTGGTCTGGAGTGAGTTGTGCTTCATTCCTTTCAATTTATAACCCACATCTGAATTGATTTGTAAATTTGCAAAGCTGTTGCACTGGAGAACCAAAGGCGCAATATTTTTCTTTTCATTGTGGATTCAAGTACATGTAATTTGGAGAGATGATGGACTATAAAAAGGAGAATAAAACTGCCAAATTACAGATAGGGGTTTGCATACTATGAACATTTACATTGTGCTTAAACAAAACAAAACGGGTTAGCTGAGAGGATTTGTTTTGCATCTGATTTATTTGTGCTCCACCACCAAATCAGACTATGGATTTGCTTTGCTTTGCCCCAAATTTAATCTGTGCATTTCATATTAATCTGGACCTTGTACAAACCACTCCCAATCATACTGATTCAGTTCAGACTTTGTGATTTATGCATATTAGACACACATATTTGGTTGCAAGTTATGCAAAGCTGATGAGACATGGCAAGCGAATTAACATGAATCCTGGATGACATGCATTTACTCTTTAATTTTAAAGAGTAGAAAAAGAAGACAAGCCATCTACTGCACCCGTCTGGAACAGGACCTAGGATTCTCAACCCCGACAAGACCGAGGTTATGTTCTTTGGGGCTTCCCCATCTAGCTATGGAGGCCCTTTTCCCACCTTGGAGGGCGTTTCCCTCTGGCCTTCGGACACCGTCCGCAATCCTGGCATAGTCCTGGACCCGGCGCTCACCATGGAGGCCCAGGTGGCCGCTGTGTCCAGGGCTGCCTTTTTTCATCTCCATTGAATTGCCCAGATTCGTCCATACCTAGATGGGGATTCCCTCAGAACTGTGGTGCAAGCGCTGGTGATCTCGAGACTGGACTATTGTAACACGCTCTACATGGGGTTGCCCTTGACTCTCCTTCAGCGACTGCAGTGGTTTCAAAATGTGGCGGCCAGACTGGTGGCGGGTGTGCATTGGTTCGACCACATAACCCCAGTTTTGGCCCGCCTGCATTGGCTGCCCGTTGCGGCCCGAATCAGATTCAAGGTCCTGGTTTTGATTTACAAAACCCCCCATGGCCTAGGACCTGACTACCTGACAGAGCAGATTGACAAGCGGTCAATATCAGCCCATCCGACTAGGTTGTCGGTGGTGCACATGCTGCATGTGGCCATGCCCAGGGAGGCTCGGAGAACATCCACCCGTACCCGAGCCTTGTCTGTGGCTGGCCCCACCATGTGGAATCATCTCCCAGCAGAAGTGCACCTAGCAGAGTCCCTGCCAGCCTTCCGGAAGGCTCTGAAAACTCTCCTCTACCGGGAGGCGTTTGCTTGACGTAATTAAAGTGTGGTTTTTTTCCCTGCCCCGCCATCTGCAACTTTGGTTTTTATTGCTCTGTTATTTGGCTAACTCTATGTTATTTTAACTGTTAGTTTTTTATGCCGTTTGTTGTAAACCGCCCGGAGTTCCTCCGGGAAGATGGGTGGTATATAAGCTTAATAAATAAATAAATAATAAATAAATAATTCTATGACAAATCTTGGTTTTTGAGTGAAGGGCACTAAAGTAAGAGTCAAAAGTTTGGAAACACCCCCCACCCCAACCAATGCTGTGATTTACAAGGATTGCAGACATCTTCCATATATCTGAAATACTGCTGCCTTTTCTTGGGTTTTTAATTGCATCTAGAGATGGGCACGAACTGAAAAAATGGTGATTCATTTTGGTTTGGTTTGTTTTAGGGTTTGGTTCAGTTTGTTTCATTTTTAATGATTTTTTTTGAAAAATTCATTTCATTGGTTCGTTGATTCATTATTCATTTCCCCCCGCTTTACACAATTTAATCCATTTGACAGCAAGCGGGCGGGGAAAAACATTCACACACAAAAAAGCATAGACATTGACAATAACAGCACAAACTGGACTGGCAGCATCCTCATCTTCATCATCCACATCATCATCATCATCTTCAAGCATCAACACATCATCCTTACTGGGCAGCGGCGGTGGCGGCAGTAGTAGCAGGGCCATCCTGGCCCCTGTGGCAGGGGCTTTTTGAGGCGCTGGCTTGGGGCCAGCACCTCTCCCCCCCCCAAGTGCTGACTGCATGGGCCCTGGGGCCAGGTTGGCACTTCTTTTATTTTTTTATATTTTTTCTTTATTTTAGGGTGCCCACCTGGCCACCCCTTGGGCCAGGTTGGCGCTCCTTTTTTCATTATTTTTATTTTATTTTTGTTGTATTTTTTTTATTGCCAACCACGTGGCCTGCGCTACAGCTGTGGCATTTTTTTCCTGGTCACCCCTCCCTGCAGCCAAGAAGACCAGACCTCCAGGAAAGAGCAGCACCAGGTAGGAGACATCTCCGGCACTGCCATTAATGAAACAAACCGAACTGAACCAATTTTTTTCATTTCATTTCATTTCATTCTAAATCCACTGTGGGGTTTGTTATTCATTTTGTTACATAACGAAATGAGTAACAAATAACTAAACAAACTAAAAGTTCATTTCATGCCCATCTCTAATTACATTCTCCTTGTCCAGAAGGAAACTTGTTTCTGATGCTTGTAATAAAAAAATCGAATGATGGGTTAGCTCAGTGGGTTAGTTATCTAGCTGCAGAGCCAAACATTGGGAGTTTGATTCTTCCCTGTGCCTCTTGCAAGAGGCAGGCTGTGTAGTCCTGGGGCATCTGGACAGTTGTTGGGAAGGGAAGGAGGGAAAGGTAAACACATCTGTGCTTGGACAATCCTAAAAAGGGTTGCAATAAATCAGATTTGACTTGAGAGCCCATAATGATGGTTTTTATGAGACATAAAAGACCAATCCGGTCATATCTAGGGAAAGGGCTCATTTACCGTGTTGCTTGGAACGTCGTTTCTTCGCTTTAAAAAATGAAGGCATTATTTAGAGTTCATTAAAGCCATATTGGAGTCCCGGACAGTGTGATCTAGGCAGGCAAAATGGATGGGTTTTTTTTTCCAGTGGGATATTGTGGCAGCTACCTGCAACCGCTGAAGGTAATATTAGACTAGAATGGGGGACTAGCCAGTTGTAATTCAGCAAGGATAATGCAATGCTCTGATGGTCTAGAAACCTCAACCCTCAAGATTCCAAAATCCATTCCCATGACTTCACTTCCACAATCTCCTTCCAGTTTAGACATGGCCACCCATTACATAGTCCAGAGAGTAACCTAGTCATGTCTAACCTATTAAGAAACTAGGGCTAGCCAATCAGGAATCTTCATGTGGCCAAATATTTAGGGGGAAACTTCCACACATACCTGTGTTCATTTACAATTACCAACTGTAGCACCTACACTTCCTAGGTGTTGGGCGACTCTATGTGGAATGCTGTGCAGAGGTGTGCCAGGCCCCTACCCTCCTGAAATTCAGAAAACATATGGAACCCTTTCTGTCATTGCAGGATATTCTCCTTTGTTGTTCTTATTTTTATGACTGACTTATTTTCTACCTTCTTGACTATCTGTGGCTGACATCTTTTGCTTTCTGTGAACAGGTCGACAGATGATGGTTGCTTTCTTATCGCTGCTTTCACAGGACCACTAAAATCCGCTGCAAAGAGCTCACACATGCGGAGCATAAAATCCTTTTCTCATGTGCCCATGCCCAGTTAAGTGCGACCCATCCCATTTTACAAGTACTTAGTCTCAAGGTGGTAAAATCCTTGGCGCTGTTCCGATACGGATTTTAAACCATCACTCGAGTCCGTGGGAATATGGAAAATCCGCACCAAAACCTTTTTGCCCCCGTTATGGTATCTTTGCTGTGGTTCTCAGTCATGGGATCAGAATGGTTGCACATTTTCAAAATGCAATCATGGGAACATCTGATCCGTGACATCAACCATGTTGACTGCTCTGGGTGTGTGCGTGATCCAGATCAAAGTTTGCTGTGGATTTTAGTGGTTATGTATAAGCAGCTTATGTTTATGGATATCCTTTTGTAGGAAAAAACCCAAAGGAGTGCCTCATCACCAGATGTTGAAATAAAAATAAATAAATGAATAAATAAATAAATAAATAAATAAACAGGATTCTGAGATCTGAGAAAAAGGCAGTTCCAACCAGTTTCCTCCTTCCAGTCTCAGGTTCAAACTGCCCAGTCCCTGCTTTCTACACAGCAGTGACTTGGAAACAATGGTGGTTAATTCAAGTCCTTGCTTGTTCCGTGACCAGTTTTGTACTGTGACAGCGTTGGTCTCAATCACCTGGTTTTTTCCCCTGTTCTGTTTCCATTGTTTCCATTTTCTCACGGTCGTGATAACTTGTCTCGTGACAACTGTTACTTCACAGTCTTGTTCCATGACAAATTCTAAATTTTTCTTGCTTTCTTAACCCTTTTTTTAAAATATTGTAAATCAAACTTTTTTGATATTTTGATTTACTGGTCTTCCAGAATTTATACCTCAATGTTACAGAATTTTCAGTACTTTAATAAATATTTGTGCTGCATGGTGTTTCCCATAGGGAAACTAATGTTGAATGCTACTTCAGCTGCTGACCACTAGGTGGACACTGGTTGTTGCATGGCAGTTGTTACCCCATGGTCCCTTGTCTTGGAACAGGAACCGGGAACAAACTGTGACAAGAGAATATCCCAACCCAGTGCCAGGTATAGTATTGTCACGCTTTGATCCCACTCTGGGGACATGTTTGAGACAAATTTCAGCTGTTGCTTGATGGACGGGAAGTAAGATTTTTTTGTACCAGTCTGAAGTGCAACACTTACAGAGACAAAACAGACATGAAGTAACCACCAAATAGGAAATTCATGTGAGTAACTAATAAGAGGGCTTATAATGTTCATCACAGCCCCAAAACCATTTCTAAAAGGATTTGCAATCGAAAAGCACTCTTTGTTCAGAGTAATAAAAGTCCAAACTACCTTAAAATTGATAATCTGGAACGGAAATAATCCCCTTGTGTGCTACTTGTTCTCCATTTGCATTCTGATATTCTCCTATTCATCTCCTATTCACCCGCTTTAACGAGCTTAATTAACTACGCCTAATCCTACATCACACACACACACACACACACACACACACACACACACACACACACACACACACACACACACACTAGCACACACAAGCAATAAAAGAAAGGCTTTTTATATCATTGCAAAATGGTGTTTTTTTCTGCTCTCCCCCAAGTGGGATCAGGTTCAGGGCAATTTTGTCACCCTTTGGGTGGTGGATCTGGATTGACACTAAAAGGCAGTTTATTAAAAAAAACTTCTTTTAACAATCTATTTTTGAGTTGAAACCAATTTTCCCTCACTTCTGACTACTTGCTTATGTATGTATTTTCCCTTGTATCCTTCTATAGTGCTGTGAGCCTTCTCCATACAGCTATGGCTAATGCCGAACCCCTGGCGACATCCACAAAATGATTATGCCCTCCTTTTTAATGATGCATTGCCCTCTTCTCTCCTCTTCTGTCCTTTCTTGAACAAGGATGCATATGGAAGAGTCTGAAAAAGATGAGAGAGAGAGAGAGAGAGAGAGAGAGAGAGAGAGAGAGAGAGAGACTTTGCAGAAGTGAGCTGCCCATTGAAGAGACTTCAGACAAGACCAGGGAAAGAAAAAACTTCAGGGAGTCACAGTTGCTTGACCTTCATTTTGGAATTCCATTTTTTTTTGTTCTTAGCTGTTACTGACCTACAATATTTCCTATGTGGGAGGCTGGACTGTATTATACAGGGTCAGCCATGACAGAACGGCCAAAGCTGAGACGCTAGATGCTAGACGCTAGACACTAGAGCCTCATTTTCATTTGCAAGGCTCCATTTTCAATGAGCATCCTTCTTCTTCAGGAATTAAGAGTCCTGTCAAGATGAGATAATTTATTGCTCCCGTGGAGAAGGGACAGAGATACTCCTGGAAGGGAGCCACTGGGCAGCAAGGGCAATGGAAGGTAACACTGGAGGAAAATCAACTGGAGGTAAACAATGGCGACTAGAGATGGGCACGAAACGAGCGATTTTTTAGTTTTTGTTTTTGTTTTTTTGTTTTGTTACGCAACAAAAACAAAATGAATTTTTTTAAAACAAAATGAAAACAAAACAAAATGACCAAATTTGCTGTTTTTTCATTTTCATTGCAGCAGATGCATTGAACTAAAAAGAATGCTAACGAAACAGCAATTTTTCATTTTCATTTTCATTTTTTTGTTTCATTACCTAATGAAACGAAAATGAAATTTTTTGCAAAAAAGTCACGAAAATGAAAAAGAACCGAAACGGACCCTAAACGACCAAACAACAAACGAAACACCATTTTTTTGAGTCGTGCCCATCTCTAATGGCGACATTCGAGCTATCTCTTGTTAGTACAGTATAGGAGGAGGCAGTGATAATCTACTTCTGAATATTTTATACCTTGAAAAATATTCTGATATGTAGTTCTACAACTGCAAAGCTGGATGGGACCCCCGAGGAAGCACAGTGGGGAATTTAACTCTGAACTCTGGCGTTACAGTCAGATACTTAAGCCACTGAGATAACACCATCCAAATATTTCTTCACATACAGTGAATGAAATACACTATTAAGAACTAGAGATGGGCACGACTAGGGAAAATGACGTTTTCGAATTGTCGTGTGTCGGAGGCAGTCTGTTTCGGCTCATTTCCGTTTTTCATGAAATTTCGCAAAAATTAGACGGTTCGTTTTTTTGTTTTTTTGTTGTTGTTAGTACTGGTTTGGGGGGGTAGCGGGCTCCTGGAGGGAGCTGCAGGAGTCAGCCAGAGCCACAAGTGACGGACTGGCAGACTCTTTGCACCCGCTGTGTCTCACGTACTTGCATGTAGTGCAATGCAAGTAGATCTGGCTTAGGGTTAAGACAGGTTAGCACAAGGGCTAGGGTTAGGCTAGTTACGTGTGAGGTTAGGGTGAGTATTGGGGTGCACCTCTGGGTGCCTCTATGACCCACTTTAGAAGGACAGTGTACTGGCGTATGGGTTAGGCTTAGGTTTAGGGTTCGGGTTTGGGCTATGATTAGTGGGCTGTTTATGCCCGATTGGCACATCCCAGAAGTCTCTGTGGTCAACCTGGCCAAGTGGCCATGCGATTGGTGGAAAATTTGCATGGTCCACTCCCATGGGCGAGCCCATCATTGCAAATGTGCAGGTGTAATAAAATAATATAAAATAAAATAAAATAAAATAAAATAAAATAAAATAAAATAAAATCAACAGAGACTTTTTTTTTTGCAAGAAAAACCCACTGAGATTTAAAATAGCTTTTTTGTTTCTGTGGTGCTTTGGTGGGGTTTTGGGCAAGAAAAAAAATTGCGGTCGCCATTTTGGATCCCCCGCACTGGATGCTACCAGCCTAAAACCTGGCCATTTGGTGGAATGGCTCCAAAACTTTGCATTTAAAATAGCTCATTTTCGCATGTTAAAATAAAATAAAATAAAATAAAATAAAATAAAATCAACGGAGACTTTTTTTGCAAGAAAAACCCACTGCTGCTACTGTAAAAATTCAAGCATTTAAAACAGCTAATTTTCGCATGTTTCTGTGGTGCTTTGGTGGGGGTTTGGGCAACGATTTCAAAAAAATATATTGCAGTCGCCATTTTGGATCCCCCGCACTGCATGGCAAATGGATGCGCCCTCTCAGCCTGGTACCAGCAGCGCAGCAGTAGCAATAGCCATGGAGAGGGGGGTGGGGAACCCCCCCAAAATAAAACACCCTTCTGGCGTGGTAGGTGCCCTCAGACAGTTTTCGCCTACTTTTAGGGCCGGGAATCATTTTTTTTAACTTTAAAAAAAAATTTTTCTGTGCCGCTTGGCATTGCGTGATCGCCGCGATGCAAGTAACAAGCACGACAAATCAGACCAAATTGTTCGTTCATCGGTTCAAGCTCGAATTCTGGCGGAGTAATTCCCGTTACCGTTTCCGTAGAGTAACGGATACGAGTAACGGAAACGGAAATGGGAATACCACTAAGTCGTGCCCATCTCTATTAAGAACATAAGAAAATAAGAACATAAGAAGAGCCATGCTGGATCAGGCCAAAGGCCCATCACGTCCAGCTTCCTGTATCCCACAGTAGCCCCACTGGATGCATCTGGGAGCACACAAGACTAGATCTCTGTCTCCTGATACCATTCCCCTACATCTGGTCCTTGAAGTACCCTGGTTTTAAGCCTGCGGATTACACATCTCCATCATGGTTTGTCACCTGTGATGGACTTTTCCTCCAGGAATCTGTCCAATCCCCTTTTGAAGGCATCAAGGCTAGATGCCATCGCTATATCCTTTGACAAGGAGTTCCATAGACTAACAATGTGCTGGATGAAAAAATATTTTCTTTTGTCTGTTCTTACTCTCCCAGCCCACAAGTTGAGTGTATGTCCCCAAGTTCTGGTATTTTGTGAGAGGGAGAAGAGCTTCCCTCTATCCACTTTACTCATGCCCTGCATTATTTTGTACGTCTCAATCATATCCCCCCTCAGGCACATTTTCTCCAGAGTAAAGAGCCTCCTCATAAGGGAGGTTCCCCAGCCCAGTAATCATTTTAGTCACTCTCTTCTGCACCTTTTCCAGTTCCACTATGTCTTTTTTGAGATGCGGTGACCAGAATTGTACACAATACTCCAGGTCGCACACTCATGGTTGTCTCAGCCTTCCATTCTTTTGAGGTTGGTAAAATGAGTACCCAGCTTGCTGGGGGGAATATGTAGCCTGCATACTGTAATTGAAACTATAAGCTGCCCAGAGATTACTCGAAGTGGTATGGGGCAGTATATAAGCAGAACACTTTTACTCTCTACCTGGAAAACCCCCAAAAGTGTTGCCATGAATAAGAATTAACTTGACAGCACATGATGATTATTACTATATAAGGACTAGTGGATGTGGAGGGAAGCGTGTTAAACCCAATTTCAAGTAGATAATGAAATCCGAGAAAGCGGTATCCTACATGCATGCACATTATGGGATTGGGACTCCTGATTCTATAGGTTCATAAATTGCCTAGCAGTTCTTGATGTGGTCTATTGGATAGAGTGAAGGACTGTGACTCTGGAGAACAGGATTCAAATCCTCTCTTCGCCTTAGAAACTGACTAGGGGAGCAGAACTCCTAAATCTTCCTAAACTCCCTAAATCTTCCTAAAGGTAAAAGGTAAAGGTTTTCCCCCGTACATGTGTACTAGTCATGTCTGACTCTAGGGGTGGTGCTCATCTCCGTTTTCAAGTCAAAGAGCTGAAAACGTGGCCATCATGGCTGCAAAGAAACAGTGTTTTACCTTCCTACTTTTTGCGGCAGTACCTGTTTATCTATTGGCATTGACATGCTTTCAAACTGCTAGGTTCGCAGGAGCTGGGGTTATCAGTGGGAACTCACTCCACTGCGTGCTGCCGACTTTGTAGCTGACAGTTTTCGAAACCTTCATCCACTGAACCACCACACTCTTCCTAAAACCAATCCCTAAATATCTCACTTGCCTTGGAAACCCTGTTATGGTGGCTATAAGTTGGTTCACACTTGACTGCACATAACAACATATCAAATGGAGATACATCTCCAGGATCTCCTTAGATCTTCAGACTATCACTCTCCAGATTAAAAGAGTGATGATGGAGGTCATGAAGTCATCCTCCCCCCTTGCCTGACACATTCAATTCAACCTTATCCTTTCCTTTTTGTGGTTGCTCTTTTTCCTGAAAGGACACATGTCTAGGAAGCTGGGTGTGGACGTTTGTGCATGTTGCCTATGGTATTGACTGGCATTAGGCTTCCATTTGTTAATGGACTCTCACCGTGCTTCTGAGACCATTAATGAAAGAAAGGCTCTTGGATAAGAGCTCATACTGTGGCTACCACAAAAGGTGCATTCAACAAAGTAATTGATGTTTCAGAAGAAAGGTGAGGAGGTTCTTCCAAATTCTAAATTCAAAACAGAGGGCAGGAACCACAGAGAGGGACAGAATAGGGGTGATTTGTGGTGCTACAGGCTAGACAATTGGCGGAGAGTCTTGGCTTTTTCTCAACCCATCCTTTAGTCCTTGCTCCTTTCTCTGCTGCCACTCTAAATCTCAGATCAAGATAAGAGCTTCTTTTTTTTAAATGTTTTTTTATTAAATTTTAAACTACATACAACGACATAAAAAATAACAGTAAAAAAAACTACAACAAACAATATAAGTGCACCCCCATCCCACGGGGCCATCCATACATTCTTATTCGTTGCTCCATCTTCTATTCTTCTAGTAGTCTTCTTAAAGTTCTCTTCTCCAGAATTGTTGTGAGATATTCGTGGACTCTTTCCCTTTTCCTTCGACTAGTACATAATCTAAAAATTTACCCCAGATATCGTAGAAAATGTCTTTTTTTCATTTCTCCTCGTTTAATCTTTAAACTGCAGGAGAGTTTATCGTTTATAGCTATATCCCAAAGTTCATTATACCAGTCTTCCATCTTGAATTCTAGTTTTGACTTCCAATTTTTTGCTATAATTAATCTAGCAGCTGTCATAAAATTTGCTATTAGTTCCTTTGTTGTAACAACATAATCTTTACTTGTTAACAATGATAATAATGCTATCTCTGGATTACAATCTATATCCATCTTAATCATATTACTTAGCTCTAAAAACACTTTTTCCAGAACCTTTGGACTATTTCACATTCCCACCAAAGATGCAAGTAAGTACCAAGCTCTTTTTCACATTTCCAACATATCTTAGAGTAAGCAGGATTCATTCTATTTAGTCTTACTGGGGTTAAATACCATCTGGAAACCAATTTGAAGTAGTTTTCTTTTATCCTGACTGACAATGATCTCAAAATTCTCATATTCCAAATTTTTTTCCAGTCTTCTTTCTCTATCTGTACATTAAGGTCTTGGTTCCAAACTTCTCTCAAGGTGTTTAACTCCTTCATTTCTGATAATTCCCCTAGTATTTTATATATTTTATGTGTTATTCCTTTCTCTGAATTTTCCTGTTCAGACTCAAGCGATAGTAGGAAATGTTCAAATTTTGTGCATTCTCTGATTTGATTATTTCTCTTTCCCCAGTCCTTTATCCATTTTCCTAGTTGAATATAATTTAACCATGTTAAATCACTGGGTTGCAAAATATTTTTTATATCCTGAATTGTTTTAATCTTGAGCATCCAATCCTTTAGTCTAGCTATTTTCTTAATTTTAAATAACTCCAAATAATGCTTCAAGTTGTCTGGAAAGCTTTCCAAGTCAGTAACTAAAGCCAGTGGGGATCCCTTCGGAGACAAGATTTTCCTATATGTTCTCCATGTAGCAATTAAACTATTCAATAGGGGGTTGTCAATCTTTACTTTGTTTTTAACTTCCGTGAATAAAAATGTGTTTATTTCCCCCTTTATATCCAAAGACTCTTGCTCCCACCATATTAACTTCTGTGGTTTAAAAAGAATTTCCCCCAAGGAACTAAGTTGATTGGCTATATAATAATTTTTTATATTGGGTATACCTATTCCTCCTTCTTTCTGAGATCTATACCATAGACTTTTATTTATTCTTGATTTTTTCCCTGCATTACAATACCTATTTATCATGTCTTGGAGAGTTTTAATTTCCTTTTCTAAAAACTGAACCGGTAACATTTTAAAAATAAAGTTAATTTTTGGAAGTATTTTCATTTTTATCAATGCAATTCTGCCAAACCACGATAATTTTAGTTTAGAGTAGGATAATAATTTGTTTTTCATCTCTTCTTCTAATTTCAAAATATTTCTTTCTTTAGTTTTAGTAAATTCTTTATGGAGTTCTAATCCTAGATATTTAATGCTTTTTCCCGGTTTAAGTCCAGATTTTTCAATCATCTTTAAGTCATGTTTTCCATAATTGAAGAATAAACTCTCTGATTTTTGCCAGTTTACACATAATCCTGTTATTTCTCCAAATTCTTCTAAATGAGTTTTTACTCTTTGAATATTCTCTATTGGGTTTACAATAGTCAAAAGAGCATCATCCGCGAATAAACTAATTTTAGTTGCCCCATCTTTCCCTATACCTTTAATAAATTTGTCGTCCTTTATGGCATTTGCCAGGAGCTCTATAACAATACAAAAAGGACTGGAGAAAGAGGACATCCTTGTCTAGTTCCTCGGCCTAGGTGATTTGTTCAGTCAATCCATCATTAACTATTATTGAGGAAGTGCCCGTTGAATATAGTTGATTTATTACTCCCAAAAAGGATTTCCCAAATCCCATTTTTTAACAATATTTTTAATGTGGGCCATTGAACACAATCAAAAGCTTTATAAAGATCTAGAGATAACATCCCAGCTTTAGTAGTACTCTTACTCATTTCATAAAGAACATTCAAATTCCTTCTAATAATATTTGCCATTTGTCTACCTTTGATAAAACCACATTGATCCTCTTTAATATATTTAGCTATAAATTTATTCATTCTTTTAGCCAAAATTGCTGTGAAAATCTTAGCATCTTGATTTAATAAGGATATTGGTCTGTATGACCCAATATCCATTAAATTTTATTAGGTTTTGGAATTAAAATAGTTAAAGAATGGGTCCAAGATCTCGGAATTTGTTCTCCATTCAAAATTTCATTATATAGCTTCTTTAATTTAGGTATTAATACTGCTTTAAAAAGTTTGTAAAATTCAGGTCCCAGAGCGTCCACTCCGGGCGTTTTATTATTCTTTAATTTGTCTATTACCTCGCTTATCTCTTGATCTGTAATAGGCTTTTCCATTTCCAGCATATCTTCCTGTTCCAAGACCCTCTTTAAATTCTTAGTGATATACCTTTCTATATCCTCCTTAGGTTTATTTTTTTGTAGTATATAACAACTGATAAAACTCTTGTATAGCTGACAACTTTTCCTTCATTTGTGTGCATGTCTTACCTGAGGAGTCTTTTATAATCCCTATTGTATTCTTGTCTTGTCTTTTCTGTGCTAATCTGGCTAAAAGTTTTGAGTTCTTGTTGCTGTATTCAAAAAAATTTCTTTTTAGGTACAGAAGATTCCTTTGTGTTTGTTGTAAATCTAGATCTTCTAACTCTTTTTTCCTTGCTTCAATCAACCTCAATATCTTATTATCCTTAGTAAGAAAAAATTGGGATTCTAAATCTGCTATTAGGTTTTCTAATTTTCTTTTATTGAGTTCTTCCTGTTTTTAGTTTTAATATTTTCTTTTATGATAAGGCCTCTAGCTACCGCTTTCAGGGTGTCCCATATGATTGGCGTTTGGCTACCTGCCTTTTCGTTTATATCCCAAGTTTCCAACCAATCTTTTTTGACCTTTTCCAGCACTTCTGGATATTGAAATAATTTTAAATTCATTCTCCACCTTTTAGCTTCTCTATAATTTTTATTTGTTGCTAAATCAATCGACATTAAAGCATGATCAGATGTTTTTATGATCTCAATTTCGGTATTATTTATCTTGGGTATTAGGCTTTGTGAAACAAACACAAAATCTATCCTAGAATAGGTTTTGTGCACTGGTGAGTAGAAGGTGTATTTTATTTCATCTCCTTTCAGTTCTCTCCAGACATCCTTCAATCCTGTTGTATTTATAAACTTTGCTAGAGTTGTATGTCTTGTCCTCCACTCTTCGTTTTTACATACCGATTTATCTTTAATTTTATCTAAGACCATATTGAAATCCCCTGCCATTATTAAATACCCCTTTTTAACCAATTCAATCTGATCCCAAAGGAGATTGTAAAAGCGGCCTTGGTTAACGTTTGGTGCATACAGATTAACCAAAGCATAATGATCTTTCCCCATTAGAACTTGCAATATTATATATCTACCTTCTGAATCTTTTACCACATTTTCAACAACACATTCACAATTCCTTGAGATTATAATGGCAACCCCTCTTGCTTTAGATGTGCCAAAGCTTTTTTCATAAATGTCAACATTTGGAATTTTTAATTCATTAATACCATCTCTTATTTGATGAGTCTCTTGCAAAAAGGCAATATCTATTTTGTGCCTTTTGATCATCGCTTCGATTCTATTTCTCTTCAAAAATGACCCCAGACCTTTCACATTCAACGTTGCTAATTTTATAAACTTTCCCATAACCTATTTCTTTTGGTTTCAATATTCTGGAATGGTCCCGTTGTGCATACAAAAGTAAAAACACCATCAATTAATAAAAAATAAACTAAAATAAATCTAATCCTCCACCCTAAAAAACTATTCCATCGGCCACGGCTAGTTAAGAGTCCCCTGCTAGCATCTTCTATCTTCAAAACAGAACAGTCTAGAAACTGTGAAATTTCTTAGCAGTCTTATTGTGTATTCCTTGAGATGGCTTTCTCCAACCCTGGAATGTTATTTGACAAAATGAACATGAATGAAAATGTTTTAAACAGCATTTGCTTGGGGTTTGTGAAAAGCTTCATTTTGAGATCCACTTGTCGAAATCACATTTGCACCATTAGTTACTTGTAATCGTACTTACTTTGAATATAAATCATATTATTCAATCAAATTAAATCTGGATTTTTGTGTGCAGTGGATGTCCTTTTGTTGTTGATTCCAAGCTGCTCTGTAATACAGAAACATTGTGAGAAAACTGGAATGTTAAAATAATTCTCCTATCCCAAAATCAATGAAGTCTAAGAATACTGTGGTTCCCTTAAAGAATCAATCAATCTCATAACTGATCTTCCTCTTTTTCTACAGCCTTTCACCTTTCCCAGCATTGTTGTCTTTTCCAGAGAATTGTGTCACAGTGTGCCCGAAGTAAGACAGCCTCAAATTCAACATTTCTGCTTCTAGAGATAGTTTAGGATTGATTTGATCTAGGGCTGACTTGATCATCTTTCTGGTAGTCCAGGGAATCTGTAAAGCTCTCCTCCAGTACCAGATTTCAAATGAATTGACTTTGGCACAACCTTGTCTTTATCTTCCTTGAGAACTCGTGGATGGATGCCATCTGGTTCTGGTAAGTTGTTAGCCTTTAGTTTATCAAGACATGCAAGGACCTCCTCCCCTGGTTATTTCTATCTGGCTTAATTCTTTGGTTTTCCTCCCTATGAAGATAGGATCTGTTTTGGACATGTGGTCTCTGCCTTCTTCAGTGAAGCAAAGCCTCTCTGAAATCTCTGTTTCCTCTTTAAAAATTCCTTGCCTTCCATTGTCATCTAATGGCCCAATGGTCTTCCTAGCTGGGGTCTTCTAACATTAAAGTTGTGTAGTTTTTCTGTAGTCCTGAGTTTGATCTTTTTCATGTTCAACTGCATACAGTGGTACCTTGTAAAAAGGAATTAATTTGTTCCAAATGAAATTACGTTAAGCAAATTTTCCTTTATACATATTTCCCATAGGAATGCATTGAAAACTGAGTAATCCCATTTTATGTTGTACAGATTCGCCCCATAGGTGACTTCTGTTAAGCAAATTTCCCCTATATCTGGAAATTTTTATGTTGTACAAATTTTATGTTATACAAATTGTTTGTTATACAAGGGTCCACTGTATTTCCTTTGACATTTTTTATTTCACTTTCATTAAAATCATTTCACATAATTTCTACTTTCTATCTGTAAGATGGTGTCATTTGCTTATTTTAAATTATTGGTGTTTCTTCCACCAACGTTCATTGAAAAGCCCAGCTTTTAATATGATACATTCTACATACATATTGAACAGATAAGGGGATAATATGCACCCTTATCTGACACCTTTGTCTACGGGAAACCATATTCTGTTTTAATGGTTGCTTTTGGCTCACAATACATGTTTTGCATCAGGACTAGAGATGTGGAGAAATACAATAAAAATGAATCCCAATATTCAACAAATATTGCTGATTCATCCAGTATTTTCCCTTAATATTCCTCATATCTGTAGCACCCACAGAATGCAAAGGGATGAATACTTCCTTGATTTATTGGTCCCTGTGGCGTTTACCTGTGTCATGAATAGTGCATGAAAGGTGTCTGTACTGATTGTTGCATTTGTAAACCAATGAGAGAGTCTGGGGGTGGCCTGGAGGGAATTAAGGCTCTGCTCAGCACAGTTTTAGTCAGATAGGGTTAGATAGGGGCTGACAGAAAGACCTACAATTGGAAATAGGGAATCGGGCAGAGTCTGAGAGAATCGGATAGAGTTTGGCACCATCTAAGAGAAAGACAGGCTTAAAAAATCCTAAGTGTTTAGAGCTTGTAAATTTAGGAACTGGGTGTGCATGTATTCAGCTTTATCAGTGATAATATTTAAGTAGGTTTGAACTCTATTTGTTCTTGCTTATACTTCAATACTGATTTTCATTCTTCTTTATAATCAATAAACTTTTTTAATTTTTATTCAACTTAAAAATAGTCTTTTAATTTATTAACTAAACTATATAATCAATAAACTTTTTTAAATTTTATTCAAGTTAAAAATAGTCTGAAGGCTTTAATTTGTTAGCTAAACTAGTTGGTGGCAGTGAAGGAGGAAGATCAGAATTAGTGTTTGTCCACAGCCTGTGAAAGGGCCGGGGGCAAGCACGTTAACGCTAAGTCATCTTTAAAAAATAAAGTGTACAACAAAAAACAAACAAAAAACAAAACAGAAAACAGAAAACACCAATGTAGCAGGAACCCCCACCCCATCTGAGCAATGTGATCCTAAAGATGGGGGTTGGGCAGTTGCCTTTCTGGAGGCCAGGGAAGCTCTATCTGTGTGATTGAAGTTGGGTTGCACACATTGGAGATGGGGGAAATTGCCTCCCTGAAAAACAGGGGCTGCTCAGAAGTAAAACACAAACCCAAGATGGGTTCATGGGCTCAGGAATTCATGGTTCGTGGTTCATCAGCCTTGACAAACCACAGCCTGTGATGAATCGTTCTTTTGGTGGTTCATCCCCATCTCTAATCAAGGCAATCAAATGCTGAAGTACACTTACTTCTTTCTCACCCTCTTGGTGGTTCATCCCAATTCTAATCAGGACAATCCAATGCTGAAGTACACCTATTTTGTTCAGAACAATCCCTAGTTTCTCAGGATCTACACAGTGAAAGGCTTTGCGGTACTCTAGAAAGCATAGACTAATCTTCTTTTGAAATTCTTTGGAGCACTCCAGAAACCAGCGTATCTTTGTCTTAGATCTCAAGTGCCCTTCCTTTTCAGTTCAAGCAGCAGGCATTTATTGCTCTATATAAGGTAAAAACCCTTCTTTCAACACCTTGAGCATCACTTTGCTTGCCTGGGAAATTAAAGCAATGGTCTTATAGTGCATGTAAATATTCTAAATCTTATTGTGAATTATTAGGATTTGCTTTGAGGACAGAGGGGTGTTCATGAACTCTTTTGCATGCTGTGCAAATGCAGAGTTGGCACCAGTGGGAAGATGAAATGAAATAATACCAATGAATGCAAAAGGACAAATATGTCCTTGTTTTATGTGTCCCCACTTTTCTTTTTCTTTATTGAAATATTTAATTCAGCATGTGAACTTTTAGAAATTGGTCTCTATCTTGAATGAGCCATTCATCTGAAAATTGTTAAGTTGCCAGGCTGAACATACCTCACTCCTTCAGTTCCTTCTCTTGCACTTACTCTCTAGGTCTTTCATCTCCTTTCTGCATTCTTCTGAATTGCCACTCCTCCTGTCTGTTTAATCTGAAATAAAAATGTATGGATTGAATACTGTCCTGGAGACTTTGGGAGAGGATTCTATGACAAGACCTCTGAGTTAGTGAGGCAGTGTATTAAAAATAAAAGATCAGCAGACATTTTATAAGGCTGTCAGCCTTTCCCTTTGACCTTTGAGCTTTTATCCAGAAAGCAGTATAAGACTTACGGAACATTTTAGGGTGTTTTTTTTTTTTTTTTTTGTCATCTATCCGAGTTCCTTGTTTGGAGTCTGCCTCTGCCTCTCCCACTGGATCTTCTTGTTGCCTAATTCCTCCTATTTCCTATGAATAAATTCCCCTTAACAAGAGCTTTCTTTTTCTTCTAAAGTATGTATAAGACCTAAACAACACTGCAGAGATTAAAGAGTGTGACTTTTCTGTTGTTGTATTCCCCCAAAGTTGAATGTGTTTCTCATTCTCTTCTTTATCCCCAAGGTACCAACAAAAATAATGCTCACTAAATGTTTTGTTCTTGTTGATCTTGGCGTTTTCAGCATGACAATAAGCCTCGTCCAGAAATTTTTGAGACTGAACAAGATTTTTCACTTTGAGCTCAGGATGACACAAAACATCTTCCCATAACCACAAGGCCATTGCCATCCATTCTCTTTGGAAAAACAGAGCATGCACCAATGCATAGAGTGAGAGAGCTCAGAATTTCTAGACATCAACTACTTCAGATTCTGAAAGGACACAACATATACAGAATTTTCCAATGAGGAATGATTGTACAAAACCTTGATCTCGTTAAAGTGAAATATTTACCAAGAGTGTCGCGAAATCTGCCATTCTATTGTTATTATTATTGCTTGCATTTAACTATGATTGTCCTGTTTCGGCGCTTTGTCGCCTGATTGTACACCGCTTAGAGTTCTGCTTAGAAGATAAGCAGGATATAAATATAACAATAAATAAATTCTTACAGGTACAGAGAAGAATATTGGTTGAATTCCACAGCCTTCTCCATAAGCATGAAATAATTGAAGAGTTTCATCTCTACTCTATGTTGTTGTCAAAGCTAGGGACAAGAAAATCCATTTCTCTGATATTTAAGACTCCACCTGCAGTCATGTCAAAAGTTTTAGACTCTGTGTGTTGTTTCCTGCACTCACTCTGCCATCCCTTAAATGTAAATCAAAATGGTGCCTACTTCTCAAAAACTCCAAGAAACAGTCCACCAAATTGGAGAGCAAATGCAGAAAGGTTTGGAGGGTATTGAACTTGATTTAAGATATATATACAGTATATATTACAAACCAAAAGGCTCAGCCAATTGGATGCTCTAATTTAAGCTATTTCACTCCCATCCAAAGAGTTCAAGTAAATCGCCATTAAGCATCATTGTGCAATGAAAGACCCACATTTCATACTCCCGAGAGTGATTTTAAAACAAAGAACATTGTAACACGTTTCCACACATTTCCTTTAGCCTTGTCTCAAATTCTGGATGTGTTGTGCTCCACTAATGAGCATTAAAAGAATGGCCCTGAAGGAACATGGCTGAAACTTATTTTCCAATACAGATGGCTGGGTGTGTTGTGCGCTGGGTTGCACAGTGCCGAAGTACTCTAAATTCCTGTAAAATCCTTGGGAATTAACAATCCAATGCCTTCCAGCTGCACAAACATGTACTGGAGAGCACACGGTTGTGGCCTAATGCTGAGCTTCCAACCACTACATAAATCTAACTGAACATTAGCTTGGGTACATGAAGGCCACCACATTATTTAATCATGGTTAAATAATTGTGGGGGGATATGTTAGCTATGTTTAAATATTTGAAAGGATGTCATATTGAAGAGGGAACAGGTTTGTTTTCCATGGCTTCAGAGACTAGGACTTGGGGCAATGGTTTCAAACTACAGGAAAAGAGAATCCATTTGAACATTAGGAAGAACTTCATGAAGGTTAGAGCTGTTCGGCAGTGGAAAATGCTGCCGCGGAGGGTGGTGGAGTCTCCTTCTTTGGAGGTCTTTAAGCAGAGGCTGGATGGCCATCTATTGGAAATATTGTGATGGGGGTACCTGCATGGCAGGGGGTTGGACTGGATGGCCCTTGAGGTCTCTTCCAACTCTGTGATTCCATGATTGTATGGTTCTATGGTTCTATTCTGCAGTCAGATCCAGACCATCGGGGAGACCAACCTGTCCCCTGATGTCCCCATCTCACTGCCACCTCGAGGCACTCCTGTGTTCTCGCCTGTGGGCACAGGCTCCTTCGGGTTTCCTCTCAAGCTGAGTAGAGGGGCTGTCCACCACCCTGCCCCAGCCAGGGCAGTTCCTACTTCCTTACTGGGTCCCTTGGTGCTTCCTGTGGTCTATTGGTCATGCAGGCTCCTTCCTGCCCTGGCCCTGGCCTGCATCCATTCCCTGTGCCTCCAAACCACTGAAGCTGTGCCATAAGTAAGAAATTTGGAAAAGAAAACACATTGGTTACCATAACTACACCAGCAAACTGAACATGACAATCGGGTAGTGTGAGTGGTTGAGAAATGTCCACGACAGTCTGGCAGCAACTGGGAGTTATCCCGGGGCTGGCTCACTCCCCTTTAAAGGATCTGGATGGCTGTGCTGGGGAGCCTGCACAGGCCAGCAGTGCCCAGAGGTTCACCCCAGCATGTGATGCGGGGGTGCTCTATCATTGGCTATCCCTCTCCATGTGGCTAGGGCTTCCCCACCCCTCCAAGTGTTGTGTGGCCGGCACCATTTTTGGATGCTTCCTGCTGGGAGAGTAGCGGATGGCCTGCCCGGCCACAACATTCATCCCCGGTAAAGCAAAGCAAAGCAAAGCAAAGCAAAGCAAAGCAAAGTGTTCTGCTTATATACCACCCCATACCACTTCAATTAATTTCCTGGTGGTTTACAGTTTAATTATGCAGGCTACACATTGTGTAAGTCAGGGTCTTTTTATTTAATTGGAAAGCCCCCTTTTTCTAGGCATTCAGGTTCCTCTGCAGCTCCGAGCAATACATACTTAGTAAAATTGCTGAAAACCAATTGAGACTGTTGCTTTGTTTCTGGGTGAGAAGTGGTTCGCTATTGGAGAGGAAATGGGGGTGGTGGCGGCTTCTGGCATTCACCCATGCTTGGTGTCGCTTGGAAAATGGTCATGGATACAAGATGGGGTTGTGCAGACCATTGTGACTGCTGATGTTGGTGTGGCAGCATTCAGCAAAGCAAAGGAACTGGTACATCCACAAAAGTCCAAATATGAATGGGAGACGGAGTCTCAGGAAGGACAAAAGTAGAAAAGACCTTTATTCTCTCTCAAATCATTTTTTAAAAGACAGAGCTTTTAAAGAATGATTTGAGAGAGAATAAAGGTGTTTTCTACTTTTATACATCCTGAGATTCCCTCTCCTATTCGTAGTTGGCTGTCAGCATTCAGGCTGCCCTTTGCTATGTTAAGTTTGGTATCTTTCCCCCTACTAGCAAGGTGGGCACAATACTGTGCATTGATTTGGGGCCATTTCCTGGTGTTTTGGACCATGTATCCAGAAGCACAATATCCCATGTTCATCAACTGGAGTTGTTCTTTCAAGATCATCGACAGAGACTTGGAAAAGTCCAAGAAAGCTGCTGGAAGTGAGAAAAAAAATGGCGTCCTGTATCTGCCTCATCCCTTCCCAGATTTGCAGTCTGGAAAACATTTGGACAGCTCTTCCCCCAAGTGATAGTTTACAACCCTATGTTTAATCTCAGCTCTGGGCTGATTTTGCTAGCAAGTGAAAGACATGTTGAGGATGATGGATGGCCCTGAGAAAGAGACACTGCTCAGAATATCAACAAAGGGATGAGATCAGTCGGGTGGTGCAGGGGAACCTTGGTGGTCTCTGCACATCGCCTGCTCGTCTCCCTACTGCCTGCAGTGATTTCTGGCAGTTATCTTCATCCAGACAGAGGTGCGGCTTTGCTAAGCTTGGTTAGCTCTGTAAATTCACAAATGCTCAGGCTGAAAAACAAGCCCTTCTCATTTGTCTTCCCCTGCATTTTATTGATATTTCTTTTCATTCCATTCATTTCCTTTCCCTCTGCACAGCATGGTGCCTGTCCAATTCATAATACCATGTTTGCTTATTATGATACCTTAATTTTACCTCATTTGTGGGCTCAGCTGAGAAACGCGGCTCCTAATGGCTTATTTACAGGAAGGGAGTCTCAGCTTCCCATCTTCCCTTTTCAAATCATTTCTTTCTTTCTTTCCGGCACCAAGCTGTCAGCCCAACACATACGGAAGAGTCTCCCCACTTGCTCCCCCCCATTTCAGAGCCTGAAAAAGTTACTTTTTTGGCGTAGAGACATCTGCATCTCTTTGCCAACATCGTCATTGAAATTCTAGTGGGTTGAGTGGGAACAAGATTAGGTCTGGATGCAACCAAGTCCTTTCAAAAACAATAACAAAACCCAAAATAAAACACAGGGCTCTGTACATTCATGGCAATGCACGGAGCCTGGAAAAGTTATATATTGGGATGTCTCCTGAGAAAATCAGATAGCAAGGCTTGTGACCATGGCAATTGGGAGATCCTTGAAATTAAAGAAAGTAACTCGTCCAAATCCTAGCCACCCAGCTCCCCACCTTTGGTGCCTATCTTCTCCATCTGGGTTACATTTATTCCATCGAGTTATTCTCATCACAGTTTCTCGTTCCTCCCTACCCAGATCTAAAAATCCCTATTTCTTTCCAGGTATGTAAGTTTGGAGTTGTGGCAGAATATCAGGATTTCCAGGAAGCAATTTTAGAATAGCTGTACCTGTGGCACCACCCTGGATGACATTGTCGCTTATGATGATTTATATTTATGTTGTTCTTATATTGCCCAGATGTTATTGATATTTCTTTTCATTCCATTCATTTCCTCTCCCTCCGCACAGCATGGTGCCTGTTTTTAAAGGGCAGTTTCAAAGATTTTCTAATTAAATAGATAGTATCATCACCCACAAGGAAAACCACACAAGCAAATATAATTATGGTACCACCCCTGTATTAGCTGATTCACTACCCATCAGTTATCCATGGCTGGTGATCAGCGGGGTGGGAGTGGGGTGCCTGCAGCTGTTCAAGATTCCCAGGTGGCAAACCTGCTGCACCTTCTGATAAGCTTGAATGGCCAGGGGAATCCCTGGCCATTGAATCTTCCCCAGGCGGTAGACTGGGAAATGCAGTAGTGCACCTTGGTGGAGAAGCATGGAGACAGCTGCAAAACCCATCCACTCTCCCTCGACCCCCTGCCTTCTTGCTAGCCTGCCTGCCTTGCTAGTTCGCTTGAGTTGGCGGCCTGAGAGAGGCAGGGTGCCGGGTCGCTCAGTTATCTTGAGAGGCTCTGCTGGGAGGGGAAGGAAGGGGAAAGAAAGGTGAGAGGTAGGGCTGCTAGCTAGGAAGGCCTTGCCAGCAGCCAAGAATGCAGAAGGATCAAGGCAAAGCGGATAAGTTTTGCTGCCTGCCACTGCAGCTGCTGTTTCTGCTGCTGTGGCTACGGTGGCTGCCAAGGGGGATCTCCATGCCACTCAGACAAGGCATGTTACTGCATCACCCGGTCTGCCACCCAGGAAGCTCAAATGGCCGGGGACACCCCTGGCCATTCAAGCTTACTGGGCAGTGCAGCAGCATGCCTTTGAGCCATCCAGTTCATGATGCTGCCCAGCGGGGGTGGTCAGGTGTCCAAGATGAAAACTTTCACCCCCGGCACCCTACCACCACTGTCACTACTATCACCCTCGGAGAAGAGTGTTTGCTCTTATCTGAGGAGGTGGCCTGGAACATATCCCCCATGGATACAGGGGTCCTACTGTAAATAAAAAATAAAATGCTCACATATCAGGAGTGCTGTCCTGACAATTCTGAAGTGGTGGGGTACAACTTAGTACCAGGGAAAACTTTAGAAATTCATATATGAAGCTAGAATAGAAAAACAAAATAGATTGGCTGTAGTGGCTAGTTTGGGTCAAAAGCCCACTCCATCTTGTGTTGCATTCCCAGAAATGGCCTTTGAGTATAACTGTGCTTTTTTGCGTTTCAATACGGGATGTTACCAGTGATTGTGTAACGGTCATGAGTAGAGATGGGCACAACTAAAAAAAAATGGTGTTTCGTTTGTCGTTTGTCGTTTAGGGGGTCTGCTTCAGTTCGTTTTTGTTTTTCGTGAATTTTTTGTTACGTAATGAAATGAAAAACGAAAACAAAAATGAAAAATTGCTGTTTCGTTAGCATTCATTACAGTTCAGTGTATTTGCCGCGACGAAAATGAAACGCACGACAAAATTTCTGTTGTTTCTGTTCGTTTCGTTTCATTTCGGAGACAAAATTCATTTTTTGTTTCGTTACATAACGAAATGAAAAAATGAAAACAAAAATGAAAAATTGCTCGTTTCGTGCCCATCTCTAGTCACGAGGCTCTGCTTGTCCAGGTAGGTACGGAGCTGGTATATTTTCTGCAGGTGAAGGAACGCACCCTGGCCACTGAGTTCACCTGGGCTGCCAGAGTTAGACTGGGGTCCAGAAGCAGCCCCAAGCGGAGGTCCCTGTCCCTTAGGGGAGTGCAACCCTGTTCAGAACAGGAATATGGCCCTCTAACCTATCTGGTGAAACACCCATTAACAGCACTTCCATCTTGTCTGGACTGAGTTTCAATTTATTAACCCTCATCCAGTCCATTATCCGGTCCGGACACGAGTTCAGCACAGAAACCGCCTCACCTGGATTGGTGGACAATGAGAGGTAGAGCTGATTATATTCTCAGCATATTGCTGACTCCTCAGCCCAAACCTCCTAATGATCTCTCCCAGCGGTTCCATGGAAATGTTGAACAGCGTGGGAGACAGTATCAAGCCCTGAGGAACCCCGTAACATAAACACCATGGGGCAGAGCAACTGTCTCCCAGCACCACCACAGCAAAGTGATGTCTCCAACCCCCAACCTGGCCAGTCTATCCCAAAGGACATCATGGTCAATGGTGTCGAAAGCCGCTGAGAGGTCCAGCAGTAAAAGCTGCTGAGAGGTCCAATCTGTCTCTAAGATTTTCCTGACGGCAGCAATATTTGCTGGATTCCTGCAAAAATGAGACCATGGAATACCAGAAATTAGGAAGATATCATTGTTGCCACCTTTAGAGCCATGGTTGAACGTCACACAAGGGCTGGTGGCCTCATTTTATCTTTTCTTTATCTCTCCCCATGCCCATTTATTTTTGACTTGGTCTTCTAATTTTGTAAACTGCCCTACTTCCCACCCCAGTACCCATTCAATGGGAAAGATTTCCACTCTGGACTGGAATTGTAACCTTCTGCCCCTTTCAGGTGAGTCATATTGGAAGGAATGTCATTTTGCCCAGGAGTTATAATAAACCTCTGCATTTTGTCCTTTGCTCCAGTGGAAAAATGTCTTTCAAATTTTGGGGAAATCTCATGAGATTTCCTGTAAGATTTCTCAGAAAAAGAAAAGGATTACAAACAAATTTCACTGCAAAGAAAAAAAGGGGGTTCTTTCTCTCAAATCATAGACTGAAATCAGATCTCTCTGTCTCTGTCTCTGTCTCTGTCTGTCTCTGTCTGTCTGTCTGTCTGTCTGTCTGTCTCTCTCTCTCACATAAACACACACACACAAACACACACACACACACACACACACACACAGAGAGAAACAAGATAGTGGATGTAAAAAAATACAAATGACATAAGGAGTAGCTTTTTGAGCACGTTAAGGGTGTTACCTCACATCCACTTTGTACCACAACAAAATAAAATGTTTATTTATTTATTTATTTATTTTTATTTATTTATTTATTTATTTATTTATTTATTGTTTGTTTGTTTGTTTGTTTATTATACCACACCAATTTCTCAAAGGGAACTCTGGGCATTTTGCATAAAACAAACATGTGAAAACCAAAGATCAAAATAAAATATAAATGCAATAAAACAATATGCAAAAGTTGTATACACAAGAAATCATCAGTTTTTAGTTAATACTGAGCCTATTCCCGATTGACCCAATCATTTATTTTACCTTTTTATAGCTCCTCGATTGCCATATTTGTTTTAGAGGAACACCTTTACCATTGGTGGCCATTGCCAATTACTAGGGGGATTCAGGGAGGGAATGCCATATTTTCTATCATTATGGCCAGAGCTGTACGTATCAGAGGGGCCCCGTGTTTTAAAATGCCACTTTTCCTCACCAACACCTTCCTACAGTTGATGCTTGAGTTGTGCATCCCTCCTGCGAAACCCCTGCAAGTCCTTTAAGGAGTGTGATTTCCTCTGTGTAGACAAAAAAAGTTAAACTGCAAGAATTGAATCACCTCCTACGCTGGGAAGGGAGACAAGCAATTTGAAATATAGCACCCATTAGCAAGGCTGGTTTAAAGCTTTCTTTCCTGTAAATGCATCTTTCAAGTGATACTCTGAGCCAGTGGTGGCTAGTGTTTTCCATTTTGGAGGGAAAGGGAGGCTGTGTATTTGCTCCAGGATTTAGCAGACCTTTTTTAAGGCTTATCTAAGGCCATTTTTTTTGGGGGGGGTGTCCAACAACTTAGATAGATTTTGCGGACCAAAATCCAGAGTGGACTCCCAGCCCCTTCCAAAATCAGAGTCAGGAGCTAGTAGGTATGTGCATTCCTGGCTTTGTTTTATCTTGTCTTGGGGGGTCCATTTCCCCACATTTCTTCACACTTGGAGTTCCATCTGCCAGAGAGATGGCATACATTGTGGTCACCTGGATGAAGGCTGGACGGAAAGGCCCCATGATCCAGGACTGGCTGAGCTTGGGCCTAGTTTCCTGTAGGAACATGAAGCTGCTTCCAGTAGTCACTGTCAACTCCCAGTCACAACTCAAGAAGAGCTCAGCAGATTCCATGATTCTGAGTTTCTTTTAAAAAAGGAAACTGCTGGATCTCTCAGTGATTTAGTTGTCTGATTGAAGAGCCAGAGGCTGGGAGATTCAGTTTCCCACTGTGCCTCCTTGACAGGGGATGGCTTCATAGAATCTTTGAATAATTGAGTTGCAAAATGGTCTTTAAAACAATGGGTCCTACCCCCTGCTCAAGGCAAGAATCCCTGGATAGTTGCTGGACTTGATGAGCCATCCATCTCTGCAGTTTTATGATGATGATGATGATGATGATGATGAAGTATAAATACATGTACCTTTGCACTGGAGTTTCAGGGAACTTAACTGGTTTCAAACTTTCCTCCTTTCTCTCTGAAACGGGGAGAACATGGATTATATTTTCACACACACTGACACACAGGTGAGCCTAAGGAATGCTTTCTCCTATGTTCAATTTCTGGAAATCTGAAGAGATGGTGGATGACAAAATATATATTCAGGGTGGAACGCCTCAAGGCAAAGTTAAGGGACAGCCCAGTCCTGCCTGACAAATACTTTTGACATATACTTTTTAAACAACTGTAATTAAATAAATGCTCTCTATTCCTTCCCCTATGAAATAGCTTAAGGTGATCATGACATCAAGTGCCAGTTAAGAAAAAAGGAGCGGACTCTGGGGAATGGTGTAGCTATTCTTCTTTGGGGAATCTGTGTGATTCTACTACACAGCAAAAGAGAATGTTACTAGAAATTCAGAACTCTGCAATGTCTTCCCCCTAGCCATTTGCCATTTTCGTACAAAATCCCATGTTGCTTTTTAATTTAATTGTTTAATTTAATTTAATTGTTTCTGTGTTAAAATGTGTTAATCTGCCTAGATTATGCAGATTAATATTAGATGTGTGATTGCTGGTATTTGCTATTTTATTCGGGCATTTGAAGCTCTAGAAAGGTTGGTATTTTTCTAAACAACCAGCGAGCCTTATATGCATGCTTTCTCATTACTGGGTGCTGCCCTTTGCATGGGGAAATAAGAATAAAAGATATCTTATGCAAATTAGAAAAGCATTGAGGGGACTTTTTTAAAAAAACTTTTGCATTTCTCTCTGTCTTAGTAGAACCAAGGATTTTCAGAGATCTTTTCCATTCTTTCCAATCACAGATGCCACTGGGAGGACAATCACTGCCTCTAACTTCAGCACCCTGGATAGTTCCTTCACTGAATGGAGAGTAAGATCTGCAGTGAATGTACAGTCCCAATGAGTTTGCAGTAGACATGGGCACGACTCGGCGAAATCCTCGTTTCCGTTTCCGTTCCTTGTTTCTGTTACGTAACGGAAACGGTAACGACAATTACTCCGCCAGAACTCGAACTCGAACCGACTAAAGAAAAATTGGGTCTGATTTGTCATGGTCATTCCTGACGGCATCGCAGCGATCGCGCGATGCCAAGCGGCACAGGAAAAAAGTTTTAAAAATAAAAAAAACCGATTCCCGGCCAAAAAAGCAGGCGAAAATATGCCTGCCTGAGTAAGGGCACCTACCAGAGGGGTGGTTTCTGGGGGGGGTCCCTGGCCTCCCCCCTCCTCTCCTGGGCTGCGCAAAGTGCGCACCCTCGTCGTTTCGCCAACTCGCCAAGCGGCGCGGCACAGAAAAAAAGTTTTAAAAATAAAAACCCGATTCCCGGCCAAAAAAGCAGGCAAAAATATGCCTGCCTGAGTGAGGGCACCTACCAGAGGGGTGGTTTCTGGGGGACAGGGTTCCCCAGCCTCCCCCCCTCTCCTGTCCTGGGCTGCTCTGGTGGGGGGCATCCTCGTTGTCTCGCCAACTCACCAATGCGGTGCGGGCGGGGGATCCAAAATGGGGTGACCGCAATATTTATTTTGAAATTGTGGTCCAAAAACACACCAAAGTACCACAGAAACATGCAAAAATAGCTATTTTAAAACTGCCTGAATTTTTTCAGTAGCAGCAGTGGGTTTTTCTTGCAACAAAACGTCTCCATTGATTTTATTTTATTTTATTTTTATTTTTACTTTTTAACACCTGCGCAATTATGGGCTGGCCATGGGAGTGGACCATGCAAATTTTTGGAGCCATTCCACCAATTGCATGGCCACTTGGCCAGGTTTTGACCGAGTCTTCTGGGATGTGCCAGTCGGGCATAAAAAGCCCACTAACTCTAGCCCGAACCCGAACACAAACCCTAACCCTAACCCTAACCCATACGCCAGTACACTGTCCTTCTTAGTGGGTCAGAGAGGCACCCAGAGGTGCACCCCAGTAACTCACCCTAACCTTACCCGTAACCCTAAGTCTAGCCCTTGAGCTAACCCCTAACCCTAAGCCAGATCTGTGTACTCACATTGCACTACAGCAAGTACACTTCCCTTCTTAGTGAGTCACAGGGCGCCCATAGGGGTCCTCTCTCACTTTGTTCCCCAGCCCAAGTGCACCGTATGCCGGCAGGCAGTGAGTTACAGAGGCACCCGAAAGAGAGGTGCCTCTGCCTGCTACTGCTGCAACTTGGTATGCATATCCAATTGGCTATGCATGCCATTTTGTAGCAGGCCAGAGGAGGTACCCACCCCAGAGAGGTGCCTCCAGGAGCCCCATGAGAGGAGGCTCCCACCCCAGAGAGGTGCCTCCAGGAGCCTGCTTTCCCTTCATGGCGGGCCAGAGGAGGCACCCACCCCAGAGAGGTGCCCCCAGGAGCTCGCTCCCCCCCGAAAACCAGTACTAACAACAGACAAAAAACTGACAAACAAAATGACAAATTTTTGGAAAATTTCACGAAAAATGGAAACGAGCCGAAACGGGCCGGCTCCGACACACGACAACTCGAAACGTAATTTTTCCTGGTCGTGCCCATCTCTAGTTTGCAGCCTCCAACTCCTGCCAGCCTCCTGGCAAGTGTTTATGGAGGTTGCTGTCCGGATGGTTTTCCCTAAGTCGGTTGATCTATGATTTGTCTAAATCTAAAACTTCCTGAGATCCGGAAGGAAGGGAACAAGATAATGTATATCTTCAAAAACATGACATGAGGGGTGTCCAAACTTTTTGCAAGGAGGGCCAGATTTGGTGAGGTGCCAATGTATGGGGGCCGACCATTCAGCTGCATTAGGACATGCACGGAGGTGGGGAGGATGCTAAAGCAACGGAGCCGGAGGTGGGTAGGCTGGGCAGGTGGCTGGGTGGTGGTGGACGGAGGCAGGGAAGGCAGGCAAACCATAAAACTGCAAGCTGATGTCTCCATCTGGTATGGGGAGGGTCCAGCTGGCAAGAGGCTGTGGGCCACTCGAAATTTGAAAATGGGCCGCATTTGGCCCGGGGGCCAGACATTGGACATGCCTGCATTACATATATACTGTGCTATGTTATTTGGCCTATTTTCTTTCGGTCTTTCTTTCTCTCTCTCTTGTTCTATGAACCTTTCTTTCTCTTTATTTAACAACCAAGTGTCCTTTGTTTAGCACTTGCACTTTGACTTGTAACAAAGACACAATAAATCCATGCTCTGGGGAGGGTGGGGGTGGTGTTATTCCATGTTACATCAAGCTTCAGACTTTCACCCATAGGCATCAAACCTCTTAAAAAAACAGTTAAATTCAACAGTACCATAATGGCCCTGGGAAGTAAAGGCAGAATAAATTCACAGAGAACAAAACTGAGGCTCAATTTACATATTTCCCCATCACTGCTGTTAAACAGACAGCAATGCCTGTGTTACCTGGGCCTTGATATATGTGCACACATCAGAGGGACTCCATAAGGCATTCAGAAAATGCTTCTAGTCTGGTGAAGTTAAATACTGAGGTCCTTTGCCCAGAAAATGGTATTCCTGAAACATCAAGAAGGACAAATAGACAATTAGTGAAGTCAACAAAGTAGACTTAGACTTTCAGTCTGCAGAAAGTTAAATATCCATGTGAATAGGTCTCATAAAATCTCAAGCCCAGTGCTGTGAAGGAGAAAGCAATCAGATGTAGTCTTGCTTCCAACCACCAAGTTCATCAAATCTTGAAGAAGAAGGGAACCTGTGGAAGAACTCTCTGGAAACACATCTGGCAGGTGGTGAAGGACACCTCCATAAGGTTGATCTGGAGCAGTACCTAGAGCCTGACTGCTGATTTATGCTTAAATAAATCATATATCCAAATGGCAAATTGTAGATCATCACTGAAAGGATGGTATCATCCTTGAGGCTTCAATTGAGGCTAGCAGTCCAGATTTCTTCAACTTACTGGCTTCCAGCTGCTTTGGGCTATGACTCCTTGCATCCCTAAGCTAGGCCTGACTGGAATTGAAAGATACCTCAAGATAATGGTTTGACCTTCTGATGAAATTGGTGCCTTATCTAGGCATTAATGCCCCAAACAGCTTGGTTCTGAGGTATCTCAAAGACCTCATCTCCTATTAGGAACCTGCTCAAGTGTTAAGATAATCAGGAGAGGCCTTTCTCTCACTCCCATCACTTACAGATGTGTTTGGTGAGGACACAAGAAATGGGCTTCTCTGTGGCTGCTCCCAGACTCTGAAGCCACCCTCCCACGGTTGACCAGACAGGTCCCATCTTTGTATTCTTCCATAAGCAAGCTTTCCTTCAGTGACTGACTACTTGAGTGAGCTTTTAAAATGGATTGTTATTAGAGATGGGCAGGGAATTAAAAACGAAATTCTGCTTTGTCGTTTGTTATGTAATGAATTGGTAGGGCATGTTTTATTAGAAAATGAAATGAAACATGATTTTTCCCTCTAGGAATATAACAATTCATCCTAGAGGCACCAGAATTGCAGTGCAGTTGGCAGTAGGCTAAAAACACAATAAAGATAAGTCAAATAATTTTTTTAACAACAAAAAAATTTTTTTAGCAATGAAATTAAAAGATGCCTGCTTCTTGGGAGGAAAGCAATGGCAAACCTAGATAGCATCCTAAATCAGTTTGCCAACTAAGGTCAGGATAGTCAAAGGTATGGTTTTTCCAGTAGTAATGTATGGAAATACTTTGGCCACCTCATGAGGAGAGAGGACTCCTTGGAAAAGTCCCTGATGTTGGGAAAGATTGAAGGCAAAAGGAAAAGAAGACGGCAGAGAATGAGATGGTTGGACGGTGTCATTGATGCAACCAATATGGATTTGACCAAACTCTGGGAGGCAGTGGAAGATAGGAAGGCCTGATGAGCTCTGGTCCATGGGGTTACGAAGAGTCGGACACGTCTGAACGACTGAACAAAAAGAACAAATGAAAACAACATTCAAAACATTCTACTGATGAGTGTTGTGAAAATAAATGGCAAGGCCTCCTACCCCTACTCACTTCTGATTTTTTGGTCTTTCAACCAACATATAAGGTTCTTTTGTGTGGGCACATGAGGCTCTTTTGTTTGCAGGGTGGTGGTGGTAGTGGTGGTGGTTCATGGATCTGCCTCAAGGCAAAATACGTAAGATGTAGTGCAACTTGACCTCATTGGCAAAAATACTGGTAGCAGCTCTCCTTCTGTCCCCTGCTACATCTACCCCATTAGGCCCCAGGCTCTCAAAAGATCGACATCACCTTCCATTGAACTCAAGGGAAGAATGAGTTAATGTGATTCACTTCCTCTGTGTATCTGCTGATCAAACTGTAAGAGCCAGAGCAGAGGACTGGTATGATTCTTTTGGCTTTTCTTACTTTTCTTTCCTTTCTCTCTTTTTCTTTTTTTTTTTAATATTCCATATTAAGGATGACTGTAAGATGTAGTGACCTTTAAATGGGATGTGAAAATTGAGCATAATTGAGTGGCATGTCTGCTAATTATGTAAAAGAATTAAGAAGTAAAGAGGGGTAAGCCAATGTTGACCTGGCCTCCGATTGAAAGGGCACGTCGGCAGCTTCCCAAACCATAGTTGGCTCTGTGACCCCTGGTTGAGGATGTCTGAGTTCACCTTCAGATATATGGAGAAATCAGAGGGATGGGAAATGGAGGTCAGGGTCAAGTAAAAATAATTGCTCCAATAAAGCATAGAAGTGGCTAGCAATTTTATGCAAGAGCTAGAGAAGGGGAGGGAAGGGGGGGGGAAGAAGGCTGAAATGCACTCATTTCCCACTTTTCCAGAAGGTATAATTTACAGAATGTCCAGTCTCATGTGAGACAGTCCACAATGAAGTAAAAATGCAGAAGCCTTCAACACGTGTATTATCTTTGTCTCTAGTGCATCTTAGGCCAGAGTATCCCACCTTAGAGAACAGTGCCATGAGTTCTCTCTCATAAGAACATAAGAACATAAGAAGAGCCATGCTGGATCAGGCCAAAGGCCCATCTAGTCCAGTTTCCTGTATCTCACAGTGGCCCCACCAGCTGCATGAGACTAGGTATCTGCCTCCTGATACCACTCTCCTGCATTTGGCCCTTGAAGTACCCTGATCTTAAGCCTGGAGATGACACATCTCCATCACAGTTTGTAACCTGTGATGGACTTTCCCTCCAAGAATCTGTCTAATCCCCTTTTGAAGGCATTCAGGCCAAATGCCATCGCCACATCTTGTGGCAGGGAGTTCCACAGACGAACAACGCATTGGGTAAAAAATATTTTCTTTTGTCTGTTCTTACTCCCCAGTCCTCAGTTTGAGTGTATGTCCCCTAGTTCTGGTATTTTTTGAGAGGGAGAAGAGCATCCCTCTGTCCACTTTATTCATGCCCTGCATTATTTTGTACGTTTCAATCATATCTCCCCTCAAGTGCCTTTTTTCCAGACAAAAGAGCCCCAAATGTTTTAGCCTTTCCTCATAAGGGAGGTGCCCCAGCCCAGTAATCATTTTAGTTGCTCTCTTCTGCACCTTTTCCAATTCCACGATGTCTTTTTTGAGATGGAGTGACCAGAATTGTACACAGTACTCCAGGTGCCGCCTTACTATCACTTTGTACAATGGCACTATAATGTCGGCTGTTTTATTGTCAATCCCCTTTTTTATAATCCCTAGCATGGAATTTGCAATCTACACCACTGCCACACATTGGGTAGACAACACACCACAGCTGTCCACCAACACACCAAGATCTCTCTCATACGGATATGGGCATCTTGTAGAATCTTGTTGAGGAAACATGGGATGGAAGGGCAAACCCCACAAGAGTTTTGTATCCTGGTTGCAAAATGAGTGGTGTGAACAGCGCAGGGACTATTTAAGGCAGTCAGTGAAGTGGGGAAGGGGGGATAGTTTTCACAGCTGTCCTGTGTGTATTTTTTCTTTCAACAGGATTTCACCCAAAAACGTCCTCCTGAAATATAGACAAAAGGCACCTATAATGAACTCTAACATTGTCTCCTCCAGAATGTGGTAGATGTAAGTTAAAGGTAGTTTTGTTTAACTTGATAGAGTGTTCAGATTTTCTTCAGTCCTAGCCACACATGTGAGTTGACCTGCTATAGCCTAGATGCCCTAAGCACATCTGATCTCGCCTGATTTCGGAAGCTAAGTAGGGTCAGGCCTGGCTAGTACTTGGATGGGTGACCACCAGGGAATACCAGGTGCTGTAGGCGCCTGGAGTAGGGACTGGCAAGCCACTTCAGTATTTCTGCCAAGAAAACTCCATGGACATGGGGTCACGGAAAGTCAGCCATGACTGTAACGACACAACACGCACTCTAGCAAGAGATGCAGAATTGTAGAATTAGCAGGAAGCTAATCTTCAAAGCAATGGCAGTACGAGACAGTGACATTTAATGGCAGTGTGTTAGGTACCTTTCTAGCCCTTTCCAATCACTCTGTATACTAAAGCCATGGGACTATTTCATTGTAAGGATTGTGAGCTTTTCCTGTTAAGGAACACAGCCTCTGCAAAAGCTGTAATGAACTGCACAGAGAGCAGATCTGTCTTTTCTTATCTTTTGCTATCACCAAGGACAGTACATACGTACCTATTCCTCTTTGTGTCCAAGACACAGAAGTAATATTTCAGACAGGGCCTTTAAGCTTTATCTTTCAGCTTTCAAGTAGGGATGGTTGATTTACAACATTCATTTGGAAAAATAGTTTTTGTTGGAGCACGCTTCGGTGCCTTTACATATTATTTCTTCAAGAGGAGCAAATAATTCTCTGAGATAGAGATTCAATAGTTCTCCACCTGGAACATATAAATATAAGCAGAGATCCTCATTCATTCACATTTTTTAATTTTTTTTATTAAGTTTTGGATTCTACCTTCTCCAACCCAGCAGTGCTACTGGCCATATTAGCAGGGGAATTCTGGGACTTATAGTCCATAACATTTGCGATCTCTTAAAAAAAAAAGTACCAGAAAAGCCATATTGAATTGTAGCTATGATCCAGCTTTCCTGCAGTAGACAGCCTTTGGAAAGCTAACATATCACATGATAGTATTCTGGGTAGCCTGCCCTCTCCTAACTTCTGAAATCTGGATATATAGCTGGCTCTGGACATGGGAGCTCAAAGTAGCAAAGGGGTAGAGTGTGACAGAGGATTTTGGTGAATGCTCATGAAACCTGAATAAGTCCAAGGCAGATAGTTAGCATAGTCAATTATTTATGTTGCTTAATCATATGACTGAATGCCTCCCGTTCCATCAAAGATACTGCATTTGTGGAGCAGGAGAGGTTGAAGATGTTTTCCATTATTTATTAAGTTGTCCTTTATACAAGCACTCCAGAAGTCAACTCCTTGGAGTTGTGCCCCGCTCAAGCCCAGAGCAAGTTAAGGGATTGGTTGATTTCATTCCTCTGGTTGTGAATGTCAGCTGGGCTCCAGCATTTCATTTTGGAAGCTGACTACTTCCGAAACAAAAAGCCCATCTCTATTCAGAAATAACATTCCTCTTCTTTGAACTCTTTTATTATGAGAGGGGTGATGGAGGGAGCAGGACCAGCCTGTGCATGAGGTCCATGTGCTTAGATAGCAACTAGGTAGAGCCATGATCTGCCTAAGGGCGCTTTTACACGACCTCTAAAATCCGCTGGCAAATTAAATTCGGACCGGGGATCATGGGGTGTTGTTCCTCTTCCTGTGTTCCCACCCTTCCAACCTGCATTGCTCCTGTCTGCAGTGAGGGGAGGGAGAAAAAAAGGGAGAAAAGAATGCAGGCTCACCTCCGCTCACCTCTGTCTGCTGTCAGAGCAGCCTCGAGTAGCCCCATATGGATTCCTATCTCCTAAAGGGGCGGCGGGGACAAAAAATCAAACAGAAGGCGAGGAGAGCCCAGCGTCCACATCTTTACAATCCACATTGGAAGATTTTTTACCTCCGGAGACCAGGTACCTCTAAAGTGCGCTGGGGCATGCTTAGGTGGGCATGGTGGTACTTTATTTTGTTTAAATTCCGCAGCTGGTTGGAAAACAATTTAAGCTCCGCATTTGGGAGCCTTTTGCCTCGGATTTTAGGGGTTGTGTAAAAGCAGCCTAAGTTCTGTTCTCTTCATGTCTGCTCGGGAATTCTGTGTCCCTCCCTTCTGGCTTGCTTGTTGAACCCATCTCATCATGTTGTCATTGGATGTGAACTATCCCTTATGGCTCCCACAATGCCTGGCTTAGTTCAGCTGGCTGCTATGCCCTGACTCCATCACTTCCATACCTGGCATAGAGAGGCCTTAACAAAGCTTTTATGCAAGTCACATCTTTGAACATAAGGAATGGATATGCAAATTGCCTGTCAGGAAGATATAACTGTACACTTTAACGCGGGGATATGGAAAGCACATCTGACCTTGTAAATTCTTCTCATAAACATTGTAAGACATGGCTTAGCATTAATAGGATTTTTTTTGGATGGAGACAATATAATTATTAGTACTACTGTTTTATACAATAGATCCCACCATAACGTGTTGATTTGTATTTTGGGGAAGCTAAATGCATTTACAAAATGCAGAAAATAAATTGGAAGACATTTAGGGCACTAAACTAATAATAGCTGTAAATAACACAGAGTATGTAAATTTAAATTCTAGCTGGAAAAAACTGAACTGGATTTAAGGAAACACATTCCCTGTTGGGGAATACAACTTGTCTCCTGGTACCTATCCAAAAGTAGATATCATGTTTCCCCGAAAATAAGACACTGTCTTATATTTATTTTTTCTCAAGAAGACACACTAGGGCCTATTTTCAGGGAATTTCTTACTTTTATTAAGTATAATATGTTTGAATGTCAGCGCTGCACACAACCATAGCCACACCCATCACTAGGTTTTATTATCAGGGTAGGGCTTATATCCAAACCTATCCATTCTGAAAGAAATCAATCCTGAATGTTCACTGGAAGGTCAGATTTTGAAGCTGGGGCTCCAGTACGTTGGCCACCTCATGAGGAGAGAGGAGTCCTTGGAAAAGTCCCTGATGCTGGGAAAAATCGAAGGCAAAAGGAAAAGAGGACGGCAGAGAATGAGATGGTTGGACGGTGTCATCGATGCAACCAATATGGATTTGACCAAACTCCAGGAGGCAGTGGAAGACAGGAAGGCCTGGCGAGCTCTGGTCCATGGGGTCACGAAGAGTTGGACATGACTGAACGACTGAACAACAACTGGGCTTATATTTAACAAATGCATAGAAATCCTGCTAGGGCTTATTTTGGGGGGAGGTCTTATTTTCAGGGAAACAGGGTAGTAAGCGGCAGATTTTTTTTTCCTTTTGAAGTTTGTGAAAAGGCCATAGATGCAGCCCTTGAGTTTTGAGTTTGCAAGTGCTGAAGAGGGTTGTTAATGACAGGACATTTTTTTTGAGGTTGTTCATTCACAGGGTCACCAGAAGTCAGAGATGACTTGATAGCAAGTCACCATGTCAACATATTTGCCTCAGGGAGTTACTTACACTACAGGGATAAGTAGGATGGTTGAGAATGAACTCATTTCTTTCCTGCAGCTGTATCTGCTGCTCAGGAGAAGATGGAAGGAAGTAATATTTCCCATGATCCTTAGGTTGTGAGTGCTGAAGGAGCAGAGGAGTGGCAGAAATATAAAGTGAGGTGGTAATGTTAATCTGAATGAAAAACAACCTTGAGTTTTGATCTTAATTCACTGAAGAGTAGGAGTAACGTTGTGCTCAAAATACTTGAAATGTGTGAAGTCTCTAACTGCAGCATTCTTTGCTAATTAAAGCTCCCCTAATTAGAATGGGAAGACCACGAACACTCTCTCATTAAATGCAGTATGGCAGTGTAAAAGAGAAGCAATAACCTCTCCTTCCTCATACGCTGAAATTGAGCTTGAGGAGGCCTTGCCGATGATCATTGTTTGGGAGATAAGTAGCTTTCCTCCATCTTTGTCCTGAGTGGATTTTGGGAATTGTTCTGTTTGCTTATGAGCACTGTTACACCAGTGAGAGACTCACTGTTGCATTCTCAATTCCTGAAGTTGGATCTTTCAATTTTGCTAGAATAGGCAGAGCTATTGCAATTTAAATAAGAGTAGAGCATCATCTAGAAAACAAAATATGGCTTTCTTGGCAGTGCACAGGCAGTGGATTCCTCATTTTCATGGATTTTGTCTTTTTGGTGCTCCACAAGATACCTCCAAGTGGACATTGGCAGCTTGGTGAGACTCCTAAGGTTTTGCTTGAATGAGACAAAAAAATGGCAAGGCCTCCAGGAGAAAGACAGCAAGCACAGAAGGACTAGCTAATAGTTTTAAAAAAACCCACAAACAACCCATCCTCTGATTGTTATTGGGAGACAACCGCCAAACAGTCTGCTTTGCTTTAATGTTCTGTTCCTCTGTTTCTTCCATGATTTGTTTATTGCCTTATTTTGTACAAAACCTAGTGGCTAGTCATAGTAATATACTCTGACAATCCATATTATAAACACATATTTCTAGGGCAGGGGGTAGTTTAGTATATTCAAGCAGCGAATAAATGAATCAAGAGATCCCACAGATTGGGGGTTTCCCCACTGTCCTTGTTAAACTCATTTGCATCTTGACTTAACAATGGCAGAGTGCAATGTTTTCTTGCCAAGAGCTCAGTCATTTCCTGAACCAGACCCTTTGTGAAGAAAAGCTCACCCTCCCACCCATACAGTGTGAGAACTGGACAACAGAAAAAAGACAAACAAGCTTGTTGACACTCTTTTCAATGTATCTAATCCACAAAACTGCATGCAACAAAGCATCGCCCATAATCTTTTTTGAACAACTCACATTACGTATCTGCCTTCAATTGTTAATTGTGTTAATTAAAGCATTATGGGTGCAGCTTTGCTTAGTTTGCACAAAACCCCTCTAGTTTTCCTTTCTCAACAGTTTTTATTTTGTGTTTATTATGAAAGCTGTGAGTGTTGCCATTTTGTTCTATATTGTACTTTTTAAATATATTATTATGTTTAATCGTTGTACCACTTGTTTAACCCTGTAAACCAACCACAGTGGCCTTTGTTGCCAGATGGTGCAGTATACAAGTCTAATAAATCAATAAATAATAAATAATATTTGATTGTGAATAATAATGTATGGTGGAAAATGTGGAGGGGGTTCATATTTTAATGTGAGGTTGACTCTTGCAAGCAAATGCAGACCCAGCAGTAACTTGTAACTATTTCTGAGTGTGCAAACTTATTCAGTACATTATTATCACAACACGTTTTACCCCACCCTACACATTACAGACACTTGATTAGACACAGTGCCACAAGTTCACCCTGTTTGAAGTCCCCGGTGTAATCTTTGTTTACACTTTCCAGATTCATATTTGGAATGATGTCTAAGTTACTTTCCTTAAAACTATGTAAAGTGAGGTTGCTTTCATGGAGGACAAGAATGTAAGATGTATAAATCATGGAACAGATGCCTCCTTAATCTGTGGAACATTGTTTTGCTGAGGAGAAGCCTAGTGACTTTTCCATGTCTGTTCATTAGACAAGGGGGAGAGGGTCAAATATAATCTGATGAAATGAGAAAAAAACACAACTGTAATCCCTATGGGGATAAAGTGTAGGCTGTTTTGCAACAGAAACATGTGCTTGCCACCTTTCAGGTCAACCCAGTGAAATGAGGCTCATGAGGGAATGAGACAGTGGCGAAGGACTCAAAAGTTAATGTCAAGAATTAAGAGCTGCACTGGAGGCTGAAGTGCAGTTCCAAAACATGAAGCATATGGCTCACCCATTGTCTGTCTGTCTGTCTGTCTGTCTGTCTGTCTCTGTCTCTGTCTCTGTCTCTGTCTCTGTCTGTCTGTCTGTCTGTCTCTCTCTCTCTCTCTCTCTCTCTCTCTCTCTCTCTCTCTCTCTCTCTCTCTCTCTCTCTCTCTGTGTGTGTGTGTGTGTGTGTGTGTGTGTGTGTGTGTGTGTGTGTGTGTGTGTGTGTGTGTGTGAAATACCGTCTCCCAGGTATTTTGTTGAATGAATTAGATGCTCAAAGTTGGGCAAAGAGGAATTTTTCAGTCAATGCAAAGTCAAAGATACACAAGGCGTAGCTAGCTTCTATGGCATTCTTTATTTACTTAGGTATCCGATGAGGAAACTTGCAGACCCAACTTCACAAAATGAGTCTCTTTTTATTCACTGTTATATAACAGACAACGTGAGCAATTATGACAGCAACAATCCAATGCTACAATTTGATCAACCAGGACCTTGGCAACAGCATCAGTACAGAAATTGTGTGTAGAATTGTGAAGTTCAAGTGTCCTTTTGCATTTGAATTCAGATAAAAATCCAAGGCATTGTCCTCAACTGGGTTATGTGTCCAACACATAGAAGAATCAGCTCTACATATAGAATCTTCGAAACTCTTAAATAAAATATCAGTTTCAATGAATGTGATTAATGAACTTAATAAGTGGATTCAATCCTCCAACACAAATATATGTGAATTACAGTGTAGTTAAACCTAGTTGGCAAAGGCCTTGTAGAGATGGGCACAAAACAAACAATTTTTCGTTTCTGTTTTCATTTTTTCATTTTGTTATGCAACAAAATGACAAATGAATTTTGTCTCCAAAATGAAACGAAACGAACAGAAACACTGTAAATTTTGTCGTGTGTTTCATTTTCGTTACGCAATACAGTGAATTGCT
Organism: Phrynocephalus forsythii; assembly: GCA_029282475.1. Taxonomy (NCBI): domain Eukaryota; kingdom Metazoa; phylum Chordata; class Lepidosauria; order Squamata; family Agamidae; genus Phrynocephalus; species Phrynocephalus forsythii. Next base: position 86,938,039 of record JAPFRF010000007.1, on the reverse strand, counting down.
TTAAAATCACAAAAATCACCAAAAATTGAAATAAATGGTAACGAAACGGTAACAAACAAATGAAAACAAAAACGATTTTTTTGCAAAAATTCACAAAAAATGGAAATGAACCAAAACAGACCCCCTAAAGGACAAAAGACAAACGAAACACCATTTTGTCGTGTGTTTCATTTTCAAAAACTATTTTTTTGCTTTAAAATTCACAAAAATGAAATAAGTGGTAATGAAACGGTAACAAATGAAATGAAAAAATCACAAAAACCAAAAAACGGACCCCCTAAAGGACAAACGACAAACGAAACACCGTTTTTTTGATTCGTGCCCATCTCTACTTTGTAGTTTAACTGGAAACAGCACCTCTGGCCTCTTCCATTCTCTTGCTCTTTCTGATTCAAATCTCTTACTCACTGTTTTGCTCTTTCTTAGTCCCATCCCTGTGGACTGAACCAATATTTCATAAGTGTTATACCTGGAATGAGCAAAGAGCATTTGTGTCAGCACAGCCACCATTGTTTTGGCACAACCGCCCTTGCAAAAGTTGATCACAAGTATTCCAGCTTAGCTAGAATGACTGCTCTGCTCACTGGGGAATAGTTTGTAAGAGAAAAGAAACAGTGGGTCACACAATAAATTATACCAGATCCAAATCTCTTCTATCCCAGGGACACAGTCACAAGGCTGGCCTAAATTTAGGCTAGGGTTAGGGCCTAAAAGGCTAAGAGTTTCCTCAGCTAGCCCTCAACCATCTTGGCCAGTTATGCTCTTTCTTGCTAACCTCATGAACTTGAATGCCTCCAACGATAAGCCAGAACCAGTATTTGGTCGCTGTCACCCACAAATCCATGTGGATCTATGCAGGCTCAGAATTCTTTGCCTCGCACCTGACCAAACTCACAACTGAGCTAACCTATTGAGCCACACTTAGCTTCACCCACTGGTACAAGGTTGCATCTTCCACTCATTGGTTCGTTTTATCCCCAGGCAATTAAAAAAGAGGTCACCAAGGATGAACAAACAAGCCTTATTAATGGCAGGGCTGGATAATATAGCTACTGGATCCAGTGTAGTAAACTTAAAAAAAAACTCCCTTGAGGAAACCAACACTTGGGGAAAAAATATGATGCTGTTACTTGGAATCATGATAATGTAGCTAAAAGGTGAAAATCATGAAAGCTTTTCTCAACTATACTTGTATCTAAGCCAGATCTTTAGTCATAGAAACAGAAGAAACACAAAAAAGGGTAGTCATACTTTTCCTGTATGAATCACAGCCGAGAAATTGAAGATCATAGTTCATCAAGGAGCGGAAGGAAAGCCCATGAAGATTGTCTATTAACACTCTCATCATTTAATGAGCACATCAATACCATTGTTCTACAGAATAATCAAATGGTAATTTTAGCAACCGCTATTACTCTATGTATATATGATCTGGTCTTGCTAAAATATTGTTTACCATATCTGCCATGGCCTGTGGGTTAAGAATTCAAGAACAAAGCTCTCCTCTCCAGCTTTGTGAGAGACAAACAATGTGATTAAGGTGGCTTGGCTTCCAACAGCTCATTTCAAAACTGGCATTGATTTTTTTAGTCTTTTTCACTCCATTTCCTGACATAGCTGGTGATTTTCATTGCTAGTGTAGGTTTTCTTTTTCTCCCCACCCCCAATTTAAACCCAGTAGCCTAAAGTTGTGAAGAAAAATCATGAAATGAAAAGAAAAACATAACACCTTTGAGAACTGGTGAATTTTTGAACTCCATTGTGCACATCCTAAAAGTATAATCCATGAAAAGAAGAAAGTAAACATACACTGACTAAAATCCTTTGCTTTGTTATGCAGCCAGAAGACAAATAGTCAAACATTCATTTACATCCAGAGTCCTCACTAGATTTCTCAAGCATGCCTTCTTCAATAATTGCAGTGGTGACTCTTTAACTACAACAGGATTTCAGCCATTTTCTGCTTATTGGAAATATTTGCTGACATGGGAATAGGCTTAGCTGGTGAAGAAATTCTTATGCTGACCCTGAACAAACCAAATCTCTTTAGTCTATCAGTTAGAATTTGAATGGAAATTTTGGTAGAATGGAAAATGAAATGCTGTTTTGTCGTTTTGTTACAAACAAAAATGAAATGCTGTTTTGTCATTTTGTTATGTAACCAAATGAAATGAAATGAAACGATGAAGCACCATTTTGTTACAGACGAATTAAAAAGGTCATTTTTATGTTAAAACAAACTTTTTGTTTCTCTTTTGTATAATGGCTGTAGCTCCCTTATCTACTGGTCTCCCAATGTGGTTGTCCCTCGATGAGCTGCCACTGATGAGTGGTGTGGGGGGCATTGGAGCAGGCAGGGCCCTCCCTCTCCCCTCCCCAGGAGGCATGGGGAGAAGACACAGGAGTGTGGCACATAAGGCGCTGCAGCTGCCTCATGTCCAGATGGCCAAGAAAGCAGGGCTGGGTGGGGAGGGGCGGAGCATGCCAGGTGCTCTCCCTCCCCCATGGAAGCCCAACAACAACAACAACAACAACAACAACAACAACAACAACAACAAATTTTGCCTCTATCATTCTTTTTGTGGTCATGCATGGGTTGCTGTTACAGATCCACTGGTGGGGTTCTTCATTAGCAAAACAAGATGGAGTCGCTTTGGATGCGTGATGCCCTGGATTATATTCTCCACTTCTTTTGCTGTGATCTCCTATTTGCTCATCTGATTTGTGCCCAACATCTCCCAAGGACAAGTGATGTGGTATCTTTTCTTCTACCGTGTATTCCAGACCCCTATGATGTGTTTTCACGTGCCCTACTTGGTGCTCACCATGTTCATTAACGTGGAAGCACAAGGAGAAGCCCCGGCCAGAGAGGGTGAGCAGGGCCTGGGCCAGAGAAGAGCCACCGCCACCATATTGGGGCAAAAAATCCAAACTTCATCTATCAACTCATGGGCTCTGAGTTATCCGTGACGGATCAGGAAAGAGATCTTGGTGTGTTGGTGGACAGCTCCATGAAGGTGTCTCCCCAATGTGTGGCAGCAGTGAAGAAGGCCAATTCCATGCTAGGGATTATCAAAAAGGGGATTGAAAATAAAACAGCCAACATTATAATGCCGTTATACAAAACAATAGTAAGGCCCCACCTGGAGTATTGTGTACAATTCTGGTCACAGAAGGACATAGTGGAACTGGAAAAGCAGAAGAGGCCTGGGGGCTCTTTTGTCTGGAAAAAGGCGCTTGAGGGGGATATGACTGAGACATACAAAATAATGCAGGGTATGAGTAAAGTGGATAGAGGGAAGCTCTTCTCCCTCTCTCAAAATACCAGAACTAGGGGACATACACTCAAATTGAGTGCTGGGAGAGTAAGAACTGACAAAAGAAAATATTTTTTCACCCAGCGCCAGTCTATGGAACTCCCTGCCACAGGATGTGGTGATGGCATCTGGCCTGGATGCCTTCAAAAGGGGATTGGACAGATTCCTAGAGGAAAAGTCCATCATGGGTTACAAACCATGATGGAGATATGTAATCTCTAGGCTTTAAACCAGGATAGTTCAAGGGCCAGATGCAGGGGAGTGGTATCAGGAGACAGATATCTAGTCTCATGCGCTCCCAAACGCATCTGGTGGGGCCGCTGTGAGATACAGGAAGCTGGACTAGATGGGCCTTTGGCCTGATCCAGCATGGCTCTTCTTATGTTCTTATGTTATGTACCTGCCATCACCACCAAGGAAGAATAAGAAATGAATCATTTCGTAAGTGTTTCGTTCTGTATGATTTAAAAAAAAAATAAGAAACAACACAAAATGAAGCAGTGTGGACACAAAATGACATAGAATGAAACATATTTTTTTCTGTTTCATGCCCATCCCTGGAATGAGCTACACAATTGAATTCAATATAGAAATGGCCTAGCTGTTTTAAACATTTTAATTGTATTTGTGGTTGTGCACTGTACAGTGCTATGCCTTCTCACTGCTACAGCATGTCATGGAATTACAGGCTTTAATGCATGCTACTATTTAAAAATGATAGAAACCTTTGAAAAGTGTGCTTCTTCAGCTAAGAATGTGAGAAGGAGAACAATCACTTTTTAGGAAGAGAGATGCAGACCAAGAAATTGTAAAACATAAAAATGCAGAAAGCTAGAAAACTTAGTCATATAAAGAATAAAAAATAGAGTTTTATGACAGATTGCAACATTAATGGAAAAAGAAATGGATGAAAAAGTGGATAAAGAATGCATTGCCAGCTAAAGAACTCTAGTTTAGAGCTGCTACATCCAAAGGCAGAAAAGCAATGACCTGGAACTGGATTAGCAACCAATTTTACACAGATGTAATGTTTGCCCCCATCAAAAAACAGCTGTAACAATTTCTGTTTGGGCAAGAAATGGTGAAAAAAAGGAGACAGCCTCAGGGATTTCCTCTTCCTCGGAGTCATTTGGTGAATGGTAGGGAGCACAGGAGGGCATCCTGCATTTACTGCATCTCAAGGAAGACAAAGTGGAACTGGAAAGGGTGCAAAAGAGAGTGAATAAAATGATTACTGGGCTGGGGCACCTCCCTTATGAGGAAAGGCTAAAACATTTGGGGCTCTTTAGTCTGGAAAAAAAGGCGCCTGAGGGGGAATATGATTGAGACGTACAAAATAATGCAGTGCATGAGTAAAGTGGATAGAGGGAAGCTCTTCTCCCTCTCACAAAATACCAGAACTAGGGGACATCCATTCAAATTGAGGCGGGGAGAGTAAGAACAGACAAAATAATTTCCCCCACCCAGTTTGTTGTTAGTCTGTGGAACTCCCTGCCACAGGATGTGGTGATGGCATCTGGTCTGGATGCCTTCAAAAGGGGATTGGACAGATTGCTGGAGGAAAAGTCCATCACAGGTCACAAACCATGATGGAGATGTGTCATCTCCAGGCTTAAAACCAGGGTACAGTCACCCCCCGCTGATTGCAGGGGTTAGGGACCCACCCCAACCACGATGCATGAAAATCCGCGATATGCAGAAGCGGGTGGGGGGGCTGGGGTGGGGGGTGATAGCGTGCCTGTCCGAGGCTTCTCGGGGGAGCACGGGGGGCGGCATGGAGTGACCCGATCACACCCTGCTGGCTCCCCGCTGTCCCCCAGTGCGGCTCCAAGGCTTCTCAGGGTAGCACAGGGTGCGGCGCAGAGTGACTCGATCGCACCCTGCTGGCCCCCCACGCAGCTCTGAGGATTCTTGGAGGAGCGCAGGGGTGGCACGGAGAGACCCGATCGCCTCCTGCTCCCCCCCCCGCATGGTTCCGAGGTGCAGGTACTGCGATCCCATGATGTAGTGGGACCACAGTACCTGAACTGCAAAATGGCAGGGGGGTGACTGTACTTCAAAGGCCAGATGCAGGGGAGTGGTATCAGGAGACAGATATCTAGTCTCATGCACTCCCAGATGCATCTGGTGGGGCCACTGTGAGATACAGGAAGCTGGACTAGATGAGCCTTTGGGCTGATCCAGCATGGCTCTTCTTATGTTCTTATGTTCTTATGAATGCTGACAATGGTGCAGAGTACAACGTTCAAGCTGCCCTTGGCAACATAAAGCTTGTCAGACCATTTCCTGGCTCTTTGAATCATGGGTACAGAAGCACAATATTCATAAAGAGAGTTCTTTTTTAAAATTAAAATAAGAATTGAATTTCTTTTAGAGAAGCTGTCCAAGATGCTAAACCAGTGACTGGATGCCTTCACTATACCAGAGGTGACCTCATTGGCCTTGGAGTCACCAGCCTTAGGATGATGCCAAACTGGAACCCAAGCTCTCTATTCATCAAATTATCCTTTCTCCTAGATAATAAAAAATGTCTTTTTTTCCCTTTCTTCTCCTTGGTTAACAGCAAAGCATTGAACAATTCAATAGATTTCCCCATTTTCATTTCTTTCTCTCCCCCCACTCCATCGCTTTCTTCTTCTTCTGTTTTTTTTTCTACCAGCTTTCCTTTAGGCTGTGAAATGTGTGCTTGGAGATATTTATTACTTCCTCACTGGATTAACTTGACTTGAGAATGAGAACAGAACTGGCTTGTCTTTAGCAAAAGGAATTAAAGCTAAACTTTAGAAAAGATTAGAAAGCTGGAAGGCTGAATGTTTCCCTCAAAGGCGAGTCTGAAATTAAGGACTCTCGCCTCAGAAGAATTAAGTCATAGCTCACGATGCTAAATCCACATAAAACGGAGAACTAAAACTAGCAATCACATTTAAAGTGTTCACCCATCCTTGGGGAATCAGCTATAAAGGAAAACACAGTTAGTACAGAACAGTATTTGTTTTTATGTGTTTATTTTTCTCAAACCAGCCCTCGGTCACAATTATGCTGGCCAGCTAAGGATTTATTTATTTGTTTAAAGCTTTCCAACATTGGGTTAGATACAGTTAGAATACAGATTTTACTCTCTCTCTCTCTCTCTCTCTCTCTCTCTCTCTCTCTCTCTCTCTCTCTCTCTCCCTCCCTCCCTCCCTCTCCCTCTCTTATTAGGACCAGGTAACATGCAACCCCCTCTGAAAGCATGCCATTTATTTATTTATTTATTTATTTATTTATTTATTTATTTATTTATTTATTTTATATACTGCCCGTCTTCCGAAGGAACTCCGGGCAGTTCACAACAACACCAATAATAACAAGCCACAATAGTAGAAGGAAAAAAAATGAAATAACAATAAGAATAAAAATGAAAATAATCATAATCATAATCATAATCATAAAAATAAAAATAAAACTACAATAAAAGTTAACTGGCAAGATGGTGGACAAAATACAGGAAAAGAAAAAAATTAAATTAAAAATAAAAATAAAATTACCATACCACTTAATTATTGTGATACCCAAGAGAACCCAACTTAAGGCAACCAAAATGTTTCCTTTAAATTATTTGTAGAAGGCACATGCTTTAAATTCTGAAGTTATCATATACTTGAGTCTATGTCGACCCGAGTATAAGTCGAGACCTCGAGGCCCCTAATTTTGCCTTTAAGCAATGGGGAAATTGATTGACTGAAGTATAACCCGTGTCAATATTTCCCTCCTGCTGCCATGGCAGCCCCAATCCCTCCTCCTCCTCCTCCTCCTCCTCCTTTGATGGGGAGAGCAGTGGGTTTGTTTGTTTTATTGCTTGCTTCAGGAGAGAAAAAAGTTGAAAAAAACAGCCACTTCTCCCTCTATGTGCCCGATTGTGGGGGCAGGGGGAGAAGCGGTGGGGTTTTTAAACTTTTTTCCTCTCCCAAAGCAAGCACCAATGTAAAAAAAAACATTTTAAAAACATGCCACTTCTCCTTCACCCGGATATTAGTCATGGGCTCCCCCCCAGCCCAAAATAAGGGCTGAAAAACTTGACTTAAATATGAGTATGTACAGTATTTAGATTTGAAATTGATTTTTTTGGGGGGGGGACTTTTATCCATTTATGGAGATATTTGAAGCAAATAGCTTTACAGAAGCCTTGAATTGAAGCAGGGTGCACTCAAATAATGACAATGCAGATCAAAACAGATGGCAGTTGCACACACCTAGTAAATAATGCTGGCTGGATAGCTCAGTGGTTAAAGGAATTTGATTCCCAGCTGTGGTTCCAATGAGAAGAGCCAGCCTGGGTGACCTTGGGGAGGCTGCACATTGCCAGGGTGCCCCCAAAAGAAGGGGATGGAAAACCACTTCTAAGTAGAGATGGGCACAAAACGAGCATTTTTTCATTTTTGTTTTCATTTTTTGTTTCATTACGCAACAAAAATAAAATGAAATTTTTTTTGAAAATGAAAACGAAAATGAAACCACCAAATTTGCCGTGTTTTTCATTCTCGTTGCAGCAGATGCATTGAACTAAAAAGAATGCTAACGAAACAGCTATTTTTTGTTTTTGTTTTTGTTTTTCATTTTGTTACCTAACAAAATGAAAAAATTTTTTGCAGAAAATGTCACAAAAATGAAAACAAACTGAATTGGACCCCTAAATGACCAAACGACAAACGAAACACCATTTTTGAGTCGTGCCCATCTCTACTTCTAAGTATTCTCTACCTGGGATTAAAAAACAAACACGAAAGGGTCTCCATAAGTCAGAACTGAATTAGCTGCACATCATCATCAGCCAGTAATGATTTATATATAAATGGAATCTATATGTTTGAGCTAGGAAAACTGGTCATTAAAACTATATTTCCCTTAATTTGTAGCCATAAATATTATCTAAGCATGTTGTGTTTATTCAACTCTATTTAGTTCTTTTTCTTTTTCTTTTTCTCTTGATTTGCTCTGCAACCAGCTCCATTAAATCAATTCTAATCCAGAAGGGAAAAAATGGCCCGAACATACACATTTTCAAGCACAGCTATTATTCAAGGTCATACTGTCATTATTTTAACTGCTGGTCGTTCACTGAACTGAAAGAAGCAAATATGTAGATAATATTTATGACCATAGATTAAGTGAAATGTTTTCTCTGATGTCTGCCTATCCTAATTTTAATGTTTTGATGCAATGAGAAGAATATTATTAAATCACATAAGAATACGCTAAAAATATGGATGCACTGTAGAATTATGGATATATGCATTTATTTACATGATGCTGTGCCCAGGCAGTTACAGTGGTGCAATTATAATTCTTTTAATGTCATATACCGCTTGAAGAAACCCCACAGGCCAAAATGTGTTAGGCATTTTACACTGGAATAAAGAGTATATTTTTTTATATCCTGGGACTCTAATTCCCCCTCCACTCCTTTTTCGATTGACAGCTCACTCTGCTGCACTGCTCTAATATGCATTTGCTTTCTATTCATTTTATAGGTCTTCAAAGCAAGCCAGCATATATTTGCTGTGCTTTTAACGCGTGTAATTATTATTTTCTTTTCGTTTTCTTGGTCTCCTCTAAAGAGTAAGGCAAGTGATTTGTTTATCAATATCGTGAGGCAACTCTCTCCTTAAACAACTTCATGACATTGGCAAATTGACAGTGGACCAAATACGGCCACTTGAATGCCCTACCTGCTCATCGGAGTGGGGGAAAAAGGGGGTTGAGCCATGTGGCCATTACAAAACACAAATGCAAAACTAGGTTACAGGTGATGTGCATTGCCAGGAGGTTATTCTTAAGGTTCTTGGCTAGATGATGTAGGCCAGGCAAAGGAGTCTTCTTTGAGGCAAAGGAGTCTTCTTTAGTCTGGAAAAAAGTTGCCTGAGGCGGGATATGATTGAGACGTACAAAATTATGCAGGGCATGAGGAAGGCGGATAGAGGAAGCTCTTCTCCCTCTCACAAAATACCAGAACTAGGGGACATACACTCAAATTGAGGGCTGGGAGAGTAAGAACAGACAAAAGAAAATATTTTTTCACCCAGCATGTTGTTAGTCTGTGAAACTCCCTGCCACAGGATGTGGTGATGGCATTTGGCCTGGATGCCTTCAAAAGGGGATTGGACAGATTCTTGGAGGAAAAGTCCATCACAGGTTACAATTACAAACCACAACGGAGATGTGTAATCTCCAGGCTTAAAACTGGGGTACTTCAAGGGCCAGATGCAGGGGAGTGGTAGCAGGAGACAGATATCTAGTCTCATGCACTCCCAGACACATCTGGTGGGGCTGCTGTGAGATAAAGGAAGCTGGACTAGATGGGCCGTTGGCCTGATCCAGCATGGCTCTTCTTATGTTCTTATGTTCCTATGATGCAGAAAGTCATTGGGCAGTTGGATTGAGGTAAAATTTAATATCATCTGAGTGGATGATTGCAAGGAGTAGGTGAAGTAGGGAAGCACCCTGCAGCCTGTGAGTGGACAATTGTGTGTGGAAGGAAGAGAAGGGAATTTGGGGTGGGCGGCATCCACAGAACACCTGTGCAGGCACTGTGCTTAACCAGGATGAACTACCGAACTGCAGTTTGTGCCCATCTCTCATGGTCATTAGAGGTGGGCACAAAAACAGAAAACCAATGGTTCTGTTGGTTCTGTTTTGTGCCCACCCTCGGTTCAGTTCAGGTTTTGGTTTGTATGAATTTTTTTAAAAAATTGTTTGAACTTGAACTGAGTCGAACTGGCCTGGGCGGCAATAGTCTACCCCTCTACCGCCTCTGAAGCCTCGGCTGCAGCCAGGCCGGGCCGTGGTAGTCTGCCCCACCGGCGCCTCTGGAGCCCTTTTTTTGTTTCCAGCGCTGACCACGTAGACCCAGGGGCTGGGTTGACACTTTTAAAATTGTCTTTATTTTTTAGTATTTCAGCACTGACCATGCAGCCCCAGGGGCTGGTTTGGCACTTTAAAAAAAGTCCCCAACGCTGGGGGCTTTCCCCCCTACAGCTGAGAGGCGTTGGCTGGTGCACCCCTTTTATTTATTTTTCCCCCTCCTGGTCTTGGCCCCTGCAGAAGAGAAGACGGTTATAAGATAGGGGGAAACGAAAAACAATACAATATGAAACAAAAAATTTCATTTCATTTCATTTCATTTTGTTATCCTTTGATGGGTTGGATCGTTATTCATTTCATTAGGTAATGAAATGAATAACGAATAACAAAACGAATTAAAATCATTTCGTGCCCATCTCTAATGGCAATACAGTACTTCTCAGGATTTGCTGGGTACAAAGCAGTCAGAAGGTGTCTTCCCTTCCCTCCTCCTGGGAGTGCAGTAGGATGGTGCATCTTGCCCCTTGGACTGCCTCTTTCCCCAGGAGGCATGGTGGTGAGTCAAACTCTAGCTTCTGTTCCAAGCATACTGGCTCTGATAAGGATGGAATCAAACTTCATCCTTCAGCATCCTAGAATTTTTTTTAACTTCTGGGAAAATCTGGAAGTTGTAGTTTCAAAAAGGATTGTTTTCCAAGCTCTGGCTCAAAAGAGAGAGTTGAAACCCAGCCAACACCGGATTTATAATTGTGTTTTGTTTTGCTTTGGCGGTGGTGCATTTACCACTTTTTATGTGAATAAAATGTTCCCAGAACCCATCAGAAATTCAAAGAATTCTGGATTATGCTGTTTGAAGTGAGTGATCTGGCTGCATTCCAGAAACATGACCCAGGGCAAACCTAATCCCCTACCTCCTATGACTAAGGTAAAATGTTTATACAGGACATGTCTTAAAAACTAACCTTGGAATTAACAGGAGACCATTTTAAAACACAAAAACAGTCAACATTTTCATAATTGCAAAATGTGTATTAATTAGAGGAGGCTGTTTTCTGAATTATGACAACTATAGTTCTGTGTCAATTAGTGCAATTAGGCTGAATTAAGTGGTCTGTAATTGCTTCTCTGCATTTTTCTTGAACATTAATTTAATGGAAGAATTAGATAACCAATAACTGTTGAACTCGGTGTCAAAAGAGAGGGAAAAAACTAGGGCTTAAGTAGAAATATTGGCTGAAATGACAAATAAACAAGTTTTTTGTTCCAGAATAATTGGTACCAGCCAGTCAAAGGGGCAACATTTTACTGTGTATTTCTCTACAGAGTATGCTCTTCGGAGATTGAACTAACTTTCTAGTTATTTGAGTTTTAATTTGCAAGTGTCTGGATTAAGTTTTGGATCATGCCCTGGATCTTGGTTTTTATATAAAGCAATAGCATGTTACTAAGAAGTCATAGGTGGTATTTTAGGGGAAATCAACCTGTGCTTGAGTTGTTGCTGTTGCAACATGCCATTAAATCACTTCCAACCTTCGGTCATCTTAATAGGGCTTCATAGGTGTATGAGATATTTATGGAGTAGTTCTACATTTGCCGCAGTTCTTCTCAGCACTAATCCAACATTAGAGATGAGAATCAGTTCAGTAGTTTGGCATAGATCATTTCCCAGTTGAACTAGTGATCTGTGCTTCAGTGCCCCACTCTCTCCAGTAGGTGCCCATTCAGCACCTGCGGCACGCGGAGGAGGCAGGGTGGGGTGCTGTTGGGCTCCTGATGGAGGCAGCAGGGCACCAAACCATGTCCAGCTGTTTGGGCAAAGTAAAGCAAAGCAAAGTATTCTGCTTATATACCGCCCCATACCACTTCAAGTAGTCTCTGGGCAGTTTACAGTTCTTCTTAATTACAGTATGGAGGCGACACATTGCCCCCCCCCAGCAAGTTGGGTATTCATTTTACTGACCTTGGAAGGATGGAAGGCTGAGTCACCCTTGAGCCTGCGACCTGGGATTGAACCCCAAGTCGTGAGCGCAGTTTTGCCTGCCATACAGGCATTTAACCACTGCACCACAGGGCTCTTCAAAAGAGATAAATGAGCCAAGCCAATGTGCCAAACTAGTGGTTCATGCCCCTCTCTATCCATCTCTCTATCCACTACCTCACACTGACCCTCAGAGGTCTGTATTTCTTACATACATCAGTGTTGGTCTGGACCATAAGGCAGTGGCCAGGCACCACTCAGTTCAGTCTGGAGTTGATGAGATGCTACCTGATAAATTTTTGGCCCTAATCCAAAACCAAATGATGGTTAAGAAACCAAAGTCTCCCCAACCATTTGATTGACTACACTTGGGAATCAGTCTAATAATGCTATTACACTCTTCTCTGTTTGCCACCGTTAGAGAGGATTTTTTTGTATATTACCCCCTCGTGGGAGGAAATCTGTCACAACTAAAAGAAATTTCCAGGAAGAATGCTTGCTGCATTCTTGTCTTATTGTTTCTTAAAGAGAACAGCAGATGTCTTATAATGTAGTCAATTACACCAGAATAGGCCCATTTCATCAATAGGAATTTAGCACATCAACCCCTCTCAATCAAGCACCACTAATTGAAATCAGTCTACTCTAGTTGTGATTTATTTTAGCATAGCCAATTGTGATCGCAGGAGGCCCACCTGGATCAATGAAGGAGGAGCTGAGCCACCCAATCCTGATTATTTCAATGAGCCTATCGTAGTGGAGAAGTTACATTTAAAAGATCTTCTATCAAGGGGTAGAAAATTCGCAAAGCTAGATGCTGTCAAGGATTATAGTTTTGACAAAAAATATCTGTGATATATATTTAACAGATTGCAAAATGGATTCTGTAAATTGTGCCATGCCATCAGTTAGACAAGAAAGTGTATTAGGTCTAGAACACAGGTATAAGGAATAATCAGCACTGGAAGGTCAGGGTGATTGGGCACAGGTGGTATAGCTTGGTCACCTCATCTCATGTAGTGTGTGATTGGCTTACACCCTATTGCTTTATGTATAAATGTCTCATGCACACCCACGTAAATTGGGACTGCCTAAGGTGAAGGCAGCTTTCCCCATGTCCTGTTGCATTGTCTCTATATGCTGTGCTTTGTATTTTGTTATTGCATATTATTCTTTGTCATATATACACTGTAATCCCCCACCTGTCATAGGGTTAGAGACCTGACCTGACCCGCGATAAGGGTAGCTCCGATCCCCACTTGTTGGGGGAGGGGCGTGTTTGCCTCCCCAACCCCGGTCTGGGCGTGCTACTTTCGTGCCCATCCGGGTTATTTTGCCCAGGGACGGGAGCCTATAAGATGGCTCCCATCCCTCGCCACCATGCTGTCGGCGGCGAGAATTTTGCCCCCCCTCCCCCCCTATGGTTTGAGAATGAGTATAACTGGTCGCCTTTTGGGGCCGGATGGGAATTTTTGGTGGTTACTCTGATTGGCTGTGAGTAGCCATGTGTTTTCGCCCATCCCATTCTCTTTACCGCGGGGGTGGGTTCCTTTTTCATTGGCCACTAACTTGGCGGGTAGTGCTGCTGGTAACCGTATTCAAGTTGTGAGCTAATTTGACGCCATTACGGCGCTTCACAGCCCTCATTAACAGTCTATCCACATTGGCTATGTCAGCAGACAAATTTAGCTATAGATAACTGGAGGCATCCCGAGGGCTGTGCTCAGCTCCCGATTTAACTCGTTTGCCAAATGTGAATACAGAGCTTATTGGCTGTGGAATTGTTCCACCCTGTTACCAGCTTGCACTACGGTGTCAGGTCCCCTTCAGTGATCCTGACTTTATCAGTTAAGAAGTTTAAGAGTTGTTAATAAAGTTGTGGCCCGTTTGTACCAAACCGGAAGTTGTCTCGCCTCCTTATTTCGGGGCTTGGGGGGCAAAGAGAAATCTGCAATATGTGGATGCTGGGTTGAGATGGGACTGGGGGGGCTGGGGGCTCCCTGCAATTACTCCAGGCCTGGTGCTGCCCTGAACAGGCCTCTGACGGGCTTCCCGGCCCTGTTGGAGGCTTCATAAGTGTTTTCCGGTTAACTGTAAATCACTTGTCATTTTTTGGAAGCCACTTCAAGTTCACTTCTGGGAACTCTGATGGGCTCAGGAAGCCCGTCAAAGGTCCATTCGGGGCAGTGCCAGGCCTGGGGTAAGTGCAGGAGGCCCCAAGCAGGCCCAAGCAGCTTGCCCTAGGGGCCCTTGCCTTCATATACTGTGGTCCTGCGATATACCAGGACTGCAGTATATGAACTGCAATATAGCTGGGGGTGACTATATATGTAATATAAGTTTTGTATTAAGCTCTATTGCCTTATTCATTGGTCTTCTAGCTCCATAACCACTAAGTGCATTTATTCTTCCACAATGCTGCTAATCTCTGCTAGCAGCTTATATTTCCTTGAACATAACAAATCCCTATCTACATAAAAATATAACCCTATAATATATTTGGTGATGATGAATGGGTGCTCCAAGTTTGGCTCTTTGTGTGTTCCTTGTTGTTTCATGGAAGGACTATCATAAAATATTTGGTTGAAAAGTAATGGACATCTTTAGCCCATGTGCAACTCAACACAATATGTGATCCATTTGTAAAACTAAATGAAAGGAGGAACAGAATTCTACACAAAGAGTGGAGATTAATATATGTTTATCCAGACCTCTCTGTTCATCATCATCATCAATAATAATAATAATAATAATAATAATAATAATAATAATAATAATAATAATAATAATAATAATAATAATAATAATATATTTTAATGAGTACATAGATGCAAAATCTTCCTATTTTTCTTTCCAAATTTCTCAGGATACAACCTGCAATTTTCTCTTGATTTAACATGTGCAGGATTTTCCTAGAGACAGAGGAACGACATTCACAAAAAAGGGGATTGGGGAATCTCACAGTCCCAGAGAGAAGTGTATTAATGTCATACTTGTGTACATAGTGGATTTTAATATACATCATTGTCTAGGGGAATATTTTGGAAATCTTTCAGTGAATAATTTTTACAATCTGTAGTTTCTAATATTTACAAATGTAAATGAATAACCTGGTTGAAATTTATTTTATTAATTTGAAGTTCTCCTCCATCCCATCAGGACCAGAGTGGAGTTCTCTTTTTTCTAGATGATCATAACATTTTTAGACCAGTGGTTCTCAACCTGTGGGTCCCCAGATGTTCTTGAACTGCAATGCTCAGAAACCCCTTCAAGCACAGTGAGTGGTGGAGGCTTCTGGGAGTTGCAGTCCAGGAACATCTGGGGACCCACAGGTTGAGAACCACTGCTTTAGAGAGCCTAAATGGAACAGTGGAAACAGTGTGATCAACTAGGACCCAGGAGCTCTGGGTTCAAATCCCTGCTTGGCCATCCATCTATGAAGACAAATGGATGACCACGATGGTAAACGCTGCCTTGAAAATCTCTCATACCTTGAAAACCTATCTATCTAGGGTTACCATAGGTTGGAAGTGACTTGAGGGAACATATGAACAACAGTGAGTAGTTATTACTAGACATGGGCACGACTTGGCGAAATTCTCGTTTCCGTTTCCATTCCTCGTTTCCGTTACACAACGGAAACGGTAACCCCGTCAGAACTCGAACTCGAACCGATAAAAGAAAAATTGGGTCTGATTTGTCGTTATCGTTCATGGCATCGCGTTCATCACGCGATGCCAAGCGGCCCCGATTCCCGGCCAAAAAGCAGGCGAAAATATGCCTGCCTGAGTAAGGGCACCTACCAGAGGGGTGGTTTCTGGGGGGAGGTCCCCAGCCTCCCCCCCTCTCCTGTCCTGGGCTGCTCTGGTGGGGGGCATCCTCGTCATCTCACCATGCCATGCGGTGCGGGGGGATCCAAAATGGTGACCGCAATATTTTTTTTGAAATTGTGGTCCAAAAAACCACCAAAGCACCACACAGAAACATGCGAAAATTAGGTATTTTAACTGCCTGAATTTGTAAAGTAGCAGCAGTGGGTTTTTCTTGCAATAAACGTCTGTCTCCAATCCCATTGATTTTATTTTATTTTATTTTATTTTTATTTTATTACACCTGTGCAATGATGGGCTGGCCATGGGATGGGACCATGCAAATTTTTGGAGCCATTCCACCAATCGCATGGCCACTTGGCCAGGTTTTGACTGAGACTTCTGGGATGTGCCAGTCGGGCATAAAAAGCCCACTATAACCCTAGCCCTGGCCCTAACCCTAACCCTAACCCATATGCTAGTACACTGTCCTTCTTAGTGGGTCAGAGGCACCCAGAGGTGCATCCCACTAACTCGCCCTAACCTTACCCGTAATAACCCTAAGCCTAGCCCTTGCCCTAAACCCAACCCTAAGCCAGATCTGTACTCGCATTGCACTACATGCAAGTACAGTTCCCTTCTTAGTGATTCAGAGGGTGCCCAGCCGAGGCATTCTTCTCTCACCTCGCTCACCAGTCCAAAGTTCCAAAAAACTCTGTACGCCAGTATGCTGTCCTTCTTAGTGAGCTAGAGGCACCCAAAAGAGAGGTGCCTCTGCCAGTGCCACTTGGTACGCAATGGCTACACGGTCATGTACCCTTTCTTTTCCCTTTGTAGCGGGCCAGAGGAGGCATCCACCCCAGAGAGGTGCCTCCAGGAGCCCGCTACCCTACCCCCCCAGACCAGTACTAACGACAGACGCCAAACAAAATGACAAATTTTTGAAAAAATTTCACGACAAATGGAAACGAGCCAAAACGGGCCAGCTCCGACACACGACAACTCGAAACATCATTTTTCCTGGTCATTCCCATCTCTCGTTATTACCACCAGAACCAGAAGTGGGGTGGTTTTCAGTTCCACCAGGAGAGAACACAGAGGAAATGTTGTTATGACTGTATCTTACTTGTGCAATTCTCTTAAGCAGGGACCCATCTCATGTTATCCCAGACTGCAGTAATAATGTTTCATTTATTCTGAATACTATACTTGTGTCTTTTCACCAGATAATTCAGATTGGAATTGCTTCTCAACTTGTTGGCTTAATATTTGGTAAAACATTTGGAAAAGACACTGAACAGGAAGTATTGTTTCCCTGCAGTGTGAGATGGTGCTCAAGATATTTTTTGGCATGAAGTGGTACTGTCAGTGACACCTGCACTTGACCAAGTCAAGGTCATACAGTAGTTTCAAAATCAAGTATGCTTTTGAGAAACTAGCTCGAAAATTCCAGTGTCATTTCCAATCCTCTCACCTCACATGTAACAACAGCCATCAGTCAACCACCTTGTCCTATAATGTCCCAGGTCATCTACTTGAGGTAGCCAACTCATTCTACAGAAGAGTTGAGCTGCTCCTGAGACTGTGTGTAAAAGAAACATCACTCAGAGGAAAACACTAGGTTTTAAATTCCTGGGTATCTGAGCCCTTCAACTGTCCCCTCATGTGGCTTATGGAACTCTAACAGCCTATATAACTACAAATCCATATTATTTCCAGTGATCATCCTGAACTCTCTCAGAAGAAATATTACACAAAGAAGAGCCATTGTACCCATTAGGTTTTATGAACTTGAACATTGTTTTTCAAGGATGGTACCAAGATCACGTTTCCTATTAAGTTCACTGTATGAAATGGCTCTGACTGGACTTATATCTGTCCAAAGAAACACACTCTGTGTCCAAATAGATTACAATGATATTGTTTCATTAAAAAGAAAACGTACACATTTTTATTATTGATCTGTTTCTTAGAGAGATGGTGGAAGGAGTGATATTTTGTATTAGATTTAACTCTCTAACTGCATGACATAAAATGCCGCAACTACTCTACTTCATTTCTTCTGCCTCTCCAAGCTCGCCAGATCAATGGATTAAAGCTAGTTCACACAATAAGGACAAAGCTGTTCCTGCATTTTTTTTTCCTGCTTCAATCTGCTGACCGGGGGATCAGAGTCACCATAGATGCCCCACTAAAGGCACACAGAGTAGTGTCCAATCCATGCTCTGTGTCCTGGGGTGACATTCCAAACGGATCTTTGCCTGGGCACAAAATAGCATTCCTACATTCTCCATCAAAACCCTTTCTCTTGTGAATGGGGAGAAAGCTGCTATGAGCTGGCAGTGGGGGAACGAATAGCATCATCAGTATGGGGATGTGGTTGCTAGGAGGATATGATGTCTACCCAGAGGTCCTTTTGCAAAAACTGTGTAAAGAGGGTAGTGAAATCCCGACTACACTGAAGAAGGAATAAAAGGGTTTCTTAACGAGGAAAGGATCCATCCAAAGCCATGCGCAGGTTCAATCCTAACAGTGAAACGTTTAGCACACCAAATGAGTCAGGCCATATATTATCTAGCTCATATATATTGTATATAAACAGGGGGAGGGAGGAAGACAACATATAAATATAAATGAGCTACACTATCTATCTATCTATCTATCTGTCTGTCTGTCTGTCTGTCTGTCTGTCTGTCTGTCTGTCTATCTATCTATCTAATCATATAGATATTCTGCATTGTAAATGCTTAGCAAACTACAATGATATCCCATAATGCAGTGATTGAACTGAAGTATTGCAAGTTAGTTAAGCAGAGGCTTAATTTATAATACAGTATATACAGCCTGGCTCATTTAGAGTTCTGTCTCGATGGAGTCAGGTAGCTGGCTCAAGGTTGACTCAGCCGTCCATCCTTCCAAGGTCAATAATATGAGTGCTCAGTTTGCAATATGTTTGGGAGTGTTACTTTATGAGTTATGTTGTAACACTCCCTTCCCCAAAGTGTTCTAACACCAGGTGTATGCCTCAGGAGTTAGAGTGTTCAGGGGAGACCTTGGGCTTTGTTGGAGGCCTTATTGGAGTATTCAGCTGTCATTCATCTTCTCCCTGGACACTAGCATTGGAATATGTCTGTGAATATTCTCAGTCATCCAGGTGAGTTTATCTGGAAGTTGAGTCATGGCAACTGGACTTCTTTTTCTTGAGAGATTGAAACGTTTTGCTGCTCATCAAAACAGCTTCATCAGTCTGAATAAAGGTAGTTGCAAGTCCTCCATCTTATAGTCTGCTTTGACATCTTGTCACCCCGGTCTGAAATAGGCTCATAAGATGAGCAATGGCCTGAATAGGCTTGTTATGTAGACAACAGTATCAATATCCTTAAGGTGAACAATGGACTAAGGTGCTGAAACACATAAAGTACGATTTGTTAGCTATGGCCTTGGTAGTGAAGCTGGTTGGATGAGCAGCAAAACATTTCTGTCTCTCAAGAAAAAGAACTCCAGTTGCCATGACTCAGCTTCCAGACCAGCATTGGCGGTTTTTTTGATACCATTCTTCCATTCAAATTGCTGTCCCTTTTAGGTTTAGAAATTGCTGAACCCTACAAATAGACATGGGCACGACCAGAAAAAATGACGTTTTGAGTTTTCGTTTGTCGGAACGGGTCCGTTTCGGGTCGTTTCCCTTTGTCGTGAAATTTTTCAAAAATTTGTCATTTCCGTTTGTCGTTTGTCGTTTCCACCACGATTTAGCGCAATTTGACTTCCCAGAGCATAGGGGCATCCTGCAATCAGGGCCGGTGCTAGGTGTTTTTGCACCCTAGGCGGCGGGCGGGGCGGGTGGCAGGGGGAGGTGCGGCCGGGCGGCGGTGGCGGGGGGCTATGGGCGGGCGGCAGCCATGGGCGGACGAGTGGGTGGACGGCAGTGCGGGCCGCAGGTGGGTGGCGGCACGGGCGGACAGGTGAGTGGGCAGTTAGGATATCACTTAGGATAGAGGTTCTTTTCTTGGCTTGCACCCCAAATGTGTGTGTGTGTGCAAGCAAATTGAAGTTCGGAAAATAGAAAATAAATGGTAGTATATAATATATTTCTAAAATAAATCCACACCTCCCACTCCCAGTCGAACCTCCCCCTTTATCCAATATCAGAAAAAAATCCTCACAAACTGCCAGAGAAGAAATAAAGAATAAACTGCTATTCCCTTCAGCAGACAAAGCTGCAGGGAATCAAAGAAATTATTTTCTAAATTCAATTCCCTCCCTGCCTGCCTAACTTAAATCCTAAAGCCTCCAGCCTCCAGCCTCAATCTCGATCGGATCACACCAGCACCAGCAGCCAGACCTCCTCCCTCAACCACATCCACACCCGACTGCGATTTCTGGAAGGTGCCTCGGCTTTTTATGCCCTCCGAGACATCCAGATTTGTCAGTCAAAAACCTGGCGATGCCATTGGAGGAATGGTTCTAAAAAATAGCATGGTCCCATCCCATGCCCAGCCCAAATGGGCAGGTCTAAAATAAAATAAAATAAAATAAAATAAAATAAAATAAAATAAAATAAAATCAATATGACATTTTATTGCTATAAAGAAACCACTGCTGCTACTATTAAAATTCAGGCATTTTTAAAATAAATAAATTTCACATGTTTCTGTGGTGATTTGGTGTGTTTTTTGACCAAGATTTCAAAAGAAAAATTGTGGTCACCATTTTGGATCCCCCCCCACTGCATGGCATGGTGAGACGATGAGGATGACCTCCCCCCAGCCTGGTGCAATCAGCCCAGGACAGGAGAAGAGGGAGGGAAAGGCCAGGGACCCCCCAGAAACCACCCCTCTGGTAGGTGGCAAAGCCTCAGGCAGGCATATTTTCACCTGCTTTTTTGGCCGGGAGTCGGGTTTTTTAAAAAATTCTTTTAAAAACTTTTTCTGTGCTTCGCATTGCGTGATTGCCGCGATGCCACAAACGGAAATGAAAAAACCCGACCAAATTTTTCTTTTTTCGGTTCGAGTTCGAGTTCTGATGGCTTAATTATTGTTACCATTTCCGTTACGTAACGGAAACGATAACCGAAAACGGAAATGACAATTTCGCTGAGTCATGCCCATGTCTACCTACAAATGCTATATGAATCATGACAGCTTTAATATTGTTGTAAGCTTTACTATTGTCTTCTTCTCAATCTTTGTTCTTAGTCTTGAATTTTGTCTTTAATGTTCTTAATGACTGTTCTATACTCATTATCTTCAACTTTGCATATGGTCCTTCAGTGTGGTAAGCCACACCCTATGTTCACTGGTATAGCTCAGTGGGTAGGAATGTCTACTATGGCCAAATACATTTTGTCTAGAAAACTCTGAGAAGGTCACCATATCTGAGACTTGGCTCAAAGGCATTCAGTTATATACTAAGACACATCTATATGCAGAAAAGGATGACATTCACAATCAAAATTCCCAAAAGCTTGTGTGCAGTTCTAAAAGTGTGAACTAATGTGATTTAGCCAATAGATGGATGAGAACAAAATGTGTAAGTTTTTTTTTAAAGAAACCATGCATCAAAGAGTGCACGTGAAAAATACCCACAAAATATATATTGGGTTTTTCTGTCCAGGATGCACAAGTTGTTGTTTTTTCCAAGAGAAAAGCAAAATGCAAGAATACCTTTGTCAATGGTGAGATTTTAATGAGCAACAGAGACAGTGCAGTCCAGCTTTGTACAAGTCACCTTGAAATGAAGGAAAGAGCTAGCCTCTTTAATGAATGAAATGCACGCGCTAAGCCTGATCCCATCTGGACTCCATATCAGTTCTCTCTCATACAAACACAGAACATCACAATTTCCGTATTCCTTCATATATTATTCAGAAAAATTACCCTGGGAATGTCTACACAAATTACTACCCTGTGCTCGTTGTCTCAAACTACTACAATCTCATTTATGACATTCCTCCAGGGTTCTGCCTCAGGACACTCCCTTCATTATATCATACCATGGCTTACCTAAATAAAGACCCTAGGAGTGTCTCCCAAATTGTTCAAGTTCAGAAAAAAAGTTATATTTAACGAAGAGAGCTTGGCAATTTGCTTTCAGAAAATTAACCATTCTGTTGCTCATTGTGAGCACCTCTGTTGCAACATGTTCCATCGGCAGCACATTGTCTGTCTGCTGTCGTGCATCATGTTGCCCCCTTTTTGTTCAGGTTCCTTATTTTCATAGAAGGGGGTGCCATGCACAGAAGCAGCAAAATGCATGTGAAACCAGTTGTGTCAACTAGAAAATATTTGGATGGTGATACTGTAGGTTAATGGTTCCCAATATTGAATACTCCAGATGTTCTTGGGCTGTAGCTCTCAGAAATCCCCACCAGCATGAATGGAGATGAAGATTTCTGGGAGATGTAGTCCAAGAACTTCCAGGTCACCCAAGGCTGAGAACTACCATTCTAGTGGGCCGGAGTGGTGATTAGAGATAGGGATGAATAAAAAAATAATTTGTCATGATTTGTGATTCATTGGGGCTGACAAACTGATGAATCATTGAATTGATGAATCAGTGAATTTCTAGGGATGAATCAATGAATTGATTTGTCTCTACTTTATAATGCTATAAAAAGCTCCCCCAGCATCTAGAGGCCCATGATTTACAGGGATGCTTCCTCTGCCTCTCCTCTACAAGCTCTGGAGGTTTCGTTAATATTAGGGTTCAGGTGTCAGAGCTATATAACAACATAAGAACATAAGAAGAGCCATGCTGGATCAGGCCAAAGGCTCATCAAGTCCAGCTTCCTATGTCTCACAGTGGCCCCCCAAATGCCTCTGGGAGCACATGAGACTATATATCTGCCTCTTCATACCACTCCCCTGCATCTGGTCCTTGAAGTACCTGGACATTACACATCTCCATCATGGTTTGTAACCTGTGATGGACCTTTCCTCCAGGAATCTGTCCAATCCTCTTTTGAAGGCATCCAAGCCAGATGCCACCACCACATCTTTTGTCAGGGAGGTCCACAGACTAACAACACACTGTTCTCACTTTCCCAACCCACAGTTTAAGTGGATGTCCCCTAGTTTTGGTATTTTGTGAGAGGGAGAAGATTGTCCCTTTACCCACTTGACTCATGCCCTGCATTATTTTGTACGTCTCAATCATATTACCCCAAAGAATCCCCCCCTCAAGGAAAGTGCCCCTTAGGCACCAAAAGACACCAAACACGAAGAAAGGAAACTTCCCTCTAATTCTGGTGTTGGCAAGTGCCTTAGGGGGCATTTTAGAGCCCACTGCATTAACCAATCAAAAATGGCTTTAAAAGAATCATCAGTTTATATTCATTGGGGGACTCCATTTGTGATTAACAGAAATCAATGAATTTTGACAATTTGGCAAAATTTGTCAGAAAGTGTTTTTCGTTTTTCATTTTGTCCCCATCTCTAGTGGTGACACTCTAGCCACTGAAAGAGTCCCACTTAGGGATGGGAGTGTGTGATCTTCTGAACTATAAATGCCATAATTCTGTTCTCTGAGAGTTATAAGGGAATAACTTTTTCTGTGTTTTAACTTGTGTTCTTAAAATTGTTCTCCCTTTGAGTTTTAGTAGGCTATTTGATTGCAACCATATATTACTTGGTTTTTAACATTGTTTAGTACTGTAACCCTCCTTGCAGATCTTTTAGGAGAAAGGTGGCATAGACAGACAGACAGATGCACCTGGGAGAAATGCCTATACAGTGACCCCCCCACACCTATTGTGGAGGTTAGGGACCCTACCCAACCTGTGATAATTGAAAATCCACGATATGTGGATGCAGGTCAGGTCGGGCCTAGGGCGCCTAGCTAGAGGCTTTTGTATTTACCTCAAGCCTGGCACTGCCCCAAACGGGCCTGGGAGGGCCTTCCTGGGCCTTTGGGGGCCTCCAAAGTTTGTTCGCTGGCCCGTTCGGGGCAGCCCCAGTCCTGGGGTAAATATGGGAGGCCTGAAACAGGCCTGTCCCCCCTTACCCAAGGGGGTCTTTTTTCATATTCTGCGGTCCCACAATATAGCAGGACCACAGTATATGAACCACAAATGGGTGGGGGACCACTGTATTGCCAGACCTTTGAGGCATAGCTAGCTTCCATTTCCTGCTCTGGTGCTGCCTGGAATTTTTCTTTCTTGGGCTGAGCACAGTCTGCCTAATACTCAAAGCCTTCCATTTTAGGCTGTTCTGCTTGGTGCACCACATTGAGATGTCCTAAGGTGTCCTTGGAGATACCTAGTGTGGTGTAGTGGATAGCGTGGTGGACTCTGATCCAGTAGACCAGGGTCTGAATCCCAGCTCAGCTATGGAAGCTCTCTGGCTATACGGACCTAGTAAAGATGTCCTTTAAATATCTCACTTATCATGAAAGCCCTATTAATATAATAATGATATGTCATCAAGCAAATCCTGACCTGTGAGGTTTCTAAGCAAACACTATGCAGAAGTGATTTCACATTCCCCTCTTCCATGGGTATTCTGGGACTGTGCCACTTGCCCAGAGCCTCGCTGGCTGGCTCTACTCCCAGGAGGCAAAATGGGAAATTGAACTCCTGGACTTTCATTCTGCAGCCAGATACCTAAACCATTGAGCTAGCCAGCCAGCCAGCTGAAAGCCCTATCAAGATTGCTAAAAGTTGCTTTTGACTTGACGGTGCATATCAAAAACAACTGTGTCTTTAGTTCACTCTCTTGTTCATGAGCCTTCCAAAGGCAGCTCAAGTACGTCAGATAGATGAACCCTACAACCCTACTACCAATGAAACAAATATCTTTGTGTGTCCCTCTGTCCTTAAGGCTATCACAACTATGGTGCAGGTCTTCTGTCCTTTCACCTTTCTCTCGCTCTTTCCTGATTGCATTTTCCCCTTGGCTTTTTCAATTTGATCCTGGGCAAATAAATGAAAACCAACGACGGCAATTTCCACTCCACACATTGGCCAACGGGTGAACTTCAATTATTCAGAATGCAATTTCACCATGGTAGTATTAGCTCAGTTTTATTTTCTTAATCCTATTAATCCTTTTGTAATAAAAATGTAGATGCAGAGAGATGTATGGGGTTGGTCTCTCTCTCTCTCTCTCTCTCTCTCTCTCTCTCTCTCTCTCTCTCTCCCTCTCCCTCTCTCCCTCCCTGCCTTTCCACCCCTCGAGCCCTGTTTCTGTTAGCTTCATTATTTTGGAAAAATAATTACTTAATTACTTCAGTGGGTTGTGAAGAGCTGAGCGGATGGGCTTCTCCATCTGTTTTTTCCTGTTAATTTCTTGACATGGTGCCATTCAAGAAGGAGGCAAAGATGTACAAAACCAACCTAACAAACATAAAAAAATCCCACACCATATTGGTTTTAGAGACCAGCTGACACAACGGGTCAATGACATGGATAGCACAGGAGGAATGAGCAGCTAGCTAAGCCCTGTATGCCAGCATCTGTCATCCACAGATCACCGACTTGAAATGGAAAAGCTTAAATCCACTCCATCATTCCAGCTGGAGCAGAGCTTGTATTGGATTTGTTGCTGAACAGGGAACCAATCCTTCTGCAAATTGCACTAACGAACAGGTCATTTATATTTGGGAGTCGGGGACAACTAACTGGGATCCAGCCATGAAGTGATGGGTAGGGACCAGAGAGCAGAAGAGCTGTGTTAGGTGAAAGCCAGTGACTATTGACTGCATCATTCTGTTCCTACAGAAGCCAAGCAGAAGCCCACAAGCAGGCAATGAATGCAACACACTCTGTGCTTGTGTTTCCCAGCAGTTGGCATTTTCAGAGGGAACGTGTCTTTGATACTAAGATAAACATGTTAACATTGTTCTGACTAGAGATGAGCACGAAATGAACAATTTCTCATTTCCGTTTCCGTTTTTTCATTTTGTTATGTAATGAAATGACACACGAATTTTGTCTCTAAAATGAAATGAAATGAACAGAAACACCGGAAATTTTGTCGTGTGTTTCGTTTCCGTTACTGCAATATGAGTGAATTGCTTAAAATCCTAAAAAAATCACAAAAAATGAAATAAATAATGGTAACAAAATGGTAACAAAATGAATGAAAACAAAAATGATTTTTTTGCAAAAATTCGCAAAAAATGGAAACGAACCGAAACAGACCCTCCAAACAACAAATGACAAACAAAATGGCATTTTTTTATTCGTGCTCATCTCTAGTTCTGACTAGTCATTTGTCATTATACTGGCCAACTCAGAGAATACCCACTAACCACTTAGCCACAGTACCTTTGCTCATGCTGATATGGGTGTTACCAGGAGGGCCCAGGATGCTAGTGACTGGGAAAAGCATCCTATGAGACCCCTTTGCCAACACACTGGAGCCTCCTTGATTTTTCAGTGTTCCAGGAAGAGACAAAGCCTTCCAAGCTGTTGCTTGTGACTGCAAATCAACTCTGCAGGGAATGAATTAGAGATGGGCATAAATATACAAATGAATGCAAAATTCATTCACAAATTGCGAATTTGTCCATGTGTATTCATATGACTCCATTCCATACCCTGAAATATTACAAATCAAAGATTTTAGCACTTTTAAATTTGTTGATTCATCAGACTATAACGTACGTGGCCTGCAAGGCATCTAGGTATACCAAAACTGCAGAGAAGCTTGACAAACTAATGTCCCTTCTCTTCTGTCTAATTTCACCAATAAGCAGCAGTCAGACAGGATGCTGTCTTCTTCTCATTACCATTCATAGTTGTTAAAAATAGCTATGACAGTTGTGCTTGGGTAAGAAGTGTTTGACTGATGAAGGAGTCAGCTTCTTGGATTTCCCCTTACTTATTGTCACTTTGTGAACAGTAGTGAGCACAGGAGGGTATCCAATAGACAATCCTGACTGCTGCCAGTGGTGTTGTTAGCATTCTGGATGTCTTTTGCTATGTAAAGCTTCACCTCCTTTTTCATGCTGGCACTTCCTGATATTTTGAACTAAGGATGGGCAGGAAATGCCAAAATGGTGTTTCATTTTTTTTATTTTTCCTCCTCCCATTTTGTTTATTACAAACTCTCTCTCTCTCTCTCTCTCTCTCTCTCTCTCTCTCATCTGGAAACTAGCCCTGGTCAACAGACGAGCCTCTGTCACAAAGACTCTCCACCTTCCATCCACACCAAACACAAACCCAGACCCTTCCCACAGATGAAACGAAACCACCATCCAATTCAAAACCACGACTGCACCATCTACTGCGGCACCCCACTCCATTTCATTTTGTTTTGACACAGGACCCCACTCCACCAAAGCCCAGGATTTTCTATTTAAACAGCCATTTAATTTATTTATTTTATTTATACTTCAACTGAGACCACACTTTGCTTCAAGAAGAAAGAAGCCAGAACACCCTGAAGATGACAGTGAGACCTCGTCAAACGTCGCCAAAACAACCAGATTTCTACACGGGAAGAAACCCGAATCCACCCTAACATTATATTAATTTTTTATTTTAAATTTTCTTCAATTATTTCATTTTGTTTTGTGTTTTTTATTTATTTGTTTATTTATTTATTTATTTCTCATGCCGAGGGTCGGCACTTTATTTTAATTTTTTATTTTAAATTTTACTTACCTTATGCCAACCCCGCTTTTTAAAATTTGTTAAATGTGTTTTTTAAATTGTCCACAAACCAGCTGGCCTACGAGCCATCTGTGGTGTTTTTTTCTTTTAACCTGTGGCAGCATTTTACAAAGGAAACAAAACTGTTCATTTTAATGGGAAAAAATGACTGTTTTGTTTGTCTGTAACAAATTGCTGCTTCATCATTTCATTTCATTTCGTCTTGTCAAGTAACAAAACAACAAAACAGCATTTCATTTTTCATTTTGTGACTATTTTGAACCATGGCTATCCACAATCATAACACACACACAGAGAGACACACACACAGAGACACACAGACACACAGACACACAGACACACACACACACACACACACACACACACACACACACACACACACACACACAGAGAGAGAGAGAGAGAGAGGGGGGGAATGGAATATACACCTTCTTATATAAACCTCAGTTTTCAAATGGGTTGCATCATGCTGTGCACACTTTTTCTTTGCCAATGAAATATTTTGAAGACCTAAAAAAACAAGGCCTGCATCATATTTCTGAAGGAAGCTGTTTCATGTTCCCTTTCCAGGAACTGTGAAATAGACCTTTTGGAACAAAAATACATTTATTTATTTATTTATTTATTTATTCAATATATTTCTGGGGTTATGACAACACACCACATCTTAGATTGATGAAGCTCCAACCTTGAAATTTAGATCAACCCAACATTCAAGCCAAGCACCTGCAAGACATATTTTTATGTGCAAATAACAAGCTACTCCATATTAATTATTCATTCCCCTGTACTTCATTATTTTTACCACTCTGAGCCAGGTTTATTTAGGCATTACTAATAAAGGATTGCTGATACTGAATATGGTAAATTTGGGACTATTTCAATTAATCAAGAGTCAACAAACTTAATTAGTTTGCATGTTATCTAAAGCTGAGAAACGGCTTATATTTATTACTGTGTGGTCCCCCTCCTCACTCTGTCTTGGCTCATAGCCTGTGATTTTCATAAACTTGTGTCTAGTTCTACTGAAGAAGAGCGAGAGACAATTACCAAAATCATTTCTTTGTGAAGCATTTTAGCTCTCTGAATTTGGAGCCACAGCAAGTACAACCACCTAAATGAATCCATTGGAAAAAAAGAGAAATTAAAATAATTGGCAGAGAAACAGAACAACAATTTGTGTTATATAGTGCTGGAGAAAAGTTTCACTGGTATCTGCAAATGCGTGTCTTGGTGCAGATCATGACTATAGTTAATAATTCAAAACTTTAAAACTGTTCCCACAAAATGTGATGCCGTTCAGAAACCTGGTTTTCAAGTTATGTTTGGACTGCCACCCATTTTCAAGTTACCTGGTAGAACGTTGGATGCCTCAGCTGTACAAAACTCATGGCTGGTCACCTGCCCTGCTATAATGATGGCTGCTTTGCTTGTGGGTTAGAAGCAGTGGATGAATTTCTCACATCTTCAAAATCATTAGCCGCTTCTCATATACTTGTTGCCTCTGTGCTTTGTTTTTCAAATGAGAAGTGGACAAACTATGAGGCCTTGAAAAATGAGAACACCTCTTTCTTGCTATCAGTTGAGATGACGAATCTTTAGAATTATCAAAATCCCTGAGTGATGAGTCCTATCATGTCATGGTGACAGCCTCAATTGACAATCAATCAATCAAAATTGATCTACATTGCTCCCACACAGATTGCACAAAAAACCTTATGTTCACTACTAGAGATGGGCATG
Organism: Phrynocephalus forsythii; assembly: GCA_029282475.1. Lineage (NCBI taxonomy): Eukaryota > Metazoa > Chordata > Lepidosauria > Squamata > Agamidae > Phrynocephalus > Phrynocephalus forsythii. The sequence continues at coordinate 86,908,738 of JAPFRF010000007.1, read as the reverse complement.
AAACGAGCGATTTTTCATTTTCGTTTTTGTTTTTTTATTTCATTATGCAACAAAAACAAAACATTTTTTTTGAAAAAAACAAAATGAAAACGAAAATGAAACAACCAAATTTGCCGTGTTTTTCATTTTCATGGCAGCAGATGCATTGAACTAAAAAGAATGCTAACGAAACAGCATTTTTTGTTTTCATTTTCGTTTTTCATTTCATTACCTAACAAAACAAAAAAAAATTTTTGCAAAAAAGTCACAAAAACGAAAACGTACCAAAACGGACCCCTAAACGACCAAACGACAAACGAAACACCATTTTTTTGAGTCGTGCCCATCTCTATTCACTACTGATTACAATAATGTGTGTTAGCATTTGTATACCTTACTAGTCATGTATATCTCACTGACCTAATCTGTGTTCCTCTTCTGTCAAGTATTGCTGACTTCTCCCCTACCTAATTTCTGACCTCTTTCCTATGAATAGGTTTCTCTCCTAACTGTCTCATGTGGAATCTTTTCTGTGACACCCCATTCTTAATTCTTCTAACAACACATTCAACACATTTTTATTATTAGGATTATGATTATTTACCTTATGTTGGTCGGATTGATTAGTTTTTTATTTACCATTTTAAGTTGTTTATTTTTTTTGTATTTTACTTATGTATGTAAGCGACTCAGAGTAGCTTTTTTTTGCTAGATGGTTGTGGTATATAAATCAAACAAATAAATAAAATAAATAAATGACATGGCAAGCTGATACAAAATGGTACACTGATTGTACGAAGCATAGCTAGCAGAGATGGACATGAAGTGCTTCAGGCTACTTTATGCTACATCAGAAGTGCTGCACCAAATGTGCCGTGGTAACCCTCTCTCCTTCCCCCCTCCATCTGCTGGGAGGCTCACTCACTATCTTCAGCCTGACATTATAGTCCTCCGACACTGGTGGTACACCACTTGGATGAAGAACTTCCCTGCATCCTCAAGGAGCTGGCTTGCCGGAAGCAGAGGCAGAACAGAGAGAAACCTTGCACCAGTGACTACCGACTAGCCAAATGAGGCAGAAAAGAACTAGCCCAGCTCCTTATCCAACATGTGCACCATGTAGAGAAAACCCCCTCTGGAGATTCATGGCCCTGGCTGCCTGTATGAGCAAGGCCTTTGGGAATCATTAAACCTCTCTATCTGAGCCGGGAGGCCCCAGATGGAAGGAAATGAATCCCATAGTAATAGCCCATATACTCAGGAAGCCAGCTTGGTCTGTATTTCCCCTCAAGTCTGCCAGGAGGCCTGTGAGAGGGGGTTGCAGGTCAAACATCTGCCTGCAACCCTTAGATAAGCTCTCCCCCACCCATGAAATTCAGGTCATGTGACCAAAGGCCATCACCCATCCTTTGTCTTCCTCTGTCCTATGGCCAATGATTATCCACTCCTCCCACTTGTGTGATGTCTTGTTTTGTTGTTATTGTTGTTCAGGTGTTCAGTTGTGTCCGACTCTTCATGACCCCATGGACCAGAGCTCTCCAGGCCTTCCTATCTTCCACTGCCTCACGGAGTTTGGTGAAATCCATATTGATTGCATCGATGACACCATCCAACCATATCATTCTCTGCCATCCTCTTTTCCTTTTGCCTTCAGTCTTTCCCAACATCAGGGACTTTTCCAAAGACTCCACTCTCCTCATGAGATGGCCAAAGTACTGGAGCCTCAGCTTCAAAATCTGTCCTTCCAGTGAACATTTGGGGTTGATTTCTTTCACGATGGATAGGTTTGATCTCCTTGCAGTCCAGGGGACTCTCAAGACTCTCCTCCAGCACCACAGCTCAAAAGCATTGATTCTGCGGCGATCAGCCTCATCCCGGGCTAGCAGAAGAAGCAGCACAGGCTGGGAGCAAGTGTCATTTTATCATTCCTATAGCACCACTGATGTAGGATGACCTGGCACTGTGCTGAAAACTGTGAGTAGGCCTCCGGGCAGCGAAGGAGGTTAAATCGGCACAAAGTGCTATGAAGTGGTTTGTGTCCATCTCTGATGGCTAGGCATAAGTATGACTGAAAATAAATTCCTTAACTCTAGTACTGCATACGATAGAAGAAAAATAGTAATTTTTTCATTTGTTTGTTTGTTTGTTTGTTTGTTTGTTTGTTTGTTTGTTTGTTTGTTTGTTTGTTTGTGAATGGTTAAGTTGATTATAGCCTTGTTACTCCAAAAAGTAAATAGAATTCACCACTCTCAGGGTCTGAGAGAAAGTTATTCTTTCAGATTATAACTCTCTGAATAGCTCAGGCAGCATGTAGCATCTGCAAAAATAATTTTTAAAAGAATAGATTGAATTGCAGAAGAGAGTTTCTATTTAAACCCTGCAGTGTTCCAATTACCCCAAATGTCATGTCTCCCTGTAGTATGTCTCCCTGTACAGTATGTAGGAATATAAGTATGTATCCCTGTACAGTGAGTAGGAATATAAATATAAATGTGAATTTAAGTGGAAGACCCCTATTGGGTTCCTATGCCACCTATATCTTGAGGGGATAGCCTTGTAAATGAGGGGAATTAACATAAAGAAAAGAAGACATAGACTTTTAAATCTCATTGGGACCTCCTTCTGCCTTTGTACATATCCTTTGGCTTTTAAAAGGAAGCTTGCTCTTATTCAGAAGGATATTTTTTGGAAAGAATATAAAACCTACCCAGAAATGGTTGCTGAAGAGGAGAGTCAACAAAGGATTAGAAGGAGGGGCAGGGTTTCAAATGTCAAATCATGGGAAATGTTGATGCATGTTTTAACAATGTTACAATATCATACAACTTATTTTTTACAATTGAAGAACAACTCAGAATAAAAGATGGACACATAATGTGTTTTGATGCCATTCAGTGGACTGGATCCACAGGGGTTGTGTGCCCCTCCCCAGATTTTGTACCCCATCTCTTTCTAGAGGTGCCCACTCAGCAGAGGAGACTGGGCAGGAAAGCTGTGACACTGCTTCCAATCTTAATGCCTTTCCCAAACCTGATCCTAAAATTAACCATTATTCTTTTCTTATCCTTCAATTCACTGGGGTCAGAACAAAAAGCAAAAAAGCAAAGTGTTCTGCTTATATACTGCCCCATACCAGTTCAAGTAGCCTCTGGGCGGTTTACAGTTTAATTATGCAGGCTACACATTCCTCCCACCCCCAGCAGGCTGGGTACTCATTTTACTGACCTCGGAAGGATGGAAGGCTGAGTCAACCTTGAGCCTGCTACCTGGGATTGAACCCCAGGTCGTGAGCACAGTTTTACCTGCAGTACAGGCATTTAAGCACTGCACCACAGGGTTCCTTAAGTAGTGGAAGCTGAGAAACAGGAACCCAAAGGAAGACAGGCTGGATGAGAGAAAGGCCTGGAAGAAAGCTGGGCCAAGGGAAAAGAAAGAGAAGAAGAAAGATGGGCTAGAACCAGGAAAGATCACACTGAGCCCCAGGTATATGAAACTGGGTGCTTCATGATTGCACAAATTCAAGAATTAGGCAATGCCTCTAAAGCAAAGCAAAGCAAAATGTTCTGCTTATATATCACCCCATACCACTTCAAGTAGTCTTTGGGTGGTTTACAGTTGTAGTTATAGTAATGCAGGCTACACATTGCCCTCCACCAGCAGGCTGGGTACTCATTTTACCGACCTTGGAAGGATGGAAGGCTGAGTCAACCATGAGCCTACTACCTGGGATTGAACCCCAGGCCATGAGCACCATTTTACCTGCAGTACCACTGCGCAATGGGGCTCCTTTTCTTGAAAAGCCCAACATTCTCTCAACGCCAAGTTTCTTATTCTGTTTGGTGCAAATGTTCAGCTAGCTCTCTTCCTCATTTGCGTCACACTTAATCAAATGACTGGGTATGTAAGAAAAGCAGGGCTTTATTCAGATTTTTAAAGATCATTGAGACCTGTTGTATAAAATAAAATAATTTCAAAATAAAATAGGTTTACTAATAAAATAGTTTACTTTTCCAGTGTAAAAGGCCGTTAAAAACTGTAAATGAAAAATATTATTTCAAAGCCTTATGATTATGGTGATTATTATCGTCTCAGATATTAGCTATCCTCCACAGTGTTCCTCTCTTTTTAAATCTATTTTCTCTGCAGTAGCAAACCTCTATAAATGTTATAAAAAAAATCACATTTTCTTCATTTATAGCATTTTGTAGTGCAATAAGACAGGGAATGAATACAAAACCAGAATATTTGCAGAGTTTAAGATAATCTTTTTTGTTCTTTCCTAATGTAATTTCAGTGTTTGTGTGTGTGTACACGCGTGTATGTTCGTGTTTTTCACAAGCTGTTTGAGAAGAGGAGAGGAAATAAAATAGCAAGCAAAAACTTAATCAAATGAATCGTGAAAATGCTAAAAGAGAAAACATCCCTGAGGATTATTGAAAGATTTGAAAAGTTTACTCATTGGAAACCAAGGTAATGGGAGAAAAACATGCAATGAATGCAGATTGGAAAATTTGAAGGGAACCGGCAGCCTCTCCCTCCCTCCCTCCTCATCAAAAACACAGCAACACATAAACATATATATCAAACTCCTCCAGAAATGCATCAGGAGATCATTATTTTAATGATTTTTTTCCTCAAATGCCAAAGCTATAAATATGATCTAGGAAACAGATTTTTGCCTGCCAAACATTCTTTCATCTAAATGTGAATGTGAGCGATTGAGAAGATACACTACTCCTCGTTATTCACAAATGCTGAAAGAGAAGCTATCCGGTGACTTAAAACAGCTCTGGGGGCCTTTTGTGTCACTGCTGGGAGTATTTGGTAGCCTATCATAAGATGAAAAGGTGAGCCTCGTGGGATGTGTACAAAGTGTCCCCCTTCCAAATTTTCTCCAAGACTTGCAGGGGTCTGAAGTTGTTTGCTCTTGTTTGTACAGTGGCACCAATCCGTAAAATACTATGGTTCATTTGTTCCTTCTTCTCCTGCTATTTTATCTTCTAGATTTTGCTAAGGGCCTTTTCACACGACCCCTAAGATCTGCTGGTCCCTTAAATTCGGACCAGCGATCTTGAGGGTTCCTTGCTGTTCCTCCGTCCCCACCCGCTCCACACTTCCTTGTTCTGTCTGCGGGAGGGGAGGGAGGGGAAAAAAGCCTTAGACACGGACAAAAGAAGAAACCCTTACCTCCCGTGTGTGGAATCTTGCTTCGAGCCCCGGTTTTACTTCCTGGTTGCTCTTAAAGGGGCGGAGGCGAAAGAAAAACAACAAAAAGAAGCGAGGAGAGCTCAGGCACTCTCCGCATCAAATATTTGTCACATCCAAAAAGCAGGTACAAGAAAAGTGCAGTTTGGTCACGCTTAGGTGGGCGGAGTCGCACTTAATTGTCTGCAAACTCCGGACCTGGTGGGGAAACATTTTTAAGGTCCGGAGCTTGCAGCCCTTTGCCGCGGAGCTTAGGGGTCGTGTATAAATGCCCTAAGACTGCCTCCTATACAGCATTCAGCTGCAGTCTTTTTATCCTGTTCTTACCGCATACCAGCACATCTGGCGACTACCTCAGTGTCTCTTGCACAGCTGGTATTTTTCTCTTTCTCTTGAATGTTATCGGGTCAGAAATGATTTATGTATAGGAACCTTAATAGGGCTATCAGCATACGTGACATATTTAAAGAGTGGTGATTACCAGTTCCACTCCTCCAGTGAGAGTTCTTGGCTGGGCGGGGATTCGAACCCCACTTCCCAGAGTTGTGATCTGTCACACAATCTGCTGCACCACACTGGGTACCTTCATACAGCTGTTACCAAAACACTTACGGTATGTGTGTCCAAAGGGAGACATAGGTTTGGGAGAGGTAACAACTGGGAATGATTATTATGCAGTTAAAACAAAACAACAAACCAGACTAAAGTCAAGTTCCAAAATCCTTTCATTAAATATTTATTTTTCCCCAGTCGCTAACCCAACGGACTAGATCATCTCTTCCTGCATGGATTCAAACATCTGTATTCATCCCTGGTTGGTTGAAGTATCAACCAACATGTTGCTATCACAGACTGACAGCAGAACTTGAAAGAAATCATCTTTATTCCATCTCTTTATCCTCCAGCCTCTGCTTAAAAACCTCCAAAGAAGGAGACTCCACCACCCTTCGTGGCAGCATATTCACTGTTGGACTTCCTAATGGGATGTACAAATGCACTGTTAAGGTAATCATTTTCTTTATTATTTTAAAAGCCATCCAGGCATTAAAGACATTTCTTCCAGACCCTCAACCATATTGTGCCCTCCTCTGCACCCACTCGAGGTTGTCAACATCCTTTTTAAATTGAGGTGCACAGAACTGGACACAGTACTATGGGGTCTGACCAGAGCAGAATAGAGTGGTACTAACATCCTGTCTATGTTCTGTTGATGCAACAGACCAAACCTGCTGAACTAAAAAGATCCCAAATGAGCCCCCATCCTGGATGATAATTTGGTTCCTTTATTAAAAAGCTCCAGGCATTAAGCTTATGTTTAACAAAATGAAATAAAGTGCTTGAAAAATGAAATAAAGTGCTGAACGTTTTTTCTCTTTGGTGTTCCATTTTTCTATAGCAAAGCAGCACTGTCTTACAAGAGGCAATTATGGAAGACAAAACAAATGTCTTCCACAAAGGGGTGACATTTTATGAAAACGAAAGCCACCAAGCATCAGGGTTTTTTTTTCTTTTTCAAACTAGCCTTGTGTCTTGGTCTGGAAAAGATATTAAATTCAAAACAAATGTTTTTCTCTCTGAAAATGATGCAGTGGCACAATAACCACATGGGGTCTGGCTTTGCTTCATGGACTATTAATACTTAGAAGCACTGGATGGGTTTTTAACATCTTTTTGAACAATTCCCTAATCCACTCATGTCCACAGTCAGGCCCGGGGGCCAAATGTGGCCCGTTTACAAATTTTGAGTGGCCCGCGGCTTCTTCTCCCCACCGGCTCAGCCTGTCATGCATCCCCACCAGCTGGCCCTTTCCCATACCGGATGGAGGCATCAGCTTGCAATTTTATGTTTTGCCTGCCCTCCCTGCCTCTGTCCACCATCACCCAGCCTATACGTCCCTGACTCCGTTGCTGCAGCATCCTCCCTTCCACCTTGCATGTTATATAGACTTGTCCAAAGTCTGGCCCGGGGGCCCAATGTGGCTGAATGGATTAGGGCCTAATCCTTCTGTGCTTGCACTATTTCATGATGTCATAACTCTTCTCCCAGTTTTCTTCTTTTCTTTTAACAAAGAACTAAAGAAAGCCACCTTGGGTCCTTCCAGGGAGAAAAGGTGGGATAGGAAAAAAATTAAATAAATAAATCATATATATAATGGTCACCATATGTGGAGGCCAGCCTTTTTGTCCTATGCTGTTTCCCTCCAGTAAACTGTTATTTGCCTCTGGATTTACCAGAAGAAAACAAGAGGCACCTCTTTGATCAGACTAAAAGCTTGTCTAAACGTTGGATCTTCTCTTCCATAGTGGCCAAGCCAAGGATTTCTAAGCAAGCAAGCAAGCAAGCAAACAAACAAAAACACAGCATTTTGCAGCAAACTAACTGACAGGCAAAGTAAATAAAACTATGTCTTTAAACACCCCTGCAGAGGTTTACAGTACAGGTAGGTGAAGCCTGAATGCTGTAAGTTTCAGAAGCTGCTGATAAGAACAAGACATTTCCTAGGATTGCAATTCTCTGTTCTTTTGACATAGTACATCTATCAAAGTCAGCGAAGGTGGATTTTCTGCTCTCCGAGTCTAAAACTACACTGAAATTGTTGTAGAGGAAGGAGAAGAAAATGTGTCAATTTTGTTCCCTTCTGTCATGAAAATGATGCCATTGAAAATGCTGTGAAATTCTGCAAAAAACAAAACAAAACATTTTCCTACACATACAACTCCATGGATAGGTCTTCTTTTCATGAATGGAGAAAACTTTGTATTCCCTGGTTGACATTTAGGAGTTAAAGGTGAGGAAGCTAGCAGACCAAAGGGCGGGCAACCTGGATTCAGCTCTAATATCATTGAACACATAAGGATTATTTATTGAAACCTCAAACCCAAAGCTTCAAACGTCAATACTTTCTGGATCTCAACAGATGGTTATCTCACTTGGGCTTAGTCCCAAGTGCAACTATGTTTAACATCAAGTTCTGTCTGTACAGGCTAAGATGTAATCTGTGAATTTTTCTAACACACAGTCTTGCAGGCCCACCTGGGTATTTTCATTTTTAGGTGCTTGGGTGTGAAAACATATAATTCCTGGGAGATATATATATTTGAACACCTTTAAGAGATTGCAACTGAGCAAATGGTGTGTTATATTGATTGATGGATTGACTGTCGTGGTTTCTACAGTTTGCTGAAAACAATTTTTGTACAGAACTCTTGTTGTTGAACAAAATGAGTGCCTCCCCCAGACACACAAGCCAAAAGGATGGACTGATTGGTCATTCAGATAGAAAGTATCCCCTCATTGCTACTAGCAACCGCCCAGAGTGACCTCACTGCCAGATGGGTGGTATAAAAATCCAATAAAAAAAATAAATAAATAAAATAGTTTTATTAATCCATGCAAACAAGCCATAGTTTGCCACATTTTTTCTCCTTTGTACATTTTCACAGAAACACACACTAAGGCGGTTACTTAATGTCCATTTTGTCTCTGTTAGTGTTACGCTTAGGAGTAGTACAAAAAAAAAATGTTACTTCACATCCATCGCGCAACTACTGAAATTTGTCTCAACCACACTCCCGGAACAGGTGCTAAGTGTGACAGTACCTGGTGCTGGGGTAGGGTTTTCCCTTGTCATTCTTTGTTCCCACTTTCTGTTCTGAGACAAGACACTGTGTCGTAATGACTGTCATGCAACAAAACATTTGCTTCTCTCAGAAAACTGTGTCTGGGTTTTGTTTTTTTTTTTGACTTTTCAGAAGTGAAATATCGAAAAAAATATTTTCAGCCCCCCAAAAAAGAGGAAAAGGGGAGCTAGACAAATTCAGTGTTTGTCACGGTATAAGACCATGAGGTAACACTTGTCACAAGACAAGTTATCACAACCATGGGAACACTGAAACAGGGACAAAACCACAGGATCGCGACCAACGCTGTCACGGTATAAAACTAATCGTGCAACAAAGAAGGACGTGAAGTAACTGCCAAAGAAACTTGAAAAATATATAAAATCCCTCAGAATTCCATGTTTAGAAAGTGTGCCATATTGTGGCAAAGCTTTTTTTTCTTCCTGTGATGGAGGAGGAGCAGTTTTATTTAATTTATTTAAAATATTTTCCTACCCACTTTTTCTCCTTAAAGGGACCAAAGGTGGGGCAAAAATATTGATGAACAAGGATGAACTAAGTCAAGATTTGGGTCCTTACTCAAGGGTTAAATAGGCAGATGTGAGAGCCAAGCCATCAAAATAGTTGAGGATCCACAGCATCATCTAAGCAATGACTTTAACCTCATTTTAGCCCCCAGTTTCAATCAAGAGGGATTTGACAGCTGTATTTTTCTGTTCCCCTTTGAACCAAGGGCCTTGTAATCAGAAACTTCTCTATGTAATTATTTTTGCATTCAAATGAATCCGGATATCATACAATAGAACAAATGATCTCTGTCCACCCTTTGTTATTCATGGAAGTGACTGATATATTGCAAAAAAAAAAAAAAACCTGAGGCCAGCCTTATAATTTGAAAAGCGTCAACCCATAATTAGCAAAGTCTTGAAGAAGATCAGCTGAACCCCACATCTCCACCTGGTCCTTTTTCAGTCCCCAAAGCAATGCATTCAGTGGCCTCCCAAGCAAACCACAATGTCTTTCGAGATGGAAAATGAACTGCATCTAGATACTGAGCAATGAAGACGTTAAATAAATCATTTATTTAAAGCCAACTTTGGAACGGGGATAGATAAGTAGACGGTAGCACTGCCCTGCCCCACTGTTCCTATTACTGCATGCTTTAATGGGTTTTAATCAGCAGAATGAACGGAAATCATTTTGATCATAGATTAAAATTGCCTTTGAGCCCAGTTAATAGGATGGGATAAGATGAGAGGCCACACACATTTCTCTTGTGTTCTATTTTGATGTTGTACCACATGTGGAGAAGGCTTTGAGGAAAGTTATCCCCTGGTCCCGGTTTCTATCAGTTCGATATCCCTTACCAGGATAAATTTTGTTAGCCCTTTAGTCTCGGTTTCATTCTTTAATAGAAGCTTTCTGTTTAGATAATGAAGAACATGTTCCCAAGAGGGATACAATCAAAGATAAGAAAATGTATATTTCTTCCATCTTAAGGGAGATAATGATGGTGATGTGTAATCTCCAGGCTTAAAACCGGGGTACTTCCAGGGCCAGATGCAGGGGAGTGGTATCAGGAGACAGATATCTAGTCTCGTGTGCTCCCAGATGCATCTGGTGGGGCCACTGTGAGATACAGGAAGCTGGACTAGATGAGCCATTGGCCTGATCCAGCATGGCCCTTCTTATGTTCTTCTTATGTTCTTATGAAATGGCAACATCTAAAGAATCTGCTGCTCTCTGTGATTATGAAATGTCTATCTCACACTCAAAAAAACATATGCTTGGGAGATACAGGGAGGGCCAGTAGAGGTGGATTCTGAAGAAAGATGGGAACACAGCTCCCTTCCTCCCTACCCAATGGCCCACTCACCAGTCTGGGTGTGCTCGTCTTTCCCCCTCCTCTTTGAGTCTGGACCAGACCCTAGCAGGAGCATGGCATGCCTGTCCTGCCTTCTTGTGAGTGATCTGCCAAGGAGGTGGGGGCAGGGAAGCCTGCACTCTTGCCAGAGACTGGTCCAACAACCAAAAAGGAGTGCATAGCAGCTGGAGAGTCGGGGGGTGGAATCTGACGGGGGAGGCGAGGGAAGGGAACAAGCGGTGTCTGCAATGCTATGTGTATGAACCAGCACAAACCTCCAAACCGAGGTTTGTGCTCATTTCCCATTCTCAGGTTATGCAAAAAGGGGCCAAAGAGGATTATTATTTTCATATTTAAAAAAGAAGCCAATTCCAGTTAAAAGTAGTGAATGCCTTTGTCTTGGAGAGCCAATATATCCTGTACATGTCACTGGGTAAATGGGGGGGGTATCCCATGTAGTGGCTCCCTCTCCATCCAACAAACCATTGTCAAAAACAATTCAATTCTGTCGTACAATTTTAAGAACAAATTTATTTTTGTTTGTTATTCCAGTGTTAAGAGCTAATAATAACAACTGTGTGCTCTGAAGTCTGTTCTGATGAATAGTGATCCTTCTTTGTGGCTTACAAGGCACAGAGAATTTTTAGAAGTAGTTTACACTTTGCTTCTTTTTGGGGGGGCTTAGGGTTAGGGTTAGGGTTAGGGTTAGGGTTAGGGTTAGGGTTAGGGTTAGGGTTAGGGTTAGGGTTAGGGTTGTGGTGGGAATGTGGTGCATTCCCTAAGGCTGCACATGCTTTCGCTTTTCCGGGTGGGGATGCAAACTCCCAGCCTCTGGCTCTGCCACTAGATATCTGTCCAGCCAGCGGTGTTCGAGCTAGTCCATCACATTACCAACTCACTCCTTTTCCCCTTCCTTTTTGTCATTAAAATAAAGCAGCCTCAATGTTGATAAAAATGGCATATAACAACAGTTTTGTCAACGTGTTACCTCGTGTCCACTTTGTTGTTCTAGAAAGTGCGCTGAGTTGAGGTACTGAAAATTGTTCCCCCATGGCCGTCGCGCTTTAAGCAAAATAGAATGTGACCATGCCCCCCGAAATGCGACTCAGCACATCTTCCTTGTACCTGGCCTCGGGGTGGTGGAATCCTTAGTCGCGTTTCCATTGCGGTTTTAAAACTCATACACGCGCCCATGGGGTAACTTATATTCCACAACATAACTGGGTTTTTTTCTGTCTTTTGCTGCAGGAAAACAAAAACAAAGTGTACTTTGATGGGGCACCCATCCGTGAGGTCACAGAAGTTTCATAACAAGAAAGTGTGTCCTCGAAGACACACGAACAGCAACAAAACCACATGACTGCAACAAGATATATTACAGATAAGTGCTGGCTCGGCCCACCAGAGCTTCTACGGTGTGCTTGCTCCGGGTGGCCAACCCCTGTAAGGTTGCCACCTGCAACCGGGCCTTCTCGGCGGCTGGCCCATCTAACTGGAACAAACTGCCAAGCGAGAGATGCCAGGCCCCATCCCTAGCTGTAATCAAAAAGTCTGTGAAAACTTGGCTATTTAGGGAGGCATTCGGCAATTGCTGGGGGGGGGTTGTGCTCCCCGTGTTTGATGTTATTCTGTTATTATTTGGTCTTTGCCTCTTGCCAGACTATTTGTCTGTTTTTTTATTGTTTTATTGCATTTATGTTTGATTTTGAGCTTTGGTTTTCACAGGTTTGTTTTATTTAAACTGCACAGAGTTCCCTTTGGGAAACTGGTGTGGTATAATAAACAAACAACCAAACAAACATTTTATTTTGTTGCGGTACAACGTGGATGGGGGGGTAACACCCTTAAAGTGCTCAAAAATCTACTCCTTGTGTCATTTGTATTTTTTTACATCCACAATCTTGTGTGTGTGTGTGTGTGTGTGTGTGTGTGTGTGTGTGTGTGTGTGTGTGTGTGTGTGTGTGTGTGTGTGTGAGAGAGAGAGAGAGAGAGAGAGAGAGAGAGAGAGAGAGAGAGAGAGAGAGAGAGAGAGAGAGTAGATCATGTGATTATCTTTTCCTACTTAGATATCATTGGCCTGGCAGTGACATTTTTTCAGTATTAAAGCACTGATGCCACTCTTTGAATTAGAATCCAAATAGAGAAATTAGTTTGTCATGCCAGAGGTGGGAAGAGGACATAAATCAAACATCAAATTTCTCTTGCTGCATTGGCAGCTTCCATAGGACATGACTTTTACATGAGTATTTTCCCAGCCATCGCTCAGATTGGGCAATCTGCTGACATATTCCTTACCAGAAGCACTCTACATAACAATAAAAGAAGTCACATTTGGTCCCATAGCAGTGAAGGACCTGAAGAATTTTCATTGTGCCTGACAGAAAATACAATTTCAACCTCCTTCAACATTTAAATTCATTTATATGGTTTGTGTTGCTGGAAACGTACCGTTGATATAAAGATCGATATTTTATAGCTGCAGTTGTATCCCCAAATGCATAAGAATTTGTGGAGCATATTTTCTCCTCCTACAAACTAAGCAAACAAGATAAAAAACTAAGGAAAAGACACTTTTTAAGGTGCTTCTTAGATTATGTACACTGCTAAAACTCCAGGGAACTCCCAAGACATAGCAATCAAAATAAGATGGCAGTTTTACATCTTTAGTTTTCTAATCTGGATTGCTATTTACAACCACTAACCAACCCACCTCAAACACTGGTGTTTCCTATCCTCAGTGATGTAATCCATCCACCCCACTGCATAGATAGGAAAGGATGATCCTTTTCATGTGATTTGTTATGAAGTTCCTCAACTGGGTTGGATTCCAATAAGGTAGAGAGAAGAACTCTGTGTGCATAATAGACAAAACCCTAGTTCAGGCATGTCCAAACCTCAGCCCTCCTGATGTTTTGGACCACAACTCCCAGAATCCTACACTTGGATTGCCAATGACAAAGGACTGTGGGAGTTGCAGTCCAAAACATCTGGAGGGCCGAAGTTTGGGCATGCCTGCCCTAGACCAAGCTTTGTAAGTGGCAACAGCAGCTCTAGCTACTTCAGATCTCTTGCTCTTTCTGATTCAAATCTCTTACAATCCTGCTCTTTCTTAGTCCAACCTCCTTTGTGCTGAACCAATATTTCATTGGATTTACATTAACACCAGCTCTTTGTTTAATCTCAGTCTTTATTTTGCAAAACTTGAGCAGGGCTATTAATAATAAGGTCTTTTGGAAGTTGCCATCATCGTTGTTGATGGTGGTGGTGGTGGTCATCGCAGTCATCGTAGTCATCGTTGTCATCGTTGTCATCATCATCATCAACAACTACAACTACTACAACCAGAACTACTACTGCTGCTACTACTACTACTACTACTGCTGCTGCTGCTGCTGCTGCTACTACTACTACTACTACTACTACTACTACTACTACTACTACTACATAACAGCTAATCAACTCAGACCTACAGTGAGCTTTTCAGGACTTTCTAGCTGTAGGGTAGAGTGTTTAGAAGCGGTTTAGTATTCTCTTTTCTGGAAGTGCGCTGTGACTGTGTAGATTGCCCAAGGTTACATGGGAAGGTTCTTTTCCTAGGTGACCTGGTGGGGGGACTGAACTTCAGCTAGGTGCCCAACTCACTGGGCTATCTAGATGCCATCATAAGATTAGAAGCAGCTTGATGGCATATAACTCTCATCACCTTGTCATTCATCAGCTGTACGTTGGAGCATCATTATTTGCATCCTCTTAGTGTATGACTCTCTGCCTTTTTTGTTGAGCAATCAGTACAAAATTGGCATAGATGTGATCAAAACCTAATAATACTTGCAGACTCAGTGAAATCAATGGGACTTATGTTAGGCATGACTACTTCAAATGCCATTATAGTTATGCAGCTATAAATTTGATAAGTTCATGCAAATTTTTTATCCCATATCCTTAGGCAGTGATTCCAATTCAGGCACCTCAGCACATCAGTTTTTCAAAACTGAAAGTGGACCTCTGCCCACTTCTGGTTTCGTGTGTGTGTGTGTGTGTGTGTGTGTGTGTGTGTGTGTGTGTGTGTGTGTGTGTGTGTGTGTGTCTGTGTCTGTGTCTGTGTCTGTGTCTGTGTGTGTACTTCTTAGCATTTTGTGCAGAGTTGCAAATAAATATTTGACCCCAGATGTGGGCAGTTGTTGGAGAAGTTTGGGGCCCGGTTGACCTTGGCCCCAAAACAAAGAACAGGCAGACACTGACAGATACCTTTTCTGGCCTGCGGAGAAGGCACACACGCACGCACGCATGCACGCACAAAACTGCTGCGTTCCTGTCAGAAGGCTCAATTTTCATTCTCTTATCAATGTTTATTAGCAACACATTGGAGCACTTACAGAAACAATAGCTCGAATAGGGAACAGGTGCCCTTCAGCCTTTTGGCCTTGCCTTTAAGCAGAAGGTCAGGGAAAATGCAATGTGGAACCAGGAGCGTGTGCACAGTCATTGCAGGCAATCCAGAACATACCCTTCAAATGAAGGTTCCCATACCCAGAACTGCCAAATATGGCTATCTCTGACCTATCTAATAGAACAATGCTAACAACTCTTATATGTTTCAATATTCCTAGGGAGGGCTCACCCTTTCAATGATTTGGGAGTCGGCAGTGGCTGCTACCACACTTCCTTGAGCAACCGCTTTTTATTTTGCATCGCCTTATCTCCTCCCATGGTTACGTGGTCACTACAGTGGGTCAGCACTTCAGCGGTTGCTTAGCAATCGACTTCCCCATTCACACTTGGCTGAACCACTTTAAACTACAACAGGGAAATGGCAGAAATGGGGGGGGGACCAAAAAAGCAGCGTAGTATGTCCACAAATACAACCAAAACACTTTAAAAGGGG
This sequence comes from Phrynocephalus forsythii, assembly GCA_029282475.1. Lineage (NCBI taxonomy): Eukaryota > Metazoa > Chordata > Lepidosauria > Squamata > Agamidae > Phrynocephalus > Phrynocephalus forsythii. The sequence continues at coordinate 86,893,184 of JAPFRF010000007.1, read as the reverse complement.
GTGCAGGAACTGATTTAAAAAAACATCACCCCTAGTGGTCGTCCCAAGAAAAAATGACACAGCAGTCAAAAATGGGTGTGGCCAAGGGGGCTCTTCTGAAAAAGTGATTTGAAAACCGAACAGTGGTTTTTAAGGCAATTTGTCTTTAAGTATAAGGCGTTTCAAATCTAAAGTGCGGTAGCAGTCATTGGTACAATGATGGTTAGCAACAGTGAGGTCCTAAGTACAATTGTTTGTTTGCTGTTGTTTTGATTTATATCCCCTCTCCCAATAGTGCTAGAACACTCTCTGGGTGGTTTATGACATAATTATGAAAAAAACAGCTCATCCCCCCATCAAGCTTGGTATTCATCTTATCAACCTTCAAAGAATGGAAGGCACAGTCAACCCTGAGCAGAATACCTGAACCCGTTGGGATCAAACACAGGCTATGGGGCCAGGCTTGACTAGAGGAATTCAGTCAAAGGGAAAAGTCCCAAGAAATTCAGTGGGCTTTACTTCTTAGGAAGAATACTTAGAAGCCCAAGTTGAGAGAGGTCAACATTGGATTCATGGTAAAATGCAAAAGGGAAAAAATATAATTACAGTGTCATGAAAGAGAAGTACTTTCCTGTGAATAAGAAAACATGCAGCTTAACATTTCCAGCGGGAAGGTCTTTAAAAAGGATTAGACGCTCATACTCACAGGTGGATTAGTTTGCAATGAATAGAAAATGTCATCTGTGTTTCTCATCTGTAATGCTGAGTGCGCTGCGCAATTCATCTTTTCCCTTAATACAGAGGGAAACATGAAAGCATCAATTGTAACAACGGCTTTGTAAAAAATAGCAAATAAAAAAGACAAACAAACAAAGATTAGAAAGTAATGAGTTTTCCTTTTTCCCTTTCACTTTTCTCACATTGCAAGGGGAGTCAGCCAAGTTCTCTGTCTAGGGCAGGGAGAGGAGAAACAACAGCAGTGTAATATCCTGAGAAAGAAGGTGAAAGACCAAATCAGTCCTGTGACATTTGTGATACCAATATTTGCAATATGAAACTCTTATTCCACGTTTCTGAGTACAGTATCGAGCATGGTTGGATGAGGCCAGGGGTATTGATCTCTCTTATTTTTGTCCACCAGGGTTCTCTGTGCAGGAGCAGGCAAGATCTAGGGGTTGGGGGTAGAGTTGCAGTGGTCTGTTGTGATACCACCTCCCTCACCAGGTGCTACATCTCCCAGTTTTGCAGGTTTGAATGTGTGTATTTGAAAATGGGAGCCCAAGACAGAAAAAGGTTTCTGTTGCTGTACCACCCACCCTGCTGCTCAACAATCTCCTTGCCTGAGCTCACTGAGCTGGTCTCGGGGGTGGCGTTGGAGTCTCCTTGGCTTGTCATGCTGGGAGACTTCAACATCTATGCTCAGGCAGCTTTGGCAAGAGTGGCTCGGGACTCCATGTCCTCCATGAAAACCATGGGTCTGTCCCAAATGGTACCTGCAGGGCACACTTTAGACCTGGTCTCCTTCTGTACTGGGGTAGATGCTGGTAATCTGGTTGGGGAGGACCTCTCTGTAGGCCTGCTGTCATGGAGAGACCATCATCTGGTGGGATGTAGACTCACTGGGACTCAGAACGACTTCAGGGGTGGAGGACCAACTAAAATTGGTCTTCCCCAGGAGGTTGATGGATCCAAATGGTTTCCTGATGGTTCTTGGAAAGTTTCCTATTACCTTGGCTGTTGAAGCCCCGGATGACCCCTGGAATGAGGAAATGGCCAGGGCTGCTGACACAATTGCATCCCCTCCCAAGAAGTAGAACCAACTGGTCCCCTAGTTTACTGGATAGCCAGTGGCCACAAAATGTATGGGACAGAGGCTACAGCAGGAGTGGTGAACCTTCAGTTCTCTAGATGTTTTTAGACCACAACCCTCACAGTCCTTTGTCATTGGCAATCTAGTCTTGGAATTCTGGGAGTTGTGGTCCAAAACATTTGGAGTGCCGAAGAATTGCCACCAATTGGACTAGAGTGACAATGGCAGAAAACTCAGAGTGAATCCAACCAAACATGGGTTGCAGAACATTGGAAGGACTGTTTTGTGGCACTGATGTTGGCAAACAAGACATTTTTCTCGCCACCGTTGTGCCTGTACAGAGTCACTCAGTGGAGCTCAGCTGCAACATCAGCAGCTCAGCGGTTTGAATCCCAGGTGCCACTCAGAGTGAGCTCCTGTTGTTCACCCCAGCTCCCACCCACCTAGCAGTCCGAAAGCATGTAAATGCAAGCACATAAATAGGTATTACCATAAAAAGTGGGAAGGTACACAGTGTTCTGGGTGCAGAAATGCATTCAGCCATGCCAGCCACATGGCTACGAACTTGCACAACACTGCTCTTTGGCTTAGTAACTGAGAAGAGCACCACTCCTAGAGTTGGACATGACTAGCGCATATGCATGGGGAGGGGGGGCTTTATCTATATCATAGCTCATAGGAAGATAGTGCTGAGCACTAAGTCTTTTGCTGTGAAACAATATGCACAGAACTTTGCAGGCAAAATCTCTTAGATCTGATTTTACTTGGATGCTGGGGTTCATACAGTTTCTATAGATGTAACTATGGCTACTGCTTGTCTGGTGTTGATGGATATGTTTCAGGTTTTTCAGCCTAATGATGTGGACAGGACCTTTGGAGAGGTGAAGACCACCACTTGTCTGCTAGACACTTTTATTTATTTTATTTTATTTATTGCATTTATACCCCGCTTATCTACAATATATACTCTAAGTGGCTTACAAAACATCAGGCCTCAATAGCCATAAATTACAAAAAAAAACCAAAAATAAAACAAATAAAAATAACACTAAGCAAAGTAAAACCTAATGGCACCTCAATGACTGATAATGATAGATAAAATAGTTTGCCCATCCTGGCTGATAAAAGCTTCCAGAGAAGAACTGGCCAAGTGGGTCCAAGGGTTAGTGAATGCCTCTTTGCAGCAGGGCTGTATCTCTGCTTGCTCAAATGAGACAGTAGTGAGATTACTATTGAAACATAAGAACATAAGAACATAAGAAGAGCCATGCTGGATCAGGCCAAAGGCCCATCTAGTCCAGCTTCCTGTATCTCAGAGTGTCCCCACCAAATGCCTCTGGGAGAGCATGAGACTAGATATCTGTCTCCTGATACCACTCCCCTGCCTCTGGCCCTTGAAATACCCTGGTTTTTTAAGCTTGGAAATTACGCATCTCCATCATGGTTTGTAACCTGTGATGGACTTTTCCTCCAGGAATCTGTCCAGTCCCCTTTTGAAGGCATCCAGGCCAGATGCCATCACCACATTTTGTGGCAGGGAGTTCCACAGACTAACAATATGCTGTGTTAAAAATTATTTTCTTTTGTCTGTTTTCACTCTCCCAACCCTCAGTTTTAGTGGATGTCCCCTAGTTATGGCATTTAGTGTGAGAGAGAAGAGCTTCCCTCTATCCACTTGACTCATGCCCTGCATTAATTTGTACATCTCAGTCATAACCCCTTCAGGCACCTCTTTTCCAGACTAAAGAGCCCCAAATGCTGTAGCCTTTCCTCATAAGGAAGGTCCCCCTGCCCAATAATCATTTTAGTCACTCTCTTCTGTACCTTTTCCAGTTCCACTCTGTCTTTTTTGATTTGCGGTGACCAGAATTGTACACAAAAACCTCTCCTTTGACCCCACAGTACCGGATAATTACTGACCATCCTCTAACATCCCATTCTTAGGCAAGGTGCCTCAAGGTGCTCAGCTCCAGGGGTTCCTGGATGGGACAATTTATCTAGATCCATTTCAAGCCCTTAGGCCTGATTATGGTATGGAGATGGCATGGGTTGCCTTGGTGGATGACCTGTGTTGGGAACTGGGCAGGAGAAGTATATTCCTGCTTGTTCTGCTGATGGGTGAAGTTCTCACTCAGGTCCACATCATTACATTCAGCCTCTATCCACCTCCTGATTGGTTGTTTATATTTCATCTACATTAAAAGTGTTCTGTTGATAAACTGCTCCATACCACTTCAAGTAGTCTCTGGGTGGTTTACAGTTTTTAATAACAGTATGCAGGCTACACATTATCTCTGGATCCTCCTCCTGGTTGGTTGGCTGGTTGTGTTTTATCTGGATCCACCTCCAGATTGGTTGTCACCTGCAGGGCTGACTATATAAGCAGCCCAGCCAGGCTGGTGTATGTCTCTCTGTGTTCCTACTAATAAAGAGCTGTTCATCTTCTGTGTCGACGCCATCCTTCACTCCCACAGTGCAACAGTTGCCAATGACAAAGGACTGTGGGAGTTGTGGTCCAAAAAACCTGGAGAGCAAAAGGTTCACCACCATTGCCCTAGAGGGCCTCATTATTGGTTTTGGCCATGCCTCTCCCGTTGGGTGAATCAGGATCTACTGGTATGTCCAAGTAGAGTTGTGCTAATGTGGGTAGCAATTGGACTGATTTGGCTGTAGGGGTCAGCAGATTAATAACCCAGGGGTTGACTGCTTTTGTCTTTTCTAGATCTATGTTTAGGCTGCTACTCTTAAGCCTTCTTCCTTCTGTCTCTGAGGCAGTTTCCTGCTTTGACTTGTTCTTCCAGTTTCTGGGCAGGGCATCACGCTCTCAATCATGGCAAGAAATTCTAGGCACAGGAGTTGCGACAATTCTTTCTTCTGCATAAAACACAAATGGATTCCACAGGACAACAAATGGCATCGTCAGAGGGATCACTCCAAGTCAGTAGGAACAAGCTCTGAAATGGGCCAGTGCACTCTCCTAGAAGGTGGAAGAAACTATCCTTAAATGGGGTTGCCTTCTAAGTCTTCATTTAATTTCCCTCTTATTAAATATAATCCTCATTGACAATTCTGTCCTATGGTCTAGCTCTCTCACAATAAAGGCATGCTACCGATTAACAGTGCACATTTGGATGGCTATGTACAAATTCCTTTATTGCATGGTGGGAATGTCTTGGTATTAGCCGAGATAATAAGGTTAATGGAAAGGTGAATGGGGAGACATGTTGCAAAGCTGTCTCTCAAATGTCTGCTCTGCTCAAATGTTGTCTTTTCATTAGTGGGACCAGAGAGACCCCCCCTCTCTTTCTTTCTGTGGGTGTGGGTGTGTGCTGACCACCTGCGATACCAGAAAGGCAAACAAGTGGCCCTGATCAAATTAAGCCTGATCTCTTTCTAGAGGTAAAAATAATAAAACTTAACTGAGTCTTTCATACTTGAGCTCATTATGGATAAACAAGTTTCATTGGAGGAGACAATAATGGCTGAAAAAATGGAAAGCCACAGGAAAAGAGGAAGACCAAACATAAGATGGATGGACTCCCTCAAAGTTTCTAAAGGCTGAGAAGGGCTGTTGAAGACAGGACATTTTGGATCTCACTCATTTATATGGAAGAAAATTGGTGGTTCCTTGAGAGCACATAGCAAAAACTTCAATCCGGGCAATACTTCTTCATGTATTTTATTAGAATTCAGAAAAGAGAAGCTGGAGATGTGATTTCCTACTGCAGGATATGATATACTTCAAAGAGCCATGGCAGCAATTTTTAAATGGAGAATGATAAAGGAAACTCAAATTCCCAGTGTGCAAGAAGCAAACAAGGCTTCATCATAGTAATTGGTGCTGTGCAGATCCAGTCTGCGAACATATTTTGTTCAGCAAAACAACTGTCCTGAAATGTCAGACATGGCAGATGCCATGAAAGGTGTGACATTCCTGCCACTTTGACTGGTTTAACAATCACAACCTTTCTGGTCCCCTGCCTATCTCTATTCAGATTGTTTTCTCATTAACACTAGCTGCAGAATGGGACAGCAATCCATTGTTTTTGGCAGTTCCATTCAGGAATTATCAGATGAAGTATGGAAGTGTTTTAGGTGCCATTCTCACAACCCCATTAATTGAAGGAAGGAAGGAAGGAAGGAAGGAAGGAAGGAAGGAAGGAAGGAAGGAAGGAAGGAAGGAAGGAAGGAAGGAAGGAAGGACATTAAGGCATTTATCCGACGTCCCTTTAAATGCAGATTAAATTTGTAGATAAACATTGTCTAAAAATGCCGTTCCCACGGCCACCGGGCTTTTTGAAAAGAAAAAAAAAGAAAAAAGAAAACCTGGTAATGTCCCTTTAAGTGAGGTTTCCAAGACTTACCAGAGGGGTAGGGAATTTTTTGCCTCACTTAAAAATCCACCTTTTAAGGAGGCAGATGTCGTGGGACTGTGTAGATGATCCGGTTTTCTTCTCCCCCCCCTCATACCGCCGACTGGCTGTTCCTGGGGCCGATTGGGCACTTTTTCCTTTTCACTCCCCCACCCCTAGTGCCAGTCAGCTGGTCCTCTGGCTGGTCTGCCACTGTTTTTTATTTTTATTTTTAATTTTCCCCACTCTCCTAGCACCAGACAGCTGGCCAATCCGGCACTTTTTAAACTTCCCCCACCTCTAGCACTAGTCAGCTGGTCCTTTTTAAAATCCTAGTGCCACCTGCTGGTCATGGGGCTGAACTGTGCTTTTAAAAAAACCTTTGTACATTGGAACTGCTATCCCACATCTTCAGTCACGTAATGGGATGAAAAGGAAAAGCCAGACCTTCCGAAGTTCAGGATCTTCCCCAGGTGAGATAGCAGCCTAAGAGGTCTAGAACCTGTTCAAAGACCCCTAGACATCAAGCACTGGACTGAGTGTTGTGGATTTGTTCACATGTTATCCTTAATGCTTTCATGTGCTGCCCCCATTCTCACTTTATCAGAACACTGTTGTTGTTGTGTGCCATCAAGTCACCTCCCAACTTATTGCAACCCTCTGAGGGAGTGATTTCCAAATGCCCTGTCCTCAACAGCTCAGCCCTTACAAACTCCAGCCAGTGGAAGCTCTCTGAACACTGAGTTTCAGACATCAGAGCTGTATCCCCATAAAGGGCCCCAGCCTCCAGGAAAGTGCCCTTTAGCAACTGGCTTGGGGAAACCCAGTTGTTGCAATGAGTGCTTTCCTTCCACATGCCATAGAAGCCTTTTATTGCTTATACTTTCAGGAAGGCATCATTAGAGTCAGGCAATCATTGATAGGGAGAAAAACAACTGATCTGGGGGAATCAGATAGTCCCCCGAGATTTCCAGGTACCTCACAGGGGCTTATCTGAGGATGGCAGGCAGAGGTTTGCCCTCTAGCTCATCTCGCAGGCATCCTGGCTGATTGGATGGGGTGATACAGAGCCCAGATGGATTCCTGTTTCCACAGGCTTAGCTATGGAATCCATTTCCAAAGGTCTGGTGCATCCCCATGCAAGCAGGGGTGAATGGCTTCCAAGGCGCCTTTCCCGTGCAGGCATCCAGAGTCATGTCATCTCCCCAAGGGGAGCATCACTACACCCAACCTTTACCACACTCATAGATCTATGAGTTTGGTGTCTCTAGGTTCCTGGGTGGGGGGACTTTCCTGTTGAGGGTCTCTTTCCCTCTTTGTGGGAGTGTTACTTGGACATCAGAAATCCAATCTTCTCCAGACTTGGAGGAATTTTGGAAGAGAAGGGAAGCTGCTCTGTAATGTTGGTATCTGTAAGTGCCTTGAGGGCCACTTTATAGCTTCATAAATTCACCAATCAAAAATATCAAAAATCAGTTGATTCATATTTGTCGAGGGTTATTTATTCCTACTAATATGAATTGAGAAATGGTGATTTTTAAAACAAAATTTGGAAGTTGTTCTCAAATTCGTGCCCATCTCTACACACGACACTAAGAAATATAATTTCAGCCTGCATGTTCTGTCCAGCTGAGATGGCTTGTATATGATAGAAAAACCAAAACAATTAACATTGCTTTTTTAAAAAAAAGGTCCATATTCCAGAAAGCGGCTGGTGGTGAAGAGAGGGAGACAGAGAGAAAAAAGCAAAACAGAGACAATACAAGAGAAATTAAAATCAAAGCCATACCTCAGTCTTCTCCCAATCTAATAACCTCAAAGTCGAGGTTATTGGCAGGAGAGAGAAGCTGAGTTGCTGTCTCTAAACACAGCAGTGGCAGAGAACAAAGAGGAAGGGAGCAGCAGAAGCAGGTACGGAGTTGACAGGGACAGCAGGAAGGTGACAGGGCATCCATTTTGCTGAAAATGAAGTGCTGGCCAGAAAACACAAGTTTGGGGCTTCATTTCATGCAGGCAAAATGGCATGCCTAAGCCAAACTACAAACCCTTTCTCAGTTTGTAGTTTGATTTGTGGCCATCTCCACTCCAAAGTATTACACGAGATCACATGTTCTATTATCTCCATCTATCATGGCTATTGTCCAGGCTGACCAGGGACTGAGAGAGATGCCATTTGAGATATTTTGAGGACAGAAGACTGAAGGGGTCTATATGACCATTGAGTCTGTTTTAAGCTTGAGAAAGGCTCATCAAAGACATGGGAAGGTGAACGTTTCAGCTTTCTCTGAACTTTATGATGGTGTGTTTGCATTCACCATCTTTTTGTTATTCATACAATCATAGAATCATAGAGTTGGAAGAGACCTCAAGGGCCATCCAGTCCAACCCCCTGCCATGCAGGAACCGCCGTCACAGTATTTCTGACAGATGGACATCCAGCCTCTGCTTAAAAACCTCCAAAGAAGGAGACTCCACCACCCTCAGTGGCAGCATATTCCACTGCCAAACAGCTCTAACCCTCATGAAGTTCTTCCTAATGATCAAATGGAATCTTTTTTTCCTGTATTTATTTATTAATTTATTCATTTTCAGACTTATATACCGTGTCCTAGTTCCCTAAGGGAACTCAGGGCGGTTTACACAGATTAAAATCTGTAGCAATATATCAGTAAAAACAGTATTGGCAGAAAGGCGGGGAAAGAAAGAAAAAAAGGTACTCCCCTAGCAGTTATCGAAGGTGTCCTTGAAAAGCCAAGTCTTCAGCTCTTTCCTAAAGGACGCCAATGAAGTTGCCTGCTGTAACTCACTCGGCAGAGAGTTCCAAGCTGCAGGGCCGGCCACCGAGAAGGCCTGCTTATGAGTAGATGGCTTACGGGCCTCCTTCGGAGTGGTGACACGAAGCAAGTAGGCCAAGGAGGATCGGGTGGGTCAGGCCAGATCTAATCTCTGGGAAATACGCTCTGCCAGATAGTCAGGGGCCAAGCCATGGAGGGTTTTGTAAACCAAAACAACAACTTGAACTTTATTCGGGAGGCAACGTGCAACCAGTGCAGGCGGGCCAGGATGGGGGTGATGCGGTCGAATCTATGCGCACCAACCACCAACCTGGCCACCGCATTCTGGACCCGCTGCAGTCGCCGAACAAGGTTCCAGGGGAGCCCCATGTAGAGAGCGTTGCAATAATCCAACCTTGATATGACCAGCGCCTGCACCACTGTCCTCAGGGAGTCCCCATCAAGGTACTGGTGAATCTGGGCAATGAGCCTAAGGTGGTAAAAGGCCGACCTGTTCATGGCTGCCACCTGGGAGTCCAGGGACAAATCCGGATCCAGGACAATGCCCAGCCTCCTCACTCTTTGCACCAGCTGGAGGGCAGACCCGCCCAGACTGGGAAGAGGGCCACAGTACCCATCCGGGCCACCCCTGAAGAACAAAACCTCAGTCTTTCCAGGGTTGAGCTTGAGTCTGTGAGCCCTGGTCCAGTCCAAAACTGCAGCCAGGCACGATCCAGGGTCTGGACGGCCTCCACTGCACAGGTGGAAAAGGAGAGATAGAGCTATGTGTCATAGTTTGAAGCCATTGCCCCAAGTCCTGGTCTCTGAAGCCATGGAAAACAAACTTGATCCCTCTTCAATATGACATCTAGACATGGGCACAACTCAGCGAAATCCTCGTTTCCGTTTCCGTTCCTCGTTTCCGTTACGTAATGAAATGAAGAACGACAATTACTCCGCCAGAACTCGAACTCAAACTGACTAAAGAAAAATTGGGTCTGATTTGTCATGGTCATTCCTGGAGGCATTGCAGCGATCGCGCGATGCCAAGCGGCTCAGGAAAAAAGTTTTAAAAATAAAAAAACCTGATTCCCGGCCAAAAAAGCAGGCGAAAATATGCCTGCCTGAGGGCACCTACCAGATGGGTGGTTTCTGGGGGGGTCCCCGGCCTCCCCCTCCTCTCCTGGGCTGCGCATCCTCGTCGTCTCGCCAACTCGCCAAGCGGCGCGGCACAGAAAAAAGTTTTAAAAATAAATAAAAAAACCCGATTCCCGGCCAAAAAAGCAGGAGAAAATATGCCTGCCTGAGTGAGGGCACCTACCAGAGGGGTGGTTTCTGGGGGGGGTGTCCCCGGCCTCCCCCCCTCCTCTCCTGGGCTGCGCATCCTTGTCGTCTCGCCAACTCGCCAAGCAGTGCGGCACAGAAAAAAAGTTTTAAAAAAACCAATTCCCGGCCAACTCGCCATCCCATGCCGTGCGGGCGGGGGATCCAAAATGGGGCGACCGCAAGCAATATTTATTTATTTTGAAATCGTGGTGGTCCAAAAACACACCAAAGCACCACAGAAACATGAAAAAATAGCTATTTTAAAACTGCCTGAATTTTTACAGAGCAGTGGGTTTTTCTTGCAACAAAACTCACCCTATTTTATTTTATTTTATTTTTATTTTTTAACACCTGCACACCTGGCCATGGGAGTGGACCAACAACCCATTCCAAATTGCATGGCCACTTGACCAGGTTTTGACCGAGACTTGTGGGATGTGCCTGTCGGGGATAAAAAGCCCACAAACTGTAGCCCAAACCCTAACCCTAACCCCCCCTAACCCATACGCCAAATCTGTCCTTCTTAGTGGGTCAGAGAGGCACCCAGAGGTGCACCCCACGTCACCCTAACCTTACCATTGCAAGTACAGTTCCCTTCTTGGTGAACAACAGAGCGCCGAGACTGAGGAGGAGCCTTCCCCCAGTGTGCTCATGACACTGCAGTTAGCAGTGGGCCTGTGGTCAACAGAGAGAGGCACTCAAAAAAGAGGTGCCTTGAGTCTCAACTTGGTATGCATATCCAATTGGCTATGCATGCCATTTTGTAGCGGGCCAGAGGAGGCACCCACCCCAGAGAGGTGCCTCCAGGAGCCCGCTTTCCCTTCATAGCGGGCCAGAGGAGGCACCCACACCAGAGATGTGCCTCCAGGAGCCCGCTCCCCCAAACCAGTACTAACGACAGATGAAAAAACAACAAACAAAATGACAAATTTTTGAAAAATTTCACAAAAAACAGAAACGAGCTGAAACCGGCCCGCTCCGACACATGACAACTCGAAAACGTCATTTTCCCTGGTCGAGCCCATCTCTAATGACATCCTTTGAAATATTTAAACATAGCTATCATATCCCCCACAGCCTTCTTTTTGAAAGGCTAAACATTCCCAGTTCCCTAAGCCATTCCTCATAAGACATTTCTTCCAGACCTTCAACCATCCTGGTCACCCTTCTCTGTACCTGCTCGGGGTTGTCAACATCATTTTTAAATTAAGGCACACAAAACTGGACACAGTACTTTAGGTGGGGTGTGACCAGAGCAGAATAGAGTGGTATTGTCACTTCCCTTGATCTAGACACTATGGTTGTTGATGCAACCAATAATTGCACTGGCTTTCCTGGCCACCGGCATGTTCAATTTGTGGTCCACCAAGACTCCCAGATCCCTTTCACAGGTACTATTTTCCAGCCAGTATATTCCATTAGCACTACTAGTTTATTGACAGAATCCCCAGAGGGATATTCCACTTTTTCTATCCAAGCCTTTTCTAAGTCTGAATAAATGTTTTTTTCTGTTAATGCCTCTTTTAAATAATATAATCAAGTGTTTTCTACTGGGAGGTGAAAAAGATCTTCTGAGATAAGTCTCTTATTCTAGATGAAAATGAATTTTACCAAAGCAATCACTCGGCTTTCCCTTTGATCTTACAGTGGCTAGAATTGCAAACAAGCAATGGAGAAAAAAACTGCTCCCCCTAGTGAAATCAAAGGAGGCATGAATATTAAAATATGATTGAAAAGTTCTGAATATGCCCCAGAACAGAATTGTTTATGTTGCTTTTGAGTAAGCTGGCCAAATAAATCAAGCCACAAAATGCACCATAATTACTCTTTAACTGGCAACTGCGGGCATGACAAATCCAATGATAAATGGTGACTTAGACAGGAAATATTTTATGAGTTCTAAGTGAGTGTGAATGTGTGTGTAAATATGCGCTCCAACCGGCTTCCTGTGGGGAAAATTAAAACAGCATCCAGACATTTAACAGTAAATTTTGTGTTCCAATAGATCTCTTGTTGCATTCCTTCATTTCAGTTGAAAGATCTTGTTTCGAATTCCTAGCAGTCAAGCATAATGCATTAAGTATAAATAAGAATAAATATCCTGAGATGGACCAAGAGTTCATCTAACCTAGTATTGTCTTCTCCAGTGGAGTGGGCCTTCATCCTTTCTAATCAAGGTCTTTCTTTCCATATGTCTTTCATGAAAAGCAACCTATTTTGGTTTCCCCCTTTTAAAAAAATCACCCATCCAATTTCTATAGCAGCACTGATTTAAATAAAGCTCATTTCACTTACTTGTTTTGATTATCAAACCTTCCCTCTGCTTGAGGTTCATTCAGAATTACATTATTTCTTGGTGTCATTGTTCTCACTTGTTTCTGTGCCCCTTTCATTCCAGTGAAGGCCCCAGTGGTCTCTTCTAGCTTGGAACGTTCATGTATTCAACTTCAGTTCAGTATTTTGTTGCTTCTTGCTTCAATCTTTTTAGTCCTCTAGACTAATAGCTCCCAACTGTGAGTATCTAGAAGTTCTTAGAATAAAACTTCCAGAAGGGCAGCTCCAAGCCCTACTTCATTGGGGGGAGGGGCGAGTTTGCCCCCGTAGTCCCGGACTTTGGGCGCAAAAACTTCACGCCCATCCAGGTACTCCTGCCCAGGGATGGGAGCCAATAAAGAGGGTTCCCTCACTCCAGCCTCTTCTCGGCGATACTGGCGGCCCCATCCTCCTTCCCTATCGTAAGAGAATGAGATTAGCTGGTCGCCTTCTGGGGCTGGATGGGAATTTTTGGTGGCCACTCTTATTGGCCGTGAGTGGCCACACATTTTTGCCCATCCCATTCTCTTTTCCTCGGGGGATGGGCATGTCCCGTCCCTTGGTCACTAATTTAACGGGTAGTGCAACAGGTAATCATATCCAGGTAAGCCCTTATAAGTCGCCCTTAAGATGCCAGACAGCCCTCGTAATAAGCCCAACACCATTGGCAATTTCAGGAAACAGTTAAAGTTAGCAAGTTGACATTAGGCCTCCTGAGGGCTGTGCCAGTTTATCTACAGGATTTCATCCCCCGACATTACCTGTTTGCACTACGGGTCAGATCCCCTTTACAGGTCCTGAATATTACATATAAATAAGTTAAATAAGTTATAAATAAAGTTGTGGCCCTTTCTACCCAAAGCTGAAGTGGTCTCGCCTCTTTATTTCCGGGCTTGGGGGGGGGCAAGCCTTCACCACTAACTTTACTTTACTGGCCATGGTTTCTGGGACTTGATGTCCATGAGCATCTGGGAAGCCAAGGTTGGGAACCAGCAACCAAGATCAAGAAGGTTTGCTTCTGGTTGAGAAATCATGTGTTGCCCATGGTATGTTTCTATCAAGCCCTCAGCCACCAAGTTTTATTTTTTTGTCCTGCCCCATCCTGCTCACCAGTTAGGTTTAGGAACAGAAAAACTTCCATCAGTGCTGATGGAATCTTTTAAAAACAGTTTGGGCTCCCCCTGCTGCTATGGACCTATTAGTATTCCTTCATCCATCACCATTATACATCATGTTTTCTCATAATCACCTCAACAGTATTTATTGAATGCTGGCCTTCCCAGAATGTTTCCTGGTAGGTTCTGCACCCTCACACTTATGCCTGAGCTAGTCTTGGGTGCCCCCACCAATGATGGTCACAGCAGAGATTTCCTTAGGCAATGCAATTGGCATCAGGTGTGGTAACTTTCTCCCTCCCCCTGTCTAGATGATGAAGCATCTGACACACCTTCTCCTGGGTACGGGGTCAGGTTGGATCAGCTTTACCAAGCACTCTTTCTTGTATTCATCAATGTCCTTCCCCCTGTTTTCTTCCTCTTCTTTCTTAGTCTGACAAAGCTACTTGAATGAGGAGCAAAACATTTCAGTCTCCCAGAAAAGAAGTCCAGTTGCCATGACTCAACTTCCAGATCACCACTAGTTGTGCTGGCTAGGGTTTCTGGGAGTTGTAGTCCAAGAACATCTAGAGACTCGAGTTCAAGAACAATTGTTCTGCTGCATCTTTCCCCCTCTCCTCCTCCTCACTCAGTTCTTTTTTCTTCTTTTCCTGGGTGTTTTTCTCATTCCTTCCTCTCATTCCTTCCCTCCTTCCTGACTGCTTCAGTCTCTTTCCTTTCTTCTCTGTTCCTCCCCTTTATAACTTCCTCCTCTCCTGTTTTGCCTTTTTCTTCCGGAGGTCATTGTTTCCAGAGCTTTTTGAATCTCCTGGTTTTCCCATTTCCTCTGTGTAATTGTGCATTATATCATGGTCTCACCCCAGTCAACAGGGGAACTGAAGGTGTTAAACTCAATGGGTCCCATTATGCCTCTCTCCTCCTCACAAATAGAGGCCTGCTTGTTATCTGGGGATCTTTTTAAAGAGGTCATCTTTCAAAGAAAGCTGCCTTTCCTTTACCCTCACCATATCGGAGCACATCTTCTAAGCCTAATTTTTGAAGCACAGGAGATGCCATTTTGGGATGTCACAGATCAGAAAGTACAAAGTCATCTTTTCTCAGGCTTCCATCCTACCTGAAATGACGGCTCACACTCAGTAACAGGGTTTAGGGGGACATGTTTTCATCGGAACCAGACTGAACCTTTTTCTATAAGTTTCAACAATACACGGAGGAGTTGGTTTTCATAAAGAAAAAAAGAAGAAGAAGGGGAAAGAAGAGGAATTGGGTACAAAGGATAAATAAAAGTGAACCAAGAATGAGACTGAGACTCAAAGCGGGCAGAGAGAGAGAGAGAGAGAGAGAGAGAGAGAGGGCAGGAAGTCTTATGAGAAAGCAGGAAAATAGAGTAATATCCAGCACTAAATATGTCAAGAACTGTTATTTATTTATTTATTTATTTTGAATATTTTTATCACACCTTTCTCCTTGGGAAAGGACCCATGGTGGCTTACAATAGTGAGGGACAAGATACAGCCCAGAATATTGAAGACGTATTTGAATTAAGAACAGGGAATTGTCCTAAATGTCTCATTCCCAACTAAGATAATTATGAGTTTTCAGTAAATAATAAGGCAATGAGTCAAAATCTGAAGTTGGAACTAGAGAAGGCCTGCTGAATGAGTGGGTATTTGTTGATTCAACTTCTCTGCACACACCATTGGTTCAATGGCTCTACAGTAGCTGTAATAATACCTAGTGTGGTATAGTGAACAGAATGACAGAGTAGGTCTCTGGAGACCAGTGTTTGAATCTCTGCTCAGCCCTAGAAACTCACTGGGGAACTGAACTGATAAAATCTCTTCTTAAACTTCTCACTTACTTTGAAAGCCCTGTTAAGGTCACTACTAGAGATGAGCACGAATTAAAAATGGCATTTCATTTGTTGTTTGTTGTTTGGAGGGTCTGTTTCAGTTCATTTCCGTTTTTTGTGAATTTTTGCAAAAAATCATTTTTGTTTTCATTCATTTTGTTACCATTTCGTTACCATTTATTTCAATTTTTTGTAATTTTTTTAGGATTTTAAGCAATTCACTCATATTGCAGTAACGGAAACAAAATGCACGACAAAATTTCCGGTGTTTCTCTTTGTTTGTTTCATTTTAGAGACAAAATTCATTTGTCATTTCATTACGTAACGAAATGAAAAAACGTAAACAGAAACAAAAAATTGTTTGTTTCATGCCCATCTCTAGTCACTACAAGTGAGTTCTGACTTGACAACAGCCCCCTCTCTCTCTCACACACACACACACACACAAGATGTGACCTGCTTTTGGATTCCAGCAAATGAATACTTGTTCCCCATTGAGGTGCAAACGTTTTGTACAAAGTATGCCTCTACTAAAAGACAAAGCTGTAATGCTTCAGAAATGTAGCTGTGTTGAGGCCTTGGAAGCACGGGCATTTAAGGTTATTCGTTTAATTGATTGATTCATGTAGCTGGAGATTAGTGACGATTAATCCAGTAGATTCTCAATATGTCGACTCAACTGAACCTAATGATTGGGGTACATTCAGACTCCACTTTTCACTCTTATACCATGCCTGCTTCCTTAAATGAGCTCATCCCCATTTTCATTTCACAACGGGTAGATTTCATTTCACTCAACTGAACCTAATGATTGGGGTAGACTTTTTCACTCTTATACCATGCCTGCTTCCTTAAATGAGCTCATCCCCATTTTCATTTCACAACGGGTAGATTTCCAGAAGCAATAGGAAGAGTTACAAGGGTTGACTTCTCCAATCGTGGTCAGCCGTCTGCCAGAGGATATTAATTCCTCCTGAAAAGTATAATGTGAGCTGTAATAACAAGAAAGATAAGATTTGATTTAGGGTGCGTCTTTCCATGAACAGTTTGTGTTATTCAGAAAAGATGCTCTTACATTCTTATAGATGCCATTTGGAATTCTGCTAACCCAGAAGCTAAAGACTAATATATTATTATTATTATTATTATTATTATTATTATTATTATTATTATTATTATTATTATTATTATTATTATTATTATTATTATTATTATTATTATTATTATTAACCACACACTATCTACACTGGATTTTGTATTACCAATCACTAGTCGAACGCTTCCCAAGCATTTAGGACTCAGTGATGTATCGGTGAATTATGTGAGCAGATCCCAGTAAGGCAGCTTTCTGCAGCTAACTGATGGTGACTTTGTCAACTCCAATTTCTTCTAAATGTTTGCTTAGCTCTTTAGGCAATGCACCCAGCATGCCAATTACCACTGGGACCACCTGTACTGGTTTATGCCAGAGTCTCTGAAGTTCAATTTTCAGATCCTGATATCGGGTAATTTTTTTCAAGTTGTTTCTTGGTGACTCTACTATCACCTGATATAGCAACATCAATGATCCATACCTTTTTCTTCTCCACAATCACAATATCTGGGGTATTATGCTCCAAAACCCCATCTGTCTGTATTCGGAAGTCCCAAAGTAATTTTGCATGCTCATTTTCAGTCACTTTTCCAGGCTTATGATCCCACCAGTTCTTTGCTAAGGGCAGATGACAGTTCTGGCACAAATTCCAGTGGACCATTTGAGCCACTACATTATGACACTGTTTGTAATCAGATTATTATTATTATTATTATTATTATTATTATTATTATTATTATTATTATTATTATTATTATTATTATTATTATTATTATTATTATTATTATTATTATTTTGCTGCAATCACAAAGCCACATGAGATGGGAAATGCCATCTTCAGTCTTGTTTCATTGGTACAGAAAGCATACAAAATTCCTTCAATTCACATCAAGAGAGACAGGATATTTTTGCACCACGGTCATGTTTGCTTGTAGAGCTCATATAGACATAGATCGTACAAGAAGAGATGGTCACAAACTGAAAAACCAACAGTTTGTGATGGTTCATCTACAAATCATCACAAAACCATGGGAAAATGAAATGGTTCATACTTTGTTTTGTGTTTTCTTTTCTGGTTCATGCTGGAGATGGAAGCTGTCTCACCCTCAGCTGCTTAGGTGGCAGTGGTAGAAGGAGAAAGTAGATGGAGGTGGAGGCAACCAGAGCAGTGGACAAGGGGTACCTGTTGGGCATCCCATTTTGCTGAAGCCCCTGAAAAGCCAAAGGGGGGAAAGGTTGGTGTTTCAATTTGCTTCAACAAAATGTGATCCCCCTCATCATTGGCATTGTTCAGTCTCAAAAGACTATGGTATCATGCCTGGAGTAGAGACCCTAAAAACAACACCTAGTGTGACTAAATAGACCAATTCGGGAATGGCAGTCTCTACCGCACTGGGGACAGATGTATTCTGTTTCTTGCCCAGTCCTCGAGTTTCGCTCTTTCTGTGCCTGCCTCTTTTCCTCTGCCTGTTGGATGAATGCCTCTTCAAATTTATGTAGAACATGCTGTATCTCTTGCCTCCAGACAGTGCAATCGGAGGTCAGGGTTTCCCATCTGTTGAGGTCCATTCCCAAGGCCTTCAGGTCCCTCTTACAGATATCCTTATACCACAGCTGTGGTCTCCCTCTGGGGTGCTTTCCCTGCGCTAGTTCTCCGTATAGAAGATCTTTTGAGATCCAGCCATCGTCCATTCTCACAATGTGTCCAAGCCAGCATAGGTGTCGCTGTTTCAATAGAGTTTCAATACATGCTAGAGATTCCAGCTCGTTTCAGGACTATGCTCTTTGGAACTTTGTCGTGCCAGGTAATGTTGAATATTCACCTAAGACAGCACATATGGAAGGTATTCAGCTTTCTTTCCTGTCGGGCATGGAGGGTCCAAGACTCGCTGCAATACAAAAGTGTGCTCAGCACGCAAGCTTTATAGACCTGTATCTTTGTATGTTCTGTCAGCTTCTTATTGAGCCATACTCTCTTTGTGAGCTCCCTACTGGATTGTGATATGAATCCCAGAAAAGCTTGGTTCGTTAGGTTTTGTTTTGGTTGATGGTTAGTTTTGTGCCCATCTCTGTTTACATGACTTAGTCACCTGAAGGATTATAAACAATATCCAAAAGTTGGAGCTACTGGCCATGTGCAGGGTTTTGGTCCACTTTTTAAATGTTTGACAACAACCTCTGGGATGAAGATTGTCCCAGTCCCATCAAACATTGCATTTTCACCTTGGTTAAAATAATATATTGAGGTCAAAATAATTTCTCATGCTATTTGTCAGCTACCCATGATGCTGAGAAGCATGACTTGCATGTTCTTGTTATCAGAATGTTGGACACATTTAAGGAATGATGCCTTTAGAATTCTTAGTGAGTTCATGAAGCATCAGATACCCTAAGTTCAACTTTACCCTAACTCTGATCTCATCCCTATACCTAAGCTTTCTGATTACCCTCAATAGACTGGCATTTCCACAGAGGGTCATAAAATTTTCTGAACCTCCGTGGAAATGTATATACATCTGCTAAGGGTGAACTGTGCTCACAACTTGGGGTTCAATCCCAGGCAGCTCGCTCATGGTTGACCCGGCAGGGGATGGGGAGCAATGTGTAGCCTGCATAATTAAATTATAAATCGCCCAGAGAGTGCTTGGAGCACTATGGGGCAGTATATAAGCAGAACACTTTTTTGCTTTGCTTTGAAATCAGCTCCCACCCACATTTTATTTACAATCTACTGGTCAATCAAATGGATATTTAAAAATGTCAGAACTATCTCATGTTTGATCTCAAATGCAAAAACAGGCAATACCTTTTTAGACCACCAAAACAATAGTCATAAAACACCAATTCATCTGTTTTGTACCAGTCTGAAGAATCCAAAGTCCAAAGCTTCAAGTCCAGAAGTACCTGGCAAGATGTATTTTGCCAGGAAAGTTGCTCTTGGATGTTAAGTAGACATGGGCACGACTTGACGAAATTCTCGTTTCCGTTTCCATCCCTCATTTCCGTTATGTAACGGAAACGGTAATGACAATTAAGCCATCAGAACTCGAACTCGAACCGATAAAAGAAAAATTGGGTCTGATTTGTTGTTGTCATTCATGGCATCACGGCAATCGCGCAATGCCAAGCCGCACAGAAAAAAAGTAAAAAAAAAAAAAAACACAACCCGATTCCCGGCCAAAAAAGCAGGCAAAAATATGCCTGCCTGAGTGAGGGCACCTACCAGAGGGGTGGTTTCTGGGGGGGGGTGTCCCCGGCCTCCCCCCTCTCCTGTCCTGGGCTGCTCTGGTGGGGGGCATCCTCGGCGTCTCACCATGCCATGCAATGCGGGGGGGATCCAAAATGGTGACCGCAATATTTTTTTTGAAATCGTGGTCCAAAAACCCACCAAAGCACCACACAGAAACATGCGAAAATTAGGTATTTTAACTGCCTGAATTTTTACAGTAGCAGCAGGGGGTTTTTCTTGCAATAAAACATCTCCATTGATTTTATTTTAATTTAATTTTATTTTTATTTTTTTACACCTGTGCAATGATGGGCTGGCCATGGGATGGGACCATGCAAATTTTTGGAGCCATTCCACCAATCACATGGCCACTTGGCCAGGTTTTGACTGAGACTTCTGGGATGTGCCAGTCGGGGATAAAAAGCCCACTATAACCCTAGCCCTAACCCTAACCCATATGCCAGTACACTGTCCTTCTTAGTGGGTCAGAGGCACCCAGAGGTGCAGCCCACTAACTCACCCTAACCTTACCCATAATAACCCTAAGCCTAGCCCTTGCCCTAACCCCAACTGTAAGCCAGATCTGCACTCGCATTGCACTACACGCAAGTACACTGTCCTTCTTAGTGAGTCAGAGGGCGCCCAGCAGAGGCATTCTTCTCTCACCTCACTCACAGTCCAAAGTTCCAAAAAAACTCCAAACCTGTACACCAGTATGCTGTCCTTCTTAGTGAGCTAGAGGCACCCAAAAGAGAGGTGCCTCTGCCAGTGCCACTTGGTACGCAATGGCTACACGGTCATGTACCCTTCCTTTTCCCTTTGTAGCGGGCCAGAGAAGGCACCCACCCCAGAGAGGTGCCTCCGGGAACCTGCTAAATGCCTTCCCTTCGTAGAGGGCCAGAGGAGGCACCCACCCCAGAGAGGTGCCTCCAGGAGCCCGCTACCCTACCCCCCCTAAACCAGTACTAACGACAAACAAAATGACAAATTTTTGAAAAATTTCGCGACAAACGGAAACGAGCCTAAACAGGCCGGCTCCGACACATGACAACTCGAAACGTCATTTTTCCTGGTCGTGCCCATCTCTAATGTTAAGTCCTGTGGTTCTTGGCAAGATGACTTCTTCCAGGCTTGACGCTTCGATGGGGTTCTCATTTTTCCTCTCTAGATTCAACCCAATCCACTTTCATATGGATGTTGGGTTTTGTTTTATGTTTCTGCTCTGAAATGCTTCTATATTTTTGCATGTGTTTTTCAAACCGTGTGCATTTTATGTATTCCCTTTTCAGATTTTGTGCATTCATTTTTCATATAAGATGAATGGATAGTTTTAAGAAAGGACAGCTTTAAGAAAGGATTAGACAAGTTCATGGAGAACAAGGGTATCAATGTCTATCATTATGGATGCCCAAAGGATGAACTCTGGGTTGGAGAGATAGGCAGGATATCTCTCAATGCTATTTGCGGGGACTCATAAGCAGGTGAAGACATCTGCTTGAGAATATCCTGAAGCAAATGGTGAGCCACTGTGTGCAACAGAATGCTGGATTGGATGGGCTGTGGCCTTTTCTAGCAAGGCTGCTCTTAGGTTCTTAGGTTCTTATCGGTCACAAATTTAGGTATCTGACTGTGGAGCCAGAGTTTGGCTTGGGGTTTTTGCTTCCCTACTGTGCCTCTTGACACAACACAAGAGCCAGCCTGTGTGGCCTTGGGCAAGAGGCACAATCCTAGTAAGAGCCAGCCTGTGTGGCATTGGGCAAGAGGCACAATCCAGTAAGAGGCAGTCTGTGTGGCCTTGGGCAAGAGGCACAATCTGTGTGTGCCTTGGGCAAGAGGCACAATCCTAATAAGAGCCAGTCTGTGTGGCCTTGGGCAAGAGGCACAATCCAGCCTGTGTGGCCTTGGGCAAGAGGCACAATCCTAGTAAGAGGCAGTCTGTGTGGCCTTGGGCAAGAGGCACAATCCAAGTAAAAGACAGCCTGTGTGGCCTTGGGCAAGAGGCACAATCCTAATAAGAGCCAGTCTGTGTGGCCTTGGGCAAGAGGCACAATCCAAGTGTGTGGCCTCGGGCAAGAGCACAATCTGTCTGTGGCCTTGGGCAAGAGGCACAATCCAGCCTGTGTGTAAGAGTCAGCCTGTGTGGCCTTGGGCAAGAGGCACAATCCAAGTAAAAGACAGCCTGTGTGGCCTTGGGCAAGAGGCACAATCCAAGTAAAAGACAGCCTGTGTGGCCTTGGGCAAGAGGCACAATCCTAGTAAGAGCCAGCCTGTGTGGCCTTGGGCAAGAGGCACAATCCTAGTAAGAGCCAGCCTGTGTGGCCTTGGGCAAGAGGCACAATCCTAGTAAGAGCCAGCCTGTGTGGCCTTGGGCAAGAGGCACAATCCTAGGATAGCCCCAAAAGAAGGCAATGGTAAATTACATACTCTCTAACTGGAGAACCCCAGAAATGGTTGTCATTATTCAGAAATGACATGATAATTTTAATTAAAAGCAATTTTATCCATAACCTACTGGAAGAAGAACTGTGACCATTCCCCATTTGCATCTAGCTTCTCTGCCACCGTTTTACTAAATTTGTTGGAGTTCATGTTCTTAAATTTAGGAGCAAAACTTGTCCATACTATTCACATGTACAGGCAAAAACATTCTAGCAACTAGAATAAAAAATATTTAGTGATGGTTGGGCGTGACATCCTAGTTAATTATACTTAGCTTTGTTATTAACGGCTTCGGCATGAATATACATAAGCCTAAATAGTCCATTATAGTTTAATTATACAGCCATTAGAAGGAGAAAATTGCTAACGAAAGCAACTATGACCAAAGAAGCCCCCACACTACAACATGCACACACACACAAAAAGCCCACAACCCATGCAAAAGAGACACGACAAATATTTTCAAATATATTAACACAACAGATGTCTCCCTAAGGATTTTGCCATTCCAATTAATATATTTTGTACCTTATCAGCCTTTTAATTATGCAGAACTACAAGGATGCCAGCACTGTGGGAAGGCATTTATGTATCATTTTAAATGTGATGGCTTGTTACACAGTGCAGAGTGGGCAGTTTTCTTACACCTGAGCTCATTCTCTACCATCTGGGTTGTTTTTTTCTGCAATAAACTTTAAAATTTTCATTAACCTTCAGTGTAGGAGTTTTAGAACATGGTCTCCCGTCTGCTGGTTTAATAGGTAATTGCCTGAAATGGTTGCTTTCCTTTTTCTCCCCATAAGATTTTGAGCACCAATACGTGTTGCATTCAGTGAAAACTGGACACTAAATTGATTGACAAAGATCGCATCATGAAGAGAGCTTCTCAGAAAAGAGGATGTACAACATTGTTGAGATGTTGGGCCTCCCAAAAAATGATACACTTCAGGAACTGAACTCTTGGTCCCAGCTCCTAAAGAGGTGGTACAGCTATATCTGGGGCTCAGTCACTTCAAGGAGAAAGGTGTGGAACCATAACATGCCATGTGGGGTCTCCAGTTCATCATCCTTTTAGAATTGGAATGGTCCCTATGGATCATTGGAAACCAACTCTTGTCAAGGAAGCAAAGTGGGGAATTGAACTCTCAACCTCAGGCTCCTCAGCCAGAGGCCAAAACCAATGACCTATCCAGCAGATGTTGTTGGGCTGCAATGTGTCCATGCTCACCAGTTGAACAATGGATGGGGATCACAGAGATACAAGAAGCTGCCTTATACTGATGGAGACCTAGATCTACCTCACTTGCTTTGTCACCTGTGACTGGCAGCTGCTCCAAGGTGTGGATTTAAAAATAAACCAGCTTTCATTTAAACTTTGCTCATTCTTCAGCTTAACTTCAGCCCTTCTGTTGCCTAACCTGAGTAGCAAGATTCCACTTAGAGTATTTTGCTGATGTTTATTCCTAGACTCCATCTCCCCACTGCGGCATTTTTCAGCATTGTGTTTCATGCATGGAGGAGGGCACAGCTGTGTCCTCACCCATTTGTCAGTGTGAGAATGCTGAGCAGAAATCAAATCCACCCTAGAGACTGAGAGAAGGCTGTAGAACCTCAGTCTGAAATCAGACTCCCCATGCAACTTCTAAAACATAAAGAGAATGGCACATCGGGGAACTTAAGTCAAAAGCCTGCGTTTGCTTAGCCAAATGGAAAAGACCATTATTAACTCCCATATCAAAACAAATACACTATTTCTGCACCAGTAGACAAAGTTCTAGTCTCTGAGCACTGCAATACATGTGTTCCTCTTAGGTTCATTTAACACGACTATAGGAATTATTTAAAGGGAGAAATAGATAGCTGCCTGTTAATAGACAGTGAGGCTTAGCACATCATCTCTATTTTTTTTTAAGAGGTGGCATCCGAGAAAGACAGATTAGATTTTACAGAAGGTTAGTTATCTCACATCACCATTTTATTCTAAGACCTTTGTGGAAGGATAGACACCTACTTTCCAAGCTGCCCACTGAGGAAGAAATATCTGATTAATATCACATCTGTGAGACATCATAGCAGCCATACACATCATAGACATCATAGACAATGCAATCTCCCTGAGCCCTCTCTAAAACATGGCGTGTTGATGGTGGGGACATCAGGAACTTGGATGAGAAAGCAAACCTAAGATTAGATGGGGACATCCTGGATATTTCTCTCCAAATTACTCTATCACTTTATTGGTAACACTTGTGCCACACTTTTCCTCAGGTGGCCTCAAGAAAATGTGCATGGTCACATCTTTCCCAAGGGTATATTTGGGGTGGTGGTGGTGGAAGGGTGCATTTGCCATGGAGTACAGCAATCTGGGGGCACCTGGAGGGGGAGCAGGAGGAGGAAGCCCTGCGCCTTCCCACCAGCAGTCCTCCTTTCCCCCCTGCTAATGCTTGATGATGGGACCCCTTCCACCGCCTCTGCCGGCACGCACCAGGCGAGTGGTGAAGCAGGCAGGCAGGCATGTGGGGAGTGCGGTGGTCACATACCCCTCCTCCTCCTCCTCCTCCTCCTCCTCCTCCTCCTTCTCTTCCTCGCATTGTTTCGGGCCACAGCGGGAGAGGTGTAAGGCACGCACGCTACTGCGTGCATGTACTCAAACACACACACATGCACACCCATGCCCATGTGCATGCACGTGCACATGCACACCACAAGCCTGCAGGATTGAGCACCTGTTTCTGAGTGGGTGCAATGTGCTGGGGGAGCAGCAGGAGGGGCGCCAAAACAAACGTCCCCAGGTGCTCCAAACCCTTGATACGCCTCTGCTCTTTCCCACTTTATTCTGTTTGTATATCAAGTTGAGTGGCTGTATGCAGCTCATTGATAAGATCTGTGCATTCCTGGGAAACCAGAATGTGAATTCCCCAAGTCCCAGTTGACGAATCTAGAAGCAACACTGCGCCTATGAAAAATTGCAATCCTTCTCTTTCAATATGTCAGAAGATGGCCCAAATGCTGCTGGGTATTTATGCTTGCACACAATTGGTGTAAATTTCTTTAGTGAATCTCCACAATTGAGCAAAGTGTCATGTGGCAACTTCGCCAACAGGCCTTCTTGAGACCAGGAAATGTGGGCAGCTGGCGAGTGATGCAGTGTGGGCAGCTGCAAAGCGATGCAGATGTTCATGTTAGGAATAAAAAAGCAAAGACAGCATCACTGGACAACTTGCATTGTTATCCTAAGGTTTAAAAAATACATAATCAGAAGAGATTCTGAAGGACTCTGAGAACCAAGCAGAGAAATCCAAGGTACCTTTATAAATAGAGTAGGACCCCCGTATCTGCTGATTCACTAACCGCTGATTCAGTTATCCGTGGTTGGTAATCAGTGTGTGTGTGGGGGGGGATAAAAAGTTAATTTTGCCAGAAGCCCTCCTTTTCGCTGTCACCGTGTGCTAGCCAGGCACCCTCCAGAGGGGTGGAGGACATTGGGGAGGCAGCAGAAGAAGTGCCCACACTGTGCCACTTTCCCAGAACAGCAGGAGTGGTGGTGGAAGAAACACTCACGCTGCGCCACTCACCCGGAACATCCGGGTGGCAGAGGAAGAAGCGCCTGCACTTCCTACAGCCATCTGGGACTTCCAGCTTCTGGCATTAGGGAGAAGGCCACTTTTACGCTGAGCTCCACTCCCTATTTTAAATGGTTTTAATAGCTTTAACAGTTTTAAATATTTAGAAAGTCCATGCCTTAGAAATCTTATCAACTCCTTTCATATCTCTAACTGGTGGCAATTGGCGGAGAGCAAGACCAGCAGGAGGTGGTGAGTCCTTACTACAAACAACATTTCTTAAGGGAGATGGGTCTTGGGAAACGCCTCCGTGATGCAGATAAAGAAGATACTCTCTCCCTTCCTGCCTCTAAACAAACCAGAATAATGGACTTTTTTTTTTTAACTGCAGAGCCCAAATTTACATTTTCCATTCCTGTATCTTATTCTTTCACCCCCCCCCTGGAGGAATGTGCTAATCATGAAAGTAACCAAAAGGGAGGGAGGGACAAATAAGCGGCAATTTTACCTGCTACAAAGACGGAGCAACTCATTCATGAGGAATTTTCTCAGGAAGGTTCCAAGATAATGAAGGAGGAGTCTGAGATAGGTTACAATACAGCCATCTGCAGGTCCATGTGGGTGTCTCTTCTGCTGCTGCCCCCGATGTTCTGGGTGAGCGGCGCAGCGTGGGTGCTTCTTCTGCTGCCACCCCCAATGTCCTCCACCCCTCCGGAGGGTGCCTGGCTGGCCAGGGGTGGATGGGGGGGTTGCAGGCTGGGAGGGGGAAGGCTCCTTTTTTTTACCCCCTCCCTGGCCAACCACTGCCACCTCCTTCCAGTTCCCCTCATCATCACTGCCACCCCGGATAAGAGTGTTAGCTCTCATCCATGGATTTAAGTTTCCACGGGGAGTCCTGGTACCGATTCCCCCGTGGATACGGGGGTCCTACTGGAATAAAATGTCTAGTAAGCTGGATAACAAATTATACTGCATGTAGCTTTGAGTAGAAACTGGGACAATTTTTTAAAAAATGAATCACACAATTCAATGAGCATTGCTGATTCATTTAATAGTCATATCTTCATATTTGTTGGATCTAGAGACTCCAACAAATATGAAGAGACAAATATTTCTCCTTTTTAGTCACCCCTTCTTTCTTTAACACAACTTTTATTAAATTGTATAAAACAATACAAGATACAGAGAGAGAGAGAGAGAGAGAGAGAGAGAGAGAGAGAGAGAGAGAGAGAGGTTGAAATAAAACTAAATAACAGTGCTCCTCTTCACCAACTGGACTTCTAAAACAATGTTGTCCCTTATTATCCTCCCTTCCAGAACTGAATTGATTGTTGCACTGGAACGTTACCTTTATTTCTTACAAGCACATATTCAACATATCAACCCCATACATCATAAAAATCCATTTTACCAAAAATGACAATAAAACAATTTCTGAATTGGGCTCTATATGCCTTTCAAATAGATCACTTAATTCTTTAAAAATAGATCTCCAAATTTTTTTGTACTGTTCCCATCACATATGAAAATATGTACCAACATCCTTACCACATTTCCAAAAATTCTTAGAAAAATTACCATTTAATTTATTCAATTTCACTGGGGTCAAATGCCATCTTAAACCTATTTTTTTTAAAAAATATATCTTTTATTCTCACTGACATAGACCTGAGTATTCTCATTCTCCATATTTTAGCCCCATGATCCTCTTCCATTTGTTTTTTTTTATCTCACTCCCAGACTACCTTCAATCCTCTTCTCTCATTTCCATTTTCCTCTAGATCCCAAAATATTTTATATATTTTACTC
Organism: Phrynocephalus forsythii; assembly: GCA_029282475.1. NCBI lineage: Eukaryota > Metazoa > Chordata > Lepidosauria > Squamata > Agamidae > Phrynocephalus > Phrynocephalus forsythii. The sequence goes on along the minus strand of JAPFRF010000007.1, from coordinate 86,865,530 downwards.
ATACTGCCTTTCACTACATCTTCCTTCTGAATATCTTTATACAACACTAAGAACTGTTCATATTTTGAATATTCTCAACATTTATTATGTTTCTTAATCCAATCATTAGTCCATTTTTCTTATTGTACATAATTAAACATAATTGTACAAAATTAAACCATGAAATTGTACATAATTAAACCATGAAATATCCCTACATTGCAGAACTTCTTTCATTTGTTCCTTCAATCTCTTTTTATCCATCCAATCCTTCAAACTAACAACTTGTTTTTCCCCTAATTAATTTTATAAAAACTTTACAGGGAAGTTCTCTATTTCAGTTGCTAATTTTAATGGTGAATCTAGGGGACATAATCTTTATATATATAGATCTAAGAAAGGGATTATCAATTTTACTTATTTTTGATTTTTAATAATGCCAAATAAATATTTTTCAATATTATCTTTTATCTCAAATGATTGAAATTCACACCATATTAACTATCTTGGATTATATATAATTTCCCCAAAAACATTAATTGATTGACTCAAATAATATTTTTTAACATTTGGTAAACCTATACCTCCTCTATTTTGAGCTCTATTCCAATATTTTTATTTATTCTAGTTTCTTACCTTCATTACAATAACTATTAATCAAACCTTGCTAAAAATTAATATCATCTAATGTTAACTGTACCGGTAGCATCATAAAAAAGAAATTAATCTTTGGCAAAATTTTCATTTTCATCAATGCAATCCTTACAAACCAAGATAATTTTAAACTGGAATATTAACTTCTATTTTATTCTTAATTTCTCTAACCCTATTTAAACATTTCTCTTTTAAATTTATTATAATTATATTGTTTTAATTTCTATGTATTCTTTACAAAATCTATACCTACATACCTAATTGGTTTACTTATCTTACACCTATATTTTCAACAATTATTTGTTTCTTGTTCCAACCTGTTACAATTAAACAACATAAACTCTGATTTTTGCCAGAAGAACCCCCTTCTTTTTTAAGGTAGCCACTGGTTGTCTTTAAACCCACAAACTGATGAACCAATAGTCAGTTCATGGGTGATTCCGGTGGTTTCGTGGTTCATGAGGTTGGGATTCATGGGTTGATGAACCACAAATCACAATGAACCACCATTTTATATGGTTCATCCCCATCTCAAGTCTTGAGTTTTACTTTAGGTGCATCGTGTAAAGGCAGAAGTCTCTGAAAAAGACAATAATGCTGAGGCAGGTGGAAGCAGCATTGAAAAGATGACCAATGTATATAGTGCTTTTCCTCTAAGTCATATAGCAGTTATGACAGAGGATGTTAAATCCTGATCAGAGCTTCTTGTTGAGCTTCCATGCTACCAACCCACCTCCAACCAGGATGGATTCCGCACCCAGGTCTTTTCATGGCCTCATTGCTGCCTTCCCAATGACTTCTACTACAAGGACCTGCCTATCAGGCGGAGCAGATCTCCCAGAGATCAACCTCATCCTGACCAACCAGAGCTTTGTCCTCCCTTTCTCTCTCCGAGTGGCAACACTGAGAGAGGCTCATAGGGCATCGACCTGGAATTGGGCCTTTTCTGTGGTGGGCCCGGCATATTGGATCAAGCTGCCATCTGAGATTAGGCAGGAGGATTCATTGTCAGCTTTTAGAAGGGCCTTAAAGACCTGGCTCTTCAGGCAATGCTTTGGGGACCTCTGAGCACATTGTCACTGTGTCTGTGATTATGATATTGTATCATTTAAAAAAATATATATTATTATTCTTTTTAACTGCTGGCACCAGTTTTTCTTCATCTTGGTTTGTGGTGCTGTTTTTTTTTTTGTTATTTTTTTAGTATTTTCATATTGTATTTTCATATTGACTCATATTTTATTATGCCCTTTTCATTGTTATATTCTGTTTGGGTGTGTTATGGGGTTGTAGTTGGGCAGTTGGTGTTTTGGTGATGTGTTTTACACCACCCAGAGTTCCCTATGGGAAAATCAGGTGGTCAATAAATACAAGAATAAATAAATAATAAATAAATAAGGTCGAGGAGATGGACTTATTTATTTATTTATTTATTTATTTATTGTGCTTGTATCCCACCCATCTTCCAGGGCAGAACTCTGGGTGGCTAACAAAATTTGAGACAACACTAAGAAAAACAAGAAATGAAAGAAAATAAATAAAATCAAATTAAATTATTTTTTAAAAATCCAACAAAACAGCGAGGATCAATATCCATCAGATCAGATGAGGTGGGCGGGAAAAATAAATAAATAGAAAGGTTGCCAAATGCCTCCTTAAAAAGTTAGGTTTTCAAAGCCTTTTTGAAGGCGGGCAGGGACTGTGCTAGGTGCAGCTCACTGGGGAGATGGTTCCACAGCGTGGGGCCCACCACAGAGAAGGCGCGGTTACGCATGAGCGATTTCCGCGCCTCCCTGGGCGTAGCCACCCTCAGTGAGCACGCCTGCACCATTCTCGTGGGCCTGGTCCCAGTTGATCTCTGAGAGATAAGCTCCAACAGATATTCTGGTCCCAAGCCATGGAGGGTTTTGAAAATCAAAACCAGGACCTTGAACCTTATCCAGTGGACAATGGATAGCCAATGCAGATGGGCCAGAACTGGGGTGATGTGCTCGAATCTATGAGCACCCACCACCAGTCTGGCTGCCACATTCTGCACCCGCTGAAGCCTCCGGACAAGGGTCAAGGGCAATCCCATGTAGAGGGCATTGCAATAGCTGATCCTTGAAATCACAAGGGCCTGCACAACTGTCCTCAGAGAGGACTCATTGAGGTACGGATGGATCTGGGCAATCTTGCCGAGGTGGATAAAAGCGCCCCTGGGGACCGCCATCACCTGGGCTTCCAGGGAGAGGGCTGAGTCCAGGACCACGCCAAGATTCCTGGCCCTGTCTGTAGGCTGAAGGGAACCCCCCCCCAGTCTAGGGAGGGGGCCATTGTTCCCAGACGAGGGTGCCCCGAAGAACAGAACCTTGGTTTTCTTTGGATTCAGTTTGAGTCGATTTGTCCTGGTCCATTCCAAAACCACCTCCAGGCACAGGTCGAGGGAGCGAAGTGCCTCCTCTGCAGAAGAAGAAAAGGAGAGATAGAGTTGTGTGTCACCAGCGTACTTGACAATGGTGCTACTCTGCCTCAACTCCTTTCTGAAATGGGGGATGCTATATCTTTTCCAATGCTGGAAGAATGGCATAAAAAGCTATTCCTTCCCAGACTTTGAAGTCTCTTTAAGAACATTTCCCCTGCTCAGAGAAGGTTGCAGGATTCATTGAATAAATGCTTGGCTCAGCTCCCTTGGGGCTTGTGGTCCCAACTTTGAAATTTCTACTTCATTGTGAGTCGTCCTGAGTGACTTAGAATCACTGTATCAGCTTGACATTTTAGTTGGTGGAAGTAAATAAGATAAATGGAGACACCGAGGAGCACTTGGGTTGTATCCACATGTTAATATTAATGTCCCGGCCTCTCAGGAGAGCTCTTGGGAATCAGATTGGCTTAAACATCCAAGCATTCATCAGCAGTGTCCTTTACAAAATCTCTGTGTTGCTGAAAGTACATACACAAAAAGTACCCCCAAAGTCCATCATGTTTGTTACTGGAGCTGGATGAACCAGTCTAAATTCATTAGAGGTGAACTGTGCATTTGACAGTACACCCACGTCCCACATCTAGGTATGATTTAAAATAGACCCAGATGCTGATATATTTTTTATATTCATAGAGCCCCCTAGCACAGTCATTAAACTGCAATACCGCAGCCAAGGCTCTTAAATGTTCTGGGCTGTATATTGTCCCTCATTATTGTAAGCCACCTTGGGTCCTTTTCCAAGGAGAAAGGTGGGGTAAAAATATTCAAAATGAATAAAAAAAAATAAAAGACTCTGCTCTCCTCTGATCTGACTCTGTTCTTAGTTCGATCCCAGGTGGCCCTGGTGGCTGGTTTGAAGTGGACTCAGCCTTCCAGACTTCCGAGGTTGGTAAAATGTGTACTTGGCTTGCTGTGTTGCAGTGTATAGTCTGGATAATTGAATTGTAAACCACCCAGATAGAGCTTTAAGTATTATGGGGCAGCATATAAGCAGCAATGTTTTGCACAGTATATTCATATATATTTTTTCTTTCTTTTTTTATTTATTAATCCATTGACATCCAGTTAGATATAGCCCATTCCATTTGCTTTCACTGTTTTTTCTGTTTTGCACTATTCTATTTCTGTTTCTTCTATTTTGAGCTATTCAAATGCATGCCAGTCTCTTTTTGTAAAATCATCCCTCTATCTAGTCTCTTGTCTTCCTTTGCTTGTTCCTCTTAACCAAGATCAGAAGAAATATGTATTTTTATTCTACTACCCGTCTTCTTGCTTTGGGTGGGTAGGCAGCCATCTTCCTTTGAAAAATGCCTTGATTTATTTATGTGCCTCCCTCACCCCCACTCCCAAATAACTGATTTCTTACTTCATCCGTTGCTCTGATATTTAACATCTGCTTGTATCTTATGAGTTTTTCCATTCCACTTTGTAGACAGACAGACAGAAAGACAGACAGATCAGCCACTATTCTGGGTGGTTCATAAAAATCAAACACAAACACACAATACCAACCCAAAATGATACACAACAATAATGATATTTAGAGATGGGCAGAAATCAGAAAACTGTGGTTCATGAGCATGATTATATGCATACAACAACATAAGAACATAAGAAGAGCCCTGCTGGATCAGGCCAAAGGCCCATCTAATCTAGCTTCCTGCATCTCACAGTGGCCCCGTCAAATGTCCCTGGGAACTCACTAGACTAGATATCTGTCTCTTGATACCACTCCCCTGCATCTGGCCCTTGAAGTACCCCAGTTTTAAGCCTGGAGATTACACATCTCCATCATGGTTAGTAATTGTATCCTGTGATGGACTTTTCCTCCAGGAATCTGTCCAATCCCCTTTTGAAGGTATCCAGGCCAGATGTCATCACCACACGCTGGGTAAAAAAAGATATTTTCTTTTGTCTGTTCTCACTCTCCCAACCCTCAAATTGAGTGGATGTCCTCAAAATTCTGTGCAGTTCCCAAATGAACACCCGAGTATGCTTTCTCTCCTCTAATCTGCACGGTACATGTGACCTCTGCTATGGGCATGAAGAACACAGCTGTCCAGAAGATTATCCCTGTGAACTGTACACCTCTGCTGCAGAGCTAAACAGTGTAGCTCGTGGTTGGTGTCATTGTTTGTTGAAGCTTATGTCTGAGTAGAGGCATCTCATCAGCCAGCCATGGTGGGACGGTGCTGCCCTCACTTTCCTCTTCTTTCTTGGGTCCAAACCCCTGACACAGCTTGTTGTCACACAGTTTGCAATTTTCTGAAAGATGATGGTAAGGTAGCTATTTGGAATCGGAATGAATAGTCAATGAAGGCACATGGGAAGAAGGGGAAGGGGTTACCTCTGAAAATGTGTTTTAAAGTGAAGGGGGGAAAATACTCAAATGGCTTTCAGGCTCCCCCTGAGCTTTTTGCAATCAGAGAAGCAATTTTTACAGATGTTTTCCCTATCAAAAAGCATTTTGCATCTCAGAATGCAATCGGAGTTGTTTGCTATTGATGGAGATTGCTGGAGCGCCGGCATACCTTCACCATCTCTAGTACGACAAGGAGGAGAAGGTGATGCAGGGCTGGACCTTCAAGTCCCATTGCACCATCCATCCCTTTTTAAATCCTATGGCTGAAATAGTGCCCCATTGAATTGTGATTAGCATGAGAACTATGGCTGCTTTCACACGACCCCTAAAATCTGCTGCAAAATGTTTGCAGATGTGGAGCATAAAATTGTTTTCCCACCAGCAGTGGACTTTTAAAAAAATAAAGTACGACCACGACCACTTAAGCGCGCCCCAGTGCATTTTAAAAGTACCTGGTCTCAAGGAGGTAAAAAATTTTCCGGTGTGGATTTTAAAGCTGTAAATGCCTGGATCTCCTCTGCCTTCTGTTTGGTTTTGTTGTCCCCCCCCCCTTTTAACAGACAGGAATCCCTAACAGGCTTCCTGTACTATTACAACTAGCTGCTTCCAATGGAAGGTGGAGGTCAGCCTGCATTTTTTTCTCCCTTCCCTCACAGCAGACAGAAGCAATAGAATCAGAGTGCAGGAGGGGGGGAACGCAGGAACCAGGACAAAAAACACATGATCTCTGGTTGGGGGGCATCTGAATTTAAGTTGCCAGCAGATTTTAGGGGCAACTTAGAAAGCAGCCTAAGTGTGGGCTCGAGAGAATGAATAGCAGTTGGATACACTATTGGTTACAAAACCAGTCTGAAGCCCTGCTTATCATCTTCTCAAACTGGGATATGGTAACAAGCAAACTACCTCAGGGTTCTGTCCTGGGCCTGGTGCTCTTCAACATTTTTATCAATGACCAGTATGAGGGGTAGTGGGAGTGCTTATCACATTTATGTATATTCCTTTGAGAAGCAATGTGCACATTCAGCAAGGCCAGAATACATTGTTGTTTAAAAGACACCAGCGTCCCCACCGGACTTGTAAAGTCCTTGATAGCAAAGGAACCAGTCTTCTTAACTGAAGTGTATGAAAGTTGGAGGCACTTTATGGATGAGAAGTAAACTTTCCAAACTTCAAGCACTTACACGCTAGGATCATTAACATTTCTTTTAAAAAGACAGAAAGAAAAGAAAAACCTAGTAGGCTGAATAATTTGTTGCTCTTTTAATTGTATTTATGCTGCAGAACCAAACTGACCCCAAGTGCAGACTTTCTCAAGAGGTGAAGAAACAACTTCAGTGTTTTTTAACGACGAATTTTGTTTCTTGCAATGGATCACATAATTTTTTTTGTTCGCTTGTTCACTACACTCCTTATATTGCCTGCTTTTTAAGATAACATTTTAATTAAATATCAAGACACCATCTGTATTGCAAAGTAAAAATAACAGAAGAAAAGCAGACCAACAACAAAAAATGTTACCTTATTCTCCCCCACATTTGATTTCCTATAACTTAGGATAAAGGTCCTTGAATAATTTATGCCTTGTGAATTACCCTGGAAATTGACCTGATCCAGTTCTTTCCGATTAAGGGAAGGAACTAAGTTATTGGCTGGTTTTTGCAATTTGGTAATCAAGGGGAAAATATGGTTAGGAATGCACAATGTGAGAGAAAATACATCTAAGCATGCATATTTAATTATGCATTTAAATATGCATTTTTTAAAAAATGAAATGGTATGAAGTTTTTTTCTCTCTCTCTCTCTGACTGAATAATGCACAGACCACAGGAAATTGGTGCTTGGGATGAGTACTTGCAAAATGCATGAGGATCAGTAAAGAACTGATGATGACCCAAATTCTGTTGCACAGCTGTTCATCTGTAATACGAAGTTGCACCAGGTGCTGCAAATGTTTCACCAAAGTGCAAGTTACACCCAGGAAGCAGCTCTGTGGGCACATTGGCACAACTAGTTCCACACTCAAACACATGGACTACCACGGCATAACTCCCTTTGATCTTCTGCCAGTGTAACTTTGCTACACCCAGTGTGGGAAGAGTTCAGCTACTGATGAAATGCCTAGTTTTGTCTCAAACTGTAGGCAACTTAAAGTGGATGGCTCAGTCTTCCCCCAGTCTTTTCTTCTAGCTATGTTTGCTTCCAGATGTAGCCATGTAACAAAAATATGAATAGGGGTTGCCTGGAGTAGGTTCAATGATAAAACATGTTGTCTGCATGAAATGTTTAGTCAGAGTGCTGTATACATTGTGTGTTTATTCTGAATTACAAGTTCTACTATATGTCATGGGAATGAACCACTACCAGGCATGAAATTTTGAGACTGTATAGACTGCAGTCCCCAAAGGAAAAAAAAGTTATTTCAAATGTCTTCAATCATATAGTTGTTGTGAGTTTTTCAGGGTGTTTGGCTAATTCTGGAAGTTTTTCTTCCTGACGTTTTGCCAGACTCTCTGTGTGGCCTCTTCTGAGGACAAGGAGCTCAGGGAACAAGGAGTTTCTCTCACTTTCAGCTAAGACTTGCCAGCTACTCTTGGACATTACAAAGATGGATGAAATAGTTAGAGAGGCTCCTGTATGGAACATAATAGACAGACAAACTACAGGACCCATAATGCCTTGCCATTCCCATGGAACTTAGCTCTGCCCTGCCATTTTTTTTCATCTACATCATGGGAAGTCATTGTTTCTCAAACTGAAAGTAGAGAGCTGAAATGACTGAAAGTGTTTTTCATTTGCTAACACCCTCAGAAGTTGGGTTGGGGGAATTCTTGTAGACCTTTAGGAATTATACCCCATGAATTCTAAGACCTCCATATACCTACAGGATGCCATTAAAGAAAAGCAGCTGAATAGCCCAAGGGTTTAGGCATCTGGATGTGGATCCAAAGGTTTGGAGATCCATACCACACTGGGGCTCATTGACCAGTGCTGCCCTTGACGATCCATAGGTTCCCTTCCCAGCTCTGCCGTTCTCAGGTTAAAGGCACTTGAAACTTGGATTTATCCATTTATATATATAGAACAACCAGATTTCTACACGGAAGAAACCGAATCCACCCTAACATGCATACCTATACCCGTGAAAATCTACGAAAACATATATATATATATATATATATATATATATATATATATATATATATATATATATATATATATATATATATATATATATATATATATATATATATATATATATATATATATATATATATATATATATATATATATATATTATTTTATGAAAAAAGGGAAAAAATGGAAGAAAAAAAGGTAGAGAGGGAAACAGTCCCTCTCTAACACACCCACATATATACGTATAGATATAAAACAAACTGTACATTTTTTCATCGCATTTCATCTGGTAGAGTTAATAGCCAAATTCAACCTGCATCCAATTCTTATTATTCTACTACATCCTTTCTTTGTGTGTTTAGCCAATTATAAAACATATTCCACGATCTTTGTCCTTCAGTCTGTATTAGAGATGGGCATGACTCAAAAAAATGGTGTTTCGTTTGTCGTTTGATCGTTTAGGGGTCCGTTTCGGTTTGTTTTTGTTTTCGTGATGTTTTTTGCAAAAAAATTCATTTTTGTTTCGTTAGGTAATGAAATGAAAAAACAAAAACGAAAATGAAAAATTGCTGTTTCGTTAGCATTCTTTTTAGTTCAATGCATCTGCTGCAACGAAAACGAAAAACACGGCAAATTTGGTCGTTTCATTTTCGTTTTCATTTCGGTTTTAAAAAAATTTTGTTTCATTTTCGTTGCGTAACGAAATGAAAAAACGAAAACAAAAACGAAAAATTGCTCGTTTCGTGCCCATCTCTAGTCTGTATGTTAACCTATCCATCTCTGCACATTCCATTATTTTGTTCAACAGCACTGTTGGTATTGCTTCGCTTTTCCATAACTGTGCCCACACAATTCTTGCTGCTGTCAAAACATGCAATATTAACTAGCTGCAGTCTTTTTTCACAGAGTTTGGTAATATACCTAATAGACATATTTCAGGTTTGAATCCTAGGTTTTGCTTTGTCATTTGTTTTAGCCATGTATGAATTTTTACCCAGAATGTCTTTGCTCTGTCACACGTCCACCAAAGATGGTAATAAGTGCCCTCATGTTTTCTACACTTCCAACATTTACTCGATACATTGGGGAAAATTCTGGCTAAAATGCACTTGAAACTTGGATTTACTGTAGGATGCTAGAAATTCCACGGATCAAGAAACTGACCAATGGAATAAAGGCTTAAAGGCAAAGAACTGTCAAATTAATAAAATGTAGGAAATAGGAACAGTTTCCCCACTGAATGAAAAACAAAAGTACAGATTTATATAATAAAATACTCTAAGATAAAGAGGGAACAACATGCAGGAAAGAAAATATTTTCTGGAGAAAGAGCCGGAGAGACAGGTTTAGATGCAACAAAACATCTTTTTTGAGAGCTACTGCATCAAAAATCAAGATAGCAGCGATGATGCTGAATTTTTGATAAGAGGCAGAAACCAACGATAACAAGAAAACAAACGGGGACCTCTTAAGGTTGAGAAACTAGTGTTATAGAGAAAAAATAATCATGTGGCTCTTTAAACATGCCTAGATTTATTATAGTGTGAGCTTTTGTGGCCACACACAGGAAAGATCATGAGATAGTAAATCTGCTAATCTTAAAGGTACCCTATAAATCCTTATTGTTCTGTTGCAATGGACAACCATGGGTACTTGATAGTGTTATAGACATATGTTGCTTACAGAGAAATTGCTGCTGCTTCACTCATTTCTGTGAAGCCTCACCTGTAAATCTAGTGGCCCCAGGTGACAGTATCAGACAGCTACAGTCCTTGCTCTGCAGCCGAAATTCAAGTGTGAAAAAAACATAAGAGAAGACATGCTGGATCAAACCAAGGCCCTGTCCCCCATCTGACATTTGATGCATATGGATCAATATGTCATTTGCTGTCATAATGGAGAATCTAATCAAGGAATCAGAAGATGATTGAGTCTTGGAAGGGCAGCTTTGAATGAATGAGAAAATATTTTCTAGTAAGGACGTGTCATTGGAGAACAAGCCCAGATCAACCAAATTATGGTAATTCCAGTAACTATGCAGTGATATGAAATCTGCACAGCGAGGAAACCTGAGGAAGGAGGCAGGTCGCTCAACCAGACTATGGTGATGGAATAGAGCTTTGTGCAGATATCACGGACTGCCAGAAGGAAACTGATGTAGTTGCTAGGTTGAATCAAGCCAGAAGTCTCTCTAGAGATCAAAACAATTAAACTGAGGCTATCGTATCATGGACATATCATGCAAAGACAACACTCAATGGGAAAGGCAATAATGCTGGGGAAATTTGAAAGCAGATGAGAAAGAGGAAGGTCAAGTATGAGATAGGCAGATGCAATACATGAAAGATGGGGGATATGTAGCTCAGCAATGCTGCTAGTGAGAAGGATCTTGGAGTTGTCCTAGATCACAAGCTGAATATGGGCCAGCAATGTGATTTGGCTACAAAAAAGCAAATAATAGTTTAGTCTGCATTAATAACTTGCTACACTTGCTGCAAGTGCAAGCTGGTTGCACTATTAGAAGAGAAGGTCCAGGAGCTAGAGGCCCGCATATCGAACCAGCAACATATTAAGGAGCTTGAGCGGTTCTTGGACAGAGCAGAACAGACTATCCAGGTCCAAGAAGAGACAGAGCACACTTTTGAGGATGTAATCACTTCCCCAACCCAGGAGGTAGATGTGTGGAGGAATGTGACTCAAAGGAGTAGAAGGCCAAGGGATCGCTCAGAGAGTCTCATATTGCACAATCAATTTGAGGCTCTTTCCCTCATCAAACCTCATGAGGCACACACCGAGGAACAACTGGTTCCACCTGAGGATCTCTCCCTCATCACAATTGATGAGATACAGGATCAGGTACATGTAGAAGAACAGGCTGCAGGAGAGAAGCTTCTTCTGCTAGGGGATTCTATAATTAGAAATACGGAGGGATGGATTTGTGATGAGCATGATAAACGTATGGTCACTTGCCTGCCAGGTGCAAAGGTTGCAGACATCACGAGAAATCTAGATAGCTTGTTAGAGAAAACCGGGAAGGAGCCAGTGGTCATGGTACATGTTGGTACCTATGATGATGGGAAGGCCAAGCGGTCAGTCTTGGAAGCCAAGTTCAGGTTGTTAGGAAGAAGATTGAAGTCCAGGACTTCCAAGGTAGCATTTTTAGAAGTGCTACCTGTTCCTCGTGCAGGACCTGCCAGGCAGGCAGAGCTCAGAAGCCTCAATGCGTGGATGAGGCGATGGTGTCGAGAGGAGGGCTTTAGATTTGTCAGGAACTGGAGAACATTTTGGGACAAGCCAAACCTGTTCAGGAGGGATGGGTTGCACTTGAATCATGATGGGACCAGATTGCTGGCACTCAACCTCAAAAAGGCTGCAGAGCAGCTTTTAAACTGATAACTGGGGGAAAGCCGACAGGAGCTGTGTGGCATCCAGTTCGGAACACCTCATCCACAGGGAATGAGGTTGGAAAGGGTAGAGAATCACATAGAGATGACATAGCAGGTATTAGTACTGGGAGAATAATGGAATGTGATAGTTCATCTACTGAAAATAATAGCTGTGGGGGGGGAGAGAACAAAGCAGCAGCTGTTGTTGCAGAACCCACTGTACAGGTGCTTCTACGCCAATGCTCGAAGCCTCCGACCAAAAATGGGAGAACTCGAACATTTGGCAGCTAAGGATAACATTGATATAATAGCCATAACAGAAACCTGGTGGAATGCAGAGAACCAGTGGGATACAGCAATCCCAGGCTATAAACTCTATAGAAGGGATAGAGAGGGGGAGTGGCCATCTACGTTAAAGAAGGGGTAAAATCCAGCAGAATGGAGATTGACAGAAGGTCTGACTCCACCATAGAATCGCTGTGGGTTAAACTACCAGGTCCAAGGAGTGATGTGATAGTTGGGGTATGCTATCGCCCACCAGATCAAAAACCTGAGGGGGACCTTGAAATGAGGAAACAAATCATGGAGGTATCTCATAAGCACAGGATAGTAATCGTGGGGGACTTCAATTATCCCCACATCGACTGGGCCAATGCGAGCTCCGGGCAAGAAAGAGAAACTGGGTTTCTCGACTTGCTGAATGACTGTGCCTCAGAGCAACTTGTCATGGAGCCCACCCGAGAATGGGCAACTCTGGATCTAATACTGTCTGATACTCAGGATCTGGTCAGGGATGTGAATGTCACTGAGCCTCTGGGGAACAGTGACCATGCTGCAATCTCCTTTGCCATGCATGTTGGAGGAAGAGTGTCAAGCAAATCAGACATAAAAATCCTTGGTTTTCGAAGGGCAAACTTCCCTCAGATGAGGAAACTAGTTAGAAAGAAATTGAAGGGGAAGGTTGGAAGAATCCAATCTCTTCAGAGTGCATGGAACCTGTTTAAAACAACGATAACAGAGGCCCAGCACAAGTGCATACCACAAAGAAAGAAGAGCTCATTTAAGTCCAAGAGGGCACCAGCATGGTTAACGAGTGGAGTTAGAGAAGCTCTAAAGCGCAAGGAGAGGTCTTTCTGTAAATGGAAATCCTCCCCAAATGAGGAAAATAAAAAGGAACACAAACTCTGACAAAAGAAATGTAAGAAGATGATAAGAGAGGCAAAGAAAGAGTTTGAGGAACGCATGGCTAGCAATATAAAGGGTAATAATAAAAGCTTCTTTAAATATGTTAGAAGTGGAAAACCTGCCAGAGAACCAGTTGGCCCTCTGGATGGTGAGGGAGGAAAAGGGGAGATTAAGGAGGACTTGGAAATTGCAGAGAAATTAAATGAGTTCTTTGCTTCTGTCTTCACGACAGAAGACCTTGAGCAGATTCCGCTGCCTGAACGGCCCCTCTTGACTAAAGAATTAAATCAAATACAGGTTAAAAGAGAAGATGTTTTAGGACTAATTGATAAATTGAAGATTAACAAGTCCCCGGGCCCAGATGGCATCCACCCAAGGGTTATTAGGGAACTGAGAAATGAAATTGCAGATCTCTTAACGGTAATATGCAACTTGTCTCTTAAAACGGCCACAGTGCCGGGGGACTGGAGGATAACAGATGTCACACCAATTTTTAAAAAAGGAAGGAGGGGGGACCCGGGAAACTACAGGCCAGTTAGCCTTACATCTGTCCCAGGGAAGATGGTGGAAAGCCTCATCCAAGAGAAAATCTTAAAACACATAGAAGAACAAACTTTGCTGAGAGAAAATCAGCATGGCTTCTGCAAGGGTAAGTCTTGTCTGACAAATCTTGTAGAAATTTTTGAAAAGGTCAGCAGGCATGTAGATGTGGGTGAACCGGTGGATATAGTCTATCTGGATTTTCAAAAGGCCTTTGACACAGTCCCTCACCAGAGGCTGCTGAGAAAATTGCACAGTCAGGGGATAAGAGGGCAGGTCCTCTTATGGATTGAGAACTGGTTGAGATCCCGGAAACAAAGAGTAGGTGTCAATGGGAAATTTTCACAATGGAGAGAAGTGAAAAGCGGTGTGCCCCAGGGCTCTGTCCTGGGACCGGTGCTTTTCAATCTGTTCATAAATGACCTGGAGACAGGGATAAGCAGTGAGGTGGCCAAGTTTGCCGATGACACAAAACTTTTCCGTGTGGTAAAACCAGAGAAGATTGTGAAGAGCTCCAGAAGGATCTCTCCAAACTGGGGGAATGGGATACGAAATGGCAAATGCATTTTAATGTAGCCAAATGTAAAGTAATGCATATTGGGGTGAAAAATCAAAACTTTATCTATCAACTCTTGGGCTCTGAGTTATCCGTGACAGATCAGGAAAGAGATCTTGGTGTGTTAGTGGACAGCTCCATGAAGGTGTCTCCCCAATGTGTGGCAACAGTGAAGAAGGCCAATTCCATGCTAGGGATTATCAAAAAGGGGATTGAAAATAAAACAGCCAACATTATAATGCCATTATACAAAACAATAGTAAGGCCGCATCTGGAGTATTGTGTACAATTCTGGTCACCGCATCTCAAGAAAGACATAGGGGAACTGGAAAAGGTGCAGAAGAGAGCGACCAAAATGATTACTGGATTGGGGCACCTCCCTTATGAAGAAAGGCTAAAACAATTGGGCCTCTTTAGTCTGGAAAAAAGGCGCTTGAGGGGGGATATGATTGAGACATACAAAATAATGCAGGGTATGAGTAAAGTGGATAGAGGGAAGCTCTTTTCCCTCTCACAAAATACCAGAACTAGGGGACATGCACTCAAATTGAGGTCTGGGAGAGTAAGAACAGACAAAAGAGAATATTTTTTCACCCAGCGCGTTGTTAGTCTATGGAACTCCCTGCCACAGGATGTGGTGATGGCATCTGGCTTGGGTGCCTTTAAAAGGGGATTGGACAGATTCCTGGAGGAAAAGTCCATCACAGGTTACAAACCATGATGGAGATGTGTAATCTCTAGGCTTAAAACCAGTGTACTTCAAGGGCCAGATGCAGGGGAGTGGTATCAGGAGACAGATATCTAGTCGCATGCGCTTCCAAAAGCATCTGGTGGGGCCACTGTGAGATAAAGGAAGTTGGACTAGATGGGCCTTTGGCCTGATCCAGCATGGCTCTTCTTATGTTCTTATGTTCTTAATAGATGTATAGTTGCCAAACCCTGCAAGGTAATAGTTCCCCTCTATTCAGCACTGGTTAGGCCCTATCTTGAGTATTGTCTCCAGTTCTGGACATCATACTACAAAAAGGTTGCTGACAAGTGTTCAGGGATGTGTGTGTGTGTGTGTGTGTGTGTGTGTGTGTGTAATCTGGTCTCTGGGTGTCTGAATTTTATTGTATGTGTATACTGCGTATATACACATAATGGCAATAAATTGAATTATTATTATTATTATTATTATTATTATTATTATTATTATTATTATTATTATTATTATTATTATTATTATTATTATTATTATTAACCACACAGCTAACTATGCTGGATTTTGTAATACAAATCACTAGTCGAATGCTTCCCAAGCGTTTAGGTCTATGTGATATATTTATTATTATTATTATTATTATTATTATTATTATTATTATTATTATTATTATTATTATTATTATTATTATTATTATTATTATAGTACAAAGGAGGAACCACTACACTACATGATGATCAAGGGGCTGGTAACCAAGACCTATAACGAAAGACTGGAACAACTGGGCATGTTTAGTTTGAGAAAATAAGTCTAAGGGGGGGGGGAATCTGAGAGTACTTTTCATATACCTGAAAGGCTGTCCTATAAAGAAGGGCCAAGATCTGTTCTCAATCAACCCAGAGTGCAGGGCATGCAACAGTGGTCTTTAATTACAGGAAGCCTGATTTTGGATGAATTTCAGGGGGGGGGACACCTTAACTGTTAGAGCAACATGATAATGGAACCAATGACCTCAAGAGATAGTGAGAGCTCCAGCACTGGAGGCATTCAAGAAGAATTTGGACAACCACCTGGCATATATCCTTTGGTTTGTATTCCTGCATTGAGATGGATGGTTGGAACTTCCTGATTCTATGATCTGGGATTCTTGAATTTGTAAAACCCGAGCAGGGCTGTGAATGACAGGGAATTTTGGAGGCCACTTGCTCATATGGTGGCCATATGTCAGAAGCCATTTGAGGACACATAACAACATTGTTAATGACTTGGAAAGGAAAATCTCAAAGCCATGTATGGTTTAAAATTCAGAATAAGTAGTACAAAATTAACACACTATAGGGCATTTTATATGTGGTCCATAAAGTATAGGTTACTTAGGATTATTCAATCAATCAGTTTTATTTTACAGCCAAAGGCCCGATAAATTTAGGATTATTTATTTTTGAATATTTTTACCCCACATTTCTCCTTGGAAAAGGACCCAAGGTGGCTTATAATAAAGAGCGACAATATACAGCCCAGAATATTTAAAATATATTAATATTAAGAACAGGGAATTAGGAGAGGATCTTAGAACATTAAAATGTAACATTAAAGCTACAAAGAGCACATAAAAAGAAAAAAACATGATGAGGGGTGGAAACTAACATGGAAATCACTGTTCTCATGAAATCAGTCAATGCAATCAGGTATGGTAATCAATATAAAAGTCACATAATAAACAATCTGAAGAGGAAGCTGTTTGCCTGCTTATATAAATGAATTGTGCATTTAAATGCTGAATACTAAGAATTGAAGTGTGTTCTACACAGTGATTGTGCCACAATTAGTAATGTCCTTCCCAAATAATGACAGATCAGACCCATTCCACCATGAAAAGCTTTAGTAAAACCATGATAAACAAACCAAAATAAAACAAATATATCAAACCAAAAATCCAACTGCAGTTAGTTAATGGTGCTCCCAAAATTAGACCAGAAGAGTTGGAAAGTACAAAAAAAAAGCACAATAATTGTGTGTCGTCAAGTCAATTCTGACTTGCAGTGGTCCTTTTCAGGGTTATCTAGGTAGAACATACTCAGAGGTGGTTTTGATCATAGAATTATAGAATCATAGAGTTGGAAGAGACCTCAATGGTCATCCAGTCCAACCCCCTGCCATGCAGGAACCCCCAGCACAGGGCTCCCGACAGGTGGCCATCCTGCCTCTGCTTAAAAACCTCCAACAAAGATGGCTCCACCACCCTCCGTAGCAGTATATTCCACTGCCCAACAGCTCTAATTGTCATGAAATTATTCCTATTGTTTAAAATGAATCTCTTTTCCTGTAGTTTGAAACCATTGCCCTGAGTCCTAGTCTCTGAAGCCATAGAAAACAAACCAGTCTCTTCTTCAATGTGACATCCTTTTAGATATTTAAACATAGCTATCATATCCCCTTTCAGCCTTCTTTTTGTAAGGCTAAACATTCCTAGATCCCTAAACCTCTCCTTCCTCTTGGTTTGTATTGTTATTAATTTGGAACAATCAGTCTGTTGTTCTGTTGCTTGATTTCCATCCTGGAATTTGTTCTGCACGGGAAACAGCCAGGGTCTGGTAGCCATTGCTTCTTGGGAGTTCTCTATGTTGACACTAATATGCAAACACACAAACCCTCAAAATCCAGTACAAAGGATCATGTTTAAAATGAGTCCCCACAACATTTTTGGGTGGTGGTGGTGGTGGTGGAGTGAGTCGCAAAGCTAATTAATTTTCAAGGGCAATTAGCAACTGAGTCTTAAAGTTTTAGTAGCTGCCTAGACACCCTGAGCACATCCGATCTAGCCTGATTTCTGAAGCTAAGCAGGGTCAGCCCTGGTTAGTATCTGGATGAGAGACCACCAGGGAATACCAGGTGCTGTAGGTGCCTGGAGTAGGAACTGGCAAACCACTCCAGTAGTCCTGCCAAAAAAAACTCCATGAGACATGGGGTCACAAAGACTCTGTCACAACTGTAACGACACAACACACATAGACACACAGACACAGACACACATATTGAAGTTTTACAACCTTGCATGTTGCCTGTTCATCTGGGAGAGACTTTTCTGAGTTGCCAATCTGTCAATATATCCAGTGATAACCAATCATTCCTTCCTGATTCTGGATTCAAGAAGAACCCCACCTCTCTACTCAATGTTCTTTCCCCCAATTGTCTGTTAGAAGTCAGCTATTAAAGCTCCACAGTTTTGCTTCCAAGAAAACCACAACAATTTAAACTTTAGCAGACACACAAGGCAGGTACGTGCATATGTGGATCACTGGACCAGGTTTTTCTGCTCCTTTGCCCAAGGTCCATTTATTTTGGAGTGGATGTAGAGCTGATTCACCGGAATCTATTCTGCATATGTGACTGTCCCACCTACTCTTTTAAACTCCCTGATATCTGATAGAGTGTTATACCAGATAGCATGAATTAAATAAATAATAAAATCACTGCAATTACGAAAAAAGCTGGTGTCTACTGATTTACCCTGCCCACCTCCACTGTTTAGCCATCCACCTGTTCACTCTTCCACCCCTTCTGGATGCTCGCGCCTCCACCCTTCCAACCCCATTGCTCAAACACCTGGCCACCCTATCATTTGCCCTCTTGTCTGCTCCTTCACCCTTCCAATCCCCACTCGCCTAATTGCTTGCCCACTTACCCGCCCCTCTGTCACCCCTCCTCACATCCTTACCTAGTTCTCTTATTTCTCTTTCCAACACTTTCCTTCTCAACCTCCTCACCTTCCCTCTCTGTTCTCCCATCCATCCATCCTGCTGTCCTGAACAGGACCCACTTGATCACAGATGGTGAGATGGAGACAGTGGTGGCAGTAGTGGTGCTTGTAGGGAGACAAAGGTTGGAGTGGCGGTGACAGCAGTGGCTGTGAGGATGAATGCACTGGCACAAAAGTTTTGGATTTCGGTGAAAGTCCATATGACTTTAGCCTTAATTGAGAGAGAGAGAGAGAGGGGGGGGGGAGTTCTGCATGTGTATGATAAACTGAAATCCAGGGATATGAAGAGCCCAGAAAAGATATATGATGTTGGAGTTTTCTAAAACATCAAGAGCTTGCTTTAATTACATGGTGATGTTCAGGGAGTACTTTGAGCTGGAAAATACATAAAAGTGGAAATGTTGGCTGGGCAGCTCTTTTGCATTCATGAGAATTCACTGCTGAGACCCTCTAGCTCTCATTTTCAGAGTATTATTATCATCATCATTGAGCCTGGGAATACCGGAAGAGATTTAAATTAATTGAATTAATTTATTATACTTCTACTGGAAAGGGAGAAGAGAACGTTAGGAAGGCCCTAATCAGAAAGATAAGCCGTTGGGAAGAGTTTTTCAAGAAAGTACTGAATGCACTGCTGTGTTTTGTTCCCCTTTTGTTTCTTTTACATCACTTTCCATACACTGCTTCAATGGAAGTCTCTTCTGTTCCCCGAGCCTGTTGGCGCAGTACGTTAATGAGAAGGATGCTTTGATTCATCAGCTCACAGTGCAAACACCCAACAAGTAACCTGTGTCCTTCCACCCACCCAGACTTGCCTCCAGCTCAGACTGTCAGTGTGGGTGAAGATCCTTCTAATGAGCTAGGCTGAGCACCAGATTCAAATAATACTGAGATTAGTACTCCATGGACTAGTATTCCTAACATGATACGAACCATATCACATTACTAGAGGTGTAATTGTAAACTGCATTCCTGTGTTCTTCACAAGGAGTATCGCTTTTTGCAGAAACAACAGTTGAAATGAAATATATGATTGCACGCTACTGTCTTGCATACAGAAAACAAGTTTTGCTTACTTCTACACGTTGTCTGGCTTCGGCAGGAGCCTTGTGTGGTTAAACGGCAGTACTGCACTTAAGACTCTGCTTATGACTGGAATTCTATTCTTGGCTCAGGTAGCTGGCTCAATATTGACTCAGCGTCCCATCCTTCCAAGGTCGACAAACTGAGTACCCAGCTGTTGTTCTGTATAGGACAATGACAATAAGGTTTTATCTATCTATCTATCTATCTATCTATCTATCTATCTATCTATCTATCTATCTATCTATCTATCTATCTATATTGGTACCTCGGATAATGACTTTAATTCGTTCTCCAAGGCAAACTGCTATCCAAAACAATCGTTATCTGAAACATGTTTTCCCATTGAACTGAATGGGAAACCATTTTAATCCATTCCGGAGGTCCGGAAAAAAAGCAAAAAAAGAGCCCTTTTTCCCTGAAACCACTACAAAGTGCACTTTCAAAGTGCACTCCTCTGCCTCCTCCCCCACCCCTGTCACCGGCGCTTCCTCCCCCCACCCCCGGCCCCAACCTCTGCTCTATCGTCACCTCTGTCTCCACCGCCGGGCATTTGGGCGGCGGGAGAACCAGGCCGTGTGGAGCTTCCTCCCCCACGCCCCACCCCCACCTCTGCATGTTATCCAAGGCAGCCCCATAGGGAACAGTCTTCATCAGAGACAGCCCTATACCCAGAAATTTGCAGTCATTATCTGAAAAATTCGTTATCCAGGGCAGTCGTCATGTACCACTCCTATCTATCTATCTATCTATCTATCTATCTATCTATCTATCTATCTATCTATCTATCTATCTATCTATCTATCTATCTATCAGCTTGCTGGGCAGTGGGAGTGGGACGTGTAGCTTGCATAACTAAATTGAAAACCACCCAGAGAGACCTTTGAGTCCTATGGGGCACTACATAAGCAGCCCACTTTGAATCATGATAATGGAAACAGCTTTCAAGCAGGAGGAGTCTACCAGTACTTCTATACTAGTGGCAACAGTAGCCATAATAAATAGTAGACAGGAATCCAAGTCATCAAATTGTGAAAAGTTACACCTTTTGCTTGGCAGGTTGATGATCCTTGTGTGTGCCTATTGACTGAGGTGAGCATGTGGCAATGCAACTGTCAGGGAAGGCTGTGGAGCTGAAAGGGGTGAATGTATGCTCAAGGAAGTGCCTAATGAGCTGAGGTGCCTAATTAACAGATGGCTTTGTTGGTTCCAGCACAAAATCTCAGAGCAAAGTTGTTAAGGCTAATTGAGGCAGGTCAGCCAAACAACAGCAGCCTTTCACAGCCTGCTGACTCCATCATCCTCAACGGAACGTGCCATTCCAAATGGAACCCGAGAGTTTTTTTGTGGCTGGTCAACCACGTATTGCCAGAGCTCATGTAGAGGATAATAGCAAGTTTATGCTACTGAAATACCTCAGAATATGCAATGCTAGTATTAAAAGTGATTGAAAGTCATATGGCACTCACATGGTATCTGACTTTCTCTGTGTGGGTTCTCTTGGGGCAACTTTTGTTCCTGTTTTTTTCCCCCAAGGAGAAGAGAGGCAAGGAATGGAGGACTCAAAACTACATTCCAGTCTAAGCCTCTCCTCCTCTTTCTTGTTCCTCCTCACTCCTATTCTTTATCTTTTCCAATCCCTTCCTCCTTTCATCCTTCCAAGGTTGGTAAAATGAGTACCCAGCTTGCTGGGGGGAGGGCAATGTGTAGCCTGCATACCGTAATTAAACTTTTTTACCGCTCCAAGACTACTTGAAGTGTATGGGGCAGTATATTTATCTTGTATTTATTTTATTAATATAGCTTGTATGCCACCTACTACCCAAAGGTCTCTGGGTGGCTCACAATCAAAATAAACAATTCAGATGATTAAAACTGCAATAAAATTAAAATTTCAATAAAGTTAAAACATTTTGAATGCAATAAATACAATATATTAAAATACTACACTAAAATCGGCATCAGGACCCGCAATATTCAGTTAAAAAAATTCTGGAACAGAAATGTTTTTACCTGGTGCCAGAATGTCATCAACGTTGGCACCAGGCAGGTCTCACTTTTGAGGGCATTCCATAGTCTGTGGGCAACTGCCGAAAAGGCCCTGTTCCTACAAGCCATCTCTTTCACCTCCTTGAGGGATGGCTCTTTCAGGAGGGCTCCCTGGCTAGATCTTAATTGCCTGGTAGGTTCATATGGAAGGAGGAGGTCCTTCATGTATCTAGGTTCTAAGCCATTTAGGGCTTTATATGTCAAAACAAGCACCTTGGATTGGGCTTGGGCAGCAACTGGTAACCAATGAAGGTTATACAGAATCGGTTCCTTGGTGGCCCTGCCACTCACCAGATGTGCAGCACAATTCTGAACCAGTTGCAATCGCTGGACCGTCTTCAAAGGCTGTCCCACATAAACCGCATTGCAGTAATCAATATGGGATGTATTTTTGCTGTTCTTCTCATAATCCCAAACTATGGACACCCTCCAGGCTGGAGAAGTGGTCAGTTTCACTCTTGATAGAAGGGAGCAGGATTACATCCCTGAAGTGTTATAAGACTAAAACTAAGACCAAGACTAAAACAGACTAAGGCTAAGGCTAAGGCTAAGGCTAAGGCTAAGGCTAAGGCTAAGGCTAAGAATAAGAATAAGAATAAGAATAAGAATAAGAATAAGAATAAAAGGAAACTCTGTGAATCTGTGATTAAGTGATGCAGTAGACTTTAAGCGAGTGACTACAACAGAAGCACCAAAGCCCGGGCAATTTAAAAAAAAATGGGAGGGGAAGAGGAAAGAAGAAATGCAGACAGAATGAAAGCAAGAGGCACCCAAGGCTTGGGTGTCATTTTTGTGAGGAAAGAGCTGTTCCTCAGCAGCTCAAGGAAGAAGAGGAGGAGGAGCAGAAGGAAGCAAGGAAGTGACTGTGGTGGCAGCTGCTATTGTTACGGATGCTGAAGCTTGGGGTGGCACCAAGGTGGTCCAGCGGACACAGACTGGCATCAAGAGCATCTCCTCTGTCAGGTGTGCACTGTCTGACCCCAGAGCAACATCAGCATCAGCTGCTGTTGTAGTTATGATGGCATCTGCTGCTTCTCCTTCTTGGTAATCACAGGTTCCTTTCCTTCTTCACACCCAGGCAGCCAGCCCCCCCCCCTGCCAAACTTTCTTGCAGACTGGGAAAAATGTTTGGAAATACCTAGATTTATAATTCAGTGACATTAAATGATGGAGGATTAAAGAAAAAACTCACTGCCATTAAAAAACAACACCCACCTGATTCCATGTCAAAATTATCCACGCTTGCATGCACGATGTGTATTCAGTTTTTGAAGCACTGATTTAAAACATGAGCTGCCTAGATGCCCTGAGCAGATCCAGTCTCGCCTGATCTCGGAAGCTAAGCAGGGTGGAGCCTAGCTAGTACTTGGATGGGTGATCATCATGGAATACCATGTGCTGTAAGGTTAGGGTTAGGGTTAGGGTTAGGGTTAGGGTTAGGGTTAGGGTTAGGGTTAGGGTTAGGGTATTCATTCCAAGAAAACTCCAAGGACATGGGGTCATACAAAGTTGGTCAGGACTGTAACAACACAACACCAACACCAGCAGCAGGAGCACCACCACCACCAATGGTTTAAATGTGGGTGTGTTTTTTCACTAATGTAACCAAGATGTAAGAGTGATATCCTCTGCTTTTTTGGGCAATGCTGAAAAGGGACATAAAAGATGTAACTCAGATATGGCTGATCTCTCCTGTGCTCCTTGTGCTCATAGATGATAAGCCTAGATATGGTGAAGTTACAATAATCTTGGAACTGAACAGCTGGAAGGGACCTTATGGGTCATTGGATCCATCATTGTCAGAGAGGCACAGTGGAGAATCAAACTCCCAACATCTACCTCTGTTACCTAAACCGCTGATCTATCTGGTAGTAATGAGCTATCCAGCAGTTACAGAGAACACATTAGCTGTTCACACTGAACACTGGTTTCATGCCTCTTTGCTGACTAGAACTTGAATGTCATCAAGGAGCCTTATGGCACAGTGGTTAAATGGCTATACTGCAGCTAAAACTTCTCACAGCCTGGGGTTCAGACCCAGGTAGCCGGCTCATGGTTGACTCAGCCTACTATCCTTTGAAGGTCAGTAAAATGAGTACCCACCCTCAGGGCCGGTGCTAGGGTTTTTCGCGCCCTAGGCAAGGGTCGGGGGTCGGGTGGGGCAGTGCCGGCACCGGGGGGGTCAGGTGGCAGTGGTGGGGGGGAGTCAGGCAGCGGTAGGGGGTTGGACAGCAGCGTGGGGGGGTTGGGTGGCGGTGGGGGTGTCGTGTGGCAGCGGGGGGGGGGTCAGGCGGAGGCGGTGGCAGCAGTGGGGGGGGTGGCGGCGGTGGGGGGCAGGGGGCGGTGACGGGCGGGGGGCGACAGGCGGGGGTGGCAGGGGGCAGCAGGCGGTACAGCGCCCCCTGTGCATTTTGGCGCCCTAGGCAACTGCCTAGTTCGCCTTAATGGACGCGCCTGCCCTGCCCACCCTGCTGGGTGGGTGGGGGCAATGTGTGACCTGCATAATTAAATTGTAAAATGCCCATCGAGTGCTTGAAGTGCTATGGGGCAGTGTATAAGCAGAACACTTTGCTTTTTTTGCTTTATACATTTCCTGAAATGCTATCTCTAAAATGAGAGTAACAGCTGTTACCTAGAGGCATGGTGTATATTTTTAGGTCCACTACCTGGTATCTCCCACTAGAACCAGAAAGCATTATCTTCTGAAATCCAGGACGGAGGCCTTTACAGATGATATTGATTCAGATGGGCAAGCAGCTTGACTCTGTCCAAGGTAGGTTCCTGTCTGATCATTTGTCTCATATGTTAACCTTTTATTTGCAGAAGTTCAGATACCTTGATGAAGGTGGCAGAGTTTTAGAAAGCATGACCTACAAAACATCTTCTATTCAAGATCAAATGTTAGGAATTAAATTTTATTTAGAAGGAAAGTTAAAGCAACAAAATAAAAAAACAACAATTTGCATATATTAAGTAAACATAATAAACACACAGAGCAAACAAATCATAATAGGGAGTCAGATAGGTGATGAGTAATGTGCAGCATTGCCAAAAGCCTCGTGGTAGAGCCAGGTCTTCAAAGAACTCTTTGACATTGCCACAGGTGCAGCTAAATGGATGTCAACTGGAAAACAACATGCAAAGAGCTTAGAAACATTATTAAACACGAAGATGCTGAACAAACAGGATTGGCTAGTCATGATTATCTAGATCAGGGGTCCTGAAACTTTTTAAGCAGGGGGCTGGTTCACTGTCCCTCCGACACTGTTGGGGCCTGGATCCTGCACCTCCCCAGTGTAGCATTAAGGGGGGAGAGGGATGGCCCAAACTGCTTCACCCTTCCCCCAGCCGAATGCCGCTCTCCTTGCCTGCTGGCCCAGATGGCAGCTCCACTTCTCCTGCGACACCAAGGGGGATGAGGGAGGGCCCGTTCTACTCACCTCCACCCAACATCACCCTCTTCACCTCCTGGCCTGCATGGCTGCCTCACTTCTCCCGTGGCTCCAAGAGGGGAGGGGAGGGGAGGGCCTGTCCTGCTCACCCCCCCCCCCAAGATGCTATAGGCAATGGCAGGCTTTGCCCTCTTGTTGGTGGCTGAGGCGGCAGCAGCTGCTGCTGCTATGCAGTGAGCTTTCAGCTCAAGTGTGGGGTCAAGTGTGTGTGTGTGGGGGGGGTTCTGCAATGGCCTGTGGGCTGGATTCAGAACTCTGGTGGGACAGATCTGGCCCATGGGCCATAATTTGAGGACCCCTGATCTAGATCATCTGTCAGATTCACCGCCCAGAGTTCCGCTCACCACCCAGAGTTCCACTTCGGAAGATTGGGAGGAATATAAATGTAACAATAAATAAATAAAATAAATAAATCTATGAGAACAGTTTGGCTCATTCAAATAGCATGAGCTGCAAATTATATACTGTAGTTTCTCCCTGGGTCAAAACTTGGTCATCATGCCATGTACATTAAGATGGCTGGAGGACCTGGGTGCCTCCTGACAGTTGAGCTGTGATGCCTTGTGCCAATCACTTCACATCACGAGATGATTAGATATGGTGGAGAGCCGTGTCAGAATGAATGCTTACAGCAGGAGAGGGAAACTTCTGATCATGCAGGCAGAATCTGGCCCATGCCTCCTCTGTCTTTGGAGATCTGCAGGCAACCTGGTGCAAATGCTACAGTCCCAATTATAGAAGCATAGAATAACGGAACTGGAAGGGGCATTTAAGGCCAATCAGGTCTAAAGTAGGGCAGCTTTTGGATTCACCATTCTTGCTTCCAGAGAAAATTCAGATCTGAGTTGATCTGGGGCCTTTTTTATTCCTTTCAGAGTGCCCACAAAGCTTCAGCACCATATTTCATGTGGATTCTCTTTTCCCCCTGTCAGTTTACTTTACCATCCAGCTTTCACACCTGTTGGCGGTAATCAAGAATATAATATTGTGGATGATCTCAGCTTTGGTCTCCAGTGACACATCCTTACACTTCATGATCTCATTAGGGAGCAAAAAACAGAGGGTTCAATCAAATCAAGGAGAAGCACTTTTATAACACAATCTTATGCACGCCGACCTGGAAACAGGCAGCACCATGCTTAATGGCACTTACTCAGTGATAGAGAGAGCAATTCAGGGTTTGTTCCCCACCTCTCTCTCTCTCTCTCTCTCTCTCTCTCTCTCTGGCTGATACTTCACGTCCATCTCATCGCTGTTTGCGGTCCCACTAGGGACCAGTATGAAGAAATCTAACCACACGTCCATTGCGGGACGAAAGGAGTTCGTCCCGAACATGCCCCCTGAACTGTGATTTAAGCAGGATGAGATTCCCCACCCTGGCCTCGGGAATATCCTCATCTCGCTTTTGGTTCCAATACAAGAGCCCATGAGGTCAGTCTCCTCCCACAACGTGCCATTCTCCATCTAGTGGCGGGAGTGTGAAGTGCCATTCGCCAGTACATTCCCTATAGAGTCAGCAACACCGTGCAGAGAGATTTAAGGACAAATGCCTCAAACTCGGCTCTGTAACACATTGAAGGCAAGGCTTCGGAGAATCGAAACATCAAAAAACAGAAGGCCGGGCTGGAAAAAAAACAGAGAACAAAGGCATGGAATTTCACATTTCAGCATTTTTATTTTAAATTGTTTAATCTGTTTTTATTTTTTTGTACATGTTTGTAAACCGCCCAGAGTAGCTTTTTTTTGCTAGATGGTTGCGGTATATAAATCAAATCAATCAAATCAATCACGGAATGAGGATGTGCGGTATCAGTCATGCTGATATCATCCCTCACACCCGTGAGTACACGGGAACAGGGACAGAACTGCAAGAAGACCACGTGACTGCAACCAACATCAACATGCAACAAACTTCCTCCTGGGATGAGAGTGGACGTGAAGTAACCCCCTCTCTCTCTCTCTCTCTCTCTCTCTCTCTCTCTCTCTCTCTCTCTCTCTCTCTCTCTCTCTCTTTTTTTTTTTTTAAGAACAACAGCCCTAAAATCCATTCATCTAATGCAATAGCTTAAGCTGGTGCTGAATTCTCCTGCTGAAATCAGTGGCGTTTATAACTGCTTAACTTTTTTTTCAGATGTGTTCATATTATTTAACTCCTTGAGGCCAATTTCTTCAAAAGTGTTCCTGAACCCGCACGTTTCTTAAACAGACAAACATATACATACACACAAACTGGATTTCACCTTTTTTTGATAAGTGAAATTGTTTCAGTCACCAGACGGTATAGCATTCCTCATTAAGGCCTAGATGTGAAAGGCAAGCTAAGGTTGCCAATTAGGAGCAAACCTTCGTTTTATGACCCCCACCCCACCCCAAAAAGAACTAAGTGACCTTTGAGTTAACAATGTTGAAGAATTCACATTTAATTGGCTGCTGTCTTGTTTCTCAACATGGTGGGGACAAATTGGCAAACACCCACTTCAGTCATCCACTCGCCTGGTGTAGCTAATGAGGGCAAACATTTTATGAGCTTTTCATATTTGGAGGTTCTGAAGAACTCCAAACATGTTCTGTGGGCTTCTAAACGCCTCCTATGCACAGTTCCCTTGTTTGATGATACACCAGGTCATCACTTCCCAACATTCCCTGATGTGGACAGAGCTGTCAGAACTGAGGTACAAGGGGCGTTGCTAGTCATGGCCTGGTCAGTTCTGATCTTTACTTGGAAGGACTCCACCTGGACTGAACAAGTGGTGGAATCTCCACATCTCTGGTGGATCCCATCGTTCCATCCTTTGCTCTGTGCTCTTCCTACACTTGTTCACCTCTGTTGTGGCCGATGCTGATCTCTTTGAGACTTCTAACAGCCAAATTTCCACAGTAGAGCATGAATCCCCAATTTTTGGCTTAAAATGTTTAATGATGCAGCCAATACAGCTTGACAGGCCTACCTACACAGCAGAATTAGCTCCAAGTCTCACCTCAGTAGACCTCCCCATTTTGTTTGTTCTCATCAACTGGCACAACCAGATGATGAGAACAACCCTGCATTAAAGTGGCCCCAGTCCTTTTTGCAGGAAAGAACACAGAAAGTGGTGTTAAGTTATTTATGTTCAACACCATGTCCACTGACCTGTGGAGTTCCCCGGGGTTCTGTTCTGTCTCCTATGAACATCTATATGAAACCACTGGGGGAGATTATCAGGTCTTTTGGGGGTTAAGTGCCACCAGTATGCCAATGATATTCAGCTCTACCGCTCATCACCTCCGGATTCTAAGGAAGCAGTTAACTCAACTTTACATGAGTGTTTAGCTGCAGTAATCAACTGGATGAGGATGAACAAATTGAAACTAAACCCATACAAAACAGAGGTGCTTCTGGTCAGTTGAAAGGGAGAACAAGGGATAGGGATGCAACCTGTACTGGGTGGGGTTACCCTCCAATTGAAAAAACAGGTATGCAGCTTGGAGGTGCTCTTGGACTCATCCTTGAGCTTGGATGCCCAGGTCACGGCTGTGGCCAGGAGTGCATTTGCACAATTAAGGCTAGTACGCAAGTTATGCCCCTTTCTTAAGAAACCAGCTCTGGCCATGGTGACACAGGCCCTAGTAACACCCCAGCTAGACTACTGTAATGAACTCTATGAGGGGTTACCAATGAAATGTATCAGTAACTTCAATGGATCCAAAATGCAGCAGCCAGGCTACTGACTGGGGCAGAGTACAGAGATCACATTACACCTCTGTTAAAGCAGCTCCATTGGCTGCCAATCAGTTATTGGTCAAAATTCAAGGTGCTAACTTTAAC
This sequence comes from Phrynocephalus forsythii, assembly GCA_029282475.1. Lineage (NCBI taxonomy): Eukaryota > Metazoa > Chordata > Lepidosauria > Squamata > Agamidae > Phrynocephalus > Phrynocephalus forsythii. The sequence continues at coordinate 86,836,417 of JAPFRF010000007.1, read as the reverse complement.
CTACAAAGCACTGTTCAACCTGGGTCCTAGCTACTTCAAAGATCAAATCTCACAGTATGAACCAACTTGAGTGTTAAAGTCATCAGGGGAGACCCTTCTCACCACCCTCATAGGTACGTCTTGTGGGAACCCATGATAGGGCCTTCTCGACTGCTGAGCCCATACTCTGGAACTCCCTCCCACTAGAGGCCAGGGCTGCCTCATCTCTGCTGTCTTTCTGGAAACAGGCAAAGGCCTTTATTTTCAGGCAAGCTTTCCCTGAATGATGGACTACCTATTACAGTATGTCTTTTATATGAATCTATAGGATCACATAGACTTTGTGTTTATGAGTGAGTGGTGAAATGATTTCATTCTGTTCTATTTTCCCTTGCCTTTTCCTTAAGGAAAGAGGCATAGGCTAAGGGCCATAAATTATATCATGCTCTTTCAGAGAGTGAAACTGGGGATTTTATTGTTTAATTGCTTAGCAACCCCTCCAAACAAGACCTATCATTACTTGCCTCAATCCCCCTCCTTCTCATTCCGCAGCACATAAGGAGATGAAGTTTGAGTTTAAAATGCCACATTTTAACTCTTCCTCTTTTTCCATGGGGACCCACTTTGGAGTTTAATAACTCATCCTCCTGAACCCCAAACCTCTCCAAATTTGGAGGGCTTAAAGGGAAGATTCCACGTAATCTACCCACCAAATCTGGTGCCTCTGTGATGAATTGTTTCTAGAGCAAAAGATGGTGGTTCATTTTGTATCATCATGGAACACATTTTAGTGTTTCCTTTTGTAACAAAACAAAAAAATGTTTTTCATTTTGTGCCCATCTCTAGTATGTAACTTGGATGTCTTCAGAAAACATGGAGTTATTGTAAAGGAGAGTCAGAGGAAGCTTGTATGCAAATTTGATTTCTCAAGGTGCCTGGGAATACTTTCCTGATGGGGGATTGTCTTTGTGGATATATAACAGACTTTCAAATCCGAATTAGCTTCATTAGTCAAACAGGATGGATCTGTTCTTGTGCAGAAGTTTCTTAATGAGCCTTCTTCCTCCAGACTTCCTCAATTCATAGTTCAGGGCACTTGGTTCAATATGAGTTGCTCCACAGAAAGCTTCATGTGGTTTCGGTCTTATAGTATCTCCCAGTTGGTTATGTTATGCCCTACGGCACACTAGTTAGTGCCTGTCATGGGCTGACTTCCTATTTATGTTTGTGTTCATAGCTTGGAACAGACAATCGGAGCTAATTGATGATGGGTTGGGGTACATCTTGGTTGCACCATGGGGTGCGTAACCAGACATCCAACCAATGCCCCAGCACCTCATCATTTAGCCTCCTAGCACAAATTAAAATGCAGCACTGCAGCCAAAACGCTACTCATAACCCAGGTTCAATCACAGGTAAATGACCCCTTCTGAGGTCAGTAAATTGAGTACCCAGTTTGTTGTGAGTAGAAGGCAATGTGTAGCCTGCATAATTATTTTGTAAATTGCCCAGGGGATGTTTTAAGTGCTATGCAGCATCATATAAGCACCACACTTTGCTTTAGCCACAAAATAGCCACAAACAGTTACACAGACCTTCTCAATTAGAGATGGGCATGACCAGGAAAAATTACATTTTGAGTTGTCGTGTGTCGGAGCTGGCCCGTTTCGGCTCGTTTCCGTTTGTCGTGAAATTTTTCAAAAATTTGTCATTTCGTTTGTCATCTGTCATTTGTACAGTGCTTTAGGGGGAGGGGTGGGCCCTGGAAGGCACCTCTGTGGGTGCCTCTGAGTTGACCCAGAAGGGAAGCGAAGCGTAACACATAGCTGCTGCGTACCAATTATTTTGGGTTGTTAGTGTGACAGGAAACCTCATCGGCACTTCGCTGTCTCACTAAGAACATTCTGTTAGCCAAATTAGCCAGGGTTGGGGGTTAGTGTGTCAGAGGCACCTCGTCGGCGCTTCTCTGACTCACTAAGAAGGAAAGCATACTGGCGCACTGGCGTACAGGTTATGCTTAGGGAGGGAGTGGGTCTGGAGTTGGAGGCACCTTTTGATGCACCACTCTGACCCACTAAGAAGGGAAGTGTACTTCCGTACACTTGCGTACTTGCGTACGAATCTGGCTTAGGGTTGGGGTTAGGGCAAGGGCTAGGCTTAGGGTAACGGTTAAGGTTAGGGTGGGTTTGTGGGCTGCACCTCTGGGTGCCTCTGACCCACTAAGAAGACAGTGTAGTGGAGTATGGATTAGGGTTAGGGTTAGGGTTAGGGTTAGGGCTAGGGTTATAGTGGGCTTTTTATGCCCGACTGGCACATCCCAGAAGTCTCAGTCAAAACCTGGCCAAGTGGCCATGCGATTGGTGGAATGGCTCCAAAAATTTGCATGGTCCCATCCCATGGCCAGCCCATCATTGTGCAGGTGTAAAAAAATAAAAATAAAATAAAATAAAATAAAATCAATGGGATTGGAGACAGACATTTATTGCAAGAAAAAACCCACTGCTGCTACTGTAAAAATTCAGGCAGTTAAAATACCTAATTTTTGCATGTTTCTGTGTGGTGCTTTGGTGGGTTTTTGGACCACGATTTCAAAAAAAATATTGCAGTCACCATTTTGGATCCCCCCGCACTGCATGGCATGGTGAGACGATGAGGATGCCCCCCACCAGAGCAGCCCAGGACAGGAGAGGGGGGGAGGCCAGGGACCCCCCCCCCCAGAAACCACCCCTCTGGTAGGTGCCCTCACTCAGGCAGGCATATTTTCGCCTGCTTTTTTGGCCGGGAATTGGGTTTTTTTAAAACGTTTTTTCTGTGCCGCTTGGCATTGCACGATCGCCGCGATGCCATGAATGACAACGACAAATCAGACCCAATTTTTCTTTCATCGGTTCGAGTTCGAGTTCTGACGGCTTAATTGTCGTTACCGTTTCCGTCGCGTAACGGAAATGAGGAATGGAAATGGAAACGAGAATTTCGCCAAGTCGTGCCCATGTCTATTCTCAATAAAATTCTTTCTAATAATACATGATAATGGACTCAAACTACAGGAAATCAGATTTTGACTGATTATCAGGAAAACCTCTTGGCGATGGAACACAAAACCTCAGGAGGTGGTCTATGCTCCAACACTGGAGGCCTTCAAGAGAATTCTAGACAATTCTCTCTCATATCTGCTTTGAGCAAGGAGTTGGACTCAATGACCCTGTAGGTCCCTTCGAACTCAACAATTCTCTGATTCCATGACTTCAATGCACCTTACTCCCAGGTAAAATTACATTTTCATAGTGCACAACTTGTGCCATGGTTAAAAATGCAGCTTCTTGGAGGCTGAAGCTTTATGGATCATTACGGCTTAGGACCTGGTTACCTAAAAGACCGCCTTCTTCCATATGAGCCTGCCTGTACTCTAAGATCAGCCAGGAGGCCCTGCTGAAGGTGCCATCCCTCAAAGAGGTAAGGGGGTGGCATGTTGAAGCAGGGCCTTCTTGGCGGTTGCCCCCAACTCTGGAAGGCCCTCTCTACGGAGATCCACCTGGCGCCAACACTTTTGGCTTTTTGGTGCCAGGCAAAGACCTTCCTGTTTGGACAGCATTTTAATTAGATTTTTTTTTTTGGGGGGGGGGTCCCATGAGTAGCAGGATTTTATAATTTGTATTGTATGCTGTTTTAACTGTATTGCATTTTATAGTTTTAATAATTTTATTGTTTTATAGTCTTTATTACATTGTTGTATGTTGCCCAGAGACCTGGGTAGTGGGGTGGCTCAGTTTTTTTGTAACTAAATAAATCATACCATAAATATTTTTTTTATTTTAATTCATTCATTTTTCCTATCAATATTTCACATGCCTAATAAATATTTGAAGTGCTAAGCTTTTCTTTACTAATTACAGGCCAAACTAAAATGATGCATAATTTAGGAGCAGGGGTACAACTGGGCACCTACAGATATTTATAAAAATTATATGGTTTTTGTTACAGATAATGCTAAGTACATTTTCTCCAAAGTTGGGGTTGATTTCATAATTGAACTCCAAATTGGAGCAAATTACCTGCACCAAGGTGTGGACAATGTGGTTTTGTTTGTTGGACTCTAAACATTTAAAATATTTATTAGGAGTGGGCCTAAATCAAATACTGTATGCAAATGAAGAATAAGTCTTCATAATTATTCAGTTTCTGAGCATAGAAATATTATATCCTTCCTCCAATGTGTGTAATTTTTAGGCCGGTCATCAAGGCAAATCTTGCACCATATCCAATGTGGTTTTACCTGTTCCACCCCTCCCCCCGTGACTTTCTGTGGCTACTCAGTGATTCGAACCCAGGTCCTCTGTATCCGAATGCATTCCTCTGTCCACCACACCATGCTCTGTATCTCTCTAGGTACCATCAAATCAGAACTAATTCATCACAAACCTAACAGAGATTTCAAGGTGAGTGAGATATTTACAAAGTACAGTGGTACCTCTTCAGACAAATACCTGAGTCATAAGACAAAAAGCTTATAGGAAGAAAAAAATTCCAGGAATAGGTATGCTTCACATGACAAAAAATAAAAAAAAAAACTCCAATCCCTATGGGATTCTTTGCAAGATAAAAAAAAAACATTCCATGTGTACCCAGGAAGAAAATACTGGTTATTTTTTTCTTTATTCTAGCCTCCCAAATGTATTAATCTGTTCCCAATGCATCCCTATGGGAAAGTGTGTTTCGTAAGACAAACATTTCATAAAATGCAGCAACCCATAGCCTCTGGAAGAGAATAATTCATTTTCAATGCATTCCTATGAGAAACCACATTTCATAAGACAATTTTTTCTTTAAACAAATTGACTTGTAGAATGAATTAAATTCATTTTAAGAGGTACCACTGTATTTTATTTTATTTTTGAGTTCTGCATATTGCAGAAATGATCCTTGATATTATTGTGGCAAGGAAAATTTCCTCAACCCATCCACCTTCCTTTTCTGCATAGTTGCAAAAATCAGTGAACAATTTTATGTCATATCTGTCATCTGTAAAGAACATTAGCATGACCAAAAAGTATTGGTTTCCAGTCTCTTGTGGACAATTTAGTTTGAAAAGTGCTTTTACAAGTTTGCATTTTCAGCATCTGACTTCAAGCTGAGGAATGAGCTGGGATCATCTGCAAGATATGGACTTCAGTTTGCCACCTGCTAGTTCATGCATAACACTCCCCTAAGACAAGAAAGTGAGAATGTTCATTTTAAACCCCTTTCATTGCATACCAACACATTCATAGTATAACATTGTTCTTTTGTTGGTTGGTTTTAAATTGATAAGAACGTCAACAGATAGGACTTTACAGTGGAACTGAGCATAATATGCCTTGATTCCGGGCAATTGCATTGCAATGATATGTTTCAAAATGATAGTTTAATGCTGGAAGTTGCACTTACATGCTTGCTTATGGCGCTGTGGTTAAATGCCTGTACTGCAGCTAAAACTGTGCTCACAACCTGGGGTTCAATCCCAGATAGCAGCCTCATGGTTGACTCGGCCTTCTATCCTTCCAAGGTCAGTAAAATGAGTACCCAGCTTGCTGGGTGGGGGGATGTGTAGCCTGCAGAATTAAATTGTAAATCACTTGAAACACTATGGGGTGGTATATAAGCAGAACACTTTGCTTTGCTTTGCTCTTCTGGTTTGACTTACACTGCACAGTATCCTCTTACTATGAGTTTCACAACATCTCTGAAGGTGCCATTTCTATGTTCCTGGAAACTTCATCTCGCTCCATTTTCTCTCTTCACTGACCTGACTAGTTTGAAGCTGTGCTTGAATGAGTCTGATTCACCTGTGCTGTCCAAAACTGTCTGCTAATGCAGACATTACACTATTGAACTAAGCTGCTGGCTATTCTGCAGTCATTACAGAACGCAACAGCTCATTGGAGGTTTTTCTGGTAACAACTGAAGGGGAATAGTGGTTTGGGTACCACATCACAAGACTGTAGAGAATTTCTCTGAATGCCCCAGTCACACTCCAGGTGGAAAAAAGTGGAGCCGTGGTTGCTGCTGGTGATAAGGCTTTCCGAAGCTCAAACTGGATTTTAATATCCAACCATGGATATGACATGGTTACACTGAAAGCTTTCCCTGTTCACGCCTTCACCAAGCACTGTTGCCTTTGCCTCCTGAAGAAATGAAGAGAGAGGAAGAGTGAATATATGTGGGTCACACATTTAACCATTATATTAGAAGAAGGCTTCTCTTTTTCTTTTATCTCACAAGTCCCTGCACCATAGTTCACGTTCGGAGTTTTTAGGGATTTATTCAATTCCCCTTTGTTGCTCAATACCCAGCTGGTAAAAGTCAGAATTAGCTTCAAATCTCTCAGGAGTCCACACCCTCTTGTGCTAAAATGAGCACTTTGAGAAATAACTACTCTGAAACACCTTTCGGAACAGATATACAGTGGGACCCCAACTTAAGAGCAATTTGACTTAAGAGTGGAAAACTGTTGGCATTTTAACTGCTGCCTTACAAATTTTAGATATGGTCTGCTTGACTTAACAATTTTTTTCATTTTTTTCATTTTTTGATTTTTAACTTATTTGTTCAATTTTTAGATAGATACCCCAACTTAAGAGTAGTTCGACTTAAGAGCATGCATTCAGAAAGGATTAAATTCATAAGTCGAGGTACCACTGTATGTATATTACCTCACCTGTATGCAGTCTTCATGAAAGAAAATAATAAAGATAGTAAGGGACCTCTGCTCACATGGAGGGATATTAAAATCCATCCTGGCAGAATAATCACTCTGCTCTCCATCTTCTCGGCTTGCTAGAAGCAACTGCCCCCTAACAAAGGGTGGGAAAACATGTTAATGAAGCATTTGAAACGGTTCAAGTCCAGGAAATAAAGGCTTTATTAATCGGTTAGTAACAGGAGACTAGCAGATTAAGACTGTGGAGGCCCCTTCCCATGGACATTCATTGGAAGGAGGGGTTGCATGCAAGATTGTTAAGCCTTTCAACCATTCATACAGGAGAAAGCAGGATGCTGATTCTTCCATCCACTACATTAGAGTAAAAAGAGACTGCCAATCTAATTGGTTGTTACTCTGGGAGGTACATAACTCATAATATCCATTTATTTACGAATGCCACTTAATTTCTATATGTCCCTTCTTTGGCTGAAGTTTGCATTTGAGTATTTCTCTCTCTCTCAACTATACACATCCTTGCTGCTTGCTACTGTCTATGCACAGCTGTGGTTGCACTTTACTTCCAGGTAATCCCCTACTGGCTTTTAAAGTGCACACATATTTCCAAGACAAGGTATGTGTCTTCTCCCAACAAGTATAGAGAGGCAGGAAACAAAATTGCTACTTTCATCAAAACTGTCAGAATCGAGCAAAATTCTTGTCCATCTCTTCCATAGCCAACGTATGTTCAAAGCACCTGCTCTCATTTATCACACCAAACTCATGGAACAGTCACACACCGCTGCTGTTAGCTGGCTCAGCCTTAAACACAATGGCATTCTGCTTCTTCTCGTGTATGTGAAGTTAATGACATCCAAGTTGCTTAAAAAGAATGGACCCATTCTTTAACTATTTTAATTCCAAAACCTAATACAAATTTAATGGATATTGGGTCATACAGACCAATATCCTTATTAAATCAAGATGCCAAGATTTTCACTGCAATTCTGGCTAAAAGAATGAATAAATTTATAGCTAAATATATTAAAGAGGATCAATGTGGTTTTATCAAAGGTAGACAAATGGCAAATATTATTAGAAGGAATTTGAATGTTCTTTATGAAATGGGAAAGAGTACTACTAAAGCTGGGATGTTATATCTAGATCTTTTTAAAGCTTTTGATTGTGTTCAATGGCCCACATTAAAAATATTGTTTAAAAAATGGGGATTTGGGAAATCCTTTTTGGGAGTAATACTATATTCAAGGGGCACTTCCTCAATAATAGTTAATGATGGATTGACTGAACAAATCACCCTAGGCCGGGCAACTAGACAAGGATGTCCTCTTTCTTCAGTCCTATTTTGTATTGTTATAGAGCTCCAGGCAAATGCTATAAGGGACGATAAATCTATTAAAGGTATAGGGAAAGATGGGGCAACTAAAATCAGTTTATTCGCGGACGATGCTCTTTTGACTATTGTAAACCCAATAGAGAATATTCAAAGAGTAAAAACTCATTTAGAAGAATTTGGAGAAATAACAGGATTATGTGTAAACTGGCAAAAATCAGAGAGTTTATTGTTCAATTATGGAAAACATGACTTAAAGATGATTGAAAAATCCGGACTTAAACTGGGAAAAAGCATTAAATATCTAGGATTAGAACTCCATAAAGAATTTACTAAAACTAAAGAAAGAAATATTTCGAAATTAGAAGAAGAGATGAAAAACTAATTATTATCCTACTCTAAACTAAAATTATCGTGGTTTGGCAGAATTGCATTGATAAAAATGAAAATACTTCCAAAAATTAACTTTATTTTTAAAATGTTACTGGTTCAGTTTTTAGAAAAGGAAATTAAAACTCTCCAAGACATGATAAATAGGTTTTGTAATGCAGGGAAAAAATCAAGAATAAATAAAAGTCTATGGTATAGATCTCAGAAAGAAGGAGGAATAGGTATACCCAATATAAAAAATTACTATATAGCCAATCAACTCAGTTCTTTGGGGGAAATTCTTTTTAAACCACAGAAGCTAATATGGTGGGAGCAAGAGTCTTTGGATATAAAGGGGGAAATAAACACATTTTTATTCACGGAAGTTAAAAATAAAGTAAAGATTGACAACCCCCTATTGAATAGTCTAATTGTCACATGGAGAACATATAGAAAAATCTTGTCTCCGAAGGGATCCCCACTGGCTTTAGTTACTGACATGGAAAGCTTTCAAGTCAACTTGAAGAATTATTTGGAGTTATTTAAAATTAAGAAAATAGCTAGACTAAAGGATTGGATGCTCAAGATTAAAACAATTCAGGATATAAAAAATATTTTGCAACCCAGTGATTTAACATGGTTAAATTATATTCAACTAGGAAAATGGATGAAAGACTGGGGAAAAAGAAATAATCAAATCAGAGAATGCACAAAATTTGAACATTTCCTACTATCGCTTGAGTCTGAACAGGAAAATTCAGAGAAAGGAATAACACGTAAAATATATAAAATACTAGGGGAATTATTAGAAATGAAGGAGTTAAACACCTTGAGAGAAGTTTGGAACCAAGATCTTAATGTACAGATAGAGAAAGAAGACTGGAAGAAAATTTGGAATATGAGAATTTTGAGATCATTATCGGTCAGGATAAAAGAAAACTACTTTAAATTGGTTTCTAGATGGTATTTAACCCCAGTTAGACTAAATAGAATGAATCCTGCTTACTCTAAGATATGTTGGAAATGTGAAAAAGAGCTTGGTACTTACTTGCATCTTTGGTGGGAATGTGAAATAGTCCAAAGGTTCTGGAAAAAAGTGTTTTTAGAGCTAAGTAATATGATTAAGATGGATATAGATTGTAATCCAGAGATAGCATTATTATAATTGTTAACAAGTAAAGATTATGATGTTACAACAAAGGAACTAATAGCAAATTTTATGACAGCTGCTAGATTAATTATAGCAAAAAATTGGAAGTCAAAACTAGAATTCAAGATGGAAGACTGGTATAATGAACTTTGGGATATAGCTATAAATGATAAACTGTCCTGCAGTTTAAAGGTTAAACGAGGAGAAATGAAAAAAGACATTTTCTACTATATCTGGGGTAAATTTTTAGATTATGTATTAGTCGAAGGAAAAGGGAAAGAGTCCACGAATATCTCACAACAATTCTGGAGAAGAGAACTTTAAGAAGATTACTAGAAGAATAGAAGATGGAGCAATGAATAAGAATGCATGGATGGGCCCGTGGGATGGGGGTGCACTTATATTGTTTGTTGTAGTTTTTTTATATTCATTTTCTTATGTTGTTTGTATGTAGTTTAAAATTTAATAAAAAAATATTAAAACAACAACAACCCACTGACTATGTGTTACTTTGCCAGCTGTTCCATGAAGGGGAAGTGGCGATCTGGAGAAGTACAAAGCAACTAACCAATAAAGAAATATTCCGTTCTCTGTAATTTGTTTGAATGAAATAATCCCTGGACAGGAAATGAACTCTGGGTTCATTTCATTGTTAGACATTGGTGTATATTTTGTTGGATACAAGAGCATCCAATGCTTCAGCAAACAGAGTAGAAGAATGGGCCATCGTAAACAAAGATAGATAGGAGAACATACTGTATGAATAAGAGAGGACTAGACTGGATACAGAAACAAAGAAAAGAGTGATATCATCTAAGGTATTAGTTTTAAGAGGACTTTGGCCATGATCTTGTTGGAACTGCAAACTGATTTCTCTTCTTCCTTTCATCCAGTTGACCCAGTCCTTTCTCTGTAGGGTTAGGGGTAGAGATAAGTCCGTAGGTTCCACATACGTCTTTCTACCACCACCATGACCAATGACCTGCTCACCAGTTGGATTATGCTCCTCTTCTCCTCCTCTTCCTCCTCCTCCTCAGCTAGGAGCACGGGTTGGCCTCTTCTACCCAAACTAAATGAGAATGCATGGTCACCCTGTTGATTAGTGTCTGGAAACATTTTTTCCCCTATCCTTGCTGTCTGGAGCAGTCTGAAAAAAATATGAATGTCTCCAAGCCATGTACTCTGCTCCATTTCGGGGGAAGTCAAGGCTGACACAGGGTATCCCAGCAGACTGCAGGCCTCAGGAAGCTCCAGTGGTGTTGAATTTCATGTAAACTCTCTTGAAAGATTTATTATATCTACAAGAACGTGATAGCCAGCGTGGTGGAGTAGGATTCAGCTTAGTGTATTGTGGTAGGATTCATGTTGACTAGGTTCAAACTTCTGCTCTACCAGGGAAAGTCACTAAAAGGTAGTATTCCTCCAAAAAACCACTAGGGTCTTCATAAGTCAGGAGTGACTTCATAGCACATAAGAACTATTGGAATATATAAGTAAAATAGTTGTACAGGCAAGTGCCTGAAATGTGTTAGGTCTCAAGTCCCAGAGATGGTAAATGATGACTTGATCTGACGTTCTTTCCAGGCGAGGCAGCTGAGGAGAAATGAACTTCATTCCTGCCCACCTTCTCCAATTTGGCAGCCAAGCAAGTGGAACAAAAAGAAGTTCAGGTGAATTAGGCTCTCTCTGTTTCCACTTGGCTGCTGCAGCAACAGGACTGCTTTAGCCCTTAGGCAGAGTGAGGTAGTCATCTCAGAGGGATGATGTTAAGAGGTGACAGAGAGGACACTGAGTGAAAGAGCTGCATGCTGGGCAGCCTTCTCCAGATCCCCTCTAAGACAGCCAATTCACCTTTCTTTGCCGTGTTGGCAAGTAGCACCTTCTAGGATAGCCAACGTCAAGGAATTAGATGGGTTGTGCCATACTTTCTTAATCTTCTGTCCATGAGTACACAGGTGTGCCTTATCGACAGGAGAACAGTCCTACTGAGATGTCCAAGGCCAAGCAGAAGAAAGACCCAGCATGCTCCAGCTTTGCCACTTGTGTCAGTACTTCCCATGGGGACTGTCAGGAGGGGCTGGGGAGTGTTACTGCCTTTGAAAGGAAAAGTAAAGACTGCTGATTGAGTAACAAGGACGTTATGGGAGATGGGTGGTGACTAGAGATGGGCAAGAATAAAAAAAATGATGTTTCGGTTTTTCATTTTTCGTTGCGGGTCCGTTTTGGTTCGTTTACATTTTTCATGAATTTTTTGAAAAAAATTGTTTTGTTTTTTGTTTTTTGTTTTTTGTTTTTACCCGCTTTTTGCACGAGTTAAAGAATTTCTGCGTGCGGACGTCCCCCAACACCCCAGACCAGAGGGAAAACACTAAAAAAATGATGCTGGCAGAGACATAGTATAGACTAGGTACGCAGGGAGGCTGCAAAGGCAGTGGTGGGCATTGCCCAGGGTGTAAAGCAGCCACAGAGTGACTGCATGCACAGCGGGGCAGGGGAGGGTACTCACCGAGAGGTACAGATGCACACAGGGAGGCTGCAAGAGAAATCTCTTCTTTCTCTCCCCTAAGACCCAGGCTGCAGCCAGCAGGAACACAGAGACACACACCTGCCTGGCTGGCCTAAAGTAACAAGTCGCAGAGACAGCAATCCCACCCTAAATCCCACCGCAGACTGCAAGGAGGATGGGGGGCTGCCAAAGCTTTTTATGCCCTCTGTGGCTGCCACACCTACCCAGTCTGCAACCTGAGGATGCTATTGGTTGAAATTGTCCAAGAATTTACATGATCCCATGACATGGCTTGCATCCATCTTGTGGCTGGAATCCATTTTGTGTCATCCTTAAAGGGAAAAGAAAAAATACATTGCAATGGGAGAAAGACAAAAACAAATGTTTTAAGGACCGCATCCCCCGGTAGGTAATAATTTCAAATAATTATCACTGCATTTTTACGGATGTCCAGGGCATTTTAATACCCAAGAAATCAATATTAGGCATTGGGAGCCATTTTGGATCGATGTCCCCTAACTCCCCTTAAAGGAAAAAAAATACAGCGATCTGAGAAAAGACATAAATGCACGTTTTTAGCACATTTTAAGGTATTATCAGGAAGAATAAATAATTATCGCTGGGTTTTTACGGATATTCAGGATGTTTAAAAATAACTCATTTCATTGCGCATCACCATTAACGAAAATGAAATGTAACCAACCTAATTTTTGTGGTTCTGTTCGGTTTGTTCCAATTTCATCACAATTTTTGTTATTCATTTCATTATGTACCAAAACGAATAATGAATAATGGAATGAATTTTTTTCATTTCGTGCCCATCTCTAGTGGTGACTAAAGATTTAGCTAGCAACTATATAACATGCTTTTGTAATGACAGAGGGAGATATTTTGTTTAGAATTATGTCAGGCATGTCCAAATGTCAGCCCTCCTGATGTTTTGGACCACAACTCCCAGAATTCCAAGCCTGCATTTCCAATGGCAAAGGACTGTGGGAGTTATGGTCCAAAACATCTAGAGGGCCGGGGTTTGGACATGCCTGAATTATGTATCAGACTTCGGCACTATGGAATTTGTAGTACTTAGACAAAGGATCACTTAGCTGTTTTTATTATTTTAAGGATGGCTTTCTGAGCCAGCTCACATATTAAGCTCAGAATGCCTTGCCTTGCTTTTGTGTTGGTTTAAACTGTAAACTGTCCTTTGATACTTTTTCACTTTTTATTATTTTTTAATAAATCTTTTGATATTTTACCAAGGTGTAGCCCTTGAGGAGAGAAGGGGTGAGTAGCTAAAGGAGAGTGCCTTAGCTGGAAAGCCGATGTTGGTAACTCTGGGTAATTAGAATTATAGAATCATAGAACCATAGAGTTGGAAGAGACCTCAAGGGTCATCCAGTCCAACCCCCGGCCATGCAGGAACAGGTCTCCTGACACATGGCCATCCAGCCTCTGCTTAAAAAACCTCCACAGAATGAGACTCCACCACCCTCCATGGAAGTATATTCCATTGTCGAACAGCTCTAACTGTCATGAAAGTCTTCCTAATGTTTAAATTGAATCTCTTTTCCTGCCATTTGAAACCATTGCCCCATGTCCTAGTCTTTGAAGTCATGGAAAACAAATCAGTCCTTTCTTCAAAGTGACATCCTTTCAAATATTTAACTTTCCTACCTTACAGGGTTGGTGTACAGGAGCCAAGTATGCAACCAAGTTAATTTTCAGTCTTGGAAAGTAAGATGGGTTGAATGCTAGTTTAAGAGGGTTCCAGCTGGCACTCAGGCACACGTTCTCCAGTTGTTACAAAATTCAAATTGATCTTGATAGGCTGGAGCACTGGGCTGAAACAAACATAATGATATTTTAACAGAGATAAGTGTGAAGCACTGCACCAAGGAAGAAGAAACCTAATGCACAGTTGCAGGATGAGGGACACCTGGTTCAGCAATACTACAAGTGTGAGGTGGCCACAAAAAAAGACAAATGCTTGTTTCGGCTGCATCAACAGAAATATGGTTTCCAAAATCTGGGAAGTGCTTGCCCCCCTCTATTCAGCACTAGAGATGGGCACGACTCAAAAAAATAATTTTTCGTTTTTCGTTTTTCGTTTAGGGGTCCATTTCGGTTCGTTTTTGTTTTTCGGGGGGTTGCACATTTTTCATTTTCATATGAAACGAAATGAAAAAACAAAAACAAAAATGAAAAATTTTCGTTTCATTAGCATTCTTTTCAATGCAATGTGTCTGCCGTAACGAAAACGAAAAACACGGAAAATGTTTTTGTTTCGTTTCCGTTGTCGTTTTGCTCCTGAAAAATTTTTCGTTTTCATTTTCATTGCGAAACGAAATGAAAAAACGAAAACGAAAATGAAAATTTCGATGAGTCGTGCCCATCTCTATTCAGCACTGGTTAGGCCTCACCCCGAACATGGTGTCCAATTCTTCAAGAAAGATGCTGATAAACTGAAAAAAAGCTCAGAAGAGGCAACAAGGATGACCAGGGGGCTGGAAAGCAAGCCCTATGAGGAAAGACTGAAGAACTGGGTATGTTTAGCCCAGAGAAAAGAAGACTGAGGGGGTGATATGAAAACACTTTCCAAATAACTGAAGGTTTGTTATACAGAGGAGGGGCAGGATCCCTTCATGATTATCCCAGAGTGCAGGATGTGTAACAATGGGCTCAGGTTAAAAGAACCCAGCTTTTGGCTGAACATCAGGAAAAACTTCCTAACTGTTAGAGTAGTATGTCAATGGAACCAATAACCTCAAGAGGTGTTGAGTGTTCCAACACTGGAGGTATTTAAGAGAAATTAGGACAACCACCTGGCAGATATCCTTTAATTCATATTCCTGCATGGACTTGATGGCCTGATAGGGCCCTTCCAACTTCACTATTCTGTGATTTCCCTCCATCTTCTGAATGGAAACCACTGTTACAAGAGGCACGGGGTTGTACAACCATCAATTCTGCACAATGTTTTCAACAAGGTGGCAGGATGGATCCTTCTGTTGCCTCTAGAGATGGGCACAAAATAAACTTTTTTCATTTCCGTTATTCGTTATTCATTTTGTTACGTAACAAAATGAATAATGAACATCGTGATGAAAATGCAACGAAACGAACAGAACCGCGAAAACTGTGGTCGTTACGTTTCGTTTCTGTTAATGGTGACGTGCAATGAAATGAGCTGTTTTAAATGTTAAAAAACGCCCTGGACATCCATAAAAATGCAGCGATAATTATTTATACTGTCTGATAATACCTACCTGGGGGAGGGTCCTTAAAACATTTGTTTTTGTCTTCTCTCATCGCAATGTATTTTTCTTTTCCCTTTAAGGATGACAAAATGGATGTCGCCAGCCAAAAAACGGATGTAAGCCATGTGAAGCGATCATGTAAATTCTTGGACAACTTCAACCAATAGCATGCCCAGGTTGCAGACTGGGCAGGTCTGGCAGCCACAGAGGGCATAAAAAGCTCTGGCAGCCCCCGTCCTCCTTGCAGTCTCTGGAGGGAGTTAGGGTGGGATTGCTGTCTCTGAGACTCATTATTTTCACTTTAGGCCAGCCAGGCAGGGGTGTGTCTCTGTGTTCTTGCCGGCTTCAGCCCGGCTATTAAAGGAGAGAAAGAACAGATTTCTCTCTAGCTTCAGTCCTGCAGCCTCCCTGTGTGCGTGCGTGTGTGCGTACCTCTCGGTGAGTACCCTCCCCTGCCCCGCAGTGCAGTCACTCTGTGGCTGCCTTACACCCTGGGCAATGCCCGCCGCTGCCTTTGCAGCCTCCCTGCATACCTAGTCTATACTGTGTCTCTGCCAGCATCATTTTTTTAGTGTTTTCCCTCTGGTCTGGGGCGTTGGGGGATGCCCGCGCATGGAAATGCTTTACAAATCACGCAAAAAGTGGGTAAAATGAAAAACGAAAAATGAATAAACAAAAACAATTTTTTTCAAAAATTTGCAAAAAATAAAAATGAACCAAAATGGACCCCTCAACAAAAAAATGAAAAATTGAACTGCCATTTTTTCGATTCATGCCCATCTGTAGTTGTCTCCCTTTGCAAAGATAGTATGTGTATAGTGCAATGAACCCAGCAAGTAGGAAAAAATGCTCTCTTCATCTATGAAGAAGGTAAACTATAAAATGGAGAACTTGCCACAAACTTTCCTCGGACTGACAAAACTAATTGGATGAGCAGGGAAACATTTCAATCACTCAAGAAAAGGAGTCCAGTTGCCATGACTCAACTTCCAGATGTACTCACCTGGATGACTGAGAATCTTCACAGACATACTATTCATCTGTGCTACTGCTATTCCCCAGACACCAGAGAGGATCATGGGAGCTGTGTGCATATTCTTAGCCATCAGGCTGGAAATGACTTAGCGTGACCTTAACAGGGGTTTCAAGGAGTGGTTTTGCTGGTTCTATGTCCCTAGTGCAGTGTCAGCGAGTGCCAAATGTGGCACTTGGAGCCCTTTCTGTGGGCACCCAACACCGTTCCTTCATAACCACCTGTATAAAGGTTAAATTGCTGTATTGGTACTTTGCAAAAAATAAAAATAAAAAAATAGCAGGTTTTGAATCGCAGTTTGGGCACTTGGTCTCTAAAATGTTTGCCATTACTGCCCTAGTGAATTCTCATGACCAAATAGGGATTTGAACCCTGTTCTCAGGTTCCATCATTCTATCTACAATTTCACACTAGGAGTTAAGGGAGCTCTAGCACAAGAGGCAAAAAAACAGTTTCCCAAGCTCTTGTCTGATCAAGCTAGAGATAGACCGGGATCCACGTGGATGAGATGGAAATAAGAAGATAGACTGCAGAATAGGACTCTGTAGGGGGGAAAAACATCACCCTATTTATTACATTTTCACAGATATTTCTGCCTTCTTTATTGCTGCCCTCACATCTTCAGGTCACTGTCCTGCAGTAGCTGATATACGATTTTCACACCGATATGAAGTATCCCTGAATACAGCAAGAAAGCCAAAATGACAAAGTTGCTTTCCAGCTCTCCCAGGACCGTTGGTGAGAAAGATATTAACAACATCCTCAAATTCCCAAAGCCAACAGAAGCATAAATATTATTTGCTATTAGTTTGGTCTGTTTCAAATCACAGCGAGACTCTGCTGGGGAAACAAAATGGACCCATCTTATTTCATGATTTAATCATCATAAACTACACCCGGGTTCATATTCACAAACATTTATGGCTTTGTACCACCAGGAATTTTTCAGCAACTTTTGAAGGTTGTTGCTGTGAAAAATTATATGGAGAAGGAAAAGGTGACAGGTGCTTTTAATGTAGATATTAATCTCGGAGCTGTGCTTATATATATATCTATATCTATATCTATCTATCTATCTATCTATCTATCTATCTATCTATCTATCTATCTATCTATCTATCTATCTATCTATCTATCTATCTATCTATCTATCTATCTATCTAAGGATATGACCACTGAACTCAGCAATTAGATCACATCATTAATGGTGTTCCTATGGGCTGGCCAGTATGCAGATGGAGAATTCTGGCAGGTTAAATCAGACTGAATGCTAGAGGCTCCAGGGTGCAGAAATGTATAGCACAAAAAAACAGCAGTAAACAGACTGAGCAAAATGTAGTCGCAGGCCTTAAAGAAGAGTAAGGCCGCAGTCCTACCAGCATTTTCTGCATAGTTTCCCGGCGGCAAAGTGCATAGTAAAGATCATGTGATAACCGGGAAGAGAAGTAAATTCTGGTCCCGGCCAACCACGCCCCTGGAACAGCAGTTTCAGCGAAGTTTCCTAAACCACCACCAGGGGCTGGATTTAGAAACTTCATTCAAAAATGCTTCCTTATCTGCTTCTGTAACCACAACAGGACCCTGAAAATATGCAGTAAAATCAGTTGTTCCCCTTTAACACCATGGAGGCTTGGAAACTAGAACCGGAAACAAGGTCAAAATGTGAAGTACACAGGACAGAAGGACAAAATGTGAAGTAGACAGAAAAGAAGGACAAAATGCGAAGTAGAAAATTGAAGAGTGTGTGTGTGTGTGTGTGTGTGTGTGTGTGTGTGTGTGTGTGTGTGTGAGAGAGAGAGAGAGAGAGAGAGAGAGAGAGAGAGAGAGAGAGAACTAGTTTGCATAATTTCTGGGACAGTTAATAGCCCACAAAAATTGTGGGCATTTTCAGATCTCTAGAGCAGGGGATCCCAACCTTGGTAACTCAGACATTCTTGGACAGCAACTCCCAGAAGCCCTGACCAGCGTGGCTCATGGTAAAGGCTTTTGACTGTTTTTTATATCAACATATAAGGAAATTGAACACCTGATGAACTCTAAACAGAGCAAGGAACCTGCCAAGCACCTAGCTTTGGGCAGGTCACCTTCCAGCTAATTGATTTATCATGCTTATGAAGCCAACTCTTCAGTTATGACAGTTTTCAAGTGGGGGACCACTCAGGCATGGTCTTCCATTGCCTTCTATGGTACCTTTGCTTTTTGTCCCCAGAAGACTGCAACAACCTGTTATGTGGCCCATGTTGTTCAATCTGTGTCTCTGGTTGTGAATCTGTTTGTAAATCTGCTTCCCTTGGGAGGGTCACTGTTCTTTTATGATCCAGACACCTCTGATAGCTCTTCTCTCTCATGCCCTTGACAGATTCGCCTGGAGTAGAGATGGGCACGACTTAGCGGAATTCCCGTTTCCGTTTCCGTTACTCGTTTCCGTTACGCAACGGAAACGGTAACGGGAATTACTCTGCCAGAACTCGAACTTGAACCAAATAAAGAATAATTGGGTCTGATTTGTCGTGGTCATTCCTGGCATCGCGGCGATCCCGCGATGCCAAGCGGCACAGAAAAAAGTTTTTAAAAGTAAAAAAAAAAAAAACCCGATTCCCGGCCCTAAAAGCAGACGAAAACTGTCTGAGGGCACCTACCAGGCCAGAAGGGTGTTTTATTTGGGGGGGGTGTGTTCTCCGCCCCCCTTCTCCTTGGCTAGTGCTACTGCTGCGCTGCTGGTACCAGGCGGGGGGCATCGTCTCGTCTGCCTTTGCCATGCGGTGTGTGGGCGGGGGGATCCAAAATGGCGACCGCAATATTTTTTTTGAAATCGTGGTCCAAAAACCCACCAAAGCACCACAGAAACATGCGAAAATTAGCTATTTTAAATGCTTGAATTTTTACAGTAGCAACAGTGGGTTTTTCTTGCAACAAAACGTCTCCATTGATTTTATTTTATTTTATTTTATTTTTTTACACCTGCACATTCGCAATGATGGGCTCGCCCATGGGAGTGGACCATGCAAATTTTTGGAGCCATTCCACCAATCGCATGGCCAGGTTTTGGAGACTGTACCAGGCTGGGAGGGCGCATCCATTTGCCATGCAGTGCGGGGGGATCTAAAATGGCGACCGCAATATTTTTTTTAAATTGTGGTCCAAAACCCCACCAAAGCACCACAGAAACATGCGAAAATTAGCTATTTTAAATGCTTGAATTTTTTACAGTAGCAGAAGTGGGTTTTTCTTGCAAAAAAAGTCTCCGTTGATTTTATTTTATTTTATTTTATTTTATTTTTTTACAACTGCACATTCGCAATGATGGGCTCGCCCATGGGAGTGGACCATGCAAATTTTCCACCAATCGCATGGCCACTTGGCCAGGTTGACCACAGAGACTTCTGGGATGTGCCAATCAGGCATAAACAGCCCACTAACCGTAGCCCGAACCCGAACCCTAAGCCTAAGCCTAACCCATACGCCAGTACACTGTCCTTCTAAGTGGGTCAGAGAGGCACCCAGAGGTGCACCCCAGTACTCACCCTAACCTCACCCGTAACTAGCCTAACCCTAGCCCTTGCGCTAACCCGTCTTAACCCTAAGCCAGATCTACTTGCATTGCACTACACGCAAGTACATTTCCCTTGGAGCGGGTGCAAAGAGTCTGCCAGTCCGTCACTTGTGGCTCTGGCTGACTCCTGCAGCAGCATTTGTGTGCCATGCAAACCATGCCTGCAAGTGCTGCCTGACTGTGTCTCACCGACTGTAGCAGGGAAGGCACCCCAAAGAGGGGTGCCTCTGCCAGTCTGCTGCGTCTGCAATATGCATATCCATAGCATATGGCTATGCATGCCCTTTTGTAGCAGCGCTGGCGGGTGAGGATAGGAGGCACCCACCACAGAGAGGTGCCTCCAGGAACCCGCTACCCCCCCCAAAACCAGTAGTAACGACAAACGAAAAAACAAAAAACAAAACAACATTTTTTGCAAAATTTCACGAAAAACAGAAACGAGCCGAAATGGGCTACCTCCGACACACGACAACTTGAAAACGTCATTTTCCCTAGTCGTGCCCATCTCTAGCCTGGAGACCAGAAGCTTGCCTTTGAAATGGCCTGTGTTTCTGGAGACACTGAATGCTTCCACTCTCCAGCCATGAGTAAACAGTTCCAGACACCCTTCCCATTATCTTGGAAACCTTTTCAAAGAAGAAGGAAGGCAGTGAAGGAGTCCTGCTGATGACCAAAGGGCCTCCCAAACGGCAAACAAAACAAAGGTAACCTTTTATCCCAATGTGTTGGTTCAGTGCTGATTAATTTCCCCCAAGCATGCTTAAGTGTTTGATTAAACAGTCTGAGAACCTATCTGTTTCTGGCAGATAGGGAGTTGCATGACCATGGAAGGGGAATTTTTAAAAGGCTACACACCTCATTTAGCAACCATGTTATAAAATTAGTGCCCTGATTAGAAAAAAAAATTCAGAGGGCGAGACTACTCTGATAACAACGTTAATCAATTAATTAGCTGTGTGTGGTGAAGGTTTCAATGAGACAGCTTTAAGGTAGACAGGGAAATTGTCTTTCGGAGTAGATACAAGGAGAAGAGTAGTTCCTGCAAAAAGAGAAGAGAGGTTTTTCTTATTTATTTTTTTGCTCCAGTATTATTTCCATTGCAAATCAATCTGTGTTTACTCTGAAATAGCCAACTATGGTTTTCTTTCTCTCTCCTGCAAAATGGGTTCAGAATTGCTACAGAAAATACAGAGAACTCTATTCCCTTAGTAATTTAAGCCACTGCCTCTTAGCGTTAGAAGTGTTGCTGAGTAGAGATGGGCACGAAATGTTAAAACAGTGTTTTGTTTCATTTTTCATTTCAGTCTGTTCCGTTTCGTTCCATTTTGTTTGAAATATATTTTTTAAAAAATGCATTTTGATTTTTGTTGTTTCATTTTTTGGTTTTTGTGTATTGTAATAGCATTAATCTATGTACCCCAAGGATGTGTGTGTGTGTGTGTGTGTGTGTGTGTGTGTGTGTGTGTGTGTGTGTGTGTGTGTGTGTGTGAGAGAGAGAGAGAGAGAGAGAGAGAGAGAGAGAGAGAGAGAGAGAGAGAGAGAGAGAGTCAATTTGGAATCTTGGCAATCTTTCCCATGGTTTTCTAGGTAAACAGAATCAGCTCGCCATTCCCTTCTTCTGGGTATGGCCTGGAATTGTGCAGGTTGCCCAAGGCCACTCAGGCCACTGAACTTACAACCTTTGGCTCCACAGCCAGATACTTAACTCATGGAGCATTTCATCCAGCTCAGAAGGACTTAAGAGCAGCACAAATGGTTGAACTCACCTTTCACATCCATATTCTGATCCAAACCTCTGATGTTGGTGAAAGTGGCTGGCCCAGATTTGAGCTCAAGACTCCATGGTCCTATTGTAACACTGTAATCACAGCACCATACTGCCCCCTGAGTGTCTAGTCCAGCGGTTCTCAACCTATGGGTTCCTAGATGTTCCTGGACTACAACTCCCATAAATCATGGCCAGCTCAGCTAGGGATAAAGACTTCTGGGAGTTGCAGTCCAGGAACACCTGGGAACCCACAGGTTGAGAACCACTGGACTAGACATACTGTTTTTGTTTTTAATTTCCATGCATAACCATCCCTGTAACCCACTAAAAACAGACCAAACCTCTATGCATTATGTTTCACAAAGGGTGAAAAAAGTGTCGGAAGGACAAGGGAAGGAATGCATTCAGAAGATCATGCAGTGGCCGGCTGCTATTGTTTTCTTGGTGATAAAATATGGTTTGGATGTCATGAATATGGAATGAGGTCATTCTGAGTTAGCCCGGTTTTTAAAACACATTTCATACCAACTTCTTGGGAAAGACACTCCAATGTTTCAAAATGTCAATCTCGAAGAGAAATTGTCTCTAGAGCAGAAAGTTAATCGAAAAGGTCACCGTTTTAAAAAAATGTAATTTGGCAAATGTTGCTTCCAGCCCTTTGTCAAGCTGTGATGTGGAGGCAAAGATTAAACCAACATTGTTTGAACTGAACAGCTCTGTACATACGGGTACACATATGAGGATTTTTCAGAACATATATGAATGAGATTCCTCATTCAGCCACAGGACACATAAGAACATAAGAAGAGCCATGCTGGATCAGACCAAAGGCCCATCTAGTCCAGCTTCTTGTATTTCACAGTGGCCCCACCAAATGCCTCTGGGAGGAAACAAGACTAGATATCTGTTTCCTGATACCACTCTCCTGCATCTGGTCCTTGAAGTACCCTGGTTTTAAGCGTGGATATGACACATCTACATCATGGTTTGTAACCTGTGACGGACTTCTCCTCCAGGAATCTGTCCAATCCCCTTTTGAAGGCATCCAGGGCAGATGCCATCACCACATCCTGTGGCAGGGAGCTCCACAGACTAACAACACATTTTCCTCACACTCAGGTCCCTGATGTATGAGGCCTGTAAGTGCTCAGTTCTTGATGACCTGCTGCTAGGTAAAATAAGTGATAAGAGGGAGAGGTTCTCAATCAGCTCAAAATGCAGGACGTGCAACAATGGGCTACAGTTACAGGCTGAAAGTTAGAAAAAAACCTCCTAACTGTTAGAGTATCAGAACAATGGAACCAGTTATCTCAAGATGTGGTGAGTGTGCTAATGCCGGAGGCACTCAAGGAAAATGTAGATGACTGCCTGGCAAATATCCTATGATTCGTACCCCTGCTTCAAGCAGGGGGGTTGGATAGATGACTTCAAGTGTGTCATGTGAAAAGAAAAAGTTGATGGCTAATCAACGTTGGCAGCACACCAGTGGTCTGACAAAAGATGTTATGTTGTGTCAGGTGGAGACAATGAAGGGTAGTGATTCTACTTTCATGGACAAAAGCACTCCAGGTTCTAGTCTGAACTTTAAAAGAGATATCCAAGGTTCTGAGTCAGCACCTTAGAGGATATGAGATGGGGATATGACTCAGCATCTCAGATAGCTTCTGCAAACTGAAACCTGGAGGTGAGGTATTACTCCATGAAACTGGAGTCCCACACACTTGTAGGGTAAAAAGCAAGCAAGCACTGTTCATCCGTTCCATGTGCTAATGCAGACTAGTCAATGTTGTCATATGCTGTCAATTCACTTCTGATTTTGGATATCCCTATGAATGAGTATTCTGCAGAATTCCTTGCCTTCAATAGTCCTGGTCAGCTCTTGTAAATTCACGCATGACGCTTCACAATCCATGTCATAGTTCATCTTCCTCTTTTCCTGCTGCCTTCAATTTGTCCAGCATGACTGTCTTTCCAGACAATCTTGCCTTTTCATGTTGTGATCCAGTGCCCAAGCTCTGTTGTTTGTTAAACCCATTGAGCACACCAACACTCTTGAACTTATGGGAAAATTGTGGAGGCCACAGCTTTATTGGTATGCTTACAATCTGCAGTAATCTGGCCAGGCATTGGGTCGGATCCAATACCATTGGGGAACCCACCTGTCCCCGGATGTGCGTGGTGGCACCACCAGGTGGCAGCACCCTTTGTTACTCAGCTTCCAGAAACCCCGTGGGCGCAGACACCTTCGAGATTTCATTCTCCAAGCTGAACGGAGAGGCTGTCTGATGTCCCTCCCGAGCCGGGACACTCGCGGCTCCGTCCTGGGTCCGCCGCTACCATCTGAAGATTCCATGCCACGCAGGCTCCATCCTGCAGCCACCTCTGCCTGGATCCGCTCTCAATGCCTCCAAACCGCCCAAGCTGTGAACCATACAAGTTAACACACCAACAGACAGTTCCATACTCAAGGGGTGGGTGGGTGGGTGGGGAATGTTGCTGCCGCTGGAACCCAATGGCAGCGTTCTGGCGGCCGTAGACCCTTTTAAAGGGCCGGCGCCGGCGAGTAATGTGCACCTGCACAGGCCGGCCAGTGCCCAGATGCCCACGGCCGCAAAGCCTGCTGGGCACCCAGGATTGGCTCTGGCACCCAGCGTGGCATGGCTAGCACCATCTTGTGGTTCCCATTGGTCCGGGCAGCAGACCACAACACTGGACCCGGTAAGTCAGGTCCGATATTTTATGTCTAAAACTGGACATAAAATACCTTGGTTTAATTATGTTTGTCTCCAAAGATAGTTCAGGAGAGATTTGCTCTATGACCCACTTGTTAGTCTTTCTGGCATTCCAGGGTATCTGTGAAGCTCTCCTCCAGTACCACCTTTCAAATGAATCATCTTTTTTTAGACAAGCATACAATCATAGAGTTGGAAGAGACCTCAAGGGCCATCTAGTCCAACCCCTTGCCATGCAGGAACCCCCATCAAAGTACTCCCAACAGATGGCCATCCAACCTCTGCTTAAAAACCTCCAAAGAAGGAGACTCTACCACCCTCCGTGATACCTTATTCCACTGCTGAACAGCTCTAATCATCAGGAAGATCTTCCTAATGTTCAAATGGAATCTCTTTTCCTGTAGTTTGAAACCATTGCCCCGTGTCCTAGTCTCTGAAGCCATGGAAAACAAACCTGTTCCCTCTTCCATACGACAGCCTTTCAAATATTTAAATATAGCTATCATATCCCCCCTCAGCCTTCTTTTTGAAAGGCTAAACATTCCCATCTCCCTAATCCACTCCTTGTAAGACATTCCTTCCAAACCTTTAACTATCCTGGTCTTCATTGTCCATCGTTCTCACCTGGCTAACCAGCTAGCTTCTGGGCCTTGGTAGAGTGAACCTAACGTTATGGCACACTGTTTTCTCCTCTTGTGCCTTTTTGCTGTCAACTAGCATCTGCCACCTAAAATACTTCAGTCTATGTGATGTCTCAAGTCTCTCCTTGTTATTCTTCTGATGTCAGGACAAGGTTGTTCTAATTTCTTATTTTAGGTTCCTCCTTTGTGTCTCCACATGCCATCATGTTAATACCAAATGTATGCCTATGTTGAAGCATGCCCCTGATCAGAACTGTGCTTGGCCTATTCCTATGTTGGTCACATCAGTATGACAAGACACATGACTATATATAAAGAAAATGATGGCTTACGTTTTGTTTGTCTTTCACAAACATTAAGAACCTTCTCAGTCGGATTTAGGCTTCCCCGATGCTGAATCTGCAAATAATGTCAAGTATTTATTGGGGGATTTAGAGCCCAACTCTACACTTTAATGTGGTGTTCTTCCTTAGGAGCAGACATCTATGGAAAAGCAGCTGAAATCCTGCTGCTTAGTGTGGTAAATTGCATGAGAGGAGGCCCATTGAATCAATGCAGCCTTGGTGAGACAGTTCCTTGGAAGCAAAACTAAATGCAACACCTTCAATATCAGTGCCCCTTTCCGCATGGAAATGAAGGCCTCAGACCCTCCCAAGCCTGTTTATTACCTCACATAAATGCATGTATTGTTTTGAATTTTCACATTTCTCCTTAGAAAAGGACCCATGGTGGCTTACAATAATGAGCGACAATATACAGCCCTGAACATTTAAGACATATTCAAGTTAAGGACAGGGAATTAGAAGAGACATCTTAGAACATTAAAAGGTAACATTAAAGCTACAAAGAGCACACAAAAAGAAAAAAAATACATTATGGGGGGGGAACTAACATGCCAATGAAGACTACATGGCAGGGGACCAATGATGGTATGGGTTTCCGATAATACTTCACACCTTTGCAGATGGTCTCTTCTTCCCCCAAGGGAATGGTTCCTAACCTTGGGTGCCCAGATGTTCTTGGAGTACAACTCCCCCAAATCCTAGCCAACACAACCAATGATGAAGGCTTCTGGGAATTTTAGTCCAAGATCATCTGGAGACCCAATGTTGGGAACCACTGCCCTAAGGAACTCCCTTTCTTTTATGTATTTATAACGGATGTTCCTAACAGCTAAAATGCCAGAAGGAGCCGCTTTGCCCCCAGTGCAATGGGACCATTTCAAATTGTCCATGTGACATGGGCAGGCAGGGGGTATATAAGGAATGCCCATGTAAACAAACCTACCTTTTCTATTTTACTTGTCTTCCCTCCCTCCCTCCCTCCCTCTTAGAGAATGAAAGTAGCTGGTCACGTAAGGGCTGGATGGGAATTTTTGACCTACACTCTGATTGGCCATGATTGTGAGTTTTTGCCCATCCCATTCTCTATGACTTATGGGGAGACCTATGATTAACGGCTACAATTTGTGGTCAGTCCAAGTGGTATAGAATTTGGAATAGGCTGTAATAGAATGAACTTATATTAGCTCAGCAGCCCTCAGTGGTAATTACCTGGTAAGGATAAGTTAGAAATAGCAAAGTAGATCCTGTGATTTTAATTCCCATTGAGCGGTAGATGATGGCTGCCCAGACTGCCTTAAATATGGTACAACGCTGAACACTAGTGCAGCATTGAAACAATTAAGATCTGAATTAGAATGACACCACTTGCACTTTCTAGGCCTCTGTAACAGAGTTTAGAAGTAGGGAAGCCTTTCTCTAGGCTAAATGTAAATAGTGCTCATATAAAAGTGCAATTTAGCTTCAGTAGAAATGCTTATCTCAGTGCATATGTAAACATCAGCCAGAGTCACATTCCAGCCAGAAGCAAGTGAAACCTGATTCGTGGAAGAAGCAACAGGTGACTGTTTTCCCAAGCTGTGAAGAATCTGTGAGAGGGAGAAGATGAGACCTATTTTCAAATGGGTGTTAATACTTGCAACATGGGCTAATGGACTAATGCTTAGCAATGTAGTTTAGAAATTAGATAATGAGGCTTTTGGCCTCATAGTTAGCAAAGAAACCATGCTTTGTTATTTTGAAGTAAGACTTATATTCCTGTGTAATTCCTATTAGTTAAATAAATGACTTAATTATTATTCAAGTGGAAGTGCCTGATTAATTTTGGAGCTCTCAGCAATAGAAAGAGTGGAGGAGATCTAATCATGGACCCACGGGGGTTTTTGAACGTCTCTTGGCTCCTGCAAGGGATCAGCTGTGGTAATTTTGCAGGGGAGTGCTAATCAGGTCGTAAAATCAACCCGGTTCTAGAGGCTGAGGTCCTGGAATTCCGTACAGCCTCCTTGATTATGAAAGAGCATTTCAGAATTCATTAAACTGATTTAAGTAAATTGTGGCCCAATTTTTATTCCAAACATGTGTCTCATCTCTTTATTTCCAGGCTTGGTGGGCAAAGTCATCATCATCATCATGGTTGTTGTTCTTCTTGTTGTTCATTAAACATAAATAATTAATAATCAGCTGTACAAATTCCACCGGGGTTATAAAAGAGATGAACATTGAACAATTAAAAGATAGCTCTAATTTTTATTGAGATGGTCTACTCAGGGTTTGTTTGTGTGTGTGTTGTGTTGTTACAGTTGTGACCGACTCTTTGTGACTCGATGTCCATGAAATTTTCTTGGCAGGAATACTGGAGTGGTTTGCCAGTTCGTACTTCAGGCGCCTACAGCACCTGGTATTCCCTGGTGGTCTCCCATCCAAGTACTAACCAGGGCCGACCCTGCTTAGCTTCCGAAATCAGGTGAGATTGGATGTGATTAGGGCATCTAGGTAGCTCTCAGGGTTTGTTTATAGCTATACTAAACTGAGTAGATGACATGACTCATCATCAGACGTCTCTTCAGAGCAAGGTTGGAATTGTGATTTTGCTGTCTTTCTCATCAGTGTAGGTGATGAAGCTGTAGAACTGTTTGATTAAGTCATCTACATATTGAAGATGCTTGCTTTCAACTGTTATTATTCTCTATAGATGATCATGCCAAAGAGTCAATATGTTCACATTCTTCCATTTCTTTGTTAAGAAATTCTCTGGTTCTCACCTCTGCCAACATTTCTTTTAAAGCTGTGTCTGCATTTTGACTATCAAATGGTGGTAACAATGATATTCTTGATGTACAGTCAATAAGCTGATTTAGGATTTTACTAACTCCCAAATGAATTTTCTCAAAATCTATTCAAATACATGTCCCTCATTTACATTTGTCCTCCTCCTTCACAGAGACATATCTTGACTCTTGCAAAGAGGAAAGACCTACGTCTTTTGAAGCCCCAGGAAAGATGTTATGGAACTGAAGCCCAAATCACAGAAACAGCCCATGGCAATAGTACTGGTCTTAGATATGGTTTCAATATGAATTAGCGCAAGGCAAAAAAAAATATTCAGTCTCCTGGCTTTCAGCAA
Source organism: Phrynocephalus forsythii (assembly GCA_029282475.1). Classification (NCBI taxonomy): domain Eukaryota; kingdom Metazoa; phylum Chordata; class Lepidosauria; order Squamata; family Agamidae; genus Phrynocephalus; species Phrynocephalus forsythii. Next base: position 86,807,937 of record JAPFRF010000007.1, on the reverse strand, counting down.
ATAATAGTGAGGGCTTTCTCTTCCCCTAATAATATAGATTACTGCATCACAATCAAATTTCATAGCACATTGCAAGCATGCATTTAAATGCATGCATGCATATTGCATGCATTTAACTTTACACCAAATGTCTTTAATGGGTGTGAGGTCTTTTGCAATGGCTGGGCAGGTAGGGAAGGAACCCCTGTGAAAAAATACCCATTGACGCAAATATAAAAGCAAATGTTCGCCTAAACAAATTTCCTACTTCTGAGGATAAATGAACCCTACAGCAATTCTCTGGTTAGTATAGTACTTTGTGAAAGGAGATGGCATTTTTGTTACCTATGATTTTGATAGGTATCCTTCTCCTTTTCCCCAGCCTTAGATTATTCTCAAGAAGTAAGGATGTTTCACTTGGTGAGAGATGTGTGGAAAGACTGCTAACAACTCAAGGAAGTAGAAAATCATCCTCAAATACCCCACAGCATGAAGAACGGTAGTCAAAGATGATGTGGCTAATCAGAAAGATGGGTTGGATGTTTCCAAAACTATTTTTGCTTAGATCCAGTCCCCATAGATAATAATAAGCATCAGCTGTCAAGTCAATTCCGACTTATGGTGACCCTTTTTCTTGTCAAGTTGGAATAGACCCTAATAAGACTCTCAGGGTGAGAAATTGGAGGGATGGGTTTGCCAGTTCCATATCCCCAGTCCAATTCCATAGCGGAGTGGTGATTCAAACCCTCTTCTCTTGTGTGTCCCAATCCATCACACTATCCACTACACAACTTTGAGAATCCCCATGGTTTTCTAAGTAGAAGTATTCAGAAGGGGTTTATAATTCCCTCCATCGGGGGCAGCCTGGGATTGTGTAGCTTCCCTAACCTGGTTCTACTGAGAGGAAGCACATTGAAGAATTCAACTCCCAACTTCTGGCTCCACAGTCAGACACCTAGTACACTGAATGGGGTTATAGTAAGACCAAGTCAATTCTGACATGATGACATTTTTCAGGGGTATCCACTCAGAGTATAGTAGGACCCCATGACCAGGGCCGGCGCTTCGATTAAAGCGCCAAAATGGAGAGAGGGTGCTGGACAGCCTGCCCCCCTGCCACCACCCTGGCGCTGGCCACCGCCATCCGCCCCCCACCCGCCAGCCACCCATTGCCGTCCGCCCATAGCTGACCGCCACTGCCCACCCGCACCCATTGCCACCCACCCTCTGCGCCCATCACTGCCCCTGCCGCCCCTGCCCCCTGCCCCCACCCCCGACACCCACCCCCTGACCCGCTCGCCCACCGCCTGCCACCCTGCCGCCTGCCCCACCCCCCACCTCTCGCCTAGGGCACAAAAAAACCTAGCACTGGCCCTGCCCATGACCACAGGTTCAGTGTACACAGTTTATCCGTGGTCTGAAGCTATTATACATAGCATGGTATCTGGTGCCCTCTAGTGGCTGTTTCTGATAATACACATTAAATTGTTTTTCTGGGGTCCCCCCACTACCATACTATATTTTTTTAGCATTCACTATTATCCACAGATCTCCCTATCTGCAGAGGCCTCCCGGAACCAATCCCATGCAGATATGGAGGTCCTACTGTATACAGATTCACTATTCCTTTCTTCATGGAGGGGCATCCTGGGATTGTACAGCTTGCCCAAGGACAGGTAGGGCAGCTCTACTTGCAGGAGTCACTGTGGGGAACCCAAATGCCCACCTCAGCCTCTGCTTCCAGATACCCAAACTGCTGAGCTACCCAGATAGCTAAATGTGTTGTCAAGTCAGTCCTGGACACAGCAACCCTTTCCAGAGTTTTTCAAGTAGAGAGTACCTGAGAAGTGGTTTAGAGATTGGTACAAAATACCAAAATGGTGTTTTGTTTCATTTTTCATATTTTTAATTTGTTGTGTTTGGAAGGAAATGAATTTAAGAAAAAATTTTGTTTGTTTGTTTTTTACATCGGACCAGCCCTCCAGGTCAGCAATTTTTTTTCTTTTTTTAACCAAGCACCAACCGGCTGGCCTCCAGGGAGGCCAATCAGCACTCCGCCTCCCCTTTTTAACCAAGCGCCAACCAGCTGGCCTCCAGGGAGGCCTGACAGTGCTTTTTTTTTTTAAAGTCTAGCACCAACCAGCCGGTCCATGAGGAAGATGGTCAGGACTTTTTTTTTAAAGTCTAGCACTAACCAGCTGACCGATGGGGCCAGCTGGTTGGCGCTTATTATTATTATTTATTTTGACAAGTACTGAGACAGGTGTCAAGAAAAATCCCCTTATCAGATCTGCATGGACATGGATCCTTGCACTAAGCATGGGGCAGGATTTGGTGGCCTTATAGACCCTTTTCAACTCCCATCATTCGACACAACTATGATTTTAAATGGTGTCTTCAGACTTTTTGTTTTGTTTTGTTTTCCTGGAACAAAGTGTGAAAGCAGGCTCACTGTTAAGGACATGGGGTTATTTCTGTTCAGTTCATTTTTAATGCAAGTATTTCCAGACTGTGCACATTTTGTCATACGTAGGACGGAAAGACGGTGACAGTTTTAGAAAGTGTACTTTTGACAAAAACTGTTCCAGGAGGAGCTATAACTGACTAATTCATCTGCTAGGCCCAGTGCTTAACTCTGGAAAGGCTGGTCTTAATTTAGTATCTCTCTGTATACAGCCATGTTAGTGGAAGCTGGTGGCAGTGAAAATGAATGATCCTAATGTCATGGTCACAGGTCTATTCAGAGTTTTAATCTGAAGTAGAGATGGGCACAACTCAAAAAATGGTGTTTCGTTTGTCGTTTGGTCGTTTGGGGGTCCGTTTCGTTTCGGTTTCGTTTTCGTGACGTTTTTCGCAAAAAAATTCATTTTTGTTTCGTTAAGTAACGAAATGAAAAAGCAAAAATGAAAATGAAAAATTGCTGTTTCGTTAGCATTCTTTTTAGTTCAGTGCATCTGCTGCAACGAAAACGAAATACACGGCAAATTTGGTCGTTTCATTTTCGTTTTTGTTTTGTTTTTTAAAAATTTTTGTTTTGTTTTCGTTGCATAACAAAACAAAAAAACAAAAACAAAAATGAAAAATCGCTCATTTCATGCCCATCTCTAATCTGAAGCTATCCAAGGTGCTCAGCAGTCTTCCATAACAGGTCGAAGACTACTTATCACTCCTTTGAACTTTGGACTAAAACCTTGAGTGATTTCACTCCTGAAACAATATCAGAGTTGTCAGCCTACTGTCCAGAACACTTTAACCTATTTTTTTGAACAATGATAGTATCGTTAGCACAGCACACTCTTATACCTTTAGGATTTAGACAGCACAGATGGATAGAAGCTTTACTTCTCCCCCTCTGGCAGAACTGGGGGGATATTTATATGTTTAGGAGAGAGAAAATGTTGGCATTGAAGAAATTCAACTCCAGAAGACGCAAAGGTGCCAATTTTCTCACTCTAATGTCAATCAATCAATCATTCAGTCAGTCAGTCAATCTATGGGGTGAGTCTTATGCACAGAGGTGGTCAGAAAATGTAACAGCTCTTAAGCTTATTTTTGGAATCATCCAGAATATGGCTTTTGTTATAGAACAGAATGGGGCTGGATGTCAGCACGCCTGGCTGGTCTGCAGTTTAATTTATTTGTCGGTGCTCTTCAACACCATTCTGAATCCATTTCTGGGCTCAACAGTAGCTAAACTCCACTTTTATTCATTGGGTACCCATTAACCTGATGCAGCTATTTCAAGAGTCAGCCCTTCGCAGAACATTGGAAAATAAATACTGCAAAGCTGAGGTGCTAAAAGCATTCCCTGGAAACTCGTGTAATGGACAAATACCCTGGCAGTTCCCAGGTAAGCTTATTCTGGCCATAAATCTACATAACTTTATATGAAAAGGCATTCTTTTGTAACCTTCATTATTTCGTAGGAGTGAAGAATGTATTAGAACTTCCCGACCATCATCCACTTCATTGAGGCAAAGAGAGCCCCATCCATTTTGCTCTGGCCTTAGATGGGAGACTTGGATCACTCTCAAAAGCTGCCCACTTCATAAACTGAAAGCCGGCAGTTCATTCATTCTGCCTAATCTGTCTTCTATTCACAACCTTCTTGCGATTCATGATATGTGATCCCTTTACACAACCAATTTAGAGAGCAACGAGACAGGACCAACGTCTTTGGACAAGTGCAGAAAGTGAACATACGCCCCCTCCGTCATAATAACTCCTTAACAAGAGTGCAACATTTCTATTGTGTTGGGTTGTGCAGTATTGGGTTACATTTCTCTCCTAGTTTTGTCCCAATGAGCTCCAAACAGGACATATGGCTTTCATCATCTTCAGTCCCACAACAAGCCAGAGAGCATCCAAAGGAGCGTTACAACCAAGAAGAGACTTGATTTGAATAGAGATCTCTGCAGTCCCAATGCAACATTTTGGCCACCACACCCTATGGCTATAATCAATCTTTTAATTCAGTCATTATGCTGCTTTGTTTGTGTGTGTGTTAAATCGTATCCAGGACTTTGAAGCTGCTCTAACATCAGTCTGATTCTTGATACCATCATGTGGTGTTTTTCATATCAACAAAAGAGTCTCAGCACCTGATAGACAACACCTACTATCAAGACTGCATCTTTGGTACAATGCTTTGATAAAGATAGGTTGCTATTGAAAGCTTAGCTCATTTTTTTTGTTTTGTTTTAGCAGTGATCACTAAAGGTATCACCTAACTTCCTTTTGAATTTGTTTCTCTGGTCACACGGCTCAACTTTTTAACTTCATTAAGTCAATGTAATTCAATGTAGTGTTAATCAATGGGATATAATTTGATCATAATTTTTCGTTTAGAACAGTGGTTCCCAATCTTGGGTAACCCAGGAGTTTGTGGATTGTGAATCCCAGAAACCATACCCATCACAGCTGGTGGTGAAGGCGTCTGGGAGCTGTAGTCCAAGAACACCTGTGTAACCCAAGTTTATGAACCAGCAATTTAGATCAAATGTTGGAACTAGGCAGCTTGTAGGCCCCATCACAGAAAAAAGAGAATCATACCTCTGGAAGCTTTGTGAAGATATGATTTCCCTCTAAAACATGATGTTCCCCCTATATTTTGTTTAGCGATGGCAGATGTAACTCTAATACCAATAACTGCCTGCTTTTGCAAATTTATAACTGTAATATCAACTATTTACTTTTGGGGGCCTTGCAACTTTACACAGAATAATAGAAAACTCTCCTCAGTATACAATAGAGGAAATCTATCTCCCTTTTGCTCTTTAGATTTTGTGCATTTTTAAAACAAACCAAAACTCATTTTTCTGATACCTAACAGTGAAATCAGATGGAACTTGATGTCAAAGAAAGCTCTCCAGTGTCAGTCAATGTCCTTAAATATTGTACATTTGGAGAATAATGGTGGATATTTGACATAACCCATGACAGAGTAAGGTTTTACAAAGCAAAATTGCTTTGGCTGTTTGTATGAGAAATATTCCACCCTGCCACTGCATTTCATCCATGGGGGAACTGTCAATGCTGTTACACTTTCCCCAATTCACCTCTAGGCAGTTACAGCTAGGGAATATGGGTAGACATTAGATGTCAAAAAAACTCTGAGAGTTGCTTGTTATTTGCAGCTATTGTTCTCAGAAAGCCTGCATTATGTTCCTCCCTGACCCCCCCCCCTCAACTCCATGAAATAGTTCTGTAGTTTTGCTTGCAAGGATCTAATTAAGCTGATTGGAAGTAATGCTGTCAGTTTATGACTCACAGTGAGGTGAAGCCTTTTGACTTGTAATTTTCCTCTCGGAGGCTGGTCTGGTTTTAAGTGGGGCAAAGAATGACTTTCTGAAATGAGGCTGTATTTGGCTGGGTTGTTAGAGAACAAATCAACCAAGAGCTTGTTCAGAAAGTAAGGCTGAATGTGCATCCATGGGGACTTCTGGGAATGAAAAGGAGGATCAGAGCATGGGACTAAGGCTGATACTTCAAGTCCATCTCATTGCTGTTCGCAGTCCCGCTGGGGACCGGTATGAAGAAATCTAACCACACATCCATTGCAGGATGAGGGGAGATAATCCCAACCATGCCCCCTGAACTGTGAGTTAAGCAAGATGAGAGATTCCCCTCCCTGGCCTCAGGAATCTGCTCAT